>OX387300.1:11330000-11988750 GCA_947562105.1 Shargacucullia verbasci | reverse complement strand
TTTAGGAAAACATATACATTGAATTTACGAGTCTATCATTGGTTTCGTGGTCGCGAATATTGAGCGTGATGTCCTGGGTTCGATTCCCGGGTCTGCAAAGTCTTATTGGTTTTACTGTATGGAATATCTCAGCACCACGAAGATGTTTATATATTAATCAACTTATATTTGACAGCACGGTTGGCGTAGTGGTTGAGAGATCGATTGCTGCGCTACGTGTCGCGGGTTCGATTCCCGCACGGAACAAATATTTGTATGATCTACAGATAGTTGTTTCGGGTCTGGGTCTTTGTGTATGTGAATATATGTTTGTAAACGCACCCACGATACAGGAATTATTCTTAGAGATTCAACGTTTTATAAAGTAAAATAGAAAAATTTACAGTATACACTAGAAATAGTCACAATAAGTTCGCCCCCGTTTACCTTGGCAGACTCTAGGTAAACAATAATAAACCTCTGCCTAACCCTTCGGGGAATACAACCGTGATGCTATGAAGTTAAGAAAAGATACAGTTTTTCAAGCGTAGACAGTAAGTTGTTGGACTTACTTAGACGTTTGAATGCCGGCCCGAGCGACAACCTGCGTTACATCAGTTGCGTGTGCGGGGAAATGACGCGAGCGTTTTAAGTGCGTGAATGGAGCGTTTCACACAATTTTTAAACGTATTTATTTATTTACTAGCCTTTGCCCGCGACTTCTTACGCGTAGAATTGAGAATATGATATTTTCCTGCGGTAAAATGGAGCCTATATTTAAGTTAGACCTCTAGCAATACATCGGTAAAAACTGCATTTAATTCCATGCAGTAGTTTTTGCGTGATGCGTGTACAAACATACATACAGATAGACAGACAAAAATTCTATAAATTGTTGTTTTGGCTAATAAAGACCCCTCATATTAGTTTTTCTCCAATATCTATAATGTACAGACATCGGACTGTTATAATTTTATTATATGTATGTATAGATACATACGGGTCTACTATTTAAATATATTAACACAACTATGAAAAATCAACTGCCTCATTCGTCTAGTGGTCGTAAGCGCGAATGCTGCGCGTGAGGTCCTGGGTTCGATTTCCGGTTCGGGCAGTGTTATTGAAATATTCTTATAGAAATTCTCAGTAGCAGCACGGAGTATGGAACTGTGTCCGATTGATGGCAATATATTTCAGACGTTATTTTTACTGATATTAGTTTCCAAATATCAGCATCAATAGCTAAACGGTTGTAACTCGCACCACGCTTACACTTTCACCGCTCTAGCCGGGATGCGCAGGAGTAGCCGACCGAGTAATCGATTCAGAAATCATTTAATTGCTTTACTCTCGTGCCATAAATGCCGTAACATCGGTTATCGTATGTTATTGACGTCTTTGTCTTTGTTTAGTAGACATCGATGAATAAACAGTCGTGATTGTTGAGCCCACAATGTTTCATCATTACATAATAACATCACGCTTATATCCCCCGCAGAGCTAGACAGATGTGTATTTTTGTTTCCACATTTCGCCGATATTTAACTCACCGACGTGAGAATGTAAGCCAGGAGTTCACGTCCTGCGTGCTTGCGCTTTCATCATTTCGCTTATACAATGTCCCAATTTGATTTTCTTTGTTCTGTTTTATACATATATTATTATTGTGTGCCTATAGTTTGGGCCAAATAAACGTATTTTCTTTCTTTCTTTCTTTCTTTCTTTCTTTTTACACCTTTCTAGTCCCGATCCCATTAAGGAGATAGATATTGTACCTACTCATCAATATGAACAACTTTTAGTGCGGTACCAACCCTAAATAATTCAATATTACTCATCTTAAATGTACTGAATGCAGTGGTTTAGCGATCGACTGCTGCGCTACGTGTCGCGGGTTCCAGTCACGCACGGAAAAAATATTTGTATGACCTACAGATAGTTGTTTCGGGTCTGGGTATTTGTGTGTTAGAATATTTGTGTTTGTAAACGCACCCACGATACAAGAATGATTCTTGTATGTATTACATTATATGTTGAGGATGCTCAACGAGCTCATGGAGACCAGACCAGGATTGGATGTGTTTGCTGATGAATGGAAGAAGATAATGTTAGAATATTTACGGTTCTGTGAGAAGACAGTGTGATAGGTTTACTTAACATGAATTATTTAGTTTTAGTGGCTAATCGCTGTACTAAATAAATAAATTCCTTGTGTGGGGCAACGATTTATATAACAAAAGAGGAACAGCTGTATTTATTTCGCGATTTCTATTTTTGACTCGTACTAAAAGTTGTTCATATTGATGAGTACAATAACCCTTAAATGAATCAGGACAAAAAAGATAGGATGTTATATATTATTCATATACCATGTTCTTGTTTTTTTGGTCTCTATTATTTTTCTATTTTCCTTTATAAACTTTTTGTTTCTTTATATGTTGTAAAGCATATGGGTTTCTTTTAATGTCTAGACTGAAAGTCCGAGAAATATCGTATGGATAAGTACAGGGACAAAATATTACTCTATAAAGTGTGAAAGTAAGTAAAAGCTGTTCCCTGACCTTAGGGTCAAACTTTCAACTAAAGGCCGCGACTTACCAATCCTGTATAGGGCTTAGAAAAGGCTCTTTCTCTGTTTGATTGTTAGCATTTGTAGGGTTATAGGTTCATACCCGTTATCACCAATCTTTTAATAGTATTTAGATATTAAAATAACATACAATAGCATCACGCCTGTATTCAAAGTCAAAGTCAAAGTTTTTTATTTCAAATGGGCCTTTGCAGGCACTTTTAAAACATTATGAATCTAGGCGCACGGTTCCAAAGTGGGTCGGTCGTATGGAGAAGAGAGTATTCTCCGAAGTAAGGGCGGATCCAGCTTTCAAATCAGGGGTCACATGTTTGAAGTCTAGTCGGGACAGGCTCCTATTCGATTACAATAATAAATACTGTACGATCAATGTGATTAGAAAAATTATCAGTGGTTCACCTAGAACCAGGGGGGGTCATGACCCCAATGACCCCCCCGGATCCGCCCTTGCTCCGAAGGGTTAGGCAGAGGTGTACCATTGCACACCCATTACCATAAACCGGGCACAGTTCCAAGCTCCATTCTGCTACTGAGAATTTATATACAGAAAACCCCAACAACAGTTTACCTTAATCGGCAATCGAAGTCAGGACCTCGCGCTTGCGACCACTAGACCAACGAGGCAGTCTCTTACCCACCTTACAGACCTTAAAATTACGAAAAAAGTAGTTTACCTTGCAATTTCGCGTGCCAATTGAGAGGTCAAGTTGTGGTTTCCAGTGAATGCCCTTTTTCAATATATAATGATATGTGAAGGTGTTGAGTGTGATATTTTGTTGATTGATTGTACCTTTTAAAGGTCCTTAGAGTGTTGAAACTTCAACGGGTATTCCCATTTGCTTCAAGATTATAATTTATTATTCATCTCGACCTTTCCATTTCACTCTTTAGAAATAGCGACGAGATAATCATGTATTTTGGATTCGATTTAAGTAAAAAAAAATGTCATAAAGTGTTTTTGGATTTTTCTGTATTTGTTTGACACTAGCTTCTGCTCGCGGCTTCACCCGCGTGGTTTAAAACCCGTACATATTTCCGGGATAAAAAATAGCCTATGTGCTATTCCAGACAATAATCTATCTCTGTGCCAAATTTCATCCAGATCCGTCGAGCCGTTCTGGCGTGATTGAGTAACAAATATCCATCAATCCATCCATCCTCACAAACTTTCACATTTATAATATTAGTAGGAAGGATAGGATAGTAGGATATTAATAGGATAGGATAAGATTATTGCACTAATACGGATCTCACAAAACTCACATTACAAACGTATTCATTGCCAGTGTATTGATAGCTGAATGATTACAAGAAAGCTTCCTAACACATCTGCCCACCCCGGAAGCTACTTACCGTATTTCTCAAGCTATCTGGTACAATAAAGGTATCTTCCCATAATTCAGGCGACGTAAGAGTAGATCGTATCGTTCTTACTGACTGTTCCTTTACATTTACACGTCGCCGATGATAAAGTATCGGCTAGTGGCAAGACATACTTTAGTTATGACATACGGTTTACCGTATCCAAATGTTCTTGATCATGACGTTCACTCCATATCATCATCATTTCAATTTCTTTCTTTTCTCTTTTTAAAAAAAACGTTGCCCCTAACACTATGAATAATTCCTGTATCGTGGGTGCGATTACAAACACATATAGTCACATACACAAACACCCAGACCCGGAAAAACTATTTGCAGATTATACAAATATTTGTTCCGTGCGGGAATCGAACCCGTGACACGTAGCGCAGCAATCTATCTCTCAACCACTGTGCCAACCGTGCATTTATTTATTTACTAGTTGTCACCCGCGACTTCGCCTGCCTCTAATTAGTATTTTCATTAACTAAAAAACCTATGTCCTTCTACAGATCTCAAGATACCTCTATGTAAAATTTCATTATAATCGGTTTAGTTATTTAGTCGTGATGAGGTGAGAAACAGACAGACAGAGTTACTTTAGGGTTTATAATAGTGTACATTCAAATTTTGAACTTACAACATGCAATAAACACAAAATAAAATTAATATAGGTAACAACACGAAGCAGTATAAAATATATAACACAAAATTAAACTTCAACACACACTTACACAACAAATAAATTTCATATCCATCTCTTCACAAAATCTTAAAAATTCACGACACACATCTATCGGATCATCTGCCTAGCCTTGTCCTAAATTAAAAAAAAAAAAAGAAAACATTGTCCCACACTAGACATCTATCTGTAGATCATACAAATATTTGTTCCGTGCGAGGATCGAACCCGCGACATTAAGCGCAGAAAGCTAATCACTTAGCTACTGCGCCAACCGTGTCCTCAAAACGTCGTAACTATATTAAGGTCGGCGTCCAATCTAACTGTATGCGGCTGAATATCAATATTTCATACGAAGCGACTACAGATCTCCGCCACACAATTACTCGGAGACACTCTACTTTAAGTCAGACTAGTTGTCAGACAAAGGGCTGCCACCAGTCACGTAACGATTGTCAAAGGTATTTGTATAACAACCAAGCCAAACTGCTTATCATGTCACGTAGAGACGGCTCGCAATGTGAGCTTTAAAAGCCGGTGGCTTGGATCCTGGTGCCGATGCCCTTTAAGTTTCTACTTTAGTTTTAAAAAGTTGACGAATATATACCTATATAATAATAATAATAATTCGACCCATTAATGTCCCACTGCTGGGCAAGGGTCTCTTCTCAAAATGAGAAGGGTTAGGCCTTAGTCCACCACGCTGTCCCGGTGCGGGTTGGCGGTCTACACACACCATTAAGAATTTTATGGAGCCCTCTCAGGTCTGCAGGTTTCCTCACGATGTTTTCCTTCACCGTAAACGCAAGAGATAATCAAATTCTGATCCGCACATGATTCCGAAAAGTCAGAGGTACGGGCCGGGTTTAGAACTCAGACCCTCCTGCATGGAAGGCAAGCGTTCAACCGCTAAGCTGTCACTGCTTCTAGGCTACCTATATAAAGGAAATAATATTTAGATGAAAATGATTATTAATAATAGATAGATAACATTTTACTATCATTCGATGCTTTTTCTCCTTCTCAAGTAGGAACTGTCTCTCAAGTCTGCATACCAGTCAAACAAGATAATCAACAGATACAAAAAACTCAATTTATTCGCACAATAACTTGTGTGTGCGCAGGAAGTGACGCAAATATCAATATAGGTAAATGTGTTGAGGTGTCTGTGTGTTGAACGTGATTATGTAATGTGGATTATTGCTACCTGGGGCAGTGGCTAAGCGGTTGGGTTTCTGCAACAAGGGCCGCGGGTTTGGACCTCTCACGAAACATAATATTTGTATGGCCTGCAGGTGTTTTGTTTCTGAGGGTATGTGTGAGACTATTGTGTGTAACTACCCACGATATAGAAATTACGGTATCCTAGTCTGTTTGTAGTAACTGTCTCATTGGTCTACTGGTCCCAAGCGCGGCCGCTGAGGATGGGTTCATGGTTCAATCCCCGGAGAAACTGTTATTGGGTTTTTATGTTAGAAGATTCTCAATTATAGCCCGAATTCTGGAATTGAACTCGGTACATGGTAATGCTTGCTTCTTAATACATGGGACGTAATAGCGGCGAAGTGTAGGTGTACAATTTTATTAATGTACACCTTTGCTTAACCTTTCAGGGAATACAGGCGTTAGATAGATTTGTTAAGTCGTGCCATAGTATGTAATACTATCAGGTCATGTCTAAGAGGTTATTAACGACACTTAACGACATCGTGAGTGAAGTCGCGGGCGTGAGTGAGTCAAGTAAAAAGTGCGCCAGTTACCAGGGCGTGAGAGTAACTTAATGTATGGTCTAAGTTACTTACTTAACTAAGATGACATGGTTATACAATTGTATAAAAACTTAATTTGAAAATACATTCAACATACAGGGTGGAATGGGGACATGTTATAGGGATGTTTGGTTCAGTCGTTTAGTTAAGGTTAATTAAGGTTAATTGTAATTCTAAGCATTCTAATTCAAATAATTGATATTCAAATAATTGTAAAATCTATAATTTTGCATGCCCGTAATGAGGGTGAAATATGTCCTGTGTTATAATTGAATGTAACATCTTGTGTACCCACCATGTGTCAGGCAAAATAAATAAATTAAATAAATAATTAAGTTACAGTCCAAACACGGTACAATATCTAGCCTAGGCTGTATTTTCGTATGTTTAGTGTTATTGCTTTTGATTTATATTCCACTGTTACAAAAATACATCACACACTTTTTTTTCTAAATACCCATATATGAAAGTGAATGTCAATTGATATTTGTCGGTACGATGGGCGCAGTGGCTCAACGATTAGCTTTCTGCTCTACGTATCGCGGGTTCGATTGCCGCACGGAACCAATATTTGTATGATCTGCAGGTAGTTTTTTTCGGATCTGGGTATGTGTGCATGTGACATACATATATGTATGTTTGTAAACTGTACCCACGATACAGGAGAAAACCTAGTGCGGGGCAATGTTTTAAAAGGAAGAAAGAAGTTCACAAAACAAATTCAAAAATAAAAACTACACTACGTTGAGTTTGTAAATATTTAAATGTAATAATTAGTAAGTAAAATGTATTAGAATTGTTCTGTTTAATGTGACTAGTATTTTATTTATGTTGGAATCGTCCTACTCACAAACTTAGATTACGGTGGGCGGTGAGTGTCGTAGTTTTCTCTCTGCAAGTCAGGCTTCCGTCTATTTTGCTTAAGATTATCATAACATGTTAATTCTTTTCTTTGTTTTTCACACTAATCAAAACAAACAAACCGTATCACTCTACTAATCACTTAATCAGCATTAATTAACTTAAGTTTAGTTAAGCTCTACTTTTTATGCTAATACATAATTAATTCAAACACACATGCATACATTCATACAGTTCCATTCTCTTATGGGTTAGAAAGACTATAAATTGGTAGAAATTGTGATACAAGACAAGGTTGGCAAGTAGCCAATGAAAAAAGGTAAGTGTAAAATTTATACATTACAATATTAGAATTAATAACTTCTCCTTAAAAAGATACACATATACAACAAGAGAAATTCAATAGTGAATTTTGCAAAAAGTCTTTATTCAATTAAGAAATTTGTAGCCAATTGCTCTTAAAAATTATACCCGCAGACAACCTGTATAAAATTTCCAATAATTTTACGAACTAGTTCTTCTGAAATTCTCTTTTGAATTTCGCTACATGTATACATCTTTTTGGGGCTGATTGTACGGTCACGGTCATAAATCCAGTAGCAGTTTCACAAATCTATCGTATAAAAACAAGTCGTACATACGACCTTTTTCTATAACAAACATATTGCACACATATACGATCTCGTATATCGCACTCTTTCATCATTATGTAGTCAAAAAGAGTGCGATATAATGATCATTCGCCTTAGTGACAAGTCTGCCATATCGCGACGGCGTATTAAGATACGGGTATTAATTTCAATCTAACGAATATGTGTTTATCTGGCTTAGCGGTTAACGCTAAAGTTAAGGTGATTCGCACGTTGTAGCCTGCGTTCAAATCCCGTGGTACCAATTCACTTTTTGTATTTTAATTATGAATTCTGAATGTCTACGATAAGTTAGACCCGATGAGTTGTTTCCTTAAGTATTAGTTGAACTTATTATTTACAAAAAAAGCAAAAATATGAGGGTGAATGTGAAACAATATAACCTACTGGATTTAATAAAGTAGTTACGAGGTTGTTGGTTGGTGAACTTTGTTACGAGCGTTTGTGTTATTATTGCGATTACCGTGTTGTTTATCTTTATTCAAGATGCAGGCAAATATTAGTATTGATGCCAGGGCAAATATTGTTGCTTTGCGTAAAAATGGGCTTAATATTTCTCAAATTGCAATTGAAACTGGCTTATGTGTAAGTTATTTTTAAACATTATAATTATGATGATGTTGTGGTGTATGATTTTATTATTAAATAAATTGCTAGTTGCAAGTCTGTAATAATATTTTTGTTTTTTAGAGAAATACTGTGAGCCGTTGGATAAAGAGGTTTGAGGAAGAAGGTAGTCTGAAGAGTCGTGTAAGAAGTGGAAGGCCACCGCTTATTAACCCGACTCAGCGACGTTTTATGGTGGAAGAATATGAAACAAATGGTTTCATTCCAACTAGAAAGTTTGCAGATCAATTTGATACATCATTGCGAACTGTTCGTCGTGCACTCCATGCTGAAGGTTTACATCATCGAAAACCAGCTCAAAAACCATTTTTGACACAAAAACACAAAGAGGAACGACTGCGTTTTGCTCGGGAATATTTGGATTTCAACTGGGAGACAACTATATTTTCTGACGAGAAGACTTTCAAATCTTGCCAAAAAGGAAGACTTCATTTATGGCGAAAAGACAGTACTCGCTGGTCTGAGAAAAACATTATTGCGAATACAGAATCAGGTAGAATAAGTGTGAATATGTGGGGGTGGATTAGTGCTCAAGGGCCGGGTGAGTTGGAATTCATACCTACGCGTGCCAACAGCTCTGATTATGTCGAAGTTTTAAATGACATAATGATACCTACTGTGCGTAATGTTTACCCCTCGGAAGACTTTAGTGAACTAAATTTTGTGCAAGATAATTGTCCGATACATCGTGCCAGTGTTGTAAAAGAGTGGTTTAGCCAGCACCCTGATATTAAAGTTATTCCGTGGCCAGCACGATCCCCTGATCTAAACCCCATTGAAAATATATGGGGTTTAATGGTTCAAAGATGGGAAGCACGAGATGAGAGATGTCTTGAGCAGCTTAAATCCCATTGCACTCAATTATGGGATAATTTACGTGGCACAGATACATGTGCAAACATTGTGGCCTCCATGCGTCGACGTCTGCTTAGCTGCATTGACAATAATGGAGGTCATACAAAATATTAAATATTATACTGTTTCTGACGGGATGTGCCGGTCGTAATATAGTAACACGTAAGTTAGTTTATGATTGTAAGATTGGGGTTAAGCTTCAATCTTCTTTTCTCTTTGAGAAAATGAATAATTAAGCTATAATCTCAATTAAATTAAAGGCATAAAAACAATTTTATTTTCATATCAACAAACTTGACACAAATTTTGGTTTTTTAACTTATTTAATAATAAATGTTTTTTCAAATTACCGACTATTATTTTATTTCAATCTAAAATATTATTCCTGTATAATTAATTCTTTTTTGTAATTTTCAGTTTAAAAGCTAATTGTATCAATTTTAACTATATATTAAGAAATATATATAAGTATAATATTTATATACAAATAATATTGATATCACATATAAAGTATATATGTAATTAAATTTACAATATGCATTTTTTATATATAAAGTATATAAATATTACTTATTATAGTAAATATATAAGTATAACATTCATTGAAATATAAAAAAAAATGTTTACAAGACAAAAGTAATGAATAATAAACAAAATCGGTCCACCCAACCTGTTGGATTTCGAACCGACTGACACTCGTTTCCAAGGCATACATTACTGCACTTAACCACATGAACTGATGATAATGAGTTTAAATTTTGGCCTTAGTTACGGAATAGTTCTGTCCGAACACTAATATGAAGAAATCAAAACTATATTGTTATCTTTGTCTAGTATTGACCCCACACACTATCACCTTCTCGTAGCTATACTGTATGACTGGTAACTGTTTGCGTTGAAATCACTCACACATGTATGTATACGCGCAGTACCGTGCAGGCGAATATGATCGTTGACGTGCTACTGGACTTATGGCCCCAGACTGTACCTAAATATGTATGCGTCTGTTGAGAAAATAAGTGGACCCGAACTTATAGATCACTCATCTGCCTAGCCTCGTCCCAACTGCATTGGGGTCGGCTTCCAGTTAAACAGCTTGCGGCTGAATATCAGTATTTTACATGGAGCGACTGCCATTTGACCTCCGCCACCCAAAACTGTCATAGGTCTTCGTATGACACCCGGGAACAAGGACTAGAATACCCTTACTAACATAACACAGCATCTCGTCTGTATTCTCACTGTAAATCCACATTTCAACGATGCCATAATTGATTCTCATGTAATAGGGGGCGAGCCTATTGCCGTCAACTGGGAACAGTTCCAAGTCTCGCACTGCTACTGAAAATTTCCATACAATATAACCCAATAACACTTTGCCCGACCCGGGTAACGAATCCAGAGCCTCACGCTGTCGCGGTAGCAACCATTAGACTAATGAGGCAGTCTACCTCTGACAATGTAAACCCATCCTAGATTTTATCCCTGTACGTCTTAAGTACAACAGTATCCAAGAGAAAGCATTCTATCATTTATCAGTTATCATAAACACATCTCATTAAGTTACGTGCGATAAGTTCAAAAGCATAACATCTCTTGTCGCAGTCGGTTAAAAGCGTGAGTGATACCTGTCAGATTCTGATCTTCCCACGCTGTATATCTGTTGCGATCTATTTGATAACCGGCGCAATGGCAACGCGTCTTTCCGTCTGCGTTTGTAAAGGTCAGTGTATATTGAGTTCGATGATCGGTACTTGTTTATTTGTAACGTCGTCAAATTATTTGTTTAATTTACAGATGCTAACTGACTGATACTAGTTGTTGCAAGTGCGACTGCCGAGCGTGGGGTCTTTGATTTGATTCCCGGATCGTCCAAAGCGTTATCGGGTTTTTCCGTACGGAAATTCTCAGTAGCAGCACGGAGTTTGCAACTGCAGCCGGTAGATGGCAATAGGCTATTGCAACCCGAAGCGCGTGACAAACACTTCATAGCGGCTGCGTTGTGAAGTAAATCACATTTTCCTATAAAGTAAAACCCAGCTTTTACATCTAGCCTATTCGAAAGAGATAGCGAGATGAACTGACAAAATGTAATCTAAGTAGGTACCATACAATATTCCCACGATTTCATCTCTTCTCTCACGACCTTTTTTTCCTTCCTTTTTTTTCCTTTTTATCACCGTGTTATCGCCCACCGATGGGCATGCGACTTTCCAATGTATATATACAACTTTGTTACTTTTCTTTCCCAATCTTTCTGTCCTTCAGTCTCAAGATTGAGCAAAATTAACTGAATCCTACTAATCCTACTAATATTATAAATGTGAAAGTTTGTGAGGATGGATGTTTCTTACTCAATCACGCCAGAACGGCTGAACGGATCTGGATGAAATTTTGCACAGTGATATATTATAGTTTGGAATACTTTTTACTTAACTTTTTATGCTGGAAAAATGTAGTATGATAGGATTAGTAGGATTCCGGTGTGTGTGTGTTCGTAATTCTCCTCCTAAACTGCTTGATCGATTTTGATAAATTTCTTATTTGTATTTATAGCGTTATCTCGATTGTTCTTACCTATAGTTGGACCTGGTAGGTGGCGTTATTGTCAGTATCCAGTTTTTTTTTAACTTCCTACCAAATGTTTTTTTTTTTTGTATTTCAAGGCTTCAGTGTTGGAACACTTCATCCAAGTCTTTCCAAGGAAAGCCCTGATGTCAATGTGACGTACGTTTGATGTGTCGTAACTTGTAACAAAGGTAATGGCTATTGTGACTACACAAAGCAATTATTTACACTTTCAACCCATATTTGTGCTAAACACGTTTACAAGTAGAATGGCGGCCATTATACCTTTGCTTACCTCGTTGGCGATAATTAGGCGTGAAGATATTTGGGCCAGTGGTGGATTGTGTGTGTCTGCGTGAGGTCCTAGGTTTCAAAAGCCTAATTTAGAGACAATATTATTCGACAAACTCCGTAATTTTATCCGGCAAAATATTACGGATATTTTGAAATGTTTTATAAAGAATTCTCTGTCCTCCTGTCCTGTATATACGTAAACGTGTATTTACAAGTTCTCTTCTTTAAGAGCTCAGCTCTGCTCTCAATCTTCTGCCTTCGTCTTGAACTCTTTTTTTATTGTTTTTATATCTTTATTCATAATAAAAACATGCAGTGACAATAATACTAAATATAGCCAAACTGCGCAACAGTTTGTTGGCGATAATGGAGCTCTTTTTTAACATTATATTATGTATTTTATGTATACACATGTTTCACATTCATCTCAGTATGTATGTACATACCATTATTGCATTAACAATAATACAGTAGCATATCTCTCTCATCATCATCATCATCATCAGCCAGAAGACGTCCACTGCTGAACGAAGGCCTCCCTCGAGGGGGGGTTTGCCATAATCCCCACGCTTGGCAGGCGGCTTGGGGATCGCAGTGGCTCACAGATTAGTGAGAGGATGCTGCTGCCCGTCCTCCGGTGTCTGGCCGCAGTTTTAAGACGTACCCGGGTCAATATCTTTTTATTATCGGGTTTAATATCTCTCTCAGTAATTCAATACTGGTTATAGGTACATTATACATATTCATAAGAGATGATACAACTCTACCCCTAATAATTTATCGTTTATTTGTTGTAAACATTGTGTAGGTCCCCTATTTCTTCAAAATTTTCTTTCTTAACTTGTCTTGAAGTGGTTGTGTCGTATCAAGTGACCTTCTTTCCTCTCCTGTTATCTATTGTCTGGTTCTCAACAACTGTCATTATTAAGATATACCATATTAAACTTGGTAAAAATATGTCATTATTATTGATGTTTTGTGTAAGGAATTGTGTGTGTGTGTAAGAGAGATAGAATCTGCGTAATATGTAACGTATACGTTTTTTTCTTAATTGTTATTTTATTGGTCTAAAACTCTAAGGCCCAATTTCACCAACGATATAATTTACGGTTAAAGTACAAATCAGCCGTTTGACAGGGATTTTTGTCTTGGTAACCGGCCGTATTCATTTTAATCATCTGTTACGTTGGTGAACGTGGCCCCAGCTATGTAACAACATAATATGTTTAACGGAGTTTTGTGAAGGTAATGTTCTGCCTATCAATTCTTACTTCAAGTATAATAATAAATAAATCGAGAGGAATTTATATGGAAACAAAAGTGAATGGCACACATACATAAGTATATATAATTTATAACCAATTTGTCTAAGTGTACTTACTGTATTTAAATGTCGACGTTTGGTATGTGTAGTACATAAACTAGTTATGTATAATAATGTAACATGAAAGTGGTGCGTGATGTGACCATAGTCCAAAAGACCAGCTATCATGAGGTCGGGAGTTCATGTCCAATTTGAAGAGTTCTGTCTGAATAATAAACCTCCAGCGACTCCAAATAAATCTCAAAAACAAACACACCACACGAAAATCTTTTGTTTTTTAATTACCAAATACAGTGCAGTGTAAATAAAACGTCACAGTCTATTTAGTTGAGTTGTAAACAATATCGCTAGGAGGATGTTGTCGATGGTATCTCGCAAACGAGCGTGAAACGAGATAGAAAACTTCGGCCTTTCATTGTGTGGCTACAATTATTTGCAATGCAGTGTACTTGCGTTCGGTCTTCCGCCCACTGTAGTGTAATGTGATATAGTTAATTTGTTTGTTGGATTTGTTTGGTTGGTTTGTTTTTTAAACGTTGGTTAGTCGCGATATTTTTTAAATTGGGTCATTAGAATTGTGCTAAAGCTAGGTTAGGTTAAGTACCCATTTACATGCACGAGGGGGTGGCCTCTTTACAGTCACCCCCTCCGGGAAGTACCCTTAACGGCATGGCATTGTAGTGGGCTTCGGTGCGGTCTTCTAAGAGTTCCCGAACCCCACCATATGGTGGAAACGTGTGGTCCTAACTATCTTCTGCACATGTGGCTTCCCTGGCTATCCATTGTATCTACTAGTTATATTTTACATTAGACGGCACGGTTGGCGCAGTGGTTGAGAGATCGACTGCTGCGCTACGTGTCGCGGGTTCGATTCCCGCACGGAACAAATATTTGTATGATCTACAAATAGTTGTTTCGGGTCTGGATCTTCGTGTATGTAAATACACACCGTGCCTCGGAAAGCACGTAAAGCCGTTGGTCCTGCACCTGATCTCTCTCCGGTCGTGTCGGATTGCCGTCCCATCGGACTATGAGAGTGAAGGAACAGAGAGAGCACCTGTGTTTGCGCATACACTTGTGCTCTATAATATCTCCTGCGTAGTTGGCTAATCTCCGGTGAGATTGGCCGCCGTGACCGAAATCGGTCAGGAGGACATTATTACTATTTTCTTTCTGTTTTATTCGCTTTTAATTGTTTATGCCGTTTTTAGTTTTTATTCGAAACACTTGTATAAATCATATTGTATTACCTCATTATTAACGTTTTAATAAGTTTGATTTTTTATTATATAATGCATGTTAATTTAAGATTTTTAAGAGAAAATTAAATTTTTATTTTTTGAAAAGAGTGTCCATGAAGTTTCTTGCCAGTCTCTTCTCCATAGGACCTATCCCCTTTGGAACCGTGCGGCTAGAGTCTCGACTTATTAAGATTGCCCGAAAAAGCCTAGTTGAAATAAAAAACTTTGACTTTGTCTCTGACTTTGGTGTCGAGGCGGACCACCGTGGTAAGTTTAGGCGGTAGGAGTCCGGCCCAAGCGGAATCTGGGGATACAGGCGTGATCACGGTACTATAATATTTGTAAAAAAAAAAAACAATTGTTTTAACCTTCCGTTCAATACAATGCACTTGCTTCACGGCTGTCTCCAGATGGAGACTTGAAGCATTATAGATTATTTTTTGTCATGGAATAGCTTTTTAGTATAAAAATTGGACCTTTATTTTATGGCCACCCATGTACACGAGTACTTCCATAAAGTAATCAATACGGCCCGACCTTGCTTTCGATAGAGTCTGTTTCGTCTCGCTAACCTTACCATTGCGAAACATCAATGGATCTCCGCTGATTCGTCGATTAAGATGGGAAGGTCGCCAGTTCAGTTCCCAGGCGGAAACTTATATTATGTTTGTGTTTATCGTAACCGTATTGTTAACGCAGATAAATTTTGAATTTGAAATATTCGTTTTGAACGTAATTGTGTTATACGAAGACCTATTGACAGTCGTTACGGGTGTCAGCAGCCCAAAGTCTGACAACTAGTCTAACTTTAGAGTATAAGTGTCTCCAAATAATTGGGTGGCGCAGGTAAAATATTATCTACCTATCTCAAATACTAATAATCTTTATCATCATCATCATCATCACCAAGGTCTATTAAGGTACATTCACACACGGCAACTTATTTTTTTTATCAAAAGATAATACTGTTATCGTCATAATAAAAAAAAAACGTTTTGAAAAGTTACTTAATGTTTCAAAACGTTGGTCCACAGAGTAACTCCGGTGTGGTTGCAACTTTATTATATCTACTAGCTTCCGCTCGCGGTTTCACCCGCATGGTTTACGAACTCGTACATTTTCCCGGAATAAAAAGTAGTCTATGTGCTATTCCTGACTATAATCTATCTCTGTGCCAAATTTCATCCAGATCCGTTCAGCCGTTCTGGCGTGAAAAAATAACAAAGATCCATCCATCCATCCATCATCACAAACTTTCATATTTATAATATTAGTAGAATTAATAACAAATTTCAAATTACCGTATGTACAGACAGCATCAAAAAGATGTATACACGTAGCGATATTCAAAAGCGAGTTTTAGAGGAAATAATGATTGAAATCTTGACCAATTTCATACATAGTATCTGTGGATACATAAAGACGCATGGTAATTTAAATTTTATGATTTCAACCAATATCTTTCCAAGAATAAGCGTTTGAATTTCGCTACGTGTATACATCTTTTTGATGCTGACTGAACTAAGCATGTTCTGTTTTATATGTACTAAGCACACATAAAATAGAAACACGCCTTATCCATATATAGGAAAACTCACTTGCTAATAAGTCCCCGACAAGTTTAATAGAAATCGGAGCTAGGTTGCCTAGGCATTAGACGGCTGAATGAGGACAGGCCTAGCTCCAAGCTATGTCTGTTGTAATAAACAATTATAATTGGGTCGATGGAAGAAAGTGAGATAAATGATGTGTCTCGGTCGCGATGAGACACTAGACACTCACGAAGACTTGCAGCAGGTGTGGTACAAGTTACATGATGTAGGATCCTTAGGTTTGTATTTTAGAATGATTCTCAGAAGTAATGTATTTGAACACAGATTTGAGTGTGTCATTATACACGGTTGGCGCAGTGCTTGAGCGATAGAATGCTGCGCTCCGTGTCACGGGTTCGATTGCCGTACGGAATAAATATCTACAAATAATTATTTTGGGTCTGTGTGTATGTCCATGTGAATATATGTTTGTAAACGCACCCACGATGGGTAGTAAAGAGCAAAGATAAAAAAAAATGTACATCTCACGGTTGGCGCAGTGTTTGAGTGATCGACTACAGAGCTTCGTGTCGCGGTTTCGATTCTCAGACAAATATTTTTATGATCTACAGATAATTGTTTCGGGTATGTAAATGCACCTAAGACACAGAGATTAGGCAAAATGTGGGGCAACGTTAATATAATAAGAGAAAAAAAGAGAAATATCCCTTACATAGTCACTTCAAGTGTGCAAATGTACTGCTGGCGCAGTGACTAAGCGATTAGATTTTGATTCCCGCACGGAAAAATTATTGTTTCGGGTTTGGTTGTGTGTGCATGTGACATTTATGTTTATAAACTGTACCTATGATATAGGAAAAATCCTAGTGCCGTATATTTAAAAAACAATAATAAAAACAAATTACGCACTATTTTGACGGCACGGTTGGCGCGGGTTCGATTCCCGCACGGAAAAATTATTTCTATGATATACAGATAGTTGTTTCAGGTCTGGGTATTTGCGTATGTGAATATATGTGTTTGTAAACGCACCCACGATACGGGAATTACTGCTAGTGTGGGGCAATATAAAAAAAAACTGGTTTTATTTATTAATTTCAAGTAATTCTTAGTTTCATAAAAAGTTCAAAATTCTCGCTAATCGCTTACCTTTTAAGACTTTAACAGCTGAGTCAGTGATATAAATTTGTCCTTTCTATTCAGAAAGCATCTCTGTTATCTTTACATAACTTAGCACTCAGTATCTATCATAAAATAAATAGGTAAATGCAACATTATAGTGAAAACAGAATCCGTCCGTCTCGCGTGGTTGGAAACAAGACTTTTTTGTTGTTCAGTCATAAAAATAATAACATAAGGCATAAATTGTATGACTTGTATGAGTTTTTTCACATGTTCGTGGGGATTTATTAGACTTACATATTATGTATATGGTTATTAGGTAAACCTGTATTATTAAATCTTGTTTTTATAATAAGTGTACTTTCAAATTATGATTGCATCATTATTCTAGTGGTCGCAAGTACGACTGATGAGCTTGACGTTCTGGGTTCGATTCCCGGGTCGGGTAAAATGTTATTGGGTTTTTCTAGTTCACCTCTGCCTATCTCTTCGCGGAATACAAGCGTGATGTTGTGTTACGTCATGTTATGGTTGCATCGCTTGCAATTTAAGATGTCAATAAAGACGTGAGAGACGTTACCGCTGAACGTGAGGTTCTGACTTCGGATCCCTGGTCGGGCAAAGTGTAATCGCGGTAAGGAAATTCTCAGTAGCAACTGTATTTTTGTTCCTGTGCCTGGGTTAATGACAATAGGGTCACTTAGATTTTGTGCATGTATTGATGTACACATGTGGGATGTGACGGACTCGTAACAACATACTGCGCAGAACAGTCGACCTGCGAGGTTAAGCAGCGCTTGCTGCGGTCAATCTTTGGATGGGTGACCGTTTTCACACATAGTGACCTCTCGCGTCTCGGAAAGCAGGATATACAAGTTCCCGGGTGTCATATAACTATCTATAACAGTAGTTACGGGTGTCAGCAGCTCAATGTCTGACAACCAGTCTCAATAAAGAGTATCAGCGTCTCCCAGTAATTGGGTGGCGGAGGTCAGAAGGCAGTCGCTCCGTGTAAAATACTGATATTCAGCCGCAACCGGTTAGACTGGGAGCCGACCCCAATGTGAAAGGGCTAGGCAGATGACGACATGCGTGATGTCTAAAGCAATAAATAAAAAAAATATAAGTATAGATGGACTATCATTGAATAATATTCAAAATGGCCACAGCCTTGAAGCGATGCGTGTTGATCACAGGAGAGATACTGTGATGTCTTATTTTGTATCAAATTATAGTCATCATGGCCGGACGAAAATAGGGACGTGTTGAAATTCTTCTGACTGCTTAAGTGCCTACCTACTTGTAGGAATTAAGTGGCTATCGTGAGCGGAGTCAACGTACGGAATGAACCTCCTTGAGAGAAAATAGTGTACAATCACGAGCGCAAATATACAACATTATTTTTAGTATAAACTAAACCTGAAATTGGCTCATGGCCAAATTAGCTTCCGCTCGCGGCTTCGCTCGCGTGGTTTATGAACCCGTACATTTTCCCGGGATAAAATATATATAATATATATATATATATATATAGCCTATGTGTTATTCCAGACTATAATCTATCTCTGTACCAAATTTCATCCAGATCCGTTCAGCCGTTCTGGCGTGAAAGAGTAACAAAGATCCATCCATCCTCACAAACTTTCACATTTATAATATTAGTAGGATACGTGACACAACACAGTGGCATGCGCCAGCGCACTCATCCCGCTACCCCACGCATTAGTCGCCCAGAAACTAGGGATGACCTATGGGATGACAACAAAGCAACATTACAAACTTGTAACTTTGTGAGTATTCATTCATTCATTCATTAAAAAGTAAATTTTTGGTGTTTCTTTATTTAAAAAAAAATGAATGATTTTTGTATAATGAAAATATTTGACACGTGTTTCGGCTTTCGTAAATAATAAAAATAACATTGTATCGCAAAAACTGAAATTTCAAGTGAATGAATAACGGCACTGTTGGCGCTATATGGCGCAGCATCCATTCAATTTACTATAGAACTAAACAATCCAAAAGCTTTTGCAATAGTAACCGCACAAATGTCGACAACACATGAAAATGACAAATACTTGTCAAAATTCACATCTATCTCTGAAATTCCTTGATAATCATTTGACCCTTCAAGAAACGATCGTGAGTTATCCAACCTTTACACTAAAGCCTCCATAAAAAGGATGTACCATAACTAAATGTCGATGTTCAGTCGATTGATTGTGTGTCTGTCGATGTCAAGGATGTGGTTTAATGGATGTTGAACGATTTAATAGTGTATAAAATGGTTATATAGGTGTATAAGTGCATTTGTTTGTTTTATCGTGAGATGCCGATAAATCCGTGCAAAATGTTATTTTGTTTATTTATTTTTATGCTTATAGTACTAACCTATATGAATGTGGATGGATATAAGAGAAGAGGCAGCCCCAAGAAAAGGTGGAGGGATTGTTGAAATGTGGCTGATGAGAACTCGTGATAGGAGGTCGGATAGACTTGAAAGAAAAAAAAAATGCACTTCTATTCAAGACTTAAACATCGGTAATATGTGGGTAAACAATCGTACACCCCTCTATCCCGTCTAGAAATACATGCGTAATGATATTATGTACAAAACATCTAACATACTAGTCGGTTTAATAATCTTTGACATGTAGGAATTTATATATTAAAATTGGTTGTCTTTTGGATACAAACAACTAATTTTACAAGACAGTAGGGAGACTACTTTTATAAATGTATTCAAACTTTATTCACAAGTAAAAAAAAAGTCCGGAACAATGGCGAACTTGTCTTAGATATTTTCTGCCAGTCATCCTTTCGGTTGACGCAGAGACAAAAGACGGTAGGTCCAATATAATATATTAAAAAAACTTGCGCAGCGCCATAGCCCATACGGCAACTTTACACAACATAAAAGGTCTAGACAGTTTCATATGTGTAGCGGTGGTCGTTACGAGACGTAAAGGTTATTGAAACTAGCTAACGTCAAAATAGCAGATAGCTTGTTTCACCGTTCTGAAATAACCTGCTAACATCTATCCGCTAACATCTAACTCGATCGCGTTGCACTAGAACATAATGCACACAACGTTTGGAAATTCTCGTTACACCTACATCGTTTAATACTACCTGGCTCGGGCGACCCGTAGTTGAGTGCCGTAAATCCCGCTATTGGTCGTTGCTTAAATAGCGCGTTTTACCAACCGCTACTGATATTCCGTAGACAGTTCCGTTTAGTTATCCCAGAAAGCCGCTACAACCCACCGCTACATATATGGTTTGTTCTATTATTTCCGCCCTGTTTAAGCTTTCACACTACACATTGCTAACAATATTAACCCTTAACTGCAACATATGTACGTAACAACCGCAAAACGTACTTGACCGCATAATTAGGCGAATTAAAATATTTTACGTATCATAAAGTTAATTAGCTGATCTATTGTCTATGCCATCAAAGGTTGGAGTGTGGGATCTGTTGACAAATGCATTCTGTTAAAATATGACGATCATGTCAAGGATTTTGGTCAATGGAAATTGAGTAGGAGGCATTTTCTAGTGTAATTTTTTTAGGTAATACTGTTTTTTGTTTTATCTTGTAACTTGTATGTGATTTAGAATCTTTCTCAGTAATTAATAGGAAAAGGTGAACAAAGAGTTAAAAAGCGAAATAATAAAAAAGGAAAACTGATTATTGCTGAAAAATGGAACAAAACAGGCTCTAAAAAAGATAGGAAGGAAAAATGTCTATAATACTTGCCTGACTAAACGAGATACAAAAAAACGTCAATTATACAAATTATAAACTAAAGAAACAAGATTGAAAACAAAAGAGCAAACGACAGTCTCATTAAAAACATAATTGAAGAACAAGAGTGAGACGAAGACCAAGGATAAGTTTCATGAGCCAAATAAAGGAAAAGGTTGCCGTCATGTTGTATAAAGAGGTAAAGGAGAGCGCACTGGCGAGAGAAAAATGTAAAGAACTTCATCAGCTACACCGACAAGAGCAAGGCTCTTCAATATGAATAAGAAACAAAAGAAAGACATGTTGCACGTTACAAGTAATATGAGGGAAAATTACTTATTTACAACCGATGGGTTGATAATAGTACCGCTATCACGAGTTTTCTTACTATTTACTATCAAAGTAAAGTAAATTTTCATGATAGCGATTTTAGTTCTTAACTTGGTTACATTAGGGATTAGAGTCGTTTATATGTCATTTAGTCATAGTAAAGATGTGATTTACTATTTACTATTTTATAGAGATCAAGTTAAGAACTAAAATCGCTATCATGAAAATTTATTTTACTTTGATAGTAAATAGTAAGAAAACTCATGACAGCGGTACAGGTCTTATAATCGTCTCAATGATATTTATTATACAGTAAATAGCCACAGGATAATTATTATATTTATACGCAGTATTCATAATTGACGACACGGTTGGCGCAGTGGCTAGCTTAGCTTTCTGTGCTAGGTGTCACGGGATCGATTCCCGCACGGAACAAATATTTGTATGATCTACAGATAGTTGTTTCTGGTTGTGTGTGCATGTGACATGTATGTTCGTAAAACTGTGCCCATGACACAGGAGTAATTCAAGTGTGGGGAAACTTTTTTTTTTAATTATATGCCTAATAAATTAAAATTCCTGTCTTTCAACAAATACTAGGCTGTTGACGCTTTCCTTGCGGTTTTAACCTTATTTTATTTTTTTGTACTTATTTTTGAGTGGTATTTTTTTGTAGACTGCATCATTAGTCTCGTGGTCATAAACGGGACTGCTGAGTGTGAGGTCCTGGGTTCATTTCCCGGGTCGAGCAAAGTGTTATCGTTAACACTTTGCTTGTAAAACCCAGATTTTCCATTTCTATGCCCGGTAGATGGCAATAGGCTCGCCCCCTATTATATGGGACTCAATAACAACATCGCCCTCATATAAGAACGCCATCTTGTTACTGTATATGAAATATAGTATAACAGTTGAGTCTGTGTCAACAATTTAATTATCACAATAGAACTGTTCTCACGGCAAATGCATAATTGTAACACTTATATAATAGATCGCGTGACGTTAGTCAGCGCGTGCGCACCGCAAAACAGATCTTATAAGATCAAAGATAAGGGCTGTTTTGGGTCGTGGGAAAATTAATCTAATTTGGTTAATTTCAAAATTAGGGGCTTTTGTAAGTGGTTAATTTGGGAAATTAGTTGAAATGATTACTTCAGTATTTGTAGTGAATATATTGAGTGTGTGTATTTATTACTAACTAGCTTTTGCCCGCGACTTCGTGCGCGTGGAATTCAGAATCTGATATCTTCCTGCTGTAAAATGGAGCCTATGTTTTAAGTTAGACCTCTAGCAATACATCGGTGAAAACTGCATTCAATTCCATGCAGTAGTTTTTGCGTGATGCGTATACAAACAAACATACAGACAGGCAAAAATTCTAAAAACTGTTGTTTTGGCTTCTGTAGTTGTTCTGTGACATGTTTGTTTGCCGTACCCACGATAAAGAAGAAATCCTAGCGTGTAACGTTTTATGGAAAATTAGGTAAGATAAACTTTCATCCGAAATTTATAATATTAAAAATACGGATTGTAAAAAAATCGCTGCCCATTCTCTATCAAAATTTTACCCTCGGACGACTCAAGCCAGTTCATCCAATCTAGATTCTAACCGTACCACCTTTTCGTAGTGATTAGGTTTTTCTTAATGCAAGAGCAAAATAATTATTTATGTATAAAGTACTAGCTTCCGCCCGCCGCTTCGCCCGTGTGGTTTACGAACCCGTACATTTTCCCGGGATAAATAGTAGCCTATGTGCTATTCCAGACTATAATCTATATCTGTGCGAATTTTCATCCAGATCCGTTCAGCCGTTCTGGCGTGAAAGAGTAACAAAGATCCATCCATCCATCCTCACAAACTTACACATTTATAATATTAGTAGGACTAAGTGAATCAAAATGTCGCTTAAATCTTGTACAAATAATATTGGTACTTTAATATACTGGTTAGATTTCCAAACCAGATTCCAACATAAATGATTAACGATCGCGAGATTATAGGTTCAAATCTGATTGGTGAACTATTGTAATGTAAACCTTTTTGGGGTTCCGTAGTCGAAAAGCAAAACCTATGCCGTAATTATATTCGTGTTTCTGTCTGGTGGTATATCAAAGAAATGTGCTCTTAATTGGAACTTTCAATCACGTATTTTGAAGATATGACGTATATGGGCACCAAAATGATTACAAAGTTTCTTTCGAAAAAAAAACTCAAGAAAGAATAAAAAAGGAAAATATTTTATATCTGCCTAATTGGTCTAATGGTCGCAAACCTTACTGCTGAGCGTGAGGTCCTCGGTTCAATCCCGTCAGGCAAAGTCAAACGTCAAGGCAAGACAAGGCAATGCAAGGCAAGGCAAGGTAAGGTCAGGCAAAGTGTTATTGGGTTTTTCTGTATGGAAATTCTCAGTAGCAGCACGGAGTCTGGAACCGTGCCCGGTAGATGGCAATAGGCTCGCCTTCTATTTCATGGGACTCATTAACGGCATTGGTGAAATGTGGGTGTACATTAATATTACAATTAATTCATTTATAATTAGACATTACAAAAACAACTGTAGCAAATTAGTGTGTAAAAATAGTGTATGTAAAGAGCAATTAGTAAAATGTATATTTTTGAATAAATAAAAACTCAAGAAAATACAATAAAACACCAATACAAATAAAAGAACATAAAAAAAAAATATTACAAATAAAATTCTGTTAAATTCAAATTCAAAATTCATTTATTCAAAATAGACTACTACTAGTGCTTTTTGAACGTCAAACATATTATGGACAGAACTAATACGCCCGCCCTTGACCGCTTCTTATATGTTTTAGCTTGGGGAGAAAAAACGGCCCAACAAACTCCCCAGCAACACTCCCATGTCTGTCATTATACAATAATAAAAAAGAATATAATTAAAGAATGCTATTACAATAATTAAAGTTATTCAATTCTTTTATTAATACGGAACCTGACTTCACGCGTGTTTCAACTCGCCTTAACAGGTATACAAGAATGCGGATCCCAATCTTTCAAAACATGACATCCAATGATCCAAGCTACTTGCCCAAGAATGATCATCAACAACGACATCTACTTTCACACCAAATAAGGCGGCGCACAGACAATCAATACTTTAACAATAAATTTTCAACAGACAAACTGATGATATACAGATCGCCTTAGCAGATGTTATTGTGATACACTACATCATTATTTGGTTTGGAATGGGTTCGGTAATGTCAAATGGTGATATTACTTCTGAATCCTACTAATATTATAATGTGAAAGTTTGTGAGGATGGATGGATTGATCTTTGTTACTCTTTCACGCCTGAACGGCTGAACGGATCTGGATGAAATTTTGCACAGATATTGATTATAGTCTGGAATAGCACATAGGCTACTTTTTATCCCGGAAAAATATAAGAAGCGAAGCCGCGGGCGGAAGTTAGTCATTACTAAACAAACAATGAAGTACTTTAACGCTATGTACCTATATGCTGTATACTTTTTACAACTGTATCACACACAATAGGCTATAAATGACAAATGAATTTATTAACAAGTTGTTAAACACGCTTGTTTACTTTTACAAGCGTTGTAAATGTTTACTGACTGATTGATACAGGTTAAATATGTTGTTTTTACATTCTGTTACATATAAACTAAGCTTTGAAACATACAGTTTGTTTAAAATAAGAGTTATCATGCGAACTAGTAGATTAAATTAGTTTTTCTTCTTTACATCAAGAAAAACTAATTTAAATAAAAAAAACATTATATGATAATACGAATTATATACGTGTTTCCAGTGTCATATTTATAGTACGACTCATTTTGAAGGTATATAACTTGTTTTCAATTTTTTTTTATAATTATATATGTATTTGAAAAAGGTCCTAGAATTGTTTTTATGTACTTTGAAGTAAGTAGTTTCTTATTCTTATAAGATACATAAAATAGAAAATAGTACTCTTCTGAAAGCAAAAAAGTGATCAAATTAAAAAAAAAATACATTAAAAAGACATAAATATGTTTCACTGTCAAATAGAAAATATTTTAATAGAAAAATTGTTTACAAATACAAATTTTATTAGAAACAATAGAAATTGTTTTATTAAGCTGTAGAAAACAAAATCCTAAAAATATGACAGCAGAAGGAATGGGTTTAAAAAGACTTTAGGTATTTACTCCAGTTATAAGGTACATTACCTAACCCAATATTCACTCGTTTTCAACTTCAAAACCAGTCTCAGATAAAATAAAGTAATACATTAAATAAAACGACATAACTCTGGCAATACCGGTCGTTATTACCGGAAGATTTCTTCGGTACTTTTTAATGCTAAGCCGCCAAGGACAATGAATGATCTGGGACAGTCCCTAGTTATGTTAGCGTGAAGTTTATTAGGACAGAATTGTTTGGCAGGTGAGGATCTCTCTCTCTCTCTCACTGTCTCTCTAGGGGATTTTGTGCAGTAATCAATGATTTTAGTTCAAAACCAATCAATTTGACGCATCTTTTTTGCTATTGTATTGAAGCATCACTAATTAATTTATATTAATTTACTTGTAACCAGACATATATTACCGTCATCATTTTTATAAAGGGAAATAGTATCTTTATAGCATCACGTCTGTAATCCCTGAAGGGTTAAATAGAGGTGTACCATTAATAAAATTATACATTCATATTCCGCCGTGGCTGTTATTGAGTTCCATGTAATAGGGGGAGAGTTTAGCGCCATCTACCGGGCACAGTTCCAGATTTCGTGCTGGTACTGAGAAATTCCATACAGAAAAACCTAATAACACTTTTGTCCGACCCGGTAATTGAACCTAGGATCTCAGGCGTAGACAACGCCCTTGTTACCACTATACTACTCAATAGTCGAATAGAATTCTCTCATTTTGTAATCACGAGAAATAATACATAGTGTAAACTTTATATTATCCATAAGTATAGGTATAGTTTCCAATGCAATGCAAAGAGAGATGTGGAGGGATATGGGGAGACCTTAGCCCAGCAGTGGGACAACAAAGGATAGTAAAAAAAATAGATTACTTATTGAGTGCAGACATACGCTAAGAAAAATTTTACCAAAAAAGTCGTGAAATGGGGGTAAAAATTTTGTATAAAAAACCCCTTTCTACGCGAACGAAACCGCGTGCACAACTAGTTTATCAACCAAATGGTGATTCACTCTCTCACTGTTAACCATTTCACATCAAACATTATAACTCTAGAACGCAATTACACCGTTAGATACTTAATGTGAGTGACCCATATGTTGACCTAGCGATGCGCAAACGCAACTAGCCTTCTACAGCTCATCTTAATTCGTAACTTTCATTCACACACCGCGACACGAGATCGAGAGCGAGTCGATGGGAAGATGGCCTTTACGTTCGGTCGTTTGCATGCGTACAACCTTACTTCATGTACCGATAGCAAATAAAATGTAACACGGTAAAAAGTGTATTGAAAAATTGTCATAACGTAGGAAATATATTTTACGACTCTCATTGGTCTAGTGGTCCCAAGCGCGACTGCTGAGCGTCCTGAGTTTGATTCCTATGTTGGGCAAAGTGTTAAGGTTTTAAAGTGGTGTATTTTATATTCGAAAGTTGGACATCTGCCTCCCTAGATGGCGTTGGGATCCAATTAGATGGCGCTATGGTTTCGTTACCAACGCTTTCGTTACCAAGGGAGGCCGATGAAGTTTATCATTTGGGTTTGCTTGGAATTGTTTTGATTTATTTGAGATATACGGTTTACTACAAGAAAACTTAGTATCATTTCCCGCCCCGCAGACCCCCGGGAATCTTGTTCACAAAGTGTTATTGGATTTTTCCGTCAAGAAATTCTCAGTAGCAGCACGGAGTTTGGAACTGTGTCTAGTTGATGGCAATAGACTCGTCCCCTATTACATGGGACTTAATAACAGCTTTAAAGAAATGTGAGTGCACAATACACGTCTGCCTAATCCTTCGAGGATACAGGCTATGTTATGTTATATTTAAGATTCTTGTTGTTAGATCTGTGCTTTTTAAATTAGAAAAGTTTTTGTAGTAAAGCTTGTGGCTAATTAACTAAATATTAGGTATTTCCTAATCTTTTGAATCTTAAAATAAATAAAGAGTAATAAGTAGTTAGTAATTTATTGTAGATTATAATATACTAGCGACCCGCTGCGAGTTAGCACGCAATTTTATTTTTGTACATCCGATCGCAACCAGCCTTCCCAGGATCACCCGCTGAGCTAATCTGAAGATTGCCCAAAAATTTAATTAAAATCGTTCCAGCCGTGGAGTTCATAGGGAACATACATACACACATTTATTTTTATATGTATAGAAGATTAATTCACAAAATATTTAAATTAAATAAATCAAACGTCAAAATAATAATCCCGAAAGATATTCGAGAAACTTGAAATAATAAAAAGCTTTTTAACAAGTTATATTAAATTGCAGTAACAATAATCATAAATTATTCTCATTTCATACAAGAACTTTAAAAACAAAAGGCTGCTGTCACAATATTTTGACCAGCAAATAAATTATTAATGATTGTTTTGCTGTCCATACTGTACGAAACTGTTATGCGTCCTTGAACTTTTGCGTTAAGCAACGTCGTGTGCACTCGGCCTAAACACACATATACGTGTAGGGCTGTCGCATTATATAAAAATTTTATAATAATTATAAGCACAATTATAAAATTAGTAATTATTATTACTGCTATAATTTTTTATATGAAATTATAGTTTTTTTTAGCAAAAGCTCTGTTACTAAGGTCATCATCTGCCTAGCCTTTTCCGAACTACATTGGGGTCGGCTTTCAATCTAACCAGCAGTCTAACTTGCAATCCAATCCAATCCAATCTAACTTGCAGCTGAACATCAGTATTTTACACGGAGCGACTACCTTCTGACCTCCGCCACCCAATTACTGGGAGACACTGATACTCTAAGGTTAAACTGGTTGTCAGACTCTTTAGGCTACTGACACCCGTAACGACTGTCATAGGTCGTCGTATGACACCCGGGACCAACTGTTTAACGTGCTTTCCGAGGCACGGATGGGTCTCGATATGTGAATAATGGTCACCCATCCATCAGGACATTGATCATAAAGAAATTCGTTAACAAAATTCTCAGTAGCAGCACGGAGTCTGGAACTTTTCCCGACAGATGGCAATAGGCTCGCCCCCTATTACATGGGACTCAATAACACCATCGGCAAAATGTGGGTGTACAATAGTACACCCTTTGGGGAATACAGGCTGATGCTATTTATTTTTTTTTTTTTTTATTTTTTTTTTTTTTTATTTATCCCTTTATTTCAGGCATCAAGGCCCATATAAACATATACAATACCATATAAAAGAAACTTAAAAATACTATAAATATATATTACAAAATAACTTAAACTAGTGCACACGAAGTGTCGGCGTCGTGTTTCGCTGACTGGTGTCATGTAGGCGGCCACGAAACCGACGATACACAACACCTTTCGGCCATAACTCTTCCTTGAGGAACTTCTCGAGATGGTGTGTCGGAACTCGCACCACGAACGACTTGAAGTTCGTGTTGTGACGCGGCTCCAACCTCTCGACCCTCAAGGTCCAGTTGGTCTTGACGCGCACGTACTCCACGATCTCCTCAACCTTCGTAGAGTGGTGCAGTCTGGACACGTAGAGCAGCGTTGTCGGTACTGCTGGTCGTAGCAGCATGTTGGGTCCTGCCAGCGCAGTACCGCACTGGTTCCGACAAGGAGGCTTCTTCTTCTTCTTCTCAACCTTGATGAAACCATCCTTGTCGCTCATGTCCTTCTCTGGACCCTGCCTATTCAGAGGCTGTTTTGGTTTTGACAGGCTCCGTTTACCCCCCTTAGCTTGGTCCGCTATTTTAACCTGCGAGTTTTGTAGCTCAACAGGCTTTTTAGCGGCGGCTGCAATTGCTGCGTAGGCTCGTTTGGGGGTCGCTGAACCTACACAAGTCGTCGTCTCCACCGGTGTCGACGCAGGGACGGCCGCGGCACACGTTGCAACGCGTGCATTCTCAGCAGCTGGTGACGCATTCGAGCCCGCCGACTCGAAACTGCAGATGGAGGCGTTTTGTGCCCCGCGACGCGTGTTCACATTCGCGTTGCTAGGTGACCTACTTGCAGCAATTGCATTGCGCAATAACGCTACTTCTGCCCGTAGATCACTGATGGTGTTATTGGACACCTCCAGCTGATGCTGCATCTCGACCTGGCTTTGCTTCAGGAGTGTAATGTCCTTCAGCAGCCTGGTGACATCTACGTGGTCGAAAGTGACGGGAGGCAGCTTGTGCAGATCCTTCGCCACAAATTCAGGCACGTCGTCCGGGTCGGTCTCCTTCAACAGCGTTATGATGTCCTGGAGACTCTTTTCTGTGCCATCCCTTCGCCGAGACGGCATTTGGCTGAGTTTGCCGAGCGTCGTGAACAGCAGCAACTTGGCACTGCTGATGTCCTCCTCCTTGAAAGATGACTTGCAGATCTGCAAGATGCTGACCTCGTCCATGTAGTCGATGGCATGCTTAATGAATGCCAGAACTTCATTGGCTATGAGCGTTTGAGTACTCATAGCGAAATCCGGGCAGCGGCTAAAGCCGCGCAATTCGCGAATGTAATATTATTCACTCGGAGCAGCGAAAACGCGACCGTACTCGACCGCGCATCGCAACCGATATGTTATTCCTTAACAGGCAGAGATTCTTAATTATATTTTGCAAACTTATATCGTGAAGAACTTACTGTGAATCAGATACGTAGTGACTTAAGCATATAAATAGGGGGATCAATTTTTTTTTAAAGATGCCCTTTATGTCCTTCGACAACATACACACACCCCTACGTGAAGGCAATTTGACAGACTCACAATTGCCATTACATATTATCTCTATTTAGTTGTTTTCAAGTATTGGCAAATTTATAGCGATATGCACGGAATAACAGGTGTAATCATACTAGAGACAAGTCTGATTTATTGATGTTTTGTGTTCGTTGACTAGTAAACTGATTTCATTTAAAGTTGATTGTTTTTTAAATTGCTGCAGAATAGGACTGCTGCCCAAAATCTCTCAGTTTCGTTTCAAGAAAGTTAGTCTTCACTGCGTGGCCTTTGAGTGTGAGGTCCTAGGTTCAATTCCCGGGTCGGGCAGTGTTATTAGGTTTTTCTGTTAGAAAATGTAATAATAGCAGCTTGAAGTTTGGAGTTGCGCCAGGTAACTGGCAATAGACTCGCCTCTTTTACATGTGATTCGATAACAGCATCGGTATAATGTGGGCGTACATCGATATACATCTCCCGAATTCTAAACTGTAATTAGTTAGAAAATTAAATATCGAGGGCATCGTTTTCTATAGGGAAATAGGGATTTACATGACCACCTAATAACTGAACTAAAAATTATCATATCACGCCAGCTGTTGTATCTAGTTGTCTCTAGCATGAAGCCTCGACTGCCCTAATAAAAACCATTGTTTTGCCCTAAAGAAGCGATTTTCCGGAGTATTACCATCGCTATGCCTTTAGAAACTAATTTTAACTATCAAACGCAGAACTAATGTCTTTATACAAAACAAAACAGGTTGTTCTACACAAAGCTACAAGCCGTGTGGTCATAGTGATTCATACCCATTATGGACAATAGAAGGATGCAAGTGTGACCATGCTTCTTACTATTCATTCATTCGATAATAAATTAATTAGGTATGTAGTTGGTCTACAAAAAACACAAAAGCAAAAAATTCAAATAAACTTATTTTACTTGAAAAATTATACTGAAAAGTGTGTGTTTATTAATAGATTGATTAACAGTATTGTTTAGCTGCCGGCTTCTGACAAAATTGCCTTGAAATACGAGCAAAATATGTGTTTATGCGTTAACGTTTCTTACATCGAAATCTTAACGAATTAATTTTGATTTTGGTCACTATCGTTTTGTCACATTATAAACTAGGTTGAGACGTTTTATTTCATTCAAAATTTTGATTAATTTAATAATTATGACGAGATAAGAATAAGGAAGATTTTTTGTTAAAAAAAGCTTTTTGAGGGTTAACCCTCATTATTTCTCAATCAATAAACAATATAAAAAAAAAAAACGTAACGACCTAGTTTTTACTTGTGTCTATAACATATAAAAAAATCAACAAAATCAACTCATGTTTAGTGGGGTAAAAACGTTAACGCATTTTGTATGAAAACTTTTAGCTAAACTGTAGTCTGCAATTGGTGGAGAGCACGAAACGGACCAATCGGAGCGCCGAACGCGTTTGATGCGTTAAATCAAGTTTGTCGAAAGAAACTTACACTAGGGCCTCAGGACAGAATATAAATTTAAAATTAAATAATGGATCAATGCGCGGCGTGTGATCTTGTAATGAGGTGTCGACATTTATTATTTTTGTTGATCCATTTACACTGGTAATGTCAATGTCTCAGTTGTAATGGCGTGTAATGTATTTAATGTTAAGTCTAGACGATTGGTAATCCTGACGCATTAACTAGAAGTTTTAATAAAATGGCAAGGTGTGTGTGTCGCAACATTAGCTTGTATAAATCTGCAGTGGTTGATCTATGTAATACCGACTTATTAATAAATATTCGTGACTCTGATTAAAAAAAAATATTTTTTCTTTTGTGTTTAGTTTCTTATTGTATAATTTGTGTATTGAAGAAGATTGTAAAACAGTTTTTTGAAAAGAGTATCCATGGAGTTTCTTGCGGGTCTCTTCTCCATAGGACCAACCCACTTTTGGAACCGCGCAACTAGAATCATAACGTTTTAAAAGCGCCTGTAAAGGCCCAGTCGAAATAAAAAGTTTTGACTTTGACTTGACTTTGACTTAAAATTACAGTGGCGTAACTATACTCTATCCATTTTCGTCCTCAAACAAATGACAGTGACAGAAGAAAAGTTACAGTTACAGTTACAAAAAATGACTATTGAAAAATTCTAATGTTACATTATATGCCGTGGCGTCGCGTCATATAAGTCTGTACCTGTATTGATATCAGTGAAAAGTTGTTTAAAATACAAACAAGAAGGACAAATTTTATGATTTTTTTTAGTACTGGTAATTTAAAAAAGTTTATGACTAGTTTATTTGCAAGATGACCCGAATTGGATTCAGTTTCTTAAAGCAATCACTGAGCAAATATTATTATGTACTTAATTAATCTGTTTTATAAGTTTCATTACGGTTATGGATTTATTACGTGTTTTTTTTATATGCGATTCACGAATTAGATGGGATTGAGTTCACATTTATACATGGGTTAGGAGAGATGAAATAGTAATTAGAGCAAAGTGTAAACGCTTTTTAATATAAGGTAGACTATGACATACTTAAAAAGAATGATATCGTATGGAAAGATAGTAATGTGACATTTTTATATGCAATAGAATATGTCTAAGTGTGAAACGTCTGCTATCAAAAGCGCAAATAACAACAAATTGAGGCAATATTTGGCAAACATATAAGCCACAGTCAACATGACAACTGGCCCTGGAGAAGAGAATAGCTCCGTTTTCAAGTTAACCAAGTATAAATTAAAACTTATTTTAAGGGAACCAATTATTGGTATAAATAACATAATTGGCACAAACATGCACATTACAGACTTCACATTTCCTCCATAACGAGATTCTTTCGTGAATCCAAGTGATGTTACATCTTACACAATGTAACTTAACAGAGGCATTAATCGTCATTATTTACATAAGCCGCTCACACAATAGCATGGGAACTGCGAAACGAGAAAAACGTTGGGTTTACTATAAAACTTTAATTGGTTCTTACGCTCTAACAAAGTCACCGCGCGCGGATTTCTTAAATGTAAATTCCGGTGGGTGCAATTAAGCGGGAAGAATTTGTTACTAAATATGTTAAGTATAGTTACTAAATTGTGTAGTAATTATAATTATTATATTTCTTGTAGTCGTTATGTAGTAATATATTTTCTCATGTGTACATGAACGTTGTATACAATGAACATACGTATTAAGTAAGTGTAAAATGGAGATATTTTTTGTGAATGATATTGATTTAGGATACAAAATAGATCCGCAAGTCCTATTGTCTGCCCCCCAGCAACGCCCTAATCCGAGGTTCGAGTCCACAGAGTACCGCCTTTAGGAGTGTTGCTTTTATCTATTTACTAATAAGCCTGATTAGAGGCCCTTTTTGCCCTTTTATTAGTTCACTTAATCAGTCAAAGCTGTTTGAGCTAACTGCGAAAGACATGTATAAAAAAAGGTAACATGTGACGTCATGTTTCAAAAAAGCCTGTCTTCAAGGCCTTTAAAAACATTCTAATTACTTTACAATAAATGTTTTAAAAAGAATTTCAATTATATTTGAGGAATTTATTTTAAAAAATAACATTCTGTTTTTACGCTATTATCTCGTGTACTGTATAATCAGTGAAAATTAAGAAGCGTGAGAGAGACGTGTTCTGTCTAGCCCTGTACCGCTAGTGTAAGTTTCTTTTGACAAATTCGATTTACTACATCGAACGCGTTCGGCGGCGCTTCGATTGGTCCGTTTCGTGCTCTCTACCAATCGGAGCGCCGAACGCGTTCGATGTAGTAAATCGAATTCGTCCAAAGAAACTTACACTAGGCCCTCTGGAAAGTGCAACTAACATCCAAGCAATTGTTTTTACACAGACATTTCTAAACATAAAGCAATTTTGCGTAATCCAAGAATCTTCAACGAAATTACAGTTTAATTATGACTATTAAGCTATAATTACAGCATAAACTATAATTAAAATGTCCTGGAAATTGCAGGACACGTATAATTACATTATTTTGGCATAAATAAAGGTCATAGTTATTTTAATACATTGGCGAATGTGTCATTAGAAGTTAAATGTTAATAGTTAAAAGTAATTAACTTACCAATTTAACTGGATTTGCGTTTGGTTGATCTGGAATTAGTACCTGGAAATATAATTAATTAAATTATTATTTATAATGACTGTCTCATTGGTTTTTATATGTGCTGCTGAGGATGTGGTGTTGGGTTCGATTTTTAGGTGGGGCAAAGTGTTTTTAATTTTTTAATGTCAGTAATTCTCAGTTGCTGCCCGTAGGTTGTATGTAAGATTATTTATTTATCCCAAAGATTATGAACATTTGCAAGTACTCGGCGGTTCCCAAACTAGGCAAGCCTGTACCTCTATCATGAGTTTTCTATTTACTATCGTAGTAAAGTAAATTTTCATGATAGCGATTTTAGTTCTTAACTTGGTTAAATTAGGGATTAGAGTCGCTTATGTGACATATGTGTCATAGTTAAGTTTTGATTTACTATTTACGATATTATAGAGATGTCATGTTAGGGACTCTAAATCCTAATGTAACCAAGTTAAGAACTAAAATAGCTTGCATAAAAATTTACATTTACTATGAAAGTAAATAGTGACAAACTCATAATAGAGGTACTGTATCTTGGGAACCTTGATTACAAATTTAAAATTTAGGTACAGTAAAATGGTACAAAAGTAAAAATTTGAACTACAATCAATAGTTATCATAAATTACAAAGAGTAAAAATTAAAATAAAAAATATATAAGAAATTGACAATTAATGTGTGTGTGCATGTGTGTGTATGTGTTGTTTGTATAAGGGGGTGAGTGTATGTGGTTTTATGGATGTGTTGTTATGTCGTGAGGATTTTTTCCGATTCATCATACATAAGACCTAGTAGCCATTTTTTAGGACCTTTTTACATGAAGAGGGCGGGAGGTCCTTGATGTTGCAATGCATATTGACTCTATTGTACCCACGTGAGTGTAGGAAGGCAGGACATCGTCTAGCTAGGAGAGAAGTGATGTGGGTCCGATGATAAGCAAAAAGCCTCTGGGGGTTAAAAACAGCATCGGCTAAATGCTTCTGCCTATCGCTTTAGGTAGTAAGTACCGGCGTTATGCTATGAATTTTTAGTTTTGTTACGTAAATGTCATTTATTTTGACATCTAATCATTCAAAAGTTCATACATGTCAAAAGATGACATTCCAAAAGGATCGTCTTCGAGATCACCTTTATAAATCATTGCACCATTTTTGAAATTATAAAAGTCAAAATTTGAATAACAAAAAACCTATACCCACTTGAGTCTAGATATCTAGACAATACGACTTTCAGAATCCATCGACCTTTAAGTTAAAGATAACAGCACACACAGTGAAATTATGCAATATTAATGGCAGATTTTTCAAAAGCTGGATTAGCTTCAGATAAGTTATTCTTCTGATAAGTCCAACGGTACCAAATTCAAATTATCAGCTAGATAACTTTTATCTGGGCATTCAAAAATTGGTACTCAACATTGTAAGTTACCTATTTAATCCATGTAATAACTTTAAAATGAATGAAAAAAGCAACATTTTATTTGGGGTCAATTGGGGTAAACGCCTCATTGGTCTAGTGATCGCAAGCTAGGTTCGATTACCGGGTTGGGCAAAGTGTTATTCGGTATTCCGTATGAAAATTCTCAGTAGCAGCACAGAGTCTGGAATAGTGCCCGGTGGATTGTAATAGGCTCGTCCCCTAGGTATAACATGAGACTCAATAACAGCATCGGCGAAATGTGGGTGTACAAGTACACCTCTGCCTTACTCTCAGAGGAACACCGGCGTGATGCTATATATTATGTCAGTACAAGCAGATAATGATGTCTCAAAAAGACTAAAAACAATATCACTGGCGGGATATGTGACATCATAACAAAGATTCGATTTCAAAAAAAGAAAAAAAGTGTTAACTTTTCATCGTACTCGTGTTGGCATGACACGCACAGGCGCAGGCGCATCGGGTGAAACTCTGATGTCTTTTGTTACTTAGATGAAGTAATTTGATAGAGAGACTGTTTATTATGACAAGTTGTTACGTTGTTAAATGGAGACTTCATCTTATGTATTGAGAGATTATGATACTGTGTGTTACTGGTACATTATTGTTAACTGCTGGAGACAGGAAATGACGATATTATGAGATGTGTTTTTTTTTTTATAAACGTTGCCTTAATTACCCTAGGAATAATTCCTGTATCGTGGGCGCGTTTACAAATACAAATATTTACATGGACATACACCCAGACCCGGGTACGTCTTAACACTGCGGCCAGACACCGGAGGACGGGCAGCAGCGTCCTCTCACTAATCGGTGAGCCACTGCCATCCCCAAGCCGCCTGCCAAGCGTGGGGATTATGGCAAACCCCCCTTGGGGGAGGCCTTCGTTCAGCAGTGGACGTCTTCTGGCTGATGATGATGATGACGACACCCAGACCCGAAACAACTATTTGTAGATGAAATCTTACAAATATTTGTTCCGCACGGGAATTGACACGTAGCACACAAATCGATTGCCCATCCACTGCGCTACTCGTGTTGTGACGTGGGTAAGTATAGTGTCGTGTCATATCGATCTACGAGCTTAGCATACTACGGCCAGTTTGTGAATGGGTGGCCGGTGCAAAAGCACACAAAAGTTCGATAACCAGTCTAACCTAAGTGTATCAGTGTCTCCAAGTAATTGGCGGAGGTCAGACGGCAGTCGCTCCGTGTACCTATGCAAAAAAGGAAACATAACATAGCATCACGCCTGTATTCTTCTAAGGGTTAGGCAGAAGTGTACTATTCTACACCCGATGTCAAGTAATAGGGGCGAGCCTATTGCCATCTATCGGGCACAGTTCCAGACTTCGTGCTGCTACTGAGAATTTTCTTACAGAAAAACCCAATAACACTAGACCAATGAAACAATTAAAGGGTAAGTTATCGCAAAATTATTTGTAGGTTTAAGTTTATAACTAAATACTCTGAATCAAGTTCTCTAAAACCACGCATAATTTAATTTATGAATAACATTTCTCGTTATTCAGGCCACGCTACATTCTCTTTAAAGTGTCTGCAAACAATGGTGCTTTACCCAAATCGTTGCGGTTTGTTCACGAAGCGTAGCCTATAAACTTAACATTTATTAGCTTTTGTGAATTCTACGAGACATTGTTGTGTTGGCACAACTGTTGTTTGTTTTATGATGTTGTTAACTTACATGAAGTCTGTAGCGCATCATATCAGACTATAGGGTCCAAGTGGAACATGAGCTAACTAACAAGCCATTCCTGTAACTGATGGTAATGTAACTAAAGAGCCATTAGTCCAGCCAGAGAATCTAGGTATAGCAAAAAAGAGTTGGGGTCCAAGGAAACAGCCTCCACGAATACTGAGATCGTTCGGCGCACCCTGAGCAGTCCGCCTTGAAACCACCATTGCTGACGGACTAATCTTTCTACTATGGCTTTGTATTCTTTTATTTATTTATTTATTTATCGGAAAGCTTACAGACTAATATAAAATGTAAAATAGGGTACATTGTGTTATATAAATTGCTTATTAACAAGCTTCCACATATATGCAATTCAGTACCTAAGACAAATCTAAAAAAACATACTATGAGCTAATATATAAATATATTAAACAAACATAAAACTTTTATAACTAAAATTAAAAAAAAAAAAACGAAATACTTGTATAACTTGAACTGTATTACCTCATTATGCAATGTAACGCTTTGATAAGTTTGTTTTTTCGTATATAATGCATGTTAAATTTAAGACTATTAATTGTAAATTGAACTTTTTATTTATTGAAAAGAGTTACCATGGAGTTTCTTGTCCGTTCTTTTCCATAGGAAAACAACACTTTGGAACGTGGCAACTAGAGTCTGACTATTCATAAGTGCCTTTAACTGGTCTACATGAATAAATTATTTATTTATTTATATAAAATTGACATCATTAGTAAATTATGGGGTAGGTAAAAAACGGCGTGTACTGGTTGCGTGCCAGATTATTTGTACGGCTTAAAGATACGCGTAGGCATTTCAATGGACAATAGCTTTTAAGTAAGAAAATATAATAAAAAACATTGGCTTTAATGTTGCAATTTGATAATACATAAGTAAATAAAAGGAAGTAAGGGAAAAATTTGTGTATATAGGACATAGCATCAAGCCCGTATTCCTCGAAGGGTTAGGCGGAGGTGTGCTATTGTACATCCACATTTCACCAATGCCGTTATTGAGTCGCATTTAATAGGGGGCTAGCTTATTGCCATCTACCGGGCACATTTCAAAATTCCAAAATGTGCTTGACCCGGGAATCGAACCTAAGAACTCACGCTCAGCAGTCGTGCTGACGACCACTGGACCATTGAGGTAGTTAGCCATAAATAGGTAAAGTCCATATTATTTTTTCATATCTTTTTGTGAACAAAACTTTATAATTAAATAGGTAAATAAAAACTAAAATTAACTAATCATCACTGAAAATAACACATTTCAAATACAATTACAACAATAACTAAACATAAACCGTAATATTTTCATACATAATGAATTATTACGACTGTAATCCATACTTTCATCTGCGCGAGCGCATACCGGCTGGTGCGCATGCGATGCTTTCCCCGCATTACAACTTGATAGCTAGCTATTAAATAATATTGTGTAATTTTATGCTCAAAAATATTCATGTAGCCACTAGGGTGGATGGTCATTGGCCATTTTGGAAACGTTATGAGCCGTGAAGTTATATAACAAACAGACAGAACTTTTATACTACTTTTTTACTATTTTATCTATCTTGAATTTGATGACGCTATGGGGCAGTGCGATGTCCATCCGTGGTCTCCGATAGGTGAAGTTGTTTGATTAATGGGACACTGATTGGTAAGAATTGATTTTTCTATATCGTGATCCAGGCAAAATTGCCAGACTCCGAAATATATCTTTAATACCAAGATTTGTATTTTTTTTCTATTTTAGAAGTTGTAAGTAAAGAAACGTAGCTAATCTTGGTTTTATAATATCATGGTAAAATTAACAAATAAATAGCATATTTGACGACCAGCCTATGTTTAGAGTATCGGGGTCTTCCAGAAATTCGGTGGCAAGTAGTTTGTCAAGGACCCGACCCAAGCTACATAGGAAAAGACTAGCCTAGAAGAGGCGGCCATATTTCTACACGACCATACTTTTGCAACACAGTTATACGCAAAGCACAGCATACTTAAACCTCACGTAGGTACCGCTTAGTGCCCCTTAACATCCTTTCAAGACAAAACCTAAACAAACAGTTATTAGTTAACGAGGTGTTACTTAACTCTTGCTTGTAACTAACATGACTATAATATGTCCCCAAGACATTTAACTATGGGTATGTCCAACAAGTTTTTGTGTCCAGCATCCAACACCTGTGTAATTGGTGTTGTGCAATGCTGTGGGACGGTAATAGGGCCTAATGAAGCTTGGATATGTTGTGTGTGGTATTTAAATTGTGAATAGTTTTACATAGAATATAGTAGTCATAATATATTATATAGTTTATGTCATAAAGATGGCTTAAAAGGCTAACCAAGGCTTTCCTTTCGTTTTGCTTGGACTTATCTCAACTTAATTCAAAAGCGCTAAGCGGTTAGCTAGACCCGGGTACGTCTTTAAACTGCGGCCAGACACCGGAGGACGGACAGCAGCGTCCTCTCACTAATCGGTGAGCCACTGCGATCCCCAAGCCGCCTGCCAAGCGTGGGGATTATGGCAAACCCCCCCTTGGGGGAGGCCTTCGTTCAGCAGTGGACGTCTTCTGGCTGATGATGATGATGATGATGAAGCGGTTGGCTTCCTGCGCTTAATATCGTAGTTTGATTCCCGTACGGATCAAATATTTCTATAATCTACAGATAATTATTTCGGATAATAACTATACAGGAAAAAAAAAGGATATTCAACGACTGATGCTAGTAAGAAATGGCATATGATGAATTGTGTTTCCTATACGTATTTAGAGACTTCTGCAAGTGCGATGATCGCGAGGTGACATATCGAGGTTACTTCTTTAATAAATGTCGGAAAATACCCCATGACTGTGGTCCATGTGAACTGGTCTACATCTTTCTAGGGCCCTACAAAATACCTGTACCTATACAACTTTTTTGAGCAACATTAACCAAATTTATGTCTGGAGTTGACCCGGGTACGTCTTAAAACTGCGGCCAGACACCGGAGGACGGGCAGCAGCGTCCTCTCACTAATCGGTGAGCCACTGCGATCCCCAAGCCGCCTGCCAAGCGTGGGGATTATGGCAAACCCCCCCTTGGGGGAGGCCTTCGTTCAGTAGTGGACGTCTTTTGGCTGATGATGATGTCTGGAGTTTGGCCTGAAGAAGCACCCCAAATCCAAGCACTGGACCAATATGGGCCATTCGTCAATAATAGACCGGGCTTTAGAGTTAGTCTCTGTAATACCATTACATCATAAACCACAGTGATCGTTAACTCGCTGTTTAACCGATTTAAATGCGGTTTAAGTTAACGGATTGTGGTTAGTAATGGTGAATGTGAAATGTGGGTTTATGTTACTTCTCTATAGGTTATCAGATCTTTCGCTTCAGTTGTATACTGATAACATTTGCGATTGTTGTTCCCTTTGTGATGAAGATGAGCATCATGATACATACAAATTAACTGCCGTGGTAAGCCGGGGCAAGTCGCTAGTTATTTATAAAATTAATAGTGTCATAATAGGGCCGGATGGCGTGGTAAATCAACACGAATAAAAATTTATTTGTAGATTATGATATTTGTAAAAATCAGTGATAAAGTTAGCTTTATTGCTAGCAAACAAGTAGCTTTATGTTCTCATATATGAACATTGAACCATATTTGAACAAAAACTTTATGGCAGCGATATTTGTTCTTTTTTTTTAAGTGTACCTCTGCTTATTCCTTCAATGGAATATAGGCGTAATACTATGATGCTATATAATATTATGTAAAAGCTTACAATCACATCTCAAATCATCCAAACATTCCTCCCGATCTACTTTCCACGTGTTAAGCGCTACGCGCTGACCATGACTTTTACTGATCAGCGCACGCGCCGCCGAGCGTGATCACGATATGTTGTGCACATATGCTATAATAATGTGCAATGGATTTAATAACTATACTTGTGTGATAAATGAGATTAAGTGGTAGCCATGAATCAGATTGGAAGTGAGTTGAATTGGACTGCGTATGAGTTATTAATAAATAGCTTTTATTTTTTCAATAAGTAGTGTGCGCCAAAACCAGTCAGGTTTTGTATCATCCTTTGTAGAAGCTAGAGCAGCCAAACAAGACAATTACGACAAGGGGAGACCATGACGATGGCGCTAAGCTTTTTAATAATACATAATATACCTACTTATATATAGTGGGAACTAACTCCAGCGCAAATGGTCATCAAGTGGCTAATACTGATGACTATAAAGTTCATGAAAGTCAATCGTAAAAATAAACAAGTGCAACTATCACTGACGAAACATGAAATCTGGCGCATCTTGGGTAGTCAGCCGCATCATCACCATTGCTGACTGGCTAATTCCACTACGACATGACCCTACTGAAGAAGATTTAATTAAATAGACAGAATTTTCTTCTGTCGTGTCGGCACAAGCTGTCACATGGAAATCGCTCATGCCATCGAGGCTACCTGCCCAGGGTGCGCCAGACGATTTCAGCTATCTTCACACGTGGAAGCTCTTTTCTTGCACTATACATATAAACTGCATTAGAAATACGTTCTGAATGATTTATAATTTTTCTCACTACGCCATTCTGTAGTAATATTATGAGTTCATCGTGTAATGTTTGTGTGACTGACATGCGCAGCTCTCGATTAGTGTCGGTTACGTAAAGAACATTCTAGAGCAACCTTGTGACTTGTAAACTGGGCTAGTGATGGTAGGAGACAGCCCTGTCGTACATTTTTTTTTCTAATACGATTGTCTAGTTTAATTCAATAAGGATATATATAACTCTATTGGTTTACGCGGCGCACGCTCCCAGCCCAGCTCTCAGTCGGCGTGATTTTTTCCGAACAATCATTGTCATATTTCAGCCAAAATACAAAATCTTAATGAATTATTTTGACGACACGTTTAGCGCAGTGGCTAAGCGATTAGCTTGCTGCGCTACGTGTCGCGGGTTCGATCCCCGCACAGAACAAATATTTGTATGATCTACAGATAGTTGTTTCGGGTCTGGTTGTGTGTGCACGTGACATGTATGTTTGTGAACTGTACCCACGATACAGGAGAAATCCTAGTGTGGGGCAAAGTTTAAAAAAAAAAAAAAAAAAAATTATACACCTCAACCTTCCTCATGAATCACTCCGTCCATTGGTGAAAACCGTATGAAAATCCGTACAGTAGTTTTTGAGTTTATCGCGTTCAGACAGACAGACGTGCCGGAGGACTTTGTTTTATAATATGTAGTGATTAGATAGGGGAAATGTTTTAACGATATTTGACGGCGTGATTGGCATTTTGGTTCGTGTGGAGAGTTTGAATGGCCTATAGATCGTTTTTTCGATTCTGTGTGTGTGTGTGCATGTGTGTTTTATGTCTGTAAACTGCATACACGATATAAGACTAATGTTTTATCGAGTTTAGTCGGCAATGTTTTATTTGAAAAGCTTTAATATAATTCTTGTGTAATATTTTCTACGTAGCAGCACGCTGTGATAGTGGTTGAACACTTGCCTTCCATGCAGGAGGGTCTGAGTTCAAACCCGGCTCACACCTCTGATTTTTCGGTATCATGTGCGGATCAGAATTTGATTATTACTTGCGTTTACGGTGAAGAAAAACATCGCGAGGAAATCTGTACACCTGAAAAGGCTCCGTAAAGTTCTTGAAGGTGTGTGTAGTCCGCCAACCCACACTGGGCCAGGCCAGGAGAAGAGACCCTTGCCTAGCAGTGAGACAGTAATGGCTGAATTTATAAAAGACATATCAGTAGTAAAATATTTTAATTTGCATTTCAAAGTAAGTTTAGGGACTAATAGAATCAGTACGTGACTCGTAATATAGATCTATAATTATTGATAATATCAGCATATAATATTCTGCCTGACCATTTATTATTTACTCGCTTCCGCCCGCGGCTTAGCCCGCGTGGTTTACGAACCCGTACATTTCCCGGGATAAAAAGTAGCCTTTCTGCTATTCCAGACTATAATCTATCTCTATGCCAAATTTCATCCAGATCCGTTCAGCCGTTCTGGCGTGAAAGATCAACAAAGATCCATCCATCCATCCATCCTCACAAACTTTCACATTTATAATATTAAGTACTAAGTAGGATAGGAAGTAGGATTTATTTATAGTTAATCAAAACGGTAATACACCAATTACATTAATTAACGTAGAAGCATATGTACATATATAAAAAGTATAACCATGTAGTAGTGGATATCCTTGCATACTCTCCCTCAGAAAACCCCAAAACACTAGACACGCTCGCATAATTACCCTTCATTCATCCACAGACGCATCACATTAAGGTTTGGCAACCAGAAGGGCATCTCTAGAGTACGACACACAGGGGACTCGGCTCTGGCGAGAATTTGACGGGTTCGCGAATAATTTGTGCCGGCGGCTCTGACGTTGTTGACAGAATAGTTCATGGAGCTCGGGACAGTCAATGAACACATATTTATCATTACAAATAAAGCGTTTCTCTCGCTCAAAGTGCACATTCTAGTTACCTTGAGATCCGTGACGGTTTGACTCTGCACAGTACAGCCTGACTCCCTGACCTTACTCAAACTGAAAGCCAGTGTACTTATACTACCAAAACATAGCCATCACCCCTGTGTCTCCGAAAGGTTAGGCAGAGCTGTACTATTTAACACCCACATTTCGCCGATGCTGTTATTAAGTCCCATGTAATAGGGGTGAGCCTATTGTCATATATAAAACAACACTAGTATATGTACAACTGCCTGCCTGCGCGACTGCTCACCGTGAGGTCCTGGGTTCGATTCCCGGGTCAGACAAAGTGTTAGGTATTGGATTTTTCTGCATAAAAATTTGCAGTAGCAGCACGGAGTTGGGAACTGTACCCGGTTAATGGCAATAGGCTTGCCCCTTATTACATGGGACTTAATAACAGCATCAGCGAAATGTGGGTGTAAAATAGTACAGCCTGACTCTTCGGGGTAACAGGCGTGATGATATTTTATGGTTGTCTATTCATGTAGCATACAACCCACAATAACGAGTATAGTTACCAAACCGAGTGACTTCTAATGGCAATGACAAAGGTAATAAAAAAATACTTCACGAAAGCTTTTTGCCAATCGCTAAAAGGTCACCGATGATTACTCTTGAGAAGCTAAACCAATACGAACTTTAAACTACTATAGATAAGGTTGATTTTCGTTCGTCAGAAGTTTGAGCAATTTTTTAGTAATTAGTGTAATTGGTAGGTGTATTGATTACATTGTCATTATGTGTTTTATGGTAAATTAATAGGTGATGCGTGTAGACGTGATGATGGGTAGGTATTAAACAGTGGCGTACGCTGCATAAAGACAAAAACACACTGCCTACCCTACATAACTCAGATAAATATTTATTATAAGATATTTTAGGTGGCTAATCACATATATCGGTATTTAATCGACAAGACGACGAACCAATACCAACATGCAGTAGGTTCTATTGGTAAGTAAGCTTTTAAAATTTACTGCCTTTTTTGCACAGAGTTTTTAGACAGGGTGTCTAAAAACTCTGTGCACGCCACTGGTATTAAATGAGTATATAACACCGTAATTATAGTATGTACTTATATAAATGAGTATATTATTTAACTTTTGTGGTTAGAATGAAGAATCTTTTGTTGAACTCAAGGATTTTGGTTTCATAATCATTAAAATGATTAATAAGTTTTAATAAAAGATTATTTCGATTTAGCCTTTCTCTCTGGATTACCTCGATAGTCGTGTGGTTATACCCACGGTTGATGGACGTGAGGTCCAAGTTTAGTTACCAGCGGCCCTAGTGTAAGTTTCTTTTGACAAACTAGATTTAACGCATCGAACGCGTTCGGCGCTCCGATTGGTGGAAAGCACGAAACTGACCAATCGGAGCGCCGAACGCGTTCGATGCGTTACATCGAGTTTGTCAAAAGAAACTTACACTAGGGCCTCAGGTCGCAATTGCAAGTCGCAAATGATACACTTGTACCTGTCGCAGGGAGGGTATCAGAAATTTCGTGAAATCCCTAGGGTTACCACAAAATCCCTGGTTCTGTAATTTCCCTGCGAGATGTCTAACCTTCAGAGAAGACGACAGACATTATGCTATATCACATAATAATAAAATTATTATTAGACGGGGTACTGGATTTGATTATCGGGTCGGGCAAAGTGTTATTAGGTTTTTCTGTATGGAAATCCTCAGTAGCAGCACGGAGTCTGGGACTGTGCCCGGTATATGGCAATAGGCCCTTATTACATGGGATTCAATAACAGTATCGGCGAAATGTGGGTGTACAATATTACACCTCTGCCTAACCCCTCGGGGAATACAAGCATAATACTATGTTAATTATTAAAATCTTATAAATTTTTAAATTAGTTGAAATATTAATTATATTGAACAACATAGTGACTTGGAGCAATAACTCATTGAAATAATTACAATTTTTGCTTAACTTTCAATATACAATCTATTAAATGTTTTGAGTTCAAAGACCTCATAAGTTTTGATTTATTGAATGCGCATGCGATCATTTGAATCGCACTACTACTCGTAATAGACAATCACCTACACTGTCACTTATTTTACGTATAGAAACACAACTTGTTATTCTACAATTTTATTACTATTCATAATGAATGTCTTTTCGTATTACATTGACCGAAACCATTCGAATAATGAATTAAAGCCAATTTGCATAATTTTAAGGAAAATACCATTCGTTGACTTAGAACGTCGTATAATTCCGTGCCTCGGAAAGCACGTAAAGCTGTTGGTCCTGCGCCTGATCTCTCTACGGTCGTGTCGGATTGCCGTCCCATCGGACTATGAGAGTGAAGGAATAGAGAGAGCACCTGTGTTTGCGCACACACTTGTGCTCTATAATATCTTCTGCGTAGTTGGTTGATGCCCGGTGAGATTGGCCGCCGTGACCGAAATCGATCAGGAGGACATTACGTCGTAAATTACTCGTATAATGGAATCACTTGAAGTATCACGTTAGTAGTGTAATAGTAAGCGAGGCTGTGGAGTGTCCCAGGTTCGACGCTTAGGTTAAACTAAATAAAAATTTTAATTTTCTGATAGTAAATTCCTACGGTGACTTTTTAAAATTGATCTTAGTTTAAATATACCCAATTCATCGCCAATTTTACTTAATCAAAGAAAAAGTAAAGAATTTTTCCTTGACGATATGGCGATGGCGAGCGGCACACGGACAAATTCGAGAGGACGGTACACACAGGCGGAATGTAATAATTCAATCATAAAATGCTTTCACATCGATGTGAACGTTTCAAATTATACCGCATTACACAGAAGATGCACCAAACATTATATAACAGTGCTAAATAGCAACAACTAAACATAACTGTTATGTATTACATTTCAGTTAATTTTGACAACGTGGCAAGTAATTGTATGTATTAAATTTTTAACTACAGTCTCATTCTCAGACGGCACGGTTGGCGCAGTGGTTGAGCAACCGACCGCTGCGCTACGTGTCGCGGGTTCGATTCCCGCACGAAGCAAATATTTGTATGATCTACAGATAGTTGTTTCGGGTCTGGTTGTGTGTGTATGTGACATGTATGTTTGTAAACTGTACCCACGATACAAGAGAAATCCTAGTGTGGGGCAACGTTTCTTAAAAGAGAGAGAAGAGAGAGAGATTCTGCCCCCATTGTTCTAGTGATCGTAAGCGCGGTTTCTGAGCGTGAGGTACTGGAATCTATCGGTCAGGCAAATTGTTATTGGGCTTTTCTGTATGGAACTTCTCAGAAGCACGGAGTCTGGAACTGCCCGGTAGATGGGAATAGGCTCGCTTGCTATTACACGGGACTCAATAACGACATCGGCGAAACCTTTTGGGGAATAAAGGCGTGATGGTTTGTGATTAGATACTGCTTAAAAAATTAAGAAAAAAATATGAATGTACTGCTTCATTGGTCTAATAATCGTAAGAGTGACTGCTGTGCGTGAGGTCGTAGGTTCAATTCCCGGGTGGAGCAGTGTTATTGGATTTTTCTGTATTTAAATTTAGTACCTACTCAGTTGGTATTTGAATATACAACATTTGAATTCGATGTTTTCCTTCATCGTTAAATCTCAAGCCTCGTGTAATAATATAATTTGAATGGATCTAATTCAGTTGTAATCTATTTTAAATAACTGTACTACACAAGTGGTTGGCCGACGTTGCACAACAGTGAACTATGGCCTATGACCTGCTATATACATGCGTGCTTATAATTATATACGTTACGTTTTACGTTATTTCGTAATTTTCCTAAATTTCGTTAAGTAACAGTGTTACTTTGAAAAACAATTGAATTGTTTTTGTTAACTCACATACGGGTTTCTTAAGCTGATCGAATCTCTTGTTAGTTAGTTAATCGGTCGTTTAATTTCATGTCAAGTGTAAGGATTGGTTGGTGAATTTTATAGTTGACTAACTTCCGCTCGCGGCTTCGCCCGCGTGGTTTACGAACCCGTAAATCTTTTCCGGGATAAAAAGTAGCGTATGTGCTATTCCAGGCTATAGTCTATCTCTGTGCCAAATTTCATCCAGATCCGTTCAGCCGTTCTGGCGTGAAAGAGTAACAAAGATCCATCCATCCATCCATCCTCACAAACTTTCACATTTACAATATTAGTAGGATTGTGTCAAGTTAAGTGAATATGTTATTGATATAAAAATAGACGTGACTAAATTTTCTGAGAAAATTTTCCACAAATCTCATTCAGTCCAGCCGTTCTCATGTGATGCGCTTCAACGAAAATCATTTAATTTTTATTTATATAGACTGCCTAATTGGTCTACTGGTTGCAAGCGCGACTACTAAGCGTGAGGTCCTGGGTTCGAATCCCGAATCGGGCAATGTGTTATTGGATTTTACAGTATGAAAATTCCCAGAAGCAGCACTGAGTCTGGAACTGTGCCCGGTACATAACAATAGGCTCGCTTATTACATGGGACTCAATAACAGCATCGGTGAAATATGGGTGTACAATATTACAGCTCTGCTTAACCCTTTGGGGAATATAAGCGTGATGCTATGTTAGGTATAATTATTAAGATGATTTCGTCATGCCAATTTCAACCAAACTATCTACCAAAATTATTTCTTAAATTAATTACAAAATGAAAATATAATGTACAGTAATCTCATTGCATAAGCGACTAATGTTTTTACATGTAATGAATAAATAACACATTTTTCAGGTTGTTTTGGTGTTCATGAGTCGTTAAATACAGTTTAATTTGTTGTTTGTCTATTGTGTGTTATGTATAGTTAGAAAAATGTAATTGAATTTTATTATTCTTTGACGAGTTGTTGAATGTAAATTTGAAATATCTTATGTTCTCAAATATCTATACTACTTTCATTCTGTATTACTCACACAAAGTTAATAGGATAAGAATAGATCTAGTTCTTTTATTTTTATACGTTTCAAATATACCTAAAGCTAGTATAAGTTAGAATAATATTATACTCAATTATTGCAATGCCTGAAAGGGGCAATTAAGAGAACTATATTTTTATAACACCATTGCTTGTACACTTAGTTCGCAAAATAAACATCTTCAATCTTGAATCATGAGGAAGGAAGAAGGGTTGAAGAAGGAACCTCCACGTGTGGCGATACCTGAAATCGTCTGGCGTACCCTGGGCAGTCAGCCTCGATACCACCATTGCTGATTGGCTAATCTTTCCACTGATGATGAGTGATGCCCATGTTATACCAGTGGCGACACGGTAAAATAATCAAGCATGTTTTCTGCGACGTGTTAGGTGGAGTTGTATTATTGTACAAATACAAATAAGGGGCGACTCTATTGCCATCTACCGGGCCCAATTCCTAGCTTCGGTTTGTAACTGAATTTTTTTTAATAGCCAAATCTGGTCCTCCTTGTATTGGGCGTCGCACCCTGATGATTGACGTAGCGCACGATCAATTGCCGAAGTGGCCCAACGCCTTTAGTTCTTCAGTAAAGAGTTCGGCACACCCCCTACTATCCTAGGCAAAAATCCATGAGGATTCTCATCATAAAAAAAAGAGGAAGCTTCCTCTATACTTGTAGAAAACAGTGTATCTCTAGAATATTCTGCAGCTAAGGTAAAATTAACAATATCCTGTAAAATGGCGGCACTACTTTTTACCGTCTTAAAGTAAATTTATTATTTCCCTAATTCTCTGCTTAACCTCTAAACGTCACGGGGTAATGTGTCGAACGTAATGTGCGGTGGGAACCGAGATGCGTTGCGATATGTTGTGATGGTGAATATTATAATAACACCCATGTTATGACCTGAAGCGGGGAGCGTTTGCTGTTCAAGATTGTCAGTTGATGCTTTAGGTTGGTATTGCAAGTTGGTTCAGTTAAGTCATTGTATACGGAATAGCCGGCAAGAAACTCAACAAGATAATTATCATACATACTAATAGGAAAAATTTAGATCTCATTTTAAAATCATAACAGTCAATTAACAGGCAAATGACTGACAATCGATAGAGTGAGGTGCAGTGCCAACCATATAAATTACTAGCTTCCGCTCGCGGCTTCACCCGCGTGGATTACGAACCCGTGCATTTTTCGGGTCAAATAGTAGCCTAGAATATACCTATTTGAGTCGGATTTTCTTCACAATTTCATGGGTTTAATTTTTTTTTGCGCGGCACCTTATTTTTTTTTCTTTAAGCAAAAGTAGGCAAAGTTATTCCTTATAACATCAGCTATCTACCAGTTAAAGTCTCGTCAAAATCGATCCAGCCGTTTCGGAGATTAGCCGGAAAAATTAGACAGATAGACAGACAACAAAAATTAAAATTGTTTTTTTTTATTATAAGTACCGTATATACTTTCATATTCATTTAGTAACAAGCTGTTATTTTAACATTACAAACAGACAATTCAATTTTATTTATGTATAAGTTCAAAGAGTCTAAAAAAATATATATAGATGATAGGCACTCATCTACACAGTATGCGAAACGGCGAAACGAGGTTACACAATCCTAAACCTCTGTCTAACCCTTCGGAGAATTCAGGCGTGATGCCATGTTTATATATGAAAACCTAAAGTGCGTTTCTCTCCTAACTTAACGCCACTAATCTCACGAGGTTTTGCAATAATTATGTTTATTTAGCGCTCACAGTAGCGACCTTTAGGGAAATTGCCAGTCGCCATATTGTTGCTATTCGTAGCCATACGCTTTGTATGAGTTGAATGGCAGTGATCATTACGACCAGCCTTTGTGTCGATGTATGAGATTTGTATGTAATGCGTGTATGTTATTGATGGGACATTGGTCAATGATGTGATGTGTAGATTGGTGTGATCGATGAATTTGGTATTTATTATCTGTGGTGTTTAGCCCTTACAGGTCGTTTGTTAATAGTTAATAACGAGTACCTAATAAGTACAGTCAGCATCAAAAGTAGAAAATTGTATACAATGAACGATGATTAGCTTTCTGCGCTAGATGTCGCGGGTTCGATTCCCGCACGAAACAAATATTTTTAGGATCTACAGATAGTTGTTTCGGGTCTGGTTGTGTGTGCATGTGACATGTATGTTTGTAAACTGTACCCACGATACAGAAGAAATAATAGTGTGGGGCAAGGTTAAAAAAAAATTGAAATTCAGTTAATACTGAGGTGTAGTAAGTATTATAAGTATGTATGTATGTGTAAGCTATCCCTATCCTTTATTCCTTCTAATATACACGCTACAGTTGTACTCTTTTAGTCAGTAATTAAAGGTAAACGCTCGTTCACGAGCGATTACCTTTAGAAGAGATTTTTTTTAGAAGATATTACATTTATAGGGATAGCTTACACATACATACATACATACATACTTATAATACTTACTACACCTCAATACCTACATAGCATCACGCCTGTATTCCCCGAAGGGTTAGCCAGAGGTATATTAGTACACTCATATCTCTCCAATTCCCTTATCAAGTCCCATGTAATAGGGGGCGAGCCTGTTCCCATCTACCGGGCACAGTTCCTGACTCTGTGCTACTGAGAACTTCCATACAGAATCAATGTCAAAGTCAAAGTTTTTTATTTCAAGTAGGCCTTTTCAGGCACTTTAAAAAAGTCGAGGCTCTAGGCGCACGGTTACAAAGGAGGTAGGTCCTATGGAGAAGAGACCGGCAAGAAACTCCATGGATACTCTTTTAGAAAAACCCAATAACACTTTTCTTGATTCGGGAGTCGAATCCAAAGCCTCAGAGCACAGCAGTTATGCTTGCGACCATTAGACCAATGAGGGAGCTAAATCTAGTAGTCAGTCAAAAAGTCAGACTAATCATACAAAAAAGGCTGTCTTATAGCGCTACAGGCTGGTTTGGGGTCCACAATTTTGCACAAATGGTGTTATTTGACGTTATTTATTGAGCTTGCTACAAATATTATTGCTAGAAATTTCTGTCGGCGCGAGCGCAAATCGTGACACTCGCTCGCCCGTCTCGTCGCACACTGCCACGCCCGCTATCGAGCGCCTCTAGCGGGCGTGTCGGGAACGTAACTCCCGGGGTTGCTACTCCCGTTTTAGAGATCCCCACACGATATAGTCTATTGATACTGTTTTGCATAGACGTAAGATAATTTAGTCTAGAGCCTCATTGGTCCATTGGTCCAGCGCGACTGCTGAGCGTGAGGTCCTTGGTTCGATTCCCGGATAGAGCAAAGTGTTATTGGGTTTTTCTGTATGTAAATTCTCAGTAGCAGCACGGAGTCTGGAACTTTGCCCGGTAGATGGGAATAGGCTCGTCCCCTATTACATGGGACTCAATAACGGCATCGGCGAAATGTGGATTTACGATACACCTCTGCCTTACCCTTCGGGGAATACAGGCGTGATGCTATGTTATGTTATGTTAGATATCTTATTATAGTATGCACCTTCATTGCTTTTTTTGTGTAACTGCAGTCTTGTCTATGGTATGCGCATGCGCTTATATTTGTAATTCCAAATGACCCTTTCTGTTTAATTAATGTCATTGAATGAATATTCATAAGGTTATACCCATTAAGTATTTATTACAAGCGGCCATCAATCATAGTATAAAGTACGTATATAATATACTAATTAGTTAAATGTATATTAAATATGACATTATGCCTAATAACCTACGTGCTAGGGTGTGGACACGCGAGTGAAAGGTCGTAGGTTCAAACCTTTGTTGAACTTTGTGGTACGTGTTTTAATGAGTGCTGTACGGGCAATAAAACGACGTTTTAAATTCAAATTAATACTTCTTGCTGTTGTCCTGGCCTGTACTAATAATTAAGGCTTGTTATACCTTGCTGATAAAGTGATAGTTATTATGCCTGATAGTTATCTAACACATAAAATATCAGTTTGATGAAAAAATACACAGTATATCAAAAATAGAAGTGGTTAATGCATTTTGTAAGATAAGCTGTGGATAGGCAATCACCTACTTTATCAGGAAGTGGTAAAACAGTGACTGAGAAAACATAAGTAAATGAACAAAGAGTATTAAAAAGTGAAAACAAATTCCCCTAAAGCTCAGACAATTAGATCCAGCAAGTCCTCTCTTGTCTGGCCCCCAGCAACGCCCTAAGCCGAGGTTCGAGTCCCACTATGGGACACCCTTAGCAGTGTTGCTTAGTATTATTTAATTTGCTCGGCTGGAGGCCCTTCTGATCTCGCCATTTGCCCGGTTAAGCAGTAAAAGCTCCCTGAGCTAACTGCGAGAGACAACTCAAAAAAAAACCAAAAAAAAAACCCTAAAGCTCATCTATATATATAATAAAATTATAACAGGGCGATGTCTGTACATTATATGTAGATATTGGAGAAAAACTAATATGGGTGGTCTTTATTAGAGCAACAGAAGCCAAAACAACAGTTCTTAAAATTTTTGTCCGTCTGTCTGTATGTTTGTACACGCATCACGCAAAAACTACTGCATGTAATTGAATGCAGTTTTCATCGATATATTGCTAGAGGTCTAACTTAAAATATAGGCTCCATTTTACCGCAGTAAAATATCTGATTCTAAATTCCACGCGAACGAAGTCGCGGGCAAAAGCTCATTCAATATATAACTAGTTATAAAAAATAACCGAGACGTTAATACCTGTAATCCATTTTATAATTACATACGACACTAGTACTACTTCCACTCGTGACTTTACCCGCGAGGTTTACGAACTCGTGCACTTATTTGCGCGGAACCCTAATTGATTTTCTAAAATAAAAGTTACCTAAGGTTCTCTTTATAACATCAGCTATCTATCAGTGAAAGTCTCGTGAAAATCGGTCCAGCCGTTTCTGAGATTAGCCGGTACAAATAAACAGACGGACTGACCAAAAATGTTAATAATAGTTTTTAGTTATAAGTACCGTACATACTTTCACATGCATTCAGTAAGAAGCTGTTATTTTGACATTACAAACAGACACTTCAATTTTATTTATTTGTATAGATTAGCTAAATATTTTTTGAACATCCATGTCAAAATATCCCGGGTACGTCTTAAAACTGCGGCCAGACACCGGAGGACGGGCAGCAGCGTCCTCTCACTTATCGGTGAGCCACTGCGATCCCCAAGCCGCCTGCCAAGCGTGGGGATTATGGCAACAACCCCTCCCCCCCTGGCAGAGGCTTTCGTTCAGCAGTGGACGTCTTCTGGCTGATGATGATGTCAAAATATATCTCAATGGTAAATCAAACGACTGACATATAAAAGACTTCAACGCGCTTAAGCACCTTTTACTTGTAATTTTTGTTGAAACTTAAGGCTTCAATCTGTCACCTTGACAAGCAGTAGCGACAGGCGACACTACTGGTTCCTGTACATTTTCTCTGAATTCGTACAAAGCTACACATAGTGCTGGCGACAGACTCAAGCGTCTATGGTTGAGTAATAAAGGTTTTTTTTTTAACTTTTCCTATAACTGTTTTCTCCTGTATCGCGTGTACAGTTTGCAAATATACATGTCACATGCACACACAACCAGACCCGAAACAACTATCTGTAGATCATACAAATATTTGTTCCGTGCGGGGATCAAACCTGTGACACGTAGCGCAGAAAGCTAATCACTTAGCCACTGCGCCAACCGTGCCGACGAATTATGTTTAAGCCATTCAATTTATGGAAGAAACAGACATAATTATGTTTATAAGATATACAAACTCAGTTTAGTTAGCGATCATTTATTGTAAAAGTTTACATAACATAGCATCACGCCTGTATTCCCCGAAGGGTTAGGCAGAGGTGTACTAGTATAAACCCAGTTTTTGCCGATGCTGTTCTTGGGTCCCATGTAATAGGGGGCGAGCCTATTGCCATCTACCGGGCTGACAGACTCCGTGCTGACACTGAGAATTTCCATAGAGAAAAACCCAATAACATTTTGACCGACCCGGGAACCGAACCCAGAATCTTACGCTCACCAGTCGCGCACTAGACCAATGAGGCAGTATTTTATTCGGAAATAAAATAATTTCATTTCCCTATTTATTTAAGGCACTGTACCCAAATAAAATCCTGCTATCCTACTTCCTACTTATAGTATTATAAATGTGAAAGTTTGTGAGGATGGATGGATGGATCTTTGTTACTCTTTCATGCCAGAACGGCTGAACGGATCTGGATGAAATTTGGCACAGAGATAGATTATAGTCTGGAATAGCACATAGGCTACTTTCTATCCCGAAAAATTTACGGGTTCGTAAACCACGCAGGCGAAGCCGCGGGCGGAAGCTAGTATTAGTATAGATTATAAATAATATTTAATAACCTACATACAAATATAGGTATATTTAACCAGGAAACAGCCTCCAACACAGTTATATCAAAACAGTTCGTAAAACACAAACAAAATAACAGTATTAAGGACATGAGAGTAGTGAGCGTTCGAATGCGCGCGCGCAGCCAGCGCCGTCTTCAAGGATAACCAATAATGTCACGAGGAACTGCACTTGAAGTAATTACAGATATTTTTGTGTAAACCGACATTGGACGAATTGTAATCAATGTTGTTTTAAAAATATATTTTGGAATTTTTATAAATCAGTCAGCGTGGCTTTTTGCACTGAGCAGGGTTCTGCTTCGGCTGGAGGCCCTTCTGTACCTCTTTTATGAGTTTTTTACTATTTACTCTCATAGTAAATTTTCATACAAGCGATTTTAGTTCTTAACTTCGTTACATTAAGGATTAGAGTCGCTAACATGACATCTCTATAATATAGTAAATAGTAAATCAAAACTTTACTATGACTAGATGTCACATAAGCGACTCTAATCCCTACTGTAACCAAGTTAAGAACTAAAATCGCTATCATGAAAATGTACTTTACTTTGATAGTAAATAGTAAGAAAACCCGTGATAGTGGTACTGATCTCGCTATTAGCCCGGTTAAGCAATGAAAGCTCCCTGAGTTAACCGTGAGAGACGTGGTAAAAACAGGGTTCTACGAATTATGCACAGTCATTTCACCGATACCGTAGTTAAGTCTCATGGCAAGGCAAAACTTAAAAAAAAAACTTTGCCCCACACTAGGAATAATCTCTGTATCGTGGGCGCGTTTACAAACACATATATTCACATACACAAAGACCCAGACACGAAACAACTATCTGTAGATCATACAAATATGTTTCTGTGCGGGAATCGAAGCCGCGACACTAAGCGCAGAAGTCGATCTCTCAACCACTGCGCCAACCGTGTCGTCGAAGCCAACCTAGTACCATAGGGCACAGTTCCAAACTTGAGGCTGCCTTTGAGAATTTCCATACAGAAAAATCCAACAACCCTGCCCGACCCAGGAGTCGAACCCAAGACCTCATGCTACTCAATCACGCTTGCGATCACTAGTCCATTGAGGATACATTCTATTTCTATAACATAACTTGATAGGTTTCACTTTCGTATGAAGTATTATGTCAAAGGTTTTGTAAACTGTGATAGTGCATAGTCACGTGTTGTTGCGAATTATTAGAGACTAGCTTCCGCCTATGGCTTCGTCCGCGTGTATTGCGAACCCGTGCATTTTTTTCGGGTCAAAAAGTAGCCTACAACCTATATATAATATGTATTTCCCTATTTGAATCGGATTTGTTGACAATTTCAGAGGTTTTAAATTTTTGCACGGAACTCTAATTCCTTGTCTAAAATAAAAGAAGCCTAAGTTATTTTTTATAACATCAGCTATCTGCCAGTGAAAGTCCCGTTAAAATCGGTCCAGCCGTTTTGGAGATTAGCCGGAACAAACAAACAGACAATATTTTAAAAATGTTTTCTTTTCATAAGTGCCTTATATACTTCCATATACACTTAGTAAAAAGCTGTTATTGTGATATTACAAACGGACACTTCAATTTTATTTATTTGTATCTATAGACTAGTTCAGTTTCTCAGTAGCAGGCCGTTTTGTGCTAAAATTGGGCCCAGGATAGACTCGCCCCTATTATTTATTGTTATTGGGATTTTTCTGTGTGGAAATTCTTAACACGGTGTTTGGAACTGAGCCCGGTAGATGGCAACACGCTCGCTCCCTATTAAATGGGACTCAATAATCAATGAAATGTTGGTGTCCAATAGAACACCTCTGTTTAACCCTTCGCAAAATACAGGCGTGATGTTATGTTATGTTATAGAAGTAATCAATATATTATCTAGGCCTAACAAGTACAAATAAAGTCAGGTTGCGACAAGTATGTCTCCAAAGGCCTCAGTGTAATTGGCACTGCGCCGGCGCACGTTCAACGTTCATGTGAATATCAAACATCAGTGAAAAATAGCCTTAAATAGTATTTTTACGATATTATTATTTATTTGAAATAATTTAGATCTAGTTAGACCAAATGCCGACCCCATAGACATAATTTTTTGTTGATGATAATTAATCTAATTAAAATGGTGAAAAATTGAGCTATGAAAAATACACTAAACACTGTTCAATTAGCTTCACAAAGTGTCAATGCAATTAGTGTTGACACTGCTTTCGCCACACGAGTAAATAGGTGTGAAACTAAAACATATATCTATTTAATATATGTATGTATGAGTAACGTGTATGTGAGACCCAACCCACTTACAATAAATACAATAATATAATTAATTATGCAAGCGCCAAATTATCGTGAGAACAAACAACGAAATCAATTGACAACTTCCTTTCTTAGTTTAGACGTCGGCTAATTAATATAATTAACGCTTATTATAACAAACACTCACCCAAATCGAAATCTTCACACGTTACGGATAAAATCACAAACAGAAAATGTTATATCACTTTTGTCACTTGTGAATCACTTTGGACTTTCAAACTGCTTTTAATTTGAAAAAAGAAGATAAGCATTAGAATAAAAATATTCCAATAAAGAATAATAATAGAAATACGTACTAAAAAATAAAGAATAAAATAAAAAAAAATGTGATACGATTATTGAAAATACGCGAATAAGTTCTCAATTTGAAATTGAGAACGCGAATTTTTTCTTATGACGATATGTTAATTACTAATACCAAATAGATATTATAGCACAGTTCCTAGATTGTATAACGGATTCATAACGTGTGTACAGCAAGAACTGGAGTCTAGCTAAAACAATGCCTTCCCACGGCGGCTAAAAGTCCTACACTTACGCAAACACATAATTAGGTTCGTTTTTTTACATCAAAACATTTGGACATTGTCTAACATATTTGACAAAGCAATGTTAGTGGTGTTTGTGAAAAAAATTAAACATTGAACTATTGTCAAAGGTAGTCGGGTGAGAAGATAAGATTAAAGGTTATGTAAAAAGTCGGTCAAATGAATATATACAAGATCTTTGAACATTATTTAGATATCGAATACAATGCAATGCCGAATAAGCGGTATTTCTTATGAAGTTTTAACCTCGCAAAAATATGTGGTTTAATATTTTTGCATAACGTATTTTGAAAGTTATCAAACTACTAACCCACAGAGTTTATTGATTATTATTACTGTAATCTGCAATCTAACTGACAATTAGTATAATTTTATAGTTATGTGAAGATACTTTCGCTCTCAAACTGTGTTGCATGCGAACAAATCACGAACTTTTGAATGTTTACTTATCAATTTTAAACCAATTTATATAAAAGAATAAATTTAACACTCAAAGTCTATACTACCCCTATTTCAAAAATAAATAATCCCCCAAAGTAAAAATTTATATTAAAACAAAACAAAAAATAAAACGAATAACAAACAAAACTGAAAAATACGTAGAAAAAATTAAAAGCAGTTCGAAAATACGCAAACTAAAAAAAAACAAACAAATAAATTAAAAACGAAAATATAAAATTAAAAAATACCGAATATGTGGTAGCTTTAGCGACGCGTAAAGATGCGCACGCGACGGTCGGCCGTCGACGAAGACTGCGCGGTGTGCCTGCGCCGCTGAGACTGTGGGGCGGCGAGAGCATCCGCGATTGTTCTTCTTATTACTCAAACTTTATACACAGATGTACTAAGGTTGTGGGCTGGCTGTGTTGCAAAATTTTAAGGTTTTTAGATAGCGATATGACGGGGGTTTGTTCAGAAACTTTGTTTGTCAAAATAAGCTTTATCTAGTACGAAGTGAAAGGCTTTTATTGTGTAAAATATTTTTAATTATGAGCGCGACTGCTGAATGTGATGTCCTGGGTTCGATTCCCAGGTCGGGCGAAGTGTTATTGGGTTTTTCTGTACGGACATTCTCAGTATATATTCTTAGTCTGGAACTGTGCCTGGGACTTGATTACTTACGGTATTATTAACGTGGGTGTTCAATAGCACACCTCTGCCTAACCCTTCGGGGAATACAGGCGTGATGCTATGTTATGTTCAGACATGTAGCATTATTTTTTATGTGATGTTCATTTATACTGATGTTCTGATTTGATGGAAACAAATTTCTTATTGCTTTAGAATACTACAAGGACATTCTTTTGTTCTAATGCAAGAATCAAATCCGGAACATTACCTATCAGTGTCACTACAAATTACACACGAGCTATATTCTCTTTGTATTCATCTTGCACTTTATTCGTGACGCTATTTAATACTTACAATCAAATCAAATCTATATATATTTTTCTGTTACTTAGCAGATCCTGGCACAACCGCATAACGACTATTTCGTCAGTGTTCCACCTCGACACCATATGGTGGGCCTCGGGAACTCTTAGAAGACCGCACCGAAGCCCACCACGGTGACACGCTATCAAGGGCACTTCCCGGAGGAAAGGGGATGATGACACGGTTGGCGCAGTGTTTAAGCGATTAGCTTTCTGCGCGTGTCGTCGTACGTGTCGCGGGTTCGATCCCCGCACGAAACAAATATTTGTATGATATACAGATAGTTGTTTCGGGTCTGGTTTTGTGTGCATGTGACAGATATGTTTGTAAACTGTACCCACGTTACAGGAGAATTCCAATTGTGGGCCAACGGTTTTAAAACAAATGAAACTATTATATACTTACATTTCGCCGATGCTGTTAATGAGTCCCATGTAATAGGGGGTGAGCCTATTGCCATCTACCGGACATAGTACCAAACTCCGTGCTGCTACTGAGAATTTCCATACAAAAAACATTAACTAATAGCTTGCAACTACTAAACTAATGAAGGAGTATGAAATTGCCTCATTAGCACAGTAATCGCAAGCGTGACTGCTGAGAGTGAAGTCCTTAGTTCGATTCCTAGGTTGAACAGTATTATTGAATTTTCTATTGGCAAGAAAAAGAAGCAGCCGAATTTAGATTTGTTCGGGAAATAGCAATAGGCTCCCGAAATGAGGGTTGAGGTGAGGGCAACAATTTGGAAGAAAATAAACTTTAATTGTTAACCGAAACTACCGCATGTTGAAGTTAAGCAACAATTAACACGGTCTGTATTTGGATGGGCAACTTATTTCGCGAGTCGTTAATTTATTACGACTTAGAAATATTTTACGTTTGCAATGCAATTCTGTACACTCCTACGCAGACTGTAGATGCAACAATAGTCTGTCGTCAAAGAGGTCGACTGGCGATCGTGAGGTCGCGGGTTCAAACCCGGTCAACAATGATGGACTCATTGTGTCATGTATCGGCTGTCCCACACAAATCGTTAACCGACTGAAATATTACGAAAGCATATTGACTCTTTTCAGTCAGTCAATGGCCGGTCAATAGAACAAGTAATTTAGCAATATTGTTATTGTAACATGTTACATGACTGTGTCACTGGTGTCTGTGCTCGCAAGCGTGGCTGCTGACCGCGAGTCACTGGGTTCGATCACCGAGTGGGGCAGTGTTACTGGGTTTGCCTGTATGGAAATACTCAGTAACAGCACGGAAGATCCAAGATACAGACTAACAATCTAGTTTGGGGCTCTCGAGATCACACACTATACTTTTTTGGGCGATAAAGATTATTGATAATATTAAAAAAATGTGATGTGTGTACTTATGTACGCACGTATGAAGTTATACTTCTTTTTTTTTTTATTTCCACTGATATGAAACACGTGTTACAGACGCACAAATATTTCAATAACTACCTTGAATATAGCTATCAATTCCCAAGAAAATTTAAGAGACATTTATCAGCCAACTTCATGGTGTCGTTTTTATCTGTCGATGTGCGCGCGCATCGCAAGAATTCACTCTCATCAAGCGCGCCAAAAAAGTATAACTTAAAAAAAACTGGAACTGTGCTTCGTAGAAGGCTATAGACTCGCCCACTATTACATGGGCCCAATAACGGCATCGATGACACAGACACCTTTGCCTAAACTTTCGGGAAATACCTTCAGGGCCTGACCCGGGAATCGAACCCAGGACCCCACGATCAGCAATCATGCGACCACTAGACACTGGGACAGTCACCTATACATTATAACTCTAAAGTAAATAAATCCTTTTAGAGCCAGTTAAGCCTTATTCTCATAACAATGACTAGCAATCGTCAGCACCTTCGACACATGACGGAAACTTCAACCCTTTCCAAACAGTTACCTGGCAGATGTATTATTCAATCGTGAGCCATTCAGGCGGTGATATTGTTAAAGATTAAAATATATAAAAGCGAGTATATCTAGAGAAAATACAAGAAACAAGCTAGACATATATAAATAAAAGTACAAACTGTTAAAAACGGGGAGGGGAAGAAATCATAGGGCAATGTAAAATTCGTCCACATCGCTGTCAACGGGAAAAGTGCCCAGAACGCTGGCGGCATTGCCACGTTGTATGGCAATGCTGGTTCTCTGACCGAAGTAGAGGCCAGCCCTCTTGTCACGTGAAGAGTCGACTAACCGTTTGCTGATTTCACGGAAAACCTGAGCATTCGGACCCCACGGCCCTAGTGTTTCAACCCCAAACGGCTCGAACATATAATTCTCAATGAAGTTGTTGTATTTACGCCGTTTGAGGTTTTCTGCTCCTGCAGCAGCCGCCCCAGTATAACCCGCCGTACTTAGAAGGTGGGATGGCGCAAGGGTGTCGACACATGTCGCATCCCACACCAAAGGTCTACCCAACTATATATATATATTATCGAAAGGTTAAATAATGATAGCATGATCATAGCATCACGCCTGTATTCCCAGAAGGGTTAGGCAGAGGGTGTACTATTGTACACCCACATTTCGCCATTGCTGTGATTGAGGCCCATGTAATAGGGGGCGAGCCTATTGACATCTACTGGGCACAGTTCCAGACTCCGTGCTGCTACTGAGAATTATCACACAGAAAAACCCAATAACACTGTCCAATCCGAGAATCGAACCCAGGACCTCACACTCAGCAGTCCCGCTTACGACCACTACGACCAATGAAGTTAAATAATGATTTTCGCTTATATTTGTGAACTAGCGGACACTATGATACATCACACTAGCGACCCGCTCCGGCTTCGCACGGTTAGCGATATATTTTAATAGGGATAAATTCATTACTCTAAGATTTTTCCTGAATCGCGGGTATCGTTTACAAACACCCATGTCACATACACACACCCAGAAACAACTATTTGTGGATCATACATATATTTATTCCGTACGAGATACGGGAGAAAAGCCTAATAACGATTTGCTAAACCTGGGAATCGAATCCAGGACCACATGCTCAGCAGTCACGCTTGCCACCGTTAGACCAATGAGGCAGCCTATTGAGGTATTTATATTGATTTATTATTTAGATCTGTACTCATATAATACTATACTTATTTCTATTAATTAATTAGTAGAATTGAAATGATGTTAACTTGTAGTGTGAATAACATACAAGCCAAGTGTATTTTGCGTAACTATAAAATCTTCTTTTCTTTTTATTTAAATAAACTTTTGCCCCACACTAGGGTTTTAAGATTCCTGTATCGTGGGTGTATTTACAAACACAAATATACACATAGACAAACACACAGACCTGGAATAACTATCTGTATATCATAAAAATATTTGTGCCGCGCGGGAGTCGAACTAGCGACACGTAGCGCAGCAGTCGACCGATCAACTACTGCGCCAACCATGTTGTCAAACTCTACCTCAGGCCCTTACAGTTGTTAACCAAATTTCACTTGTTCAAGAGAGAATTAAGACAAGCAATTGGGATTTTAAAAAAAGCCTATATTATAATTGCACATATTAAATCGTGCTACCAGTTAAATAACAATAGCGCAAAGGTTATCATGCATTTCACTAACTTGATTTATGAGGTCTGAGGTTCAGTTCCCGGGTCGTGCAAACCTCACGTAACGAGTGCCATAGATTGCGGGCAATATTTATAGAATCCCGTAGACCACCATAAAGTGTGCCATTGTTAGTTCTACGCTATAAAGAACCTGTCTCCGTTTGTCTGACCGTCTGTGACGGGCCACTATGTAAGGCAAGCCATGAGACTTTTCCCCCATGTGTAAATAATCCTACTATATAATGCTACTTGCTATGCTACTAATTATAATATTATAAATGTGAAAGTTTGTGAGGATGGATGGATATTTGTTACTCAATCACGCCAGAACGGCTGAACGGATCTGGATGAAATTTGGCACAGAGATAGATTATAGTCTGGAATAGCAGATAGGCTACTTTTTATCCCGGAAAAATGTACGGATTCGTAAACCACGCGGACGAAACATTGCGTGTGTAGTCGGTATAGATATTATAAGAATATTTAAATATTAGCGACCCGCCCAGGTTTCGTACGGGTAGCACACAAAATGAACAAAAAGCCAAAAATAAATTTGGTGACCTGATCGCTACAAAAAAACATCTTCACAGGGTCACTCGCTGGGCTAATCTCAAAATTATCTAAAAAAATAATTAAAATTGCTCCAGCCGTTATGGACTCCATAAGGAACATATAAACACACATTTATTTTTATAAGATAGATAGATTTCAGTTATAATACTAACGAGCCGCTAAAAAAATTCAATATTTTTTCTGAAGCTTTTTTTAATGTAATAAAGTATTACTAGCCGCAGCTTGAACACACATTTTGAATGGCACAGTACACTGCCTAACATACACAATTGTCTTTCTGTGCTACGGGTTACAGATTTGATTCCCGGACGCAACCAAATTGTGTATGACCTACAGATTGCAGGTCAATTCTCTGCCATAACTCCAAGCCGACACGGAGAATTTTATCCCAAAAAAAAACTAAAAAGCACTTTGCCTAACCACATCAAATCCAGAACCTGACACTCAGGATCTCATTTCGCCAGACCAATGAGGCAGATAAAGCAAATCCTACTAATCCTACTAATATATAAATGTGAAAGTTTGTGAGGATGGATGGATAGATGGATGGATGTATGGATCTTTGTTACTCTTTCACGCCAGAACAGCTAAACGGATCTGGATGAAATTTGGCACTGAGATCCTACTAATATTATAAACGTAAAAGTTTGTGAGGATGGATTGATGGATGGATGGATGGATCTTTGTTACTGTTTCACGCCGGAACAGCTGCACGGATCTGGATGAAATTCAGCACAGAGATAGATCATAGTCTGGAATAGCACATAGGCTATTTTTTTATCTCGGGAAAATGTACGGGTTTGTAAACCACGCGGGCGAAGCCGCGGGCAGAAGCTAGTAAATAATAAATCTTAAAACAATATTGAGCAACCCTTATTCACTAACAATCGCAATAGTTCACGGTCACAATCAAGCCGACACATGTCTGTCTGTCTGTCTGATCGGTCACGGTGTCATGTGAGAGATGTTTGGAAACTGGCCACACTAATCAGCAGGTAATAATGAATTATAATACGCTGATACCTATTAGACATACTTGTCAAGGTTGTTGATGTCTGGGTGTTGGATAATTTCTTGCTATAATAAGTCTTTGTAATCCGCTACTGTACCACTATCACGAGTTTTCTTACTACTTACTATCAGTCAAGTAAATTTTCATGATAGCGATTTTAGTTCTTAACTTGGTTACATTAGGGATTAGAGTCGCTAATGTGACATCTAGTCATAGTAAAGATTTGATTTACTATTTACTATATTATAGAGACGTCATGTTAGCGATTCTAATCCCTAATATAACCGATTTAAGAACTAAAATCGCTTGCATGAAAATTTACATTTACTATGAAAGTAAATAGTAAAAATCTCATAATAAAGGCACTCTCTCAGTAGGTACATTACCAGTGTTAATAGGTACCCCAAAAAGTCTGACAACCAGTCTAACTTTAGAGTGTAGGTAAGTGTGTATAGTATTATTTATTTAAGAAATAGAAACAAACTCCTTAACCACGTACACTGATCTATGGCAAGTACAACATATTGCTTGAGGAAGGACAGTTGTATAACAACTTACCGAACGAAATAAGAGAGTGCAAAAAATTAAAATTTTATAGCACCAGACTTAAGACACATTTACGAATAAAATAATATAAACACATAAATACTCGTAATACACGAATGGAATTGGTTTACACAGTCTGCCAGTCTCCGATTTGCGAGGTTAAGCAGCGCTTGACGCGGTCTTTGGATGGGTGACCATTTTCACATATTGAGAACCCCCCGTGCCTCGGAAAGAACGTTAAGCAGTTGGTCTCGGGTTTCATAGGAAGATCTATGACAGTCGTTACGGGTATCAGTACCCCAAAAACTCTGATAACCAATGGAATCAGGCGTTACTTTGCGGAAATCCATGATATATAAGATATACAAATAGAATATTTAGTTTTAATTCCGCTAAACTACTGCAAGTTTGGTTGCATGCTCCGTGGAGGGGCGAAACACGTGTCGAGGATCGGTTTGGTTGCATGTTACATTATTTCTATCGCACCTTCTGCATGTGCATATATTTGCGGGCGGGAGGGCGGTACTGTGCATGCAACCAAACTTGCAGTAGTTTAGCGGAATTAAAACTAAATATTCTATTTGTATATCTCTGATAACCAGTCTAAACTTAGAGTATCAGTGTCTCCCAGTAAATCGGTGGCGGAAGTCAGAAGGCAATTGCTGCGTATAAAATACTGATATTCAGTCGAAACCAGTTAGATTGGAAGCCGACCCCAATGTAGTTAGGAAGAAGGGTAGGCAGATGATGATCATAATATCATTTAAAGTGAACTGTTATTGTTTTATGAAAAATAAAGTTCTTTAAACCCTCCCAGTAATTGGGTGGCGGAGGTGAGGTGGCAGTTGCTCCTTGTAAAATACTGATATTCAGCCGTATCTGGTTTGATTGGTAGCCGTTTCCTACGGAGAGAGGCTAGGCAGATTAATTTGGAACAAATTTTAACAGAAATATAATTTAGGTATCTACAATAAATTAATCCAGCAATTTTCAAAGGAGGCGAAAACGATGTGTTGCCAATAACTTGGAATGCTTGGTGTTGCTATTGTAAAATCTGCCCTAAAATAATTAGCATTCTTTCCAAAATTAAACTTTAAACATTACTAAACGCAACAATTCAATTATATCTTTTTAATTTGCGGCGAACCACTCCGTCAATGTCAACTGTTTGGATGCTATGAAACACAATAAATAACTGTTATTAAGGAAATTGTATTAAAATTGCATTAGCTCTGTCCTTGGTGTAGGAGACGTGACTGGTGTAGCCGAGTTTTTCAATCAAACGTTGTAAATGGAGAATGAAAACTAAGAAATCACGAAATATTATTGTTTTACGTCTATTTTGCAGCATCCCAATCAGGCAAAGGCCTGAGATATGATAATTGAAGCTAAATATTTTCAGTTTCCGTTTTTCTAATATTAAATAAACTTAATATTATACATTGATGTAGTTATTAATTAAGATAAATAAATTGTTTTATTTAATTAATATGTATTCATAAACTATTTAATTTGCATCATAATAATATGATATTAATTTTTATATAATTAAAATCATCAACTTTATTATTATGTGAAATAACCTTATTATAATTGATAAAAATAATTTAATAACAATTAAATTAAATTGATGTTGAGAAACGGACCGATGTCGCAAGTTGGAGGCGAGATGAAAATATACAAAACGTTCTACGCAAGCTGCGGTTGACCGACGTTCAGAAAAACCGAGGAATTTTAATAACAGTCAAATGCTGCGACAATAACGGGAGAAGGAAATACTTACCTTGAAATTATGTTGCTATAGAGACAAAAATACGCAGGTTTAAAAAAAAATTGTTCGTCTTGATTTAAGTAAAATATTTTTAACTAGCTATTGTCCGCAACTTCAGCTGCATATATTTCGTATTTATTATCTAATTAGTGTTTTGCTGTACCATAGCATCGATCGTTTCGATTCCCGCACGGAACAAATATTTGTATTATCTACAGATAGTTGTTTCGGGTCTGGGTCTTTGTGTATTTGAATATATGTGTTTGTAAATGCAATGACGAAATAGGAATATATTTGAGCTCAAAAAAAAAAAATATATATATTCATGTGCTGCGACTACTACTCGCAACATGGCAAAAAAGTAAAGCGCCATCTATTGGAGAGAAGCTACAACAACAAACCCTGAATCGCACTATGAGAGTTTACAACGATACTAACACATATACGAATATCCAAAATCAATCGTCGGGCTTCGGCCCACCAGGCTCACCACCTTGCCTGGTCGGAGGATCCTCCCTTTTCAATAGAGGAACACCATACCACACCACACATGTACAGTGTACTAACAGAGTTCACTTAACCATCCGTAGGTACTAGGTTGGTGGACTACACACACGATCAAGACCTCTTAAACCCTGTCAAATATGCAGGTTCCCTTAAGTAGTAATAAATCAAATGTCCCTAAATAATCACAATCAGATCCAGCAAGTCCTCTCTTGTCTGCCTCCCAGCAACGCCCTAAGCCGAGGTTCGAGTCCCACTATGGGACACCCTTAGCAGTGTTGCTTAGTATTATTTAATTCGCTCGGCTGGAGGCTGGCCCTTCTGGTCTCGCCCTTGCCCGGTTAAGCAGTAAAAGTTCCTTGAGCGAACTGCGAGAGACAACCAAAAAAAGCAGGATCCCTTAGAAGTTTTCCTTCTCTGTCAACGTAACTGATAATCAAATTCTGATCCACAGAAGAACATTCAAAAATGTAACCAGGATTGAATTCAAACACTTGCTCGCCAAATGTTGTGTTGAACGGCTAGGCTATCACAGCTTCGTCTGCCTATTACTCAACAAAAATCATCATCGTCTAGATTTCTCCGGCACCATAAAATTAGAACACATCATTAATTCGCGGAGACTTGCCGGAGCATCCTCGCGTATCATGTCCCCGCGATCAAACGGTAGGCCGCAGTTACGCAAGCGATGCGACGTGAGATTCTATAACAATATCTCTTTGTAATGTCTCGTCCGCTAGGTGCGCCATTTTGGAAAATTTCTCGATAACAACTGGAGATTGGTCGTTAGAAAGTTTGCTTTCAAAATGTCGAGAACTTAGATTTTTTTTATCCGAAGTTATCCCACTCCTTGCAAAGGTCACCCCCAAGTTCTTTTACACATCTCTTTTGAGGAAATTTATGGATCTACTGATGGTATACATAAACCTCTGCAAACTTAGTGATTATTGCATTAGCAATCCAACGCTTAAATTTGACGACACGGGTTCGATTCCCGCACGGAACAAATCTTTGAATCTACAGATAGTCGTTTTGTGTCTGGTTGTGTGTGCATGTGACATGTTCCTTGAAAATACCCACGATACAGAAGAAATCCTAGTGTGGGGCAAAGCTTTTATACAGTTAAAAAATGCTTAAGTTAGAATGCCTTGTGTTCCTGTAATTTCACTAGCTATTCATTCTATTATATAAATATTTGTTCCGCCTGGGAATCGAACCCATGACCCTTAGCACAGAAAGCCAACCGCATAGCCACTGCACCAACCGTTACATCAATCAATCAACAATGTCTTTTTGTGTATGTAAATTGTGTTTATAGGTAAATAAGGAAAAAGTATTTATAAAAAATGTTAGCAATAACTTTACGCTCATAGGCCATAATAATATACTTACTAGTAACAACGTGAGCCCCCCAGAGACCTGCAAGCCTCAAGCCTACAATACAATTAATGATCCACGACCATTTGTCAGATTGATACAAATTGACAGACATATTATAATGATACTTTATAAGAGTGGGGCCACACCAGTAAAGGTATGTCAAAACAAAAGATTACATCGTTATGTAAGTGTGTCTCGATAGTTAAAGGTGTATTACATATAATACATACATACTGTTAATATTACATAGGACGACACGGTTGGCGCAGTGGCTAAGTGGTTAGCTTTTGCGCTTAATGTCGCTGGTTCAATTCCCGCACGGATCAAATATTTGTATGATCTACAGATAGTTGTTTCGGGTCTGGTTGTGTGTGCATGTGACATGTATGTTTGTAAAAATGTACCCACGGTACAGAAGAAATCCTAGTGTGGGGCAAAGTTTATTAATATATATATATATTGCTTATACAGCAAGATTTTTTAATCACCATCCATAACCATGACCATCCTATTGTCTTACTTCGAAAGTAGCTGATAATTTCTGAGCCAAACATTTTATTAGTTGTATTTTACGCATGTTGGTAAGTCTAAAGTGTTTTGCTCCATCTACGTGAATAACTTAGTGGACTTGCTTAGAGAACTAGTACAAATTTTTAAAGTACTAAATAAAATCTATGGCTATACGGTTGAATATAATTTGGTAATTTTTGGTGTACGAAATAGTAACGTGATTATCAGAATATGGTTTAAATTATTGTCGTAATGTCGTCACCACTTTGTATATAAATAGATATGTACCAACGTGAATATTTCAGAGCAATGGACAAGACTGTAACAAGAAGAATTGGAAGGTACAAGAATAATTGGAGGATTTCCATAGAGCCAAAAATATTGATCTGGATCTGAATTTTCAGAATTTTATATAATACTGGTTCCTAGATCGGGTAAGGTGTTATTAAGATCTTCTGAAATCCTCAGTAGCAGCACGGAGTCTGGAACTGTGCCTGGTAGATTGCAAAAGGCTCGCTCACAATAACATTTAAAAAAAAAGTTGCCCCACACTAGGAATAATTTCTGTATCGTGGGTGCGTTTACAAACACATATATTCACATGGACATACATCCAAACCCAGAACAGCTATCTGCAGACCATACAAATATTTGTTCCGTGCGGGAATTGAAATCGCGACACGTAGCGCAGCAGTCGATCTCTCAACTACTGCGCCAACCGTGCCATCAAAGATCCTCAATAACTGCACCGTAAAATGTGCGTGTATGCTCTCAGTCTTCTGGAAGGCGTGATCCTATGTTATGTTATACTCTTCAACGTTTGTAAGTATCAAACAAGCACTGCCTACCCTACATAACTCATATAAATATTGATTATAAGATATTTGAGGTGGCAAATCATATAGATCATTATTTAATCGACAAGACGACGAATCAATACCAACATGCGGTAAGTATTATTGGTAAGTAAGCTTTTAAAATTTTCTGCCTACCCTGTCTAAAAGCTCTGTGCACGCCGCTGGTAGCAAGTTGTCTCAAGTATTATTGGCACTGGTTGAATTACCTAACAGAACATATACATACATATATATTGTACATCTTTCTTAACGAGATTCTCAGATACACTTCCGAGTGAGTTTAATTGTTAGATACATATAAATACGTGATGTTTTAGTATCGTAACATATACTTAACATGACATAACATCACGCCTGTATTCTCATAAGGGTTAGGCAGAGGTGTATTATTCTACACCCACAATGCTCCGATGCCGTTATTGAGTCCCATGTAATAGCGGACGAGCCTATTGCCATCTACCAGGGACACTTCCATAGTTCGTACTGATGCAAGTCAGGAAAAGGACCAATAACTCGAATGTTTCCGACATTAGATTCCACCAGATGACATGTTCGACAAATTCGTGAGCGCGTATTTATGTGGTCTAAAACCCGCGTACAATAATCATATATTTTTAGCTTAGGTTAATTACGATCGAGATCTAGAAAAATCCATATCAGAACCCCTAGTGTCCAGCCACTGCAAAATTTTTTAAGTACACATACATAACACATGCTTTATCTGAGTGTGTCCATCACAAAATTTCAACAGACAGGATCAAACTTCCTCTTGTTGGACAATTGTCACTGGTAATTTTGACACAAAAATATTCCCACGTAAATACTTCCCCGTCAGACTTCCGCACTAAATATATATATCATATAACCGAATTAACATAAGAAGTATATTATTATAGAAATTCGAGTGTTCGCGTGCTGAGATCTATGTAAATGATAACGAGTAAAGAATACGCTCTGGTTTCGTATGCGCAAAAAGTATTCGTTGTTATTTTGTGCGCGCGCAGATGTGGGAACTGTGAGATAGTGAGGGGACTTAATGTCGATAGAAAAACTCGACTATCATCTGCCTAGCCTCTTCTTAACTGGCCTGGTTGGTTGCCAGTCTAACCAGGTGTTAATCACATCAAGTCTAATCACATGGATATTTGTGTTTGTAAAAGCACCCACGATTCAGGAATTATTCCTAGTGTAATCCCGGTATGTGAAAAACGATAACCCATCCAAGATTTGACCGTGGCAAGCGCTGCTTATTCTCGCTGATTGACTAATCGACGACTAGCCGTCTAGCTAGGAGCTTTTCATAGCAAACAAACCATCATATAAGAATACACTAATAGCTAGCAGTTCTAATGTGACAGAACACATCAGAACTGCTCATGGCGTGGTAGCACAATATAGCAAAACAAGGTAGCGACAAAGCTAATTTACCACGGTGCGCTAGACGGACATAGATGTCGCCACTATCGCCTAGGTGCTCTGAATTACAATATACTTGACCTCCGAAACATATACCTATAAACTATGACTTTCGAAAACTTAGTTGAAGTTGTCCGCTAGATATCACGGATTCGATTCCCTTACGGAACAATATATTGACCTACAAAGTTTTACTAGACATGGGTGTTTGTGCATGTGAGATTTACTCATAGCACGAGAAATTTTACCAAGCGGAAACTGTATTCTTGGCACCCACAGGTATGTCTCTCACAGGTTAGGCAGCTCAGGGCCCTTTAGCTGCTTAACTGGAAAAAAGGCCAGACTAGAAGGGTCTGCAAGTCGGCCTTAAACAAGAGTCTAGGCTGACTATCGATATATGTGTTGTTACCTAACTACTCACGAAAACTTCACAGCGTTGACACGGATCCCGGTGCTCATAACCATCGTTATTATGACATCGTGACGCAACTGCGCCATCTTGCGGGAAGACGGTTTAACACTTTTTACCAAACGATAGATTAATCTAATTAAATTCATTATATTTTGTGTGCGCATGAGTATGTCACGATTCAATTTAGGCGTGAGATGTTGTTAGGTTTTTGTAAATAACTTTGTATGGTAAATTAAAACTACGCTTCTATTGGTGTAGAGCAAGAAACGGACCAATCGGAGAGCTGATCGCGTTCGATGCGTTAAATCGAGTTTATCCAAAGAAACTTACACTTGGGCCTCTGAACTTAACCTAACTTTAAGCCTATTTCAGTTCAAGCAATAACGACACAATATATAGTTTCGATCAAGTTTTTTTTTAATGTAGTTATACGCAAAACCAATCAATTATAATTCAATAGACCACTCAATTACTTTATTAGTTTTTGTGACGAATTCAAATTGATTTGTCGCGACAATTATTGAGAAAAACTAACCGATTTGAGTAATTAGTGTGTCCGAGTAATTAAATGTCTGACTCTTTAAATCGACGGGTAATCTAGAGGAAAAAGAAAGTAATAATATGTATTACCTATTCGTCTATTTGTGTTGAGCGTAAGGTCACGGGTTAGATTCCTGCATTGGGCAAAGTTTTGTTGGGTTCTTTATATACTCTTTCTCTGTACTTTCGCCGGTAGGTGGCAATAGGCTCGCCCTCATTTTCTTGGTACTGAATATGTGTGTAATGCTATGTAAACAACATTATTAATTTGAGAAGAGCCTCTTGTCATCTGCCAGGCAATTATCCAAATACCGGATAGCTACTGAGAAATTTTAGAACGTCTTAAAAACACTGCCCGTCCTGGGAATTGAACCTAGGTCCTCGTACTCAGTTCAATTGGCGCAGTGGCTAAGCGATTAGCTTTCTGCGCTACGTGTCGCGGGTTCGATCCCCGCACGGAACAAATATTTGTATGATCTACAGATAATTGTTTCGGGTCTGGGTGTTTGTGTATGTGAATATATGTGTTTGTAAACGCACCCACGATACAGGAATTATTCCTAGTGTGGGGCAACGTTATAATAAAAAATAAAAAAAAATTTAAATGAAATGGTAATTTGTTACAAGTGCCTGCTCATGTTTAAATATTTAATGTTCACGCATGCGCTCTAAGAGAAACTGATTGCTATTACTAGCTCATCCGATTGTACATTGTTTTTTATTTTTAAATACATTGCCCTGATTTTGTTTTTCTTGTGTATAGTGGGTGCAGTTCACAAACATACATGTCACATGCACACACAACCAGACCCGAAACAACTATCTGTAGATCATACAAATATTTGTTCCGTACGGGGATCGAACCCACGACACCTATCGCAGAAAGCTAATCACTTAGCCACTGAGCCAACCGTATCGACATTGTTTTTGTGGTGTACAAGACAACATATAATGTGAATAAGCCATCGGCCAGTCTCATAAATGCACAGTAGCCAAGCCCTTGGCTATCTTGATTCGATTCCCGCTCAGCTAAATTAACATATGTATGGATATAGAACTTTGTTCCGGGCCTGAATGTATGTTTGTAAACTCTATTAAGGATACAGAAATTATAGAGGCAATTTGAAAAATACTGGAGTCCACCACGGAGTCTGGAACTGTGTCCGGTAGATAGCAATAGGCTCGTCCCCTATTACACAGGACTTAATCATGGTATCGGGGACATATGGGTGTACAAAAAGTACACCGCTGCCTAACCCTTCGGGAAATACAGGCGTGATGCTATGTTATGTTATTTTTCACGAGCAGCTGATTCCAGATTCCGGAGAGATTCATTCTAAGCCCATATTTATACTTATAATAAAATTATAACAGGCCGATGTCTGTACATTATAGATATTGGAGAAAAACTAATATGGGGTAGCAACAGAAGCCAAAATAACAGTTTTTAGAATTTTTGTCCGTCTTTCTGTCTGTCTGTACGTTTGTACACGTATTACGCAAAAACTACTGCATGGAATTGAATGCAGTTTTCACCGATGTATTGCTAGAGGTCTAACTTAAAATATAGGCTTCATTTTACCGCAGGAAAGTATCAGATTCTAAATACCACGCGTACGAAGTCGCGGGCAAAAGCTAGTAAGCTATAAAAATGGTTGTTATATAACCACAATGTCTTGTTGCTGCAACCTACTGATCTGGATTGATGATCTGTGTTAGATGTCAGACGTCAATAATGTTTAGTATGATCCGACTGGTTTGTAATGATTCAATCATCATTATAATCAGTTTTAGATCGATTAATATCGATTATTCCATTAGAATTCGATATTTTGATTAGTGAGTTTTTGGAGTAACATATTTTGGTTAATTGGCGTTGAAAACTTTTGGAAAGAAATATATATATGAAGAGGAACAAATCAAGGGGAATGAGGGAAGATAGTAAAACATGTTCTTCTGTAGGTTCTGCCTACCCCTATAGGATTAAGTTTAATTATGTACCTTATTTATGTATGTAACTCTTGATTGCCTCATTGGTCGAGTGGTCACAAGCACGACTGCTGAGCGTGAGGTCCTGGGTTCGATTCCCGGGTCAGGAAAAGTGTTATTGGGTTCTTTTGTATAGAAATTCTCAGTAGCAGCACGAAGTCTGGAACTGTGCCCGGTTGGGACTCGATAAAGACATCGACGAAATGTGAGTGTACAATAGTACACTTCTGCCTAACCCTTCGGGGAATACAGGCGTGATGCTATATTATTTATGTGAGTCAAGCAAAAGAAATTCCATACCAGAATAATAGGAAATGCTCAGGTCGTATTTTAGTAACTAAGGCTGGTCAGACGAAAGATTTTGCACACCACCAAAGTCGGATAAAATTAAAAATTGCAGATATCTCCCGAACCACACAGATTAATCATTTTCATTTTTCATTTTTTTTTTAAATACATTGCCCCACACTAGGATTTCTCCTGTATCGTGGGTACAGTTTACAAACATACATGTCACATGCACAAACAACGAGACACGAAACAACTATCTGTAGATCATACAAATATTTGTTCCGTGCGGGGATTGAACCCGCGACACGTAGCGCAGAAAGCGAATCGCTTAGCCACTGCGCCAACCGTGTCGTCGAATCAATAATTAAACGGTACTTATTAAAATAAGTAAATTGAGTTTCGTAAACGTGATTATTTTAACGGTAATCTTTGAAGGAGTTTTGAAATATATACTTACAAATAATTGTAAATTACACACTAATAATTATATTAATTAAGCGCGACTGCCAAGCGTGACGTGTTAGGTTCAATTCCCGGAGCGGGCAAAGTGATATTATATTTTTATATTATTTCTTCCTCTATAGAAAAATTCGCTAAAAGCCAGTCGAGACTTTAAAAGGTAAAGATATCTCTAATAAGATATTACAAGAATTCGAAAAAGCGTCTTGATGAATCTCAATTTTGGACATGATCTCTAAACACTCGACAATTGCTCCCCCTAGTGTAATAAGCCCACCAACTTCATCATTCCTTCACAACGCAATGTTCACACCGCAGAGCAATCTCTACATATATGCCAAAACTTTTAACTAGATATAATTTAATTAACAGCAAAAGTATAACTTTGTTTAAACAACGCTTAGAATTGTATGTTAGACAAAAACACTAAAATTACCATTTTGTAAACTAAACATTAGTTTAATTTAATTTAATTATTATTAGTTATTTGTAAATAAACTGTTATCTTAATTTTTTGTAATAATCATAATTACCAGTTATTACCACTTTCACTTTAATAAAATTAAATGTAAGTCACTGTCGGATCTAAAACCATTATAGTAATAAAAAAAAAAATAGTAATAAAAAATAAAAAAATTGAATAAGACCCTATTTCGGCATTGTTGAATTTTTAAGACTCACAGATTTGTAATGCATGTATAGATATACTTATAATTATATGTACTTTTCTCATTATAAGTGAACTGTATATGTTCTTTTTTGAGAAAATAAATGTCTTTAAACCGAATATAATAATTTCTTGGCCGTCAACAATAGGCTGTTATAATTCGCAATATTGGCCAACGAGTACAAAGCGGCTAACGAACATTGCGTGGTGTGGGCCACATTAGACCCATTGTTGGCCCACACCCAATTTCACTAATTCGGGTCAGTGTGGGTGATGTGCAATTAGAATAATCATAATCATTTCATTGGATAGCTATATTGGTCTGGTTGTAAGAACAACTGCTGAGCGGTAGGTTCTGGGTTTGATTCCCGGGCCAGGAAAATGTTTTTAAGTTTTCTTTTAAAGAAATTTTCAGCTGTCCGGAGTTTGGAATAGATCGGTAGATGGTAGGCACGCTCCCTTTTATAAAGGATATAATAACGGCATCGGCGACATGTGGGTGTACAATAGTATACCTCTGCCTAACCCTTCGGGGATGCGGGCTTGATGCTACGTTATGTTATGGAATACCCCGCATTATAGATACCTGCCACAAATGCCCAAACTCAAATAAATTGTAAGACATTCAAAAATATTTGTTCCATGTAGGAATTGACTCCGCGACCCGCGCTTAGAAAGTCGAGTGCAGTATCATTGAGAACATTGACACTGTAATACGCGTCTGAATTCGCAGCGGGGAACTCTTTCATGCATCTCTAATTAATTCCACTAGCATTGTAACTTGTAACTAGCTTTGTAAACTGATCACTGTAATGTCCGAACGCTTACATCATGAAATTGCCGATTGTTAAACCAACCAACTCAACAAAACACTTTCGAGAGCAAAATAAAAATGAAATCAAAGAAAAATAGCTCTTATTTCAACGCAATACAGTCAAGGAAGTATTATAGTTTTTATATTGGGTGTAATATTACCTTGTTGTTAGATAAATTATGGATATTTTGCCTGACTTTCGATCGGTCTTTTGGAGTGATGAGAAACATTGGTTCCCACGGTAAGATTTTATTTGTTACTACTGTCTTGGATTGTGCCGGCATGATTGATTTAGACTTGTAGATTATATATATTTGATGCTGAGAGGTAACTTTCAGAACCTAATAGGCCATTATTCTTTTGCGTTGGTTAGAGAGAAATAATGATTATAGTTAGTACACACAAAAGTCATCATCTGGCTAGCCTTTTCTCAACTACATAGTTTTACTAGTTGCGGTTGAATTTCCGTATTTTACACGGAGCGATTGCCACCTGACTTGGAGACAATGATACTCTAAGATCAGACCCGTTGTCAGACGTTTTTTGCGATTCTGACACCCGTAACAATTGTGATAGTTATTCGTATGACAGCCAGGACCCACGGCTTAACGTGCTTTCCGATACACAGAGATGTCTTGATGTGTCAACCCATCGAAGAATTGACCGCGGCAAGGGCTGCTTAGCCTCATAGATTGACCGATCTGCGTGGTAGTAATATTTACGGTATTCATGAGCGTGTAGGTTGTCAAAAGCCATCATTCGGTGGCGCCACCATACCGAAAACTTAAAATTTTGCTTATTTTCAAATCTATGGTCCCTGCTTACTATAAAACCATCTTCTTTCAAATCCCAACGAGGTCTACCATACTGTTTCTGTGTTAGGTACTCGTAATTATAGTTGCGTGATCTGTCACCAATTCGATGAAACTATGAATGATGTCCGGGTACTATAACTGCCATCCATTGTGTAAGGGGAGCCCTTTCTACTGATAATTACATTTGAACTTTGATAGAAGTGTCAAACGAACACCATCAGTATATAGCCTTACTTAAATATTGCGTTGAGAAGACCACCTTTTTTTAACGTGTGGAAATGCTCATGCATGTCCTCTGCCCTGGGGAAGGCGACGAGTGATGTCGGTCTTTTACTAAAACCACACGGGGTTCCTGCGGTATATAGCGCCGGAGACACGGGATTCGCTCGCGCATGCGCCGCACCCCCGACAGGTATCGGCCCCCCACAGAAGATTAACCTACGTACATTTATACTGTACAGTCAGCATCAAAAATATGTATACACGTAGCGAAATTCAAACGCTTATTCTTGGAAAACGATTGGTTAAAATCGTAAAATTTTGACCGTAACCAGTACGGCTCTAGCCGTGACATAACCGACCCGTTTCAAAAACAAATAAAAACCTACTTTATTCTAGAGATGGGTCATTATTTGGTAATATTATTATTAAATATAACGCTTTACCGATATTATATTATTATAACTATTACTCGGTAATAGTCAAATAATAGTTTATGGATTCAGTATTCGTTACCCAATAATGTATATTATTCATTTAACGTACTCAGTCGTATGATTACACTATTATCGATACCGACTAACATATTACGCGAAACGGTCATTAAAATTTCCTTCATACTTTTACAGGCTTAGGACTAGAATAGTTATTTGACTATTACTGAGTAACACTATTACTGCATATTTGAATAATCTATTATCATATTAATACTTTATATTATGTTACCAGTAACTATTATGATTATATTAGTTACACCTCTACTTTATACCTATTACGTTAGAATTCGATTTACATTATGTGCGAGTTGATTAGTAGGTGATTGTCATTTATTTGCCTGATATTACTACGCACGTAAGCTATAAACGGTGGTCAGTGCAGCGTGTTAGGTTTTCATAGAATTTTACCTTTTGTGAATTAGAAAAAAAAAAATAGCTTTATTTTATCATTACATCACAAATATTTGTACAAAATCGTTAACCATATAATTGCTTAGAAAATGTCCCAAACAATTTTGTCGCCTATCTTCGATTACACCATTTAATTGATATGCCCACGCACAAGATGGCGGACAGCGTACGTCATCACCTCTGACCTCAGTATTGTTTCTATTGATCGAAAGTTGCGATTGCTTTGAAAATCTGCTTACGACACTGAACGATTTGATTGTGAAGCTGATTTAATTGTTTAGGTGTAAGGAAAGCGTGTATGGGATGATCCCGATTGTTTTTATAAAGCATACTAATTTTGCATTTCGTGGAGAAATGACAAGGTGCCTCGGACGGCTGCTTATTTATTTATTTATTTATTTATTATACACTTTATTGTACACCACATAAAATATATAGGACAGACATATACAATTATTTGTGTACAATGGGCGGTCTTATCGCACAAGGCGATCTCTTCCAGACAACCTTTGGATGGACTGAAAGAAGGGAGACAGATATTGGGCTGTCTAGTGTACAAAAACAACATACATAAACATAATAATACAAATACATAAAAATAAAATATATATTTTATAGTATATATATATATATATATATATATATATATATAATAAACTAATAAATATATATATAACTGGGAAAGGAGATGAACAAAATTACAGTGAAAGGTAATGCTCGTGTACCATTTTCTTAAAGATAGGTAATGTTTGAGCACTTCTCACTTCACTAGGTAGTGCATTCCACAAGCGAGCTGCTTGAATAGTAAAAGATTTATCAAAAAAGGAGGTGGAATGCATACGTATGCTTAATTTTAGGTTTTCTGATGATCTCAAGAACTTAGAATGTGTGTCACAAAGGAACTGAAAGCGTTCTTTAAGATAAGAAGGGGTAGAGGGATTAAAGAGTACATTATAAAGCAAATAGAGAATATGGGCATTCCGGCGAAGGCGAATAGGAAGCCATTTGAGCTTAGTACGGAATTCAGAAACGTGATCATATTTGCGTAAACCAAATATGAATCTGATACAAAGATTTTGAAGTCGCTCAAGCTTGTCAAATTGGTCTTGGGTGAGATCAAGATAGCTGGCATCAGCATAGTCAAGGATTGGGAGTAGAAGAGATTGTGCTAACGTAATTTTGGTAGTAACGGGGAGAAAATTACGAAGGCGTCTCAAGGAGCCTGCCGAAGCAAACAATTTACGACTGACTTCCTGCAGCTGTTTTGTCCAGGAAAGAGTGCTATCGATATAAATCCCCAAGTTCTTTACGTTTTTAGATAAAGGAATAACAGTGTTATTGAAAGAAACTTGGGGAAGTGTCGACCAGACAATCTTAGAGACAGTCCGGGCACTACCAATAATAGTAACTTGAGTTTTTGTTGGGTTAATCTTCAGTCCAAATTTCGTGCCCCAGTCACCTATTCGAGCTAGGTCTACATTAATAGTCTCAATAGAATCAGACAACTCTCCGAGAGGAGCTTGAGTGTAGATTTGGAGATCATCTGCATAAAGGTGGAAGGAGGAAGAAAGTCGTTGAGAAATAGAGTTAATAAATACTGCGAAAAGTAAAGGGGATAAAACGCCGCCCTGTGGCACACCGGCAGACGTGTAGCACCAAGAAGAGAAAGATTCTTCGATGCAAATACGCTGACGGCGGCCAAACAGGTAACTACGAAACCAGTCAATTACCGGTGGAGATATGTTAAAAGAGCGAAGCACTCCGAGCAAGACATCGTAATCAACTGTATTAAAAGCGTTACTAAAGTCAAGCAGAGCGAGTACGGTCAACTTTCCCATTTCCATTCCTGATCTGATATCGTCCGTAATATTCACAAGGGCTGAGGTGGTACTATGTCCAGGTCGAAACCCAGATTGGAAGGGGTTAAGCAGATAGTGTTTCGAAAGGAATGCGCTAAGTTGCTGGTGGACTAGCTTTTCAAGGACTTTGGATAGGAACGGTAGAATAGATATGGGACGGTAATCAGAGAAGGATGCAGGATTCGACTTTTTGGGTAAAGGGATAACTTGGGCGTCTTTCCACGCTTGTGGGAAGACACTACTAGAAACGGAGAAATTGAGGATATAAAGGATGACAGGAAGAATGTTATCTATAATAGGAAGAATCATTTTACGGCCAAAACAGTCGCATCCAACAGCATTGGAAGTAATTGATACAATGCTCTTTTTAACATCACACGCGGAGAATTGATTAATGACAAAAGGAGAAAAATCTGGTATCGAAAGGTTTGAAAGATAACTTAATGTAGCAGCTTTGGTGACCCTATCAAATACAGGTGAAGAAGAGAAATAATTATTAAGTAAATTGAAGTCCAAATCCTTAGGAAACGTTCCTTGAGATGATTTTCCGATACCCAGTGATTTAAGAAATTTCCAAACTTTAGCGGGGTCGCCGTTTTTAACCGACTCATGGATATGTTGGCGATTTGCATTCCTACACACCTTGCTGCAGTGATTTCTGATTGAGACGTAATTTTCTCTGTTGATGTCGTTGGGCCGGATTTTGTATTTGAACTTGGCAGCTGCTTTTTTGTTCAGTAATTTTTTTATTTCGTCTGTTAGCCATGGTGCTGGAAGATGTCTTACCTTCACAGCTCGAATAGGTGCATGTAGATCGTAAAGTTGGACTAAACGAGAACTCAAGATTTCAACTTGTTCGTCTACAGATCCAGATGTAACCAAACTTGTCCAGTCTATGTTGCTAGCATCCTCCCGAAGACGTTCGATGTTCATGCCCTCAAAATTACGAAGCAGAAGAGTTTTGGCCTTTTGCTTAGGTGGTCGAATTTTATAGGAGGTAAAGATTAGGTCATGATAGGAAAAGGCGTCAGCTGAACATTGTCCATGTTTAGCGACATGGTGGGGAGATGAAACAAAAATAAGGTCAAGAAGTGAAGGAACGCAGTTTGGAAGATGGTGAGTGGCACCAAGATCGAGAATGGAAAGATTGGTAGAATCAATAATATGACGTAGAGAAGAAGAACGGGAGTTGTTTTTAAGGAGACAGGTGTTAAAGTCGCCCATGATGATACTGTGACTGTAAGAGGGAATTAGAGTTTCTAATAAACGTTCAAAAGAAGGGAAGAAATTGATACGAAGTGAAGGACAATAGTAAACCCCAAGGAGAACCTTAGAATGATGTAGTTCAACTTCCAGAAAGAGATGTTCACCGGCGTTTGACGGTGGTGGCTGCGGGGACATGTTAACAACAGAAAAAGGAATGTGATTACGGAGGTATATAGCCACACCACCACCACCGCCAGCCGAGCGATCATTCCTTATAAGTTGAAAACCCGGCAGAGAGTAGGAGGAAGAAGGAAGACAAGGTTTTAACCATGATTCTGAAACAAGAATTGCATGAATGTTCTTACAGTCAAAACTTGCCAACATATCGGGGAAGTGAGCCGGAATACTCTGGGCGTTTATGTGGACTACATTAAAGTTTTTAGAAACATCAGAAAAATGTGAAACAAGAGTATCAGCTAATGAAGGTACGCTTACAAAGCTTTCATCATCACCGCTAAAAGAAAAAAATGTATCAGTGTCACTGCTACAGTTAGGGCTGAGCATGGATATTGAATATAAATAAATATAAAACAAAATAACTAAGACAAATATATGTGGTTATCAAAATTAAAAAAATAAATAAAATCTACGTCCACCTGCCAGTTGTGCAAGAAATGAAAATAGCTTTTTAAATTATAATATTAAAGGGTTATAGAATAGGTTACAAAAATAGGACCGTGTAACAGGGTAAAAATAATTAATGTCTAAGAACAGGCAATGTCATTGCTATGGAACGCAGTATAAAGTGACAGCTCACAAAAATAAAAATAAAATGCAATGACAGATGTACCGACATACAGAAGCGAAAGAAAAAATATAAAAACGTTAAAGAGAGGGTGAAAAGTATTAAATATTCCCAATCCTATAACTTGTAAAAAGGAACGACCAACCTGGACTACAAACAAGAAAAGCTATAAAAACATATCACTTTCTAGCTGCAGCACGCTTTGTTTTAGCTGTGGCGACCTTTACTGTGGCCGGTTGAACGACTTGTTGTGTCTGTCCTGTAGTCTCTTCCGGCTGTGCACTGACCTGCTCCTGCTGGACGATGATGCGGTTCTGCTGCTGCCGGATGTTGTTTAGGTCGGCCAAGGAAGTGACTCGATGCCGTGATCCCTCTGAATCGAGGACAAACACTGTGCCCTCCCTAGTCCAGCACTGAGACACACCAAACCTGTCTCTCGCCGCCATGAATAAATTGTGCCTGGCTTTCGTCAGGAACTCCGAGACAGTGATGCCAGACCCCTTCAGCTTGACTTTGTCGAACCAGATTTTGTCACGGAGAGCCACATCGTGAAGTTTGAAGAGGATTGGTCTGGGTTTGTGAGTGGTGCTGCGTCCCATCCTGTGGCACCGCTTAATGGCAGTATCTGTTAAGTCAAGCTTAAAACGTTCTTTGACAACTTGAACCAACACCTGAGTAGTCTCCTCTTCTTTCACCTCTGACACGCCATGCAATAGCAGGATTTTACGCCTTCCACGCATCTCCATGTTGTCCAAGCTCTGTGCCAAAACGCTAACCTGTTGCTGGAGAGTACTGAGTGCCTGAACAATGAATGTCCGGAATGCTGCAAACTCTGTAGCTAAACCAGAGGTGGTGATGGTTGTAGTACAGGGAGTTTTCTTCAGTTCCTCTTCAAACTCGGACATTCTTTTGTTGAATAGATTGCTCATGTCAGTGATAGTGCGGTTGATTGCTTCCATTGTGAGTTAATAACTTAATAAAGAGTGTTAAGGAGCTGAAAACACTTGACTGGCAGGTAGATGTAGTTAACTATCACTACGTATCATAAAAGTATAATATTATTAAATATAACTATTTTAAATTAAATTTATAAATTCTAGTAAAAGAAAAAACTGTTGACTTGTGACTACCCTCTAAATATCCTAAGCTTAAGCCTAGGTGTAGGGTAAACTCTTCAGCAACCTTTTTTTTTTAAACGTAGATGCGTTTACAAACAAATATATTCACATACACAAAGACCCAGACCCGAAACAACTATCTGTAGATCATACAAATATTTGTTATGTGCGGGAATCGAACTCATGACTTGTATCGTCTGTGCCGTCCATATATTCCATCGTGTCCATATACCTATCATGGTGTAAGAGGGGCTCGTAGCTACATAGATACCGCACAGACCAGTCGAGCTAGGTTAAGCAACACTTGCTGCAGTCAGTTCTTGGATGGGTGATCGTTTTCCGCACAACGATACCCCGCTGTGCTTCGAAAAGCACGATAAGTGATTGGTCACGGGTATTATTCGAATACATATGTAAGACAATACGGGTGTCAGCAGCATAGTCTCGACAACTGGTCTAATTTTAGAGTATCAGTGTCTTCCAGTAATTGGATGTTAGAGGTGAGATGGGAGTCGCTCCATGTAAAATACCGATATTCAACTGCAACTGGTGAGAATGGGAACCGACTCCAAGATCATAGGGTCGTCTTAGCGGCGGAGTCCAACTCATTGGGAAAAGACTAGGCACGCAGAGGTGTGGTGCAGAAGTTATTCAGTCAGTAAGGTTCATACGGGTCTGACGGGTACGCCGGTCATACAGCCGAGGCTCTCACACCAATATTCTTAGGAGCCCTAAGCTGTCTGTTGTACTCAGTTTGTCGCTATTTGTAATACCGGCAAGGCGATTGGCAATATCAAATTTATGTGCTGTTTTGCTTGTCTAGCAGTGAGAGAGTATTCGATTAGATTATTGATTGAAACTTACCATTCGTTGTTAGTCACACGCCCACACACACACACACACACACACACACACACACACAGGTCAACAAAGAACTGTAAAAATTTTTTTTTTTTTTTATTGAAATTTAAAGTTTTTCGCGAACTGTTCACATCATTCATTAAGCACCAAAGTCTAAGTCGCGTAAAACATTAACACAAAGAACAAGATATGTTATGTTAAGATTTCACCGACTTGCATCGGCCGCGGTCGCGAGCAGACTGCGGTGTCGGGACGTCATCATCGTGAAGCGCGTTTTCTTTAACTACCCTCGGTTAGTCTTCATTTTATATTTATCGGCTATGGATACTTGTCTTTTAATCTTCTTGATTTTTATAGTTGGAATTATGAGTATGTATGTATGTAATTAATTATTTATTACTGATTACTAAACACATTAAATATGAAAAATAAAAAATAAAATACCTACGCGTCAAAATACTCCTCCGCATCGCTGTCAACCGGCATTGTGCCCAGAAGGCAGCGTTGCCACGCTGTACGGCAATGCTGATTCTTTGACCAAATAATAGGCCAGCCTTCTGATCACGCGTAGAGTCGACTAAGCGCTTTAAACAAGAGGCGAGCATTATTTATTGTTAACCTATAACACACGGAGGTTCTGATGTGGTATACATCGATCTGACCGATGTCGTTATAAAGTTCGAGTCTATCACAATTCCAAACTTCGGGCTGTTACTAAAAATATTTTAACAAAAAAATCCAATAACACTTTGTCCGAACAGGGGATCGAACCCAGGACCTGTCTTGGTCTGACCAGAATTGGTCTAGACTACGAAATTATTTAAATAAATAATTTTTTGGTCTATTGTCTGCCGTACCAGGCTCAGAAGGAGATGGCGCGATGGGGTGCGTAACTGAACTTTTGTCTAAAGGATTGGTCCCATATTGCAATATAACGCTATAAGTGGAAGGAGGTAGTGCGCCTTGACAGGCTTATAATAATATTATTGTAGGTTTTAAAATACAACATCGTTTCTTAAAAGGTGGGTACTTGAAAGACTATTTAAATTTCAAGAAAAAAATTGACAGTATTTGTTGATATTTTCGGGATTTAAGGAAAAGGCAAATGGGACACCTCTGTCTTACTTTTCAGGGGTACAGGCGTGATGCTATGAAAAATGAAACACCAGTTTACAACATAAAGTTTATTAAATACGTATACATATCACCAAGAAGGTTTTGTAACCAAAAACATTACAGCTAAAGTTAACATTATTTTGTTTGTAACTTATAATGGATTATTACAGATGCCAATGAAGTTGTAAATTTAGTATTAAAGTAAGCTTTTTGATATGGGAATCCATTCAATATGGCAATCACATTCATATCTTGATCTGATTAAGTATATTCCTTATTTCGATCTGGTATGTAAAAAAATATCGCAAACTAACGAGAAACTTCTTAAAAAGGAGCTAACGTGTTTCTTGCGTGATATCACTTTACATGTCATAGCGATTAAGGATTTCTCGTGGTTTAACTTTGTCATAATTGTCTCATACAATGAATCCCTTGGCCAGCTCTTACTCTCGAATGTAACCAGTATGCATTCTCACTAACGCCATTTGTGTAATTTTGAGGTTATTTGATATATTGAACAGGCCATGTTAACCGACAAATTAACAGATGTTTCAAAATAACGGTTTACCCATACAGAGGTTGTTAATCGGGTGATTGTCATAAACATTTGTTTTATTGTTGGTGAACTTGGGCTTTGGGGACATTAGAATTGAATTTAGATTGAAATTAATTTCGAGAGTAGCTTACATTGTGTCGGAATTTCTCTTAACCTAAAATAAAGTAAGTATGCTGTTCCTCCATTGAAAAGGGAGGATCCTCCGACCAGGCAATGTGGTTAGCCTGGCGGGCCGAAGCCCAACGGTTCATGGCGGATATTTGTATGTGTTAGAATCATTGTAATCTCTCATAGTGCGATTCGGGATTTTCTGTTGTCGCTTCACTCCGATTGATGGCGCTTTAATTTTCTGCCAGGTAGTAGTAGTTGCTACATAACTCTCATTAGGCAGCGAATACTTTTGCTGAGAAGATAATGAGTACCTCAATACCACTATCACGAGTTTTCTTACTATTTATTATCAAAGTAAAGTAAATTTTCATGCAAGCGATTTTAGTTCTTAACTAGGTTATATTAGGGATTAGAGTCACTTATATGACATCTAGTCATAGTAAAGTTTTGATTTACTATTTACTATATTATAGAGATGTCATGTTAGCGACTCTAATTCCTAATGAAACCAATTTAAGAACTAAAATCGCTTGATGAAAATCTACTTTACTTTGATAGTAAATAGTAAGAAAACTCGTGATAGTGGTACAGATGTTTCAGTCTATTTGGATACCTTAGGTGTTGCAGGATATCTAACACTGGCTGTACCAGTGTTTATGAAAGTTATACATTTCAAATAGACGTCGCGCTGAAGGTTTATAAGTATCCGCATTACACTTAAACTAATGTGAGTGGGTGATATGGAAGAAGAACGATTTTTTTAAATGTAAATTCCTATGATGAAATGAAATGATACATTTGCCTTATAATTACACAGCCATACTCGTTTTAGTATAACTATTATTTAATTCTGGGGCCAAACATAAGTACACCACTTAAAGACCAACTTACAATTAAAATTTCAAACATAACACCCAATACCATTACTAAATCAAATGTAAATACTTTAATTATTTCGAATATACATATATTCAGACTTCTATTACTGTAGATACCCCAAAATCTATATACAGGTTTCGTTAAAGATTGTATATTAAAGAATTATATATCATCAGCAAAAAGTTAGATGTGTAAGCTGCGCATACGCAACATTATTTTTAGTATATACTAAACCGGAAAGTAGTTTATTCAGAATCAGCAACAGAACCGATTGTAATAATTTTTACACCATGTCATATTTTAATTAATGGAGTCAGGCGTTAGTTTGCGGAATCTGTGATGTACAAGATATACAACTAGGATATTAAGTTTTAATTCCGCCAAACTGTTGACTGGAATGTCTCTGTCTGTCTGTCTCCTGAGGATGCCCCGTGGAGGGGTGAAACACGTGTCATGGATCGGTTTGGGTTGCATGCTACATTATATAAATCGCAGCTTCTGCATGTGAATGAACCCAAGCCTGAACTAGTTTAGCGGAATTAACTCTAAATAATTCTTCATCATTATCATGATCTTGTATGTTATATTTTGTCCAAATAATATTAAAAAACCTGCTTGTGCCATCGGCGCATGGCCAAACACGTGATACTGCGGTATGCGGCAGCGCATTCACCCCGATAACCCTACGCCGCCGCCCTAGTCGCCCCTAAGCTAGGGATGACCATGTTTATGGGAGAACAACGAGGCGACACACCAAGTTTGTAATTTGTAAGTTTTCATTATACATTTTTTTTATACGGACTATAGATGAAAATATTTGACACGTGTTTCGGCTTTCATTTATATTATAAATAATGTTGTATAATTAAAAAGAAATTAATAATACCCACGTTGGCATCTATACACGTAGTATTAATGAATTAATGAATCTGCATCGATAAAAATATTAAAATGTCACCCTTGCACCTTTACCAGGAAGTTTGTTATTAATCGCATTAATATCGTGTATAAAAGTTATAAAGAACTACATACTCATCAGGATGCCTTGACGATATTTCCCAGACTCCTATGCTACGCTACCCCGTACATCCCAGTATTTTACACAGAGCGACTAGCGAGTGCCGTCTGACCTCTGCAACCCAACTAGTGGGGACACCGGCCTTCCAAGGCAAGTCTAGTTTTATTGTTTCGAGCGTGTGACTGCCCGTGACGACTGCCAAAGATATTCGCATGACAGCCGGGACCGACGGCTTAACATGCCCTTCGAAGCACTGACGTAGCTTTGCTTTATAGATCTATTATCTTCCAGATAGTAAGCAACGCTGTGCTCTTTAAATCACAAGTAATATTTATATTAGTTTTCAGAGACAGGCATAAATATTAATTGCAAATGTAGAATTAATATTAAAGCAGATGCAAATGAATGTCAAACACAAGGGACATAAATGTTTCAGTTTCAGCAATTCCACGCCCGCATCTGTCGTTGAACGTAGGGGACGTTCGACGACAGATGCCAGACTGTTATTTGTTGTAAACTGTGAAGCCAAACTGTTATTTTAAAGTGGGTTTTGTCTATTCAAATGTCTTAACATCTGATTTAAAATCGACTTTTTAAAACTTTTACTCAAAGTAGGTAGAATTTAAATCAGCTTGTTTGCATTATATGTATTGCATGCATACACGTACTATTAATGAATTAATGTACCTTATCCACATGAGTACAGTCTAAGTGTCGGGCGTTTTTAACGCTTTCTGAACGCAAAGGACTCCGTTCTTAATTTAACATTAACTCCATAACAATCGGCGTTAACCACATTAACATCGTGTATACAAGTAAAAGACCTGCATTGTTATCAAGATGTAATTGTCATGATGACGTTACTCTCGACTCCTCTGCCAGGTCTTCCTAGCCTCACCCCATTAATCCCAGTATTTTACAAAGAGCGTCTAGCGAGTGCTGTACTTCCGCAACCCAACTATTGGGGACACCGGCTTTATAAGATAAGACTAGTTTTATTGTATCGAGCGTGTGACTGCCCGTGACGACTGTCAAAGATATTTGCATGACAGCCGGGACCGACGGCTTAACGTGCCCTCCGAAGCACTGAGAGGATTTGGTCAACCTTACGGCTGATCATGTTTATCAATGTTAGTAAGTGTTAATAACTTTTAAAGCTTTTATTTGGTAATGAAAGTCAAGCTTTTGGTTGTCAAATCTTTTATCTTAATATATTTTAGAAGTCCTATATCGGAATCTAAGCGAATAATTTTATTATACGACACAAAATGAAACAAAACTGACAATTTATATTTCGGAATGCTAACAAAACTCTAATATTAAATGGCATTCAAGTGTCTTCTCCTTAGTTTGCATCTATACACATAGTATTAACGAAATAATGAATATGTTTCGATAATAAATTACAAATGTCACCCTTACACCTTTACAAAGACGTTTGTTATTAATCGCATTAATATCGTGTATAAAAGTTATAAAGACCTACATACTTATCAGGATGTTGTGACGACATTTCTCCGACTCCTATGCTAGGCTTACCCCGTAAATCCCAGTATTTTACAAAGAGCGACTAGCGAGTGTCGCCTGTCCTCCGCAACCCAACTAGTGGAGACACCGGCCTTCTGAGGCAAGTCTAGTTTTATTGTTTCGAGCGTGTGACTGCCCGTGACGACTGCCAAAGATATTCGCATGACAGCCGGGACCGACGGCTTAACATGCCCTTCGAAGCACTGACGTACCTTTGCTTTATAGATCTATTATCTTCCAGATAGTAAGCAACGCTGTGCTCTTTAAATCACAAGTAATATTTATATTAGTTTTCAGAGACAGGCATAAATATTAATTGCAAATGTAGTATTAATATTAAAGCAGATGCAAATGAATGTCAAACACAAGGGACATAAATGTTTCAGTTTCAGCAATTCCACGCCCGCATCTGTCGTTGAACGTAGGGGACGTTCAACGACAGATGCCAGACTGTTATTTGTTGTAAACTGTGAAGCCAAACTGTTATTTTTGAAGTGGGTTGTGTCTATTCAAATGTCTTAACATCTGATTTAAAATCAACTTTTTAAAACTTTTACTCAAAGTAGATAGAATTTAAATCAGCATGTTTGCATTATATGTATTGCATGCATACACGTACTATTAATGAATTAATGTACCTTATCCACATGAGTACAGTCTAAGTGTCGGACGTTTTTAACGCTTTCTGAATGCAAAGGACTCCGTTCTTAATTTAACATTAACTCCATAACAATCGGCATTAACCACATTAACATCGTGTATACAAGTAAAAGACCTGCATTGTTATCAAGATGTAATTGTCATGATGACGTTACTCTCGACTCCTCTGCCAGGTCTTCCTAGCCTCACCCCATTAATCCCAGTATTTTACACAGAGCGTCTAGCGAGTGCTGTACTTCCGCAACCCAACTATTGGGGACACCGGCTTTATAAGATAAGACTAGTTTTATTGTATCGAGCGTGTGACTGCCCGTGACGACTGTCAAAGATATTTGCATGACAGCCGGGACCGACGGCTTAACGTGCCCTCCGAAGCACTGAGAGGATTTGGTCAACCTTACGGCTGACCATGTTTATCAATGTTAGTAAGTGTTAATAACTTTTAAAGCTTTTATTTGGTAATGAAAGTCAAGCTTTTGGTTGTCAAATCTTTTATCTTAATATATTTTAGAAGTCCTATATCGGAATCTAAGCGAATAATTTTATTATACGACACAAAATGAAACAAAACTGACAATTTATATTTCGGAATGCTAACAAAACTCTAATATTAAATGGCATTCAAGTGTCTTCTCCTTAGTTTGCATCTATACACATAGTATTAACGAATTAATGAATATGTTTCGATAATAAATTACAAATGTCACCCTTACACCTTTACAAAGACGTTTGTTATTAATCGCATTAATATCGTGTATAAAAGTTATAAAGACCTACATACTTATCAGGATGTTGTGACGACATTTCTCCGACTCCTATGCTAGGCTTACCCCGTAAATCCCAGTATTTTACAAAGAGCGACTAGCGAGTGCCGCCTGACCTCCGCAACCCAACTAGTGGGGACACCGGCCTTCTGAGGCAAGTCTAGTTTTATTGTTTCGAGCGTGTGACTGCCCGTGACGACTGCCAAAGATATTCGCATGACAGCCGGGACCGACGGCTTAACATGCCCTTCGAAGCACTGACGTACCTTTGCTTTTTAGATCTATTATCTTCCAAATAGTAAGCAACGCTCTGCTCTTTAAATCACAAGTAATATTTATATTAGTTTTCAGAGACAGGCATAAAAATTAATTGCAAATGTAGTATTAATATTAAAGCAGATGCAAATGAATGTCAAACACAAGGGACATAAATGTTTCAGTTTCAGCAATTCCACGCCCGCATCTGTCGTTGAACGTAGGGGACGTTCAACGACAGATGCCAGACTGTTATTTGTTGTAAACTGTGAAGCCAAACTGTTATTTTTGAAGTGGGTTGTGTCTATTCAAATGTCCTAACATCTGATTTAAAATCAACTTTATAAAACTTTTACTTAAAGTAGGTAGAATTTAAATCGGCATGTTTGCATTATATGTATTGCATGCATACACGTACTATTAATGAATTAATGTACCTCATCCACATGAGTTCAGTCTAAGTGTCGGGCGTTTTTAACGCTTTCTGAACGCAAAGGACTCCGTTCTTAATTTAACATTAACTCCATAACAATCGGCATTAACCACATTAACATCGTGTATACAAGTAAAAGACCTGCATTGTTATCAAGATGTAATTGTCATGATGACGTTACTCTCGACTCCTCTGCTAGGTCTTCCTAGCCTCATCCCATTAATCCCAGTATTTTACACAGAGCGTCTAGCGAGTGCTGTACTTCCGCAACCCAACTATTGGGGACACCGGCTTTATAAGATAAGACTAGTTTTATTGTATCGAGCGTGTGACTGCCCGTGACGACTGTCAAAGATATTTGCATGACAGCCGGGACCGACGGCTTAACGTGCCCTCCGAAGCACTGAGAGGATTTGGTCAACCTTACGGCTGACGATGTTTATCAATGTTAGTAAGTGTTAATAACTTTTAAAGCTTTTATTTGGTAATGAAAGTCAAGCTTTTGGTTGTCAAATCTTTTATCTTAATATATTTTAGAAGTCCTATATCGGAATCTAAGCGAATAATTTTATTATACGACACAAAATGAAACAAAACTGACAATTTATATTTCGGAATGCTAACAAAATTCTAATATTAAATGACATTCAAGTGTCTTCTCCTTAGTTTGCATCTATACACATAGTATTAACGAATTAATAAATATGTTTCGATAATAAATTACAAATGTCACCCTTGCACCATTACAAAGACGTTTGTTATTAATCGCATTAATATCGTGTATAAAAGTTATAAAGACCTACATACTTATCAGGATGTCGTGACGACATTTCCCCGACTCCTATGCTAGGTCTTTCTAGGCTTACCCCGTAAATCCCAGTATTTTACATAGAACGACTAGCGAGTGCCGTCTGACCTCTGCAACCCAACTAGTGGGGACACCGGCCTTCTGAGGTAAGTCTAGTTTTATTGTATCGAGCGTGTGACTGCCCGTGACGATTGTCAAAGATATTCGCATGACAGCCGGGACCGACGGCTTAACGTGCCCTCCGAAGCATGGAGATTTGGTCAACCAAATGGATAACTGTGTATTATAACTTAAGTGTTAATTTGTAAATGAAATTAAACATTGATTTTTCTTCCCGTTTTCGGATTTTAAATCTTCTCCTTTAAAATATATCAGAAATCCTATACCGGAACTCAAGTGAATGATTATCTGACATATAATGAAACAAAATCGGCAATTTATATTTAAGAATGCTAACAAAACTGGTATGATTTAACTGTCTAGTATCTTCTCTTTACTTTGCATCTATACACGTAGTATTAATGAATTAATGAACCTGTTTCGATAAAAAACTACAAATGTCACCGTTGCACCTTTAAAAGGAAGTTTGTTATTAATCGCATTAATATCGTGTATAAAAGTTACAAAGACCTACATACTTATCAGGATATCTTGACGACATTTCCCCGACTCCTATGCCAGGTCTTCCTAGCCTTACTCCGTTAATCCCAGTATTTTACACAGAGCGACTAGCGAGTGCCGTCTGACCTCCGCAACCCAACTAGTGGGGACACCGGCCTTTTAAAGCAAATCTAGTTTTATTGTATCGAGCGTGTAACTGCCCGTGACGACTGTCGAAGATATTCGCATGACAGCCGGGACCGACGGCTTAACGTGCCCTCCGAAGCACTGATGTATTTTTAGATCCATTTATTTTAGCGATAGTAAGCCACGAGCTCTTCTTTTAGTCACAAATAATATTTAAATTAGTCTTCAAAGACTGACATTAATATTAATTACAAATATAGTACTAAATCCTTAAAGCAGATGTAAACATATGTCCAACCCATGGGACATATTGCATGCATACACGTAGTATTAATAAATTAATGAACCTCATCACCACGAGTGTAGTCGGAGTGTCAGGCGTTTTGAACGCTTTCTGAACTCAAAATACTCCGTTTTAGATCTAACATTAACTGCTAAATAATCGGCACTGATCACATTAACATCGTGTATACAAGTAATAGACCTGCATTGTTATCAAGATGTAATTGTCGTGATGACGTGACTCTCGACTCCTATGCCAGGTCTTCCTAGCCTTTCCCCGTAAATCCCAGTATTTTACACAGAGCGACTAGCGAGTGCCGTCTGACCTCCGCAACCCAACTTAGGGATACCGACATTCTAAAGTTAGACTAGTTTTATTGTACCGAGCGTGTGACTGCCCGTAAACGGCCGTTAAAGATATTCGTATGATAGCCGGGACCGACGGCTTAACGTGCCCTCCGAAGCACTGAGAGGATTTGGTCAACCAAATGGATGACCATGCGTATTTTAATGTAAATCAGTGTTAAGTGTTAAATGAAAGTAAACATGGATTTTTCTTCCCGTTTTCAGATTTTAAAATGTATCAGAAATACTAGACCGGAACTCAAGGCAATGATTATCTGACACATAATAAAACAAAACTGACCATTTATATTTAAGAGTGCTAACAAGACTCTGGAATTATATGGTTTTCAAGTGTTTTCTCCTTAGTTTGCATCTATACACGAAGTATTAATGAATTAATGAATCCGTTTCGATTAAAATTTAAAAATGTCACCCTTGCACCTTTACAAAGAAGTTTTTTAGTAATCACATTGATATCGTGTATAAAAGTTATAAAAACCTACATACTTATGAGTATGTCTTGAAGACATTTCCATCACTTCTATGCTAGGTCTTCCTAGGCTTACCCCGTAAATCCCAGTATTTTACACAGAGTAACTAGCGATTGCCGTCTGACCTCTGCAACCCAACTAGTGGGGACACCGGCCTGCTGAGGTAAGACTAGTTTTATTGTATCGAGCGTGTGACTGCCCGTAATGACTGTCAAAGATATTCGCATGACAGCCGGGACCGACGGCTTAACGTGCCCTCCGAAGCACGGAGATCTGGTCAACCAAATGGATAACTCTGTATTTTAACTTAGGTGTTAATTTGTAAATGAAATTAAACATTGATTTTTCTTCCCATTTCCGGATTTTAAATCTTCTTCTTTAAAATGTATCATAAATCCTATGCCGGAACTTAAGCGAATGATTATCCGACATATAATGGAACGAAATCGACCATTTATATTTAAGAATGCTAACAAAACTGGTATGATTTAACTGTCTAGTATCTTCTCTTTAGTTTGCATCTATGCACGTAGTATTAATGAATTAATGAACCAGTTTCGATAAAAAATTACAAATGTCACCCTTGCACCTTTACAAAGACGTTTGTTATTAATCGCATTAATATCGTGTATAAAAGTTACAAAGACCTACATACTTATCAGGATATCTTGACGACATTTCCCCGACTCCTATGCCAGGTCTTCCTAGCCTTACTCCGTTAATCCCAGTATTTTACACAGAGCGACTAGCGAGTGCCGTCTGACCTCCGCAACCCAACTAGTGGGGACACCGGCCTTTTAAAGCAAAACTAGTTTTATTGTATCGAGCGTGTAACTGCCCGTGACGACTGTCGAAGATATTCGCATGACAGCCGGGACCGACGGCTTAACGTGCCCTCCGAAGCACTGATGTATTTTTAGATCGATTTATTTTAGCGATAGTAAGCCACGAGCTCTTCTTTTAGTCACAAATAATATTTAAATTAGTCTTCAAAGACTGACATTAATATTAATTACAAATATAGTACTAAATCCTTAAAGCAGATGTAAACATATGTCCAACCCATGGGACATATTGCATGCATACACGTAGTTTTAATAAATTAATGAACCTCATCACCACGAGTGTAGTCTGAGTGTCAGGCGTTTTTAACGCTTTCTGAACTCAAAATACTCCGTTTTAGATCTAACATTAACTGCTAAATAATCGGCACTGATCACATTAACATCGTGTATACAAGTAATAGACCTGCATTGTTATCAAGATGTAATTGTCGTGATGACGTGACTCTCGACTCCTATGCTAGGCCTTCCTAGCCTTTCCCCGTAAATCCCAGTATTTTACACAGAGCGACTAGCGAGTGCCGTCTGACCTCCACAACCCAACTAATAGGGACACCGACATTCTAAAGTTAGACTAGTTTTATTGTACCGAGCGTGTGACTGCCCGTAACGGCCGTCAAAGATATTCGTATGATAGCCGGGACCGACGGCTTAACGTGCCCTCCAAAGCACGGATAGGATTTGGTCAACCAAAAAGATGACCTGGTGTATTTTAACGTAAATGAGGGTTAATTGTTAAATGAAAGTAAACATTGATTTTTCTTCCCGTTTTAGGATTTTAAATCTTCTTTAAAATGTATCAGAAATACTATTCCGGAATTCAAAGGTAATAATTAACTGACACATGATGTAAAAAAACTGACCATTTTTAATTAAAGAGTGCTAACAAAACTTCGAAATAATATAGCTCACAATTGCTTCAGTTTCTCTTTAGTTTGCATCTATACACGTAGTATTAATGAATTAATGACCCCGTTTCGATATAAAACTACAAATGTCACCCTTGCACCTTTACAAGGAAGTTTGTTATTAATCGCATTAATATCGTGTATAAAAGTTATAAAGACCTACATACTTATCAGGATGTTTTGACGACATTTCCCCGAGTCCTATGCTGGGTCTTCCTAGCCTTGCCCCGTAAATCCCAGTATTTTACACAGAGCGACTAGCGAGTGCCGTATGATCTCCGCAACCCAACTAATAGGAACACCGGCATTATCTAATAAGACTAGTTTTATTGTTTCGAGCGTGTGACTGCCCGTGACGACTGCCAAAGGTATTCGCATGACAGCCGGGACCGACGGCTTAACGTGCCCTCCGAAGCACTGAGAATATTTGGTATATAATGTGAGTGTTAAGTTGTAAATGAAATTAAACATTGATTTTTCAATCCGTTTACGGACTTTAAATTTCCTCTTTTAAAATATGTTAGGAATATACTCCGGAACTCAAGCGAATGATTAATCTGACACATGAGAAAACCAAACTAACCATTTATATTTAAGAGTGCTAACAAAACTTTGAAATAAATTTGTCTCCAAGTCGCGTCTCTTTAGTTTGCATCTATACACGTAGTATTAATGAATTAATGAACCTGTTTCGATAAAAAAACTACAAATGTCACCCTTGCACCTTTACAAGGAAGTTTGTTATTAATCGCATTAATATCGTGTATAAAAGTTATAAAGACCTACATACTTATCAGGATATCTTGAAGATATTTCTATGACTTCTATGCTAGGTCTTCCTAGGCTCACCCCGTAAATCCCAGTATTTTACACAGAATGACTAGCGATTGCCGTCTGGTCTCCGCAACCCAATTAGTGGGGACACCGGCCTTCTAAGGTAAGACTAGTTGTATTGTATCGAGCGTGTGACTGCCCGTGACGACTGTCAATGATATTCGCATGACAACCGGGACCGACGGCTTAACGTGCCCTCCGAAGCACTGATGTATTTTTAGATCGATTTATTTTAGCGAGAGAAAGCCACGAGCTCTTCTTCTAGTCACAAATAATATTTATACTAGTCTTCAAAGACAGACATTAATATTAATTATAAATATAGTAATTAATCCTTAAAGCAGATGTAAACATACGTCCAACCCATGGGACATATTGCATGCATACACGTAGTATTAATAAATTAATGAACCGCATCACTACGAGTGTAGTCCGAGTGTCTGGCGTTTTTACCGCTTTCTGAACTCAAAAGACTCCGTTCTAGATCTAACATTAACTTATAAACAATCGGCATTAACCATATTAACACCGTGTATACAAGTAAAAGATCTGCATTGTTATCAAGATGTCATGATGACGTTACTCTGAACTCCTATGCCAGGTCTTCCTAGCCTTTCCCCGTAAATCCCAGTATTTTAAACAAAGCGACCAGCGAGTTCCGTCTGACCTCCGCAACCCAACTAATGGGGACACCGACATTCTAAAGTAAGACTAGTTTTATTGTATCAAGCGTGTGACTGCCCGTGACGACTGCCAAAGGTGTTCGCTTGACAGCCGGGACCGACGGCTTAACGTGCCCTCCGAAGCACGTACAGTATTTGGTCAACCAAATAGATGACCAAGTGTATTTTAACGTAAATGAGTGTTAAGAGTTAAATAAAAGAAAACATTGTTTTTTGTTCCCGTTTTCGGATTTTAAATCTTCTTTAAAATGTATTAGGAATTCTATATTGGAACTCGAAGGAATGATTATCTGATACATAATGTAACAAAACTGACCATTCTAATTTAAAAGTGCTAACAAAACTTCGAAATAATATAGCTTACAATTGCTTCAGTTTCTCTTTAGTTTGCATCTATACACGTAGTATTAATGAATTAATGAATATATTTCGATAATAAATTACAAATATCACCCTTGCACCTTTATGAAGACGTTTGTTATTAATCGCATTAATATCGTGTATAAAAGTTATAAGGACCTACATACTTATCAGGATGTTGTGACGACATTTCCCCGACTCCTATGCTAGGTCTTCCCAGGCTTACCCCGTAAATCCCAGTATTTTACATAGAACGACTAGCGAGTGCCGTCTGACCTCTGCAACCCAATTAGTGGGGACACCGGCCTTTTGAGGTAAGTCTAGTTTTATTGTATCGAGCGTGTGACTGCCCGTGACGATTGTCAAAGATATTCGAATGACAGCCGGGACCGACGGCTTAACGTGCCCTCCGAAGCATGGAGATTTGGTCAACCAAATGGATAACTGTGTATTATAACTTAAGTGTTAATTTGTAAATTAAATTAAACATTGATTTTTCTTCCCGTTTTCGGATTTTAAATCTTCTCCTTTAAAATATATCAGAAATCCTATACCGGAACTCAAGTGAATGATTATCTGACATATAATGAAACAAAATCGGCAATTTATATTTAAGAATGCTAACAAAACTGGTATGATTTAACTGTCTAGTATCTTCTCTTTAGTTTGCATCTATACACGTAGTATTAATGAATTAATGAACCTGTTTCGATAAAAAACTACAAATGTCACCGTTGCACCTTTAAAAGGAAGTTTGTTATTAATCGCATTAATATCGTGTATAAAAGTTACAAAGACCTACATACTTATCAGGATATCTTGACGACATTTCCCCGACTCCTATGCCAGGTCTTCCTAGCCTTACTCCGTTAATCCCAGTATTTTACACAGAGCGACTAGCGAGTGCCGTCTGACCTCCGCAACCCAACTAGTGGGGACACCGGCCTTTTAAAGCAAAACTAGTTATATTGTATCGAGCGTGTAACTGCCCGTGACGACTGTCGAAGATATTCGCATGACAGCCGGGACCGACGGCTTAACGTGCCCTCCGAAGCACTGATGTATTTTTAGATCGATTTATTTTAGCGATAGTAAGCCACGAGCTCTTCTTTTAGTCACAAATAATATTTAAATTAGTCTTCAAAGACTGACATTAATATTAATTACAAATATAGTACTAAATCCTTAAAGCAGATGTAAACATATGTCCAACCCATGGGACATATTGCATGCATACACGTAGTTTTAATAAATTAATGAACCTCATCACCACGAGTGTAGTCTGAGTGTCAGGCGTTTTTAACGCTTTCTGAACTCAAAATACTCCGTTTTAGATCTAACATTAACTGCTAAATAATCGGCACTGATCACATTAACATCGTGTATACAAGTAATAGACCTGCATTGTTATCAAGATGTAATTGTCGTGATGACGTGACTCTCGACTCCTATGCTAGGCCTTCCTAGCCTTTCCCCGTAAATCCCAGTATTTTACACAGAGCGACTAGCGAGTGCCGTCTGACCTCCACAACCCAACTAATAGGGACACCGACATTCTAAAGTTAGACTAGTTTTATTGTACCGAGCGTGTGACTGCCCGTAACGGCCGTCAAAGATATTCGTATGATAGCCGGGACCGACGGCTTAACGTGCCCTCCGAAGCACGGATAGGATTTGGTCAACCAAAAAGATGACCTGGTGTATTTTAACGTAAATGAGGGTTAATTGTTAAATGAAAGTAAAAATTGATTTTTCTTCCCGTTTTAGGATTTTAAATCTTCTTTAAAATGTATCAGAAATACTATTCCGGAATTCAAAGGTAATAATTAACTGACACATGATGTAAAAAAACTGACCATTTTAAATTAAAGAGTGCTAACAAAACTTCGAAATAATATAGCTCACAATTGCTTCAGTTTCTCTTTAGTTTGCATCTATACACGTAGTATTAATGAATTAATGACCCCGTTTCGATATAAAACTACAAATGTCACCCTTGCACCTTTACAAGGAAGTTTGTTATTAATCGCATTAATATCGTGTATAAAAGTTATAAAGACCTACATACTTATCAGGATGTTTTGACGACATTTCCCCGAGTTCTATGCTGGGTCTTCCTAGCCTTACCCCGTAAATCCCAGTATTTTACACAGAGCGACTAGCGAGTGCCGTATGATCTCCGCAACCCAACTAATAGGGACACCGGCATTATCTAATAAGACTAGTTTTATTGTTTCGAGCGTGTGACTGCCCGTGACGACTGCCAAAGGTATTCGCATGACAGCCGGGACCGACGGCTTAACGTGCCCTCCGAAGCACTGAGAATATTTGGTGTATAATGTGAGTGTTAAGTTGTAAATGAAATTAAACATTGATTTTTCAATCCGTTTACGGACTTTAAATTTCCTCTTTTAAAATATGTTAGGAATATACTCCGGAACTCAAGCGAATGATTAATCTGACACATGAGAAAACCAAACTAACCATTTATATTTAAGAGTGCTAACAAAACTTTGAAATAAATTTGTCTCCAAGTCGCGTCTCTTTAGTTTGCATCTATACACGTAGTATTAATGAATTAATGAACCTGTTTCGATAAAAAAACTACAAATGTCACCCTTGCACCTTTACAAGGAAGTTTGTTATTAATCACATTAATATCGTGTATAAAAGTTATAAAGACCTACATACTTATCAGGATATCTTGAAGATATTTCTATGACTTCTATGCTAGGTCTTCCTAGGCTCACCCCGTAAATCCCAGTATTTTACACAGAATGACTAGCGATTGCCGTCTGGTCTCCGCAACCCAATTAGTGGGGACACCGGCCTTCTAAGGTAAGACTAGTTGTATTGTATCGAGCGTGTGACTGCCCGTGACGACTGTCAATGATATTCGCATGACAACCGGGACCGACGGCTTAACGTGCCCTCCGAAGCACTGATGTATTTTTAGATCGATTTATTTTAGCGAGAGAAAGCCACGAGCTCTTCTTCTAGTCACAAATAATATTTATACTAGTCTTCAAAGACTGACATTAATATTAATTATAAATATAGTAATTAATCCTTAAAGCAGATGTAAACATACGTCCAACCCATGGGACATATTGCATGCATACACGTAGTATTAATAAATTAATGAACCTCATCACTACGAGTGTAGTCTGAGTGTCTGGCGTTTTTATCGCTTTCTGAACTCAAAAGACTCCGTTCTAGATCTAACATTAACTTATAAACAATCGGCATTAACCATATTAACACCGTGTATACAAGTAAAAGATCTGCATTGTTATCAAGATGTCATGATGACGTTACTCTGAACTCCTATGCTAGGTCTTCCCAGGCTTACCATGTAAATCCCAGTATTTTACATAGAACGACTAGCGAGTGCCGTCTGACCTCTGCAACCCAATTAGTGGGGACACCGGCCTTTTGAGGTAAGTCTAGTTTTATTGTATCGAGCGTGTGACTGCCCGTGACGACTGTCAATGATATTCGCATGACAGCCGGGACCGACGGCTTAACGTGCCCTCCGAAGCACGGAGATTTGGTCAACCAAATGGATAACTGTGTATTTTAAATTAAGTGTTAATTTGTAAATGAAATTAAACATTGATTTTTCTTCCTGTTTTCGGATTTTAAATCTTCTCCTTTAAAATATATCAGAAATCCTATACCGGAACTCCAGTGAATGATTGTCTGACATATAATGAAACAAAATCGGCAATTTATATTTAAGAATGTTAACAAAACTGGTATGATTTAACTGTCTAGTATCTTCTGTTTAGTTTGCATCTATACACGTAGTATTAATGAATTAATGAACCTGTTTCGATAAAAAACTACAAATGTCACCCTTGCGCCTTTACAAGGAAGTTTGTTACTAATCGCATTAATATCGTGTATAAAAGTTATAAAGACCTACATACTTATCAGGATATCTTGACGACATTTCCCCGACTCCTATGCCAGGTCTTCCTAGCCTTACTCCGTTAATCCCAGTATTTTACACAGAGCGACTAGCGAGTGCCGTCTGACCTCCGCAACCCAACTAGTGGGGACACCGGCCTTTTAAAGCAAAACTAGTTATATTGTATCGAGCGTGTAACTGCCCGTGACGACTGTCGAAGATATTCGCATGACAGCCGGGACCGACGGCTTAACGTGCCCTCCGAAGCACTGAGAAGATTTGGTCAACCAAATGGATGACCATGCGTATTTTAATGTAAATCAGTGTTAAGTGTTAAATGAAAGTGAACATGGATTTTTCTTCCCGTTTTCAGATTTTAAAATGTATCAGAAATACTACACCGGAAGTCAAGGCAATGATTATCTGACACATAATAAAACCAAACTGACCATTTATATTTAACAGTGCTAACAAAACTTTGAATTTATTTGCCTCCAAGTCGCGTCGCTTTAGTTTGCATCTATACACGTAGTATTAATGAATTAATGAACCTGTTTCGATAAAAAACTACATATGTCACCCTTGCACCTTTACAAGGAAGTTTGTTATTAATCGCATTAATATCGTGTATAAAAGTTATAAAGACCTATACACTTATCAGGATATCTTGAAGATATTTCCATGACTTCTATGCTTGGTCTTCCTAGGCTCATCCCGTAAATCCCAGTATTTTACACAGAACGACTAGCGAGTGCCGTCTGACCTCCGCAACCCAACTAGTGGGGACACCGGCTTTATAAGATAAGACTAGTTTTATTGTATCGAGCGTGTGACTGCCCGTGACGACTGTCAATGACATTCGCATGACAGCCGGGACCGACGGCTTAACGTGCCCTCCGAAGCACTGATGTACCTTTGCTTTTTACATCGTTTGATCTTAACGATAGAAAGCCACGAGCTCCCTTTTCATTCACAAATAATATTTATATTAGTTTTCAAAGTCTGACATAAATATAAATTGCAAATATAATTGAACCTTTTATTTCAGTTACGGCATATTGCATGCATACACGTAGTATTAACGAATTAATTAACCTCATCCACACGAGTATAGTCTGAGTGTTATGCGGATATAACACTTACTGAATTCAAAGGACTCCGTTCTTGTTCTAAAATTAACTGCTTAACATTCGACATTAACTACATTAACATCGTGTATACAAGTAAAAGACCTGCATTGTTATCAATATGTAAATGTTGTGATGACGTTACTCTCGACTCCTATGCCAGGTCTTCCTAGCCTTACCCCATACACCCCTGTATTTTACTCAGAACGACTAGCGAGTGCCGTCTGACCTCCGCAACCCAACTAGTGGGGACACCGGCTTTATAGGTAAGACTAATTTTATTGTATCGAGCGTGTGACTGCCCGTGACGACTGCCAAAGATATTCGCATGACAGCCGGGACCGACGGCTTAACGTGCCCTCCGAAGCACGGAGAAGACCTGGTGTTTATACTCAGTCACGTTGGGTGACGGCGAGGCGAATTTTGCCGAGCGTTGAGTGGTAGTCGCAGGGAAAAGTGCGGCAAGTATTAGTTGGCAACACCACCGCGTGGTCCATCGCTTTGCTCGTAGCGCTCCAATTCGCGTCGCTGATACTCCGTAGCCAACGTCTAAGGTTTTTTTATAATCATTATAAAGCTCAATCATCTGGCAGTTAACGTTCATGTTTGAACGTATGTGCAGCAATGTAATCCGACTTAGTTTTGTTATATTTATTCTTAGTAATAATCTTATAGTACATTCCTAATCCTACGTAATACGGCTTCAGAATTCCAGCAGAGGTATGTGTAATAAGTTCCAACCTTAAGTGGTCAAATATTCCCTATTTTATATTTTTGTACCTACTTTTATTTATTTCCTATGTACCTACTTTATGTTAGACTACCACGGTAACTATATGTACAAATAAAGGGTGATGACGCCACTCTCTTAAAAATGTACGGATTTCATTTTATATACAACTACTATTTTTTTTTCATGATGTATACTTTATAATGTACATTAAATTCTTTTAATTCTACGTATAACTAAAATATTGTATTTATTAGTTGATATATTATCAATTATTATATCAAGGGAACAAAATTAGACTTTTTTTTGTTGCATAGAATTTTATGACTGTTTACTAATTCGAGATCGCTGATTTCAAATCTACCCTCAATTTTCTCTAACAGCTCAAGTTTTTGAGATAAAGCTATAGGTCATATTTTTGTACTAGTAACACTTATCTATCATAATACCGGGTGTTGTTTTTTTTTTAAGTTCTTTTTGACAATATCTACATCGATAAATATCTGTAAAAACGATCCCAATCTGAGATTATGGACAAATAAGAAATGACCCCATTTCAAGTATCAAACACCAATGATCTGGCGAGAACCTTCAAATCATCAGGATTATTGTTATTTTTGCGTGGCTATAAGCTAGATTAACAAAATAAACCGGTCCATATGGTTTTACCCTGATTTGTTATCTGTTAGTCGACCAGTCCTGTACTCCGGCGATGTGTCAGTATCACAAGCGTCTTCATCCACACCAAATGATTAAGACTTAGAAGAAAAAAACTCTTCTTTAAGTGATGAAAGTAGGACCTCAGATTTTAATCCAAATATTTCTTCTGAGCCGAGTCAGAGACCTTGGCCTTTCTAAAAAGGCGTCGGAGATTATAGCTTCTCGATTAAAGCAAAGAAATCTTTTAACCCGAGATACAAGAATTTTGAACAATTGTAACAGAGACACAGAATTGCTTTCATTCTTTTCTGAAGATGATGATTTTTTTTATTGTTCAGATATTCCTGGTTTATTGAAAACAATAGGAGTACAAAAATATGATCCAAATGAATGGCAGTTATTTATTGATTCCTCCAAACGGAGCCTGGAATATGTACTTTTGCATAATGGCAATAAGCTGCGTTCGCTACCGATTGTACATTCTACTAAAGTCAAAGAAGAATATGCTACTGTAGCTGCTGTTATGGGTAAAATCAAGAACAACGAACACAAGTGGCTGATATTTGTAGATCTGAAAATGGGGAATGGTGGTGTTTTCTTCTCGGACAACAAGGAGACAATACACAAAATATGCGTGTTTTATTTGTCTGTGGGACAGTAGAGCTAAGTCTGAGCACTGGTTTAGAAAACACTGGCCTTCTAGGCTAGCTATGGTTCCGGGAAAACTGAATGTTACAAATGAACAAATTTTAGACATTAATGATATTTTTGTTACTTAAAACCTTAACTTATTTAATTTGCGTAGTGCTAGGGGCAACACTGAAATGTGAACTCGTATTTCTGGGACCCCACGATACAGGCATGCCTAGTGTGGGGACCACGTTTAATAACTACTGTGCTTAACTCATAAAAATGTACAAATTCTATAAGTTTTCTTTTTTGATCTCATAGGTTAAGTTAAACATTTGTACTTTTTTTTCAATAAATACTTTTTTCATTTTCATTTTTCATTTCACTGCCTAGGGATCGCATAATACTGCCACCTTTGCATATCAAACAAGGGCTCATGAAACAATTCGTCAAAGCTCTGAACAAGGATGTTGATTGTTTTGAATACATCTCTAAAAAGTTCCATAATTTGGGTACAGAGAAACTGAAAGCCGGAATTTTTGATGGTCCACAAATAAAAAGGTTGATAAAGGATGAAAATTTTAATAGTTATATGACTGATATTGGAAAAATACCTGGAATGAATTCGTTTGGATTGTACAAAATTTTCTGGGAAAGAAAAAGGATGAAAGCTATGCGGAGCACATTGAAGAGATGTTGCACTTCCAGCAGCTTGGTTGTAGTATGAGCATCAAGATACACTTCCTCCACAGCCATTTGGACCGTTTCCCCGAAAATCTTGGTGATCTGAGTGAAGAACAAGGAGAACGGTTCCATCAAGATATTTGGACTATGGAGGAGCGGTACCAGGGTTACTGGAACGCCCACGTGATGGCGGATTACTGTTGGAGTATTAAAAATAACCCCTGTGAACTAAGTCAAGCAAGAAAATCACATAAAAGATTTTTATTGATAAGTAGTGGTTGTTTTTCTAATAATGTTTTTAAATAAAAATATTTTTTTCTTGAAAATCACGTTGTCATTATATCTCGGAAACTAAAGCTGATACGAAAAATCTGACTACAGATCTAAAATCAGCATCCCGAAAATGTATATTAGTGATAATATTTCATGCAACAAAAAATTCTGTTCCCTTGTATCTACGTAATTATCAATATGTTACTAAGTATTTAGAGATACACGATATAATATATTTACACATACCGTGTTTTTTATGTTCCTAATAATATAATTGAATGAAGTTCATATTATAATGTAAGTTATTAATTATATCTAGACTACCACGAGACAATACGTACACATATTGTGGTTATATATCTTTTACTGGTGGTGAACGCATTTTGAAGTGATAAATTGTACCTTTTAATATGTAGGTATATGTCACGATGTACAAACTCCACGACAAAGGAATTCTTATTTAGAGAACGATTTTATAGCAAACTAGAGGAAAGATCATGCCCAAAAAAAATATCCTGGAACTTGATCGCAGCGACACCTACAGGGTCCAATTGTGAATTTAAACCATCCAACCACTCAAACACACACAAAAATTCGATTAAAATCAGTCCAGTTCGTTTAGGATTTCAGTGACATACACACGTACAGAAGAATTATATTTATATATAGAAAATAACCATTACTAGTATGACATGAATGACTGTATCAATGGTTTAGTGGTCGCAAACGTGACAACTCATCGTGAAGATTCGGGATTCAATCTCCAACTGTTTTACGATTTTTCTGTATGGAAATTCTCAGATAATTGACTCTAAACTCTTCAGTCAATGAGCAAGAGCAAGATTGCCATCACTCTTAAAAATGTGTCATTGTTCGCATAAAAAATTGACCGAAAGTGCACGTTTTTGAAAGACGATCAAACGATTTTCAAATATGAATGCGCAGTTGTTCCGCAATCCTGTAAAATTATATTGTAAGTACGTGTGTTCGTAATTCTTCTCCTAAACGGCTTGATCAATTTTGATGATTTCTTTTTTTGTACTTATATGGTCACCTGGATGTTTCTTAGCTGTTTTGTTCAGTTTTCCGACCAATTTATTTATAAACATTTATTTGAATTTCTCACATAAAAAAAACATATGGTCCAAAAGGGTTCGCTGGTGTTTTGTATAACTTCTAATATTACACAGTATTTTTATTTTCCTTGCATTCATAATGAAAAGTATTGCGTTAATCTTGGGTAAAAAAAAAATGATTATAATAAATCACACCCGAAACCATATGCCATCACGTTGTGCTCGGGCGCTAAAGTATCTTGTGTGAAATTGGTCACTCTCCGCCGTTGGAAATACATGCTACTATTATTAATTAGTGATGTAGACAAAGCCTTATTTTAAACTTTTGAATTCAAGTAATGTGACTTATTTAGGCGGTTTTTAACCCGTTTTTTCGTCAAGAAGAAACTTGTTGTAACGGGAGTGTATTCAGACCTATATAGTATAGTATATACTGAGATACTGTAAATGGTTTATTTATATTCAAAAGCAACACTGAAACACCTTTAGTTTATCTAAACTTAAATTATAAAGTTCTCATCTAACTGTCGTGTTTGACATATAAACCTATCCGAACATTATGTGCATTAAATAGATATTTACTATTTTATAGGTAGAGAACTAGATACCCACGTTATTTTTTAATATTTTTCTAATTATATCGTAAATACTATTATTGTACAGCGGAATTATTTTATTTTACACTTAATATTTTTAATTGTAAATATTTTTTACACTATTCATATAGAGTGGCTAGACTTTCCTAAATGCGCATATTTTCCTCATTTGATTTTCTTATTTTTTTATGTGTTCTATTATTTTATGCTTCACATTTTGGCGGAAATAAACTGATTTTCTTACTTTCTTTGCTAAAGATACATTTTTTGTGTTGAAATAAGACGTTCTTGCGAAAAATGATTTTATAAATCTTTTTGTAGTTATTTTTTCTTTAATATTATACAGGCTAAGTCCTATGTAACTTGAGTATTTATTTATTTATTATATTTCACAATGTAAACATATAGAGGTAGGAATAACTAACGCAGTATTTTTATAGCGCTTTTTCATTTATTCTAGACTATTCATGGCGTACTGTCTGAGAGACTGCGTTTCTTATGGCTAAACAAACCGATGCCAGGGCGACATACCCTACTACAGACCTGACATGAGAATATTGCCGTGGTAACGAGCCGCTTTGATGTCGTTTCTGTCTTTTATTGATGTCAATAACGCGTCGGGAGTTTCAAAGTAGGCTTCATTGCAAAGATTGTCACCCTCCATAACACGAACGAAACTGAAATTTTTCATTAATTTTGTGACAAAATTACATGAATTGTACATATTTCAAATTATCTCTTAATATAAAAGGGCAGAAATTCACCAATTTCACACATTACGTTTTGATTCCTGAGAGCAAAGAGGTCGCTTTTCTTGCTTTTGTCCGAGATCAACACTCTGCTTTATTGGTGGAGAGCACGAAACGGATCAATCGGAGCGCCAAACGCGTTCGATGCGTTAAAATGAGTTTGTCAAAAGAAGCTTACACTAAGGCTTCAGTACTGAGCGCGAAAACTCGAAACTGAAATTTATTTGGTGGAAATATTTTTGGTAGTCAGAAACTTTCATGGTGGTTGCATGTCATTCTCTACTTTATTTTTCTTCCATTCGTAACAGAGTGTTGATTTCTTTGCTCTCAAGAGTCAAAATATAATTTGCGAAATTGGTGACTCTGCCTTTTTATATTAAGAGATAATTTTAAATATGTACAATTCATGTCATTTTGTCACAAAATTGATGTACAATTTCATTTTTGTTCACAGTAAAGTTATGTCCGCAAAGTGTCCATTGATAGGCTTACGCATTATGAAACATGCGCATACGACGCAATTTTGGGATGGCGACTAAGTGGCTTGGTTATATTTGGCGTCTCAGAAGCCAACAGCGAGGAAGACGGGACAGTATTTTACCAAAATGTTTTCGTTTTTATTTTATTTTATTATAAAATGTTTTTTATTTGTTATCATGAGTACAATTATGTGTTTAAGTATCGGTCAGTAATTACGAGTCACTCTATATAATGATTATATGTATAACGCTATTCAATATTTACCTGCAATGTATATACCAAACAATTTCAAATAGCTTATTTTTTTATAGGTATTTACATCTTATATTGACGTATAAACTGTATGTTTAATAATTAATGGCGCATTTTTAACAACGTTATATAAGATTAATAATTATACAAATTTATTTAGGAATAGGAAAACTAACACGCGGCTGTTTACGAGGGGTACTGGTTCGATTCCCAGGCTAACAGTGTTGTTAAAGAGTAGGTACTTTGACGCCTTTTTGTTTAAATTGCTTTTTCAAAATATGTTAATTTCAAATAAAAAAAATGTGTCCATACAACTTTTAGTTCTTTAAATATTTTTGAAATTTTATAGATTAAAAAGTAACGGGGTCGTGAAGGTACCCTGAGGAAAACCATTAACGAAAAGCGATGACATGTTTGTGCTAAAATAGCAACTTGATACCAAGATTTATATTTTGCTTCAAGAGTTTCGGTGCCGGCACAAGCCTGCGTGTGAGTTGAAAGTAGTTGTACACAGACAGTATTTTAACACCTACGTATTTAATATTTACGATCAAAATACTACTCAAGTACTGTAAATGGTTTACATGAATAAAAATATATTCGAATTTGAAAAAAATTGAATTTGAATTACTGTTTGTACCTAATTACCAAAATGACTATAGATTCAAGATTAATATTTTTACTCACATTTAAATCTTCTTTAAACTTTTAGATTATTATGAAAACTAAAAGCTACTAGATACTAAGTTCGTTTTGGCGTTGGCACACAATATTATACATCTTGGCAGATCGATTGTCATATAGAATGACAATCGACCCTTAATTAAAAATCCCCGCACGGAACAAATATTTGTATGATCTACAGATAATTGTTTCGGGTCTGGATGTTTGTGTGTATGTGAATATATGTGTTTGTAAACGCACCCACGATACAGGAATTAATCCTAGTGTGGGGCAACGTTTAAAAAAAAAAAAAAAAAAAAAAAAAAAAAAAAAAAATTATTAATCAAGGGATTTAGTATGCTTAATTTAATATCCTAAACATATTTACACTAATTTTGTTCGAAGAAATTGTATATCTATCGTGTCTTTATTTGTACAGTACTTAACATTTAACCTATGAGCTATTCCTTAAATGACGGCACGGTTGGCGCAGTGGTTGAGGGTACGTCTGCTGCTACGGTTCGCGAGTTTGATTCCCGCACGAAACAAATATTTGTATGATTTAGAGATAGTTGTTTCGGGTTTGGGTGTATGTCCATGTGAGTATTTGTGTTTGTAAACGCGCCCACGATACAGGAATTAGTCTTAGATTGAAGCAAAGTTATTTAAAAAAAAAAATGAAATCCGTACTACAACTTTTGTGTAAAGTGTTTGTGTGTCAATCCATCTCGTCAGCCAGTCTATCTAGTCAATATCTAAATAATTTTATGATGTTATTCGACATATCCTAAGACATTAATGATGTTTGTCTAAGCTTTAAAATTTGAGCAGATTTTGTATCTGCTGCATTTTAAACAGTATTAAACATACAACATGAGTCCATTATTCTGATCTGTTTCAGTCGGCGGGGTCAGTTCATTGTGCTCCTATTTCATGGTAATTTGTATTATAAATGGATTTTCATGGATATTTTGTGATCACGTATAGGACATAGACGAATGTAGACTACCAAAAGCCGTGATCTACTCAAAGTTCGCCCAAGGAAAATGAAAGAAAGACGAGCATATAAGGAAATTTTTGATCGCCATGTATGAGCTTGGCGTAACCATTGATCATTGGGAGTTGGCGCTAACACGGCCGCAATGGCGTTCCAAAATTAACGAAGGAATGCTTATGGTGGGCAGGTAATCTTTTTAAGCCCTCATCTGATTGTTTTGGACTCCTGGACAGGCTTGGATTGCTTCTGCGAATCTAAACTAATTCTGCCGTTATAAAACACTAGCTTCAGCCCGCGATTTCACCCGCATATCTACACATATAAATTACAGCACTCGGGGATAATGTAGCTATCTATCGGTGAAAGAATTTTCAGATTCGGATCATTAGTTTCGGAGATTACTGCCTACATACAAACAAACAAATTTTACCTCTTTATTATATTAGTATAGATAAATTGTTGAAACTTTTAATAACTCTACAGCGAAACAGTTTTGTTTTTTATTTGACTGATTGATTTGGAATAGCTTTATAATTTTTTTATTACTTTGGCTAAAATCTATAGTGAGTGATTTGGCTCGACTTTAAGTTAAACTTTGCTAAGCTTATGCTTAGCTTATAGGTATTTTAATTTGTAATTTATAGTTATAACACGCTGACATATACACGCTGTCTCTGCGAATAAAGATTTTCATTTCGACACTGTTCTGAGCATGCGCTAAAAACGACGAAATCAATAAAAGTAAATCCAAGCAGTCTCGCTCTATAGACTTCATCCTGAAGTCTTCTACAAGCGGCGTACTTTTGTATGTAAAAAATATTACTTTATTTTATAACTTGACGTAAATCTTCTTATTGTTTTCGTCGAAATTGTACTTAATTTACACCTAGCACTTAATATATATAAAAATTGTATGTAACATCGAGACCTTGATTGTTACCTTAGATGTATCCATTATTTCTATAAACATAACCTTAACCTAGCTTTTAACATAAACTGTTCTAGATTTTAGGATATTAATTTACTAATTAAACTTATCATCTAATTGACTATATCACTTTATAATAAATATACCTGCCATTCAATATTGACCTTGTTACCTTGTTTTTCTCATTCGTTGTAAACGTGTCTTTATATTATTTCGTAAATTGTTTACAGTTACTTTGCTTTAGTAACAAATTTGACACCCGATGTTAATTTACGGTTATTAATGTTATATTACATCTACTTATAGTAAATTATGTTCTCGGAAGACATTGAAAGAAGGTTATTTTTTATTATGTTCCTCTAGGGCAGAGGTTCCCAGACTTTTATTCTCATAGACCACTTTCAAAATTTAGCTGGTTCCGGTGGACCCCCTGCAGCTACATTTCTAACATATTGTAAATTGAATTGTAAACCCCCATTTTTTTTGTCACGCCAACGTACACCCCCGTCGGGTCTCCCGTGGACCCCTGGGGGTCCACCTGGACCACTTTGGGAACTAATGCTCTAGGGTTTCAAATCGTTAAGTATAAGTGTTACGTGTAATAAGATGATTATTATAGGCAATTCTAAAGAGTATCATTGATGCACCGGATCTTCACAGTGAAACCTGCTGGGTGATTGTGCCCGACTACTATTGTGGTGGTAGTAGAAGGCACAGATATCTGGCGGTTCCATCGTGCCGTACTGTTGCACTAGAATTCTCCTTTCCCGCAATCGCTAAAAGAAGTAATGCTCTCCTGGACATACTTTATTGTCAGAATGTCTGAAGTATTGATGAAGCGTGACGAATGCGTGCAAGTATTGTTTTTTTTTTTTATGGCATTGCCGACAAACTAACAGACGGATCGCCTGATGGTAAGCGATTAACGTCGCCCATGGACACCCGCAACACCGGAGGAGTCACAAGTGCGTTGCCGGCCTTTTAAAAAGGAGTACGCTCTTTTCTTGAAGGTTTTATTAATTTAATCCTTATTTATATTGTGATATAAAAGGGTAATTGGCTCCGGCTGTTTTATTTAATTTAAATAAATAAGATGGCGACTGAGATCGGATGCTGCCTGATAGTAAGCAGTTACCGTACTTTAAAGACGCTTGCAATAGCAGAAGTCTAAGTCTTGCGTTGCCGACCTTGAAAAACCTCGTTTTTTAAGAAGAACCTTGTTCTATTCGGTGAGAAAATCTCGGCTGGGACCTGATTCCACAACCTGAGCGGATATTGGAGGGAACTCTTCTGAAACCGCATGATGGAGACCATTTTGGCTCCAAGTATGGGAATGAAATTCCCGCTGAAGGCCAGGTTATTCTTTTACTGATATTATAATTACGTAGGTTTTAAAATTTAACCTTTTTTAACAATCTTTACTTTACTTTAGTCAATGTTCTGGTTGTGGTTTAAAATTTCATGAACAAACCAATTGTCTTGTTTTAGTTGCGGATAGCGATGATTACAAAAAATACCATATTAATTATAAGAATTTTTGGAAGTATGAAATGTCTGAAATCTTATATAACCTAATTAATATTTACCTACTTATTTGAAATATCACTGGCAGTGCCTTACGTTGCTAGCTGGATGCTTAGAATAAATAGAATACATATTATACTAGTCTTTTGTAATATACGCCACGTTTTGTTTCAATAATTAACCTCTTTATGAGCGAGGGTCTACGACAATATTGTGAGCAAAATCTTGTTAAAATAAATTCAGAAAATAACTCTAATTCAATGATGCGCGTAAAATAACACCAGTGGGTCTAAAAGGACCACATTGACCATTCTCTACAAATCTCCATGGTAACTATCAAACAGATGATTATGTACCTTACGATAACGATATTAAGAGTCACCAATTCAGTGGATGTTTTGACATTTTAATGTGAAGCACACAGCGCCTGACGATGTGCAGCGCTAATGAAGTTGTTCTAGAAAATGCGTGATAACTTAGATGATTTTATTAAGAACTGGCCAAAAAACAACACTGAAAGTTGAAGAAAAATATGAGGGACACACATCTCCTTCATAATGGGCAAAGACCCACAAATGGGTTACTATAGGTTAACAAAATGTTGATGATCAATCTAAAGTGGCTCTTTTAGGCCCCCAAATTTTTTACTATAATAACTATTATTTACTATTATAATAATACCTAAATTTACTATCATCATTAACTTTACTACTCTATATTATTAATATTCTGGATCTCCAAGTATTCATTTTGGCTTTATTTATATTTACATTGCCCAGTTTACCTATTTCTAATGTATTTATTTCGTGCACAACACGCGCCTATCTATAAATCCCGGATATATACTAAACTATTTAATATAAATTTTAGTATTACTAAGATATTATTTGTATTTCTAACCACCTAAGGTTGGAATTATCGTTATAAATGAATATTACTTATAATGTTTTCAAGACGATGTGGTTTTTTTTATTGTTATGCGTGTTTTATCTACAGTATTTAGAAGACCAGAGGATTGGGCAAGTAGACGGAGTATGCCATAATACTTCGTCACGCAAAGTTTACAATAGTTTAATATAATTCATATTGGTTTTGGAAATACACAATTATGTCACGGGACTGGTTTGTCTGAGGTAAATTTGGCTTTGTGCGCATGCGTTGTGAATTAATGGAGAAGTATATATTTTTTTTGTTATGGATTATTTGTTATGCAATTTATATAATTGTGTGGATGCTGATACGTCCAAGAGATGGCACCACAATCTTTCAAAAATCTGTACAGTTAATACGCCCCTGTTTTATTCTTTTTACGTTTATTAGGCTCGCTTTTGAATGTCATCTAATGTTAAGCAATAATTGGGTCGAAGATTTTGCAGTTTTTCCAGAAGTAACCTTCATCCATTCGCGCGAGATTTGCAGAATGAAAATTGGTTAATTATTATTCCACCTACTAATCACCCAATTCCAGTGGATAAATGGGTCAGCTGAATATTTTTTATCAACCCTTGGTTTAATAATAGCGCTAGCAAACGGAACTGTATCTGACGTCCACAAACAAAACTAGAGATTCGGATGTTATCGTAAGCCGCGCGGCCAACATTACGTCCTTCTATAAACAACTCTTATTGTCCGATGCTTAAGGTTCATTGTTGCTGCCCTTGCAGCCAAAATGTTAAAAAATATCGAATATATATTTATTATAGGTTGCGATAGACTTCGAATGAGATGGCAGAATAAACTGAAAACATTTGGCTGGGATTTCTGTATCTTTGGTACAGAATAGAATGCACAAATTGGAAATCAAAGGGCCTTTGTAGGCAAAGGCAGCTCGATGTGACAGCCTTAACAACATTAAGTAATATTGTCAGCGTAATCTCCTCTGATATATAAAAATCCTTATTTCTTTGTTTGTTCGTATTATATGCTCTGCTATTCATCTGATTGCGATAAAACTTTGTCAACTTATTGCTTGCACTTGCGCGAAAGTTATAGGCATATTACAATTAACTCACAGTAGGTGGCGCGCGTGTTGTATCGGAAAATGTATTTGAAAAATATTTCTTCTGTGGCAACAACGCGCCGGATACCAGCAGTAAAGTTATGAATTTAGTTATAGTTTGTTGTGGTGAGTCTTCTAAAGATGTCGTTTTAATTAATCATGATAATACCTGGCGTTTTACACGTCTTTGATCTAAATATATAATACTGAAGGATTTTGCCGGAAAGGGGCAGTTGGACAAAAGGGAAAGTGAGTCTGGAAAGAAGAGGGGATTTGAAAAAAGGGATGAGTGAATCTGAAGGATGGAGGGGAGAGTATGGGGAATGGGGAGGGGGGAGATTTGGGCTTCCGGAACTCGTCACTCACCGTACGAGACGTAACAACATAATATATAAAATGTTGACACGTTACGTCGGTTTTCTGTGAGAGCGTGGTACTTCCCCGGTCGAGCCAGCCCGTTTACGAGCTGCAGTCAACTACTGACTACAGCTAGGCTCTCCCACGTAAATAAATACTATATAATATAATATATACCTATAATATGTATACTATAATATATATATATATACTCGTTTAAGTAATCATTGGAGCTACAAAATGCGTAAAATTGATTTTTAATTCATATTGACTATGCATTTTATTATTTACTCTAAGCGGGTCACATGGTGGTAAGCAATCACCGCCACCCATGAACGAAAATCCTTAACAGGAGCTAACTGATATGTTTCCGTCCTTTAGTGCAGCCCCCAGATGGAGAGGGGGCGCCAGTTGGGCTCCCGGTATCCATCACACACCGCACGAGGCGCAGTAACACAAAGTTGCAACGTTACGTCGATATTCTGTGAGAGCGTGGTACTTCCCCGGTCGAGCCAGCCCGTATACGACTGTCGCTGACGCAGTGAACTACTAACTACAGCTAGGCTCTCCCACGAAGTGTACTTTAAAATAACTACAGTTAAATATGTATATACAACATTATTTTTAGTATTTACGGACGCCGAAACATGTGTCAAATATTTTCATAAAAAGAGTCTGTATAAAAAAAATCAAAGATGTATAATGAAAACTCAGTGATGTGTTGTCTCGTTGTCCTCTGAACATGCTTATATGTATAATTAGTTGTGGCTTAATTTTAAAATTGTCGTTATTCTTGTTTTATTTAGAGAGTGTAATATAGACATGAGATTTTTATTGGATTAATAATCGAAATTTTTTTAGTATGCGAATATTTGCAAGTATGTTATACGTAATTAAGAACATAAATACAAGGTCCTACATATCTAGTCCGGATCCTTTAAGGGGTTATTGAACCCATCAATATGTCTACATTTTAGTGTGGGACCAATCCCGAAATCGCATAAAAGTCATCTGTTCCATAGAAATAATTCAATGTTACTCAACGTAAATGTATGAACAGGTGATTTTTTCTTTTCGGTTTCATCTTTGTTTCCGTACTAATAGTTGTTCATATTGATCAGTAAAATAACCCCATAGAAGAGGTTCTCTAACTCATTCCGTATTTTTTTTTCCCATCTTCAAAATCATAGTCGCAATAATTACTTTAAGAACTTTAATTTCATTATTCCATGCCATATATGAGATCTTGTTTTTGAGTTTAAACTTACATTTTAAAAGAGACTGTTCTAATGAGAGCTATAAAACAACTGCTCCCCTGTATGCCTCTAGCGCCCATAAGGGGGCAAAATTTTGATCAACTCGAACGCGTTTCGCCGTGTTATATGTATGTGATAGGTAAAGTTAAATATTTTTATTTCAACGGGATCTCTGCAGGGGCTTTTAAAACATGATTCTAGGTGTACGGTTTGTACGTTGTGGTCATATGGAGAAGAGACCGGCATCAAACTTAGTTCTAGAATATAACGCTTAATAATGGTATTGGGAGTTATGTAGACATATAACATACGTAACAAAACACCGAAGAATCATCAGACAGTTGCTGGAATACACACAAGAAGTCTTATGTACGCTTGACCCATCAGAATCATGACCTACCCAGCACAGTAAAGTTCTCTTATTACCGTGTATGCTGCACTTATGACATTTTGAATATTCTGTCATTACAGGTCTTTGCAATTTTAACCCTTGTTATCAATACAGTAAATTAGTAATTAGATTGAAAATTATGTTTTTGGTAAAACCAGCCATAAAATATTTATAATTTTTTCGGCAAAACGTACAAATGGCCGATTTGATAGAATAAAGATCTGGCACTGGCTAATAAAATTGATAACAAGCAATATTCGACCTAATTTCTGTAAAAATTAAGCTTAAAATGGGTCGTGATTCCGATTGGTGGACAAATCTGTATTTTCTAAAATACTTAAAACGAAGACGAAGTGCGTCCACGAAGTCTTGATACGGCGACCTTTTCAATCATCTTGATAGTTACAATACGGTGATAATGTAAGAGTACGTACAGACAGCAGCCGGCAAACGGGACTCGTAGTGTTGTGCGGAGTGAACACTGCGCTTGCGCCGGCGCCGTTTGTGACGACGAGAATATGAATTAACTCATCGAATCTACATTTTGACATCTGTGGAAAAATATTTTAGTTAGTCATGAGTATTCTTTAAGCTTTTAAAATGCATCATGACATTTTTACAAATGGCCGCCATATTGAGTTTGAAAAATTAAATGAAATTGTGATTAGTGTACGTGTGGTCGGATAATTAGATAGAGTTAAGTCAATAGTGTTAGAAGGGCTATTAATTAATTAAAAGGAGCTGGTGTTGGATACGTACCGGGTGTGAGCAGCGCGTCTATATGAAGTAGAAGGAGTGCGGCTGCAGCTCGAGCTGCGCCATCTTGGCCAGCAGGCGGTGCAGGCGACGCTGTGCAGCCGCCCCGCCCGCGCCGCCCTCAGCCCCCGTGCCCCCAGCCGCCCCCGCAGCCCCCGCGCCCCCCGCGCGCGGCGCCAGCGCGCGGCACAGCGCCAGTCGCGCGGCCACGTGTCGCGGCATCTGTGGGACGGACTGCTTACTACGGACGACAACCACTGAAGGTCCACGTTGTCTACCCGCGTTCGGTCAATCAAGCAAAAGACGAGTCAATCAATTTGTAGTAGCTATAGATGCGTCCATACAACTTAGGTTCGGTTTAATAAGACCGCATCTCATTAACCCAAAAATAAAAATATAGATAAAACTCTAAAAACAATTCGTCCTATTTCTAACTTTTTAACAGTATTACCATAGACATTCCTATTTAAAAACTCAGCCTGTTTAGCTACACAATAAAATCTAAGCAAATTCTTACACCATCACTATAAAAACACATCTAAGTTCTAAAACTTACATTGAACAGAGGCGAGTGTAGTATGGGAGTCCACAACGGCAGTAACTTGTTCAGCACAGTGGAGTTGCACTCTAACAACGATTCTAGTAGACTTAGAAAGTGAAGATTCACCGTCTCGGCCAGCTAAAACAAAAAACATCACGCTGCTATTTCAGGAAGTTTTCGACAGAGGTGTACAGTTAAAAACACAGGTAGATCATAGTACAAAATTTCAAAATTATTTTTTCTTCCTGTAATTATTATCGACTAGTTAGATGGTTAGTTAATTATAATTATCGTTTTTGATAAATTCGAAATACGAATATTCATCAACTTATTTATTTATATAAATAGAACGGTACAAATACCACTTACAACAGGCGAGATGACTGTATCAAAATAAATACTAAAATCTTGTTTGGTAAATAGTTTTCCTTCTAAAAACTCAGTAAAACATAATCTCTTGCTTATCTTTTGGCGTTTTCAATTATTAATTTATCAAAATCAAACAATAAGTATGTAAATGGCAATGCAAACTATGACGTCACGCTTTTGTATTCCAAACATTTTTAGAACAAAATGTCGTTTTTGACAGTTCATAAAAAGTAACTCAAATGTTCAGTACTCATATACTGTATTATGTCGCTTACTGTAGATACAGTGTAAATTTAACTGTCTATTCAAACTATATAGAAATATAATGTATATATAAAAATATCAGACATTATCGAAACTGAGAATGACAAAAACGGATATAGAAAAAAATCGCGAAACATACTAATAATGGAAGCCTTTGCCCAAGGACAGTACGGGCTGTTATAAAAAAAAAGAAACTATAATGTTTCAATATATACCTCTTTGTCACATAACCTATATGCTTAATTTCAGACCAAAAAAACTCACCACTTTAGACTGCACGGTGACCTGCAGTATACTAGGCACCAGCTTGCACCAGAAGTCCAGCAGGATGCAGACGGTAGTGTTATGAGGCTCACTGGAGGGGGCGGCAGCTCCGGCCAGCTCCTCGAGGTACAGCGTCCACAGCTGGCACAGCACGAAGGCGTGCAGCAACGCGTTCATGCGCTGGGCTGCCGGCTTCGTTTGTTCCACGTATGACGACATTATTGTCTGGAAATATTGGATTTATTATACTTTAAAACAATGCTATGATTGCCGTTTTTGTTTTTTGATTAGCATGGTGAGAGCACATCATGGGATATCCTTCGCCGGACTCCTACCAGCTAATCTCACCACGGTGGTCCACCTCGACACCATATGGCGGGCCTCGGGAACTCTTAGACCGCACCGAAGCCCACCACGGTGTCGTGCCAAATGGCAATGCAATGACTGCATGCCTTAACAGTATCGTGCTATGTTGTATTTCCATCAGTACTTTTACGCGACATATTTTGGCGCTACTAAACGATTTTCTGTCTTTAAAAAGCTAAATAATTCACAATGGCTAGTAACTTTGTCTAGGTAGACAGATCTTCAGCTCCATTATTACTTAAAAACTGATAGCCACAGCTATCATAACATAGGTACTACTTTTGTCCACCTCATTGGTCTAAAGGTTGCAAGCGTGACTGCTGAGCCTGAGGTTCAAATCGGGAAAAGTGTTATTGGGTTTTCTGTATGGAAATTCTCAGTAGCAGCACGGAATCTGGAACTGTGCCCAGTAGATGGAAATAGGTTTACCCCTTATCACATGGGGCTCAATATCGGTAGTGGCGAAATGGGGGTGTACAATAGTACACTTCTGCTTAACACTTCGGGCAATACAGGCGTGATGCTATGTTATGTAGAACAATGCACAGTAAACAGTATAATGTTCAGATACTTTTGTAGTTATATTGTGTTTAATTATTATTGATTCATGATTATTCAGAAAATTAGGAATTGCAAAAGGCGTTCCTAATATTTGTGTCCAGTAAATATTAAAATTACGGTATTTAAATCTGTTTAGTTACTTTTGTAGCTGACTGTATTTTGTTTAAAAGTGTGCATTATGTGTGAAAATAAAGCGTCGTTGCGTCATTGCTGTGTGAGATAGGTATAGATAGCATAAAAAAAGTATACACGTAGCGCTTAGCTTAGCGTAGCGCGCGAATTCAAACGCTTATTCTTGAAAAGCTATTGTTTAAAATCATAAAATTTAAATGATCATGTATTTTTATGTATCCGCAGATACTATGTATGAAATTGGTCAAGATTTCAACCACTATTTCCTCTAAAACTCCCTTTTGAATTTCGCTACGTGTATACATGTTTTTAATGCTGACTGTACCGACATTCTACTACTCAACAACTAAAACTATACATTCTGCGTCTCCCTCTTCCATATAGACGTTCTGTCACCCGGAACATAGCTACATTGTACAGTCACAGAGTCGCGTACGCTCCAATAAAGCACAAGAGGCGCGTGCGGGGAATTTAAACGTGAAGTGACAAGCTATTGTTGTCGCTATGTCCGGAATCTGATGTCTATGGAAGAAGGAAACGTATTTTTAAAGCACATTTTGAGCAGTTTCTTCGTACCTGTATGTAGTCAGTAATATGGCACGTAGCATCTTGTGGTACCGGCTGGTGCATCTGTGAGGGTTGTGTGTGTGCGTGCGGCATCTGGTGTGTGCGACTGTTGCATAGTGCACCCATCACCAGCCACGATATCAGACGGACTCGGGTCACGCATTCGCAGACTTCGCGAGATCTACAAAATAATCTTTGTTATAAACTAACTTTACGATATATTTCTGGCAAAAAAAAAGAGCTTAGAATTTGTTTATTGCTATATATTGTTGTTTAGCTAACAATACCGTGCAATATAAGTTTTCAGAAGAGACAAATAACTGATTATCTCTTATGAAAATTTTTGTAAATGTGTAATGTGTGTAATATATAAATCAATACAATATGATACACATTATTGCACACTATTTACGAAATTTATAAAATTTTACTAGCGTGGTATTGTTAGCTAAATAAATAAATAAATTCAACCCATTACCGTCCCACCGATGTACAAGAGTCTCTTCTCAGAATGAGAAGGGTTAGATCTTAGTCCACCACGCTGGTCGGGCGCGGGTTAGCGGACTACACATACCATCAAGAACTTTATGGAGCCCTCTCAGGTGTGCAGTTTTCCTCAAGATGTTTTTTTACACCGTAAACGTAAGTGATAATCAAATTCTGATTCGCGCATGATTTCGAAACGTCAGAGTTGCGGGCCGGATTTGAACTCAGACCGTTCTGCACGAACATGTGCATGTTATCCCTGCTTTTGTTGTCTAAGGGTACGATATATAAGTTGAAATTACAAAGCTTTGATTGGTCAGTGGTTGGTGTCCAACAGATAGTTGGAGCATATTTACCCAGGCAGTGATGCGCTGATCCAGGGCGTCATGTGTCGTGCAGAAGGCCCGCGGTCCTGCCGACCCCGGCTGTGCTCTAGCGCGAGCTCCATGGCCACATACTGCGCGATGCCACCCTTCACGATGGCTCCCAGCGTGTCCTCGTTCAGGCAGATCAGGTTGCGGTTCACGATCGACTTGGACACCGAGCCCTTGAAGGACAATGTAAGGTCATCCAAACCACATCGTGATTTAACATACGATACTGACAAAATCGAGCAAAGGTATTGTTGAGTCGTCCAACTCAACAGCATCACGAAGCGGAGGTGCGGCACGCTGGTTAGCGTCGTCTGCGCATGCGCACAGGCGCACCCTCCGGAGCCAGTGAGCCGCTGGGCGAAATGCACTTGACCCCGCTCGCGATTTAAATTTGTTTACATTGGTTTACAACTACGTAACTAAGACTATGTAAAATGACGACGAATCGACCGTTAACATAATTTAATTATTTATTATATCAATCAATTTACACACTGTCGTCGCGATCAGTATTTATGAAAAATCTAAGAATATTTCAGTCTAACCAGAAGATGAATGCTGGAAATTACTTTAAGTGGTTAATATTCCGTACATATGTATGTACATTTCGAACTTCTAGTTACCCCTGCAGGTGCGACGCGCACCGCACGTGTAATGTTCTGAACGAAGTACAAGTAGAGAGAGATGTGTATGTGACCTTGATCTTGTTGAGCAGGTGCGGGTCGTGCAGCAGCTCGATCATGTCGGGCAGGTGCGGGCGCATGCAGTCCACGGCCCCCGCGGCCACCTCGCGCGCGTCGCCCCCGCCCCCCGCCCCCGCCCCGCCCAGCTCGCCGCCCGCCAGCTGCGGCGGCAGCACCAGCCGGCACCCGTGACCTGGCCACACACCTCACGTTTACTTCATACTCCGCTACTTGTACTAGTAATTAGATACGGGTATAATCAATACTTAAAATACAATTACTCAGCTTGAAGTGTACAATTTATCAAATAACACGGCGCATTCCCTTTCTAAAACCGCAAAACAATGAATGAATAAGATAAGGGTGACGCCAGGGGAGCGGGAGGGTTGCGCTTGCCCCTCTTATCCTCCTCGGTAATATTCACTTGACGTATCCACACGTACCTTGCAGCACGAACTGTATGATCAGGAACAGGTTGTCATCAGGTATAGTGGTCTTGGTCTTCAAAGCCTGCACCAGCTCGAACACCAGCACCCGGGACACTAACAGCTTGTCTCTGTCTCTGGAGAACACGCGCGTGCACACCATGCCGAGCTCGGATAGCACGGACAGCTTGAGAACGAAGTTCTGGACGCCGTAGCTGATGATCTTGGAGAGGGGGTCCAGGATGCTCTGCGGGGGAGAGGGGAGGTGGAGAAAAACTTCGTACGGATATCTCCAAAGACATTGGTGATTTATAAGGTAAACTACAAACAAAATCATCATTCTCCAAGGTCGGGGAACTGAGTAAATACAGTTATATGTTTAGACATTGAGTTTACATTAACCAAATGTGACGGCACGGTTGGCGCAGTAGTTGAGAGATCGACTGCTGCGCTAAGTGTCGCGGGTTCGATTCCCGCACGGAACAAATATTTGAATGATCTACAGATAGTTGCTTCGGGTCTGGGTCTTTGTGTATGTGAATATACGTGTTTGTAAACGCACCCACGATACAGAAATTATTCATAAGGAAATTTCAAAGTTAAAAAAAAATGTTTTTATTAGAACAGTAACATGTAATACGAATTATTTCCTAAACTAGCCAATAAAACACATACATGGGGATGTAATGTGTGTACATAGTGGTCTCCTTGAACCCTGCTTCATTTACATTTCATAATTTATATCTTAATTAACAGTTTTTATAATTAGACCATTTTTTTAAATTAATTTAAAGACTCTGGGACCTCCATACAATATTTAATTAATATTGTCATCAATTTCGATACATTCACCCATTTTAGAATAAAAATACTTCCTATACATACCTTGTGCTGGTTAGCTCCAGGTATCTTCAAGGCAGCGGTGGCAGCCCTGAGCAGCGGCTGCACGTCATCGATCTGGTGCAGCAGCAGCAGTGCGGAGCGCAGCAGCGCCTCCAGCTGCTGCACCAGCGCCGAGCATGCGCTGATGGGACCCAGGGCTTCGGGGGCCAGGCATTCCAGGTACATCGCGATATTGCCAGCTATCACTGTTATTTGCTGGAACAAAGATCACACTTATTAAACTGTCCCATTGTTAACTGTGCAGTTGACAAAGGTAGTAAATAACGACATATTTGCGGTTGTAACTGCTATCCACATGACAACCAGCGCCATCTATCGGAGTGAAGCGACAACTGCAATACTACATCAATATTAGTTTGTAACTAATGAAACACATACGAATGTCCGACATCATCCTTCCACCTAGCATGGTCTAAAGAAACTCCCTTATCAATGGAAGAACACCATACCTCGTTCCTTTCCTGTCATTTTGGGGGCCTTTTATAAGCTATGGAGTACTTACATCGATGGGCAGTGTCTTCTTGGAGTTGAGATGTTCTACCACCAGCTGCAGGGGTCCACAGGGGTACAGCTCGTTGAAGTCCACGAACGCTTGGGCTATGCTCTTGAAGAACATCTGACGTTGTTTTTCTGGAACAAGAGAACTTATTATAAAAAAACTATACAAAATGAAATGAAATGAAATGAAATGAAATTATTTATTTTGCAATTAGGATTTTTCAATCACTTTTACACGTCTTTTTTAAACTAGATGGCGTCGGCATTTCCTATGAAACTGTCGTCGTGTCGATTTAAAATTATTTTGACCAAGATAATTTATTAAAAGATGTTTAATTTAATTTTAAAATAGGCAATTACACCGAATTCAACCTACACTAAAGTATAATTAGTAATATAGTGTCCTCACCCGGCGTCCTCTGCAGGAATATCTGCAGGAACACGTTGTTGGGAGCCAGCTGGTGCAGCACGCAGCGCAGGAACTGGTGCGCCACGAACACGGCGCTGCCGGGCAAGCGGGTGTTGGTCTCCGCCTGCCACGAGTAGTTGCCCAGCTGCACCACCCTGCACCACACTAAATACTGATCTACTTTGTCTTTATGTTTGATACTCTAAGCCTCTTGGATTAATAGTCATGTAGACTTTACTACTGAATTAAGTTTTCACACCGTCATTTTAATAACATGGTACACGCCTGTGTTCCCCAAAGGGTCAGGCAGAGGTGTACTATATTGTATTTTTGGTGAAAACTGTGCCATCTACCGGCCACAATTTTAAACTCCGATCTCTTACTATTTCAGAAAATTCCAACATCATTGCCCCATCTGGTGCGTACAGCAGTACACGGTACATACCTGCTAACATTGTGCAGTAGCGCTGGCAACATGCCCGCAGCCGCCGCGGGCTCGCGGTGTACAAAGGTGGCCAGTACTATGATGCACAAGCCTAACTCTTCGTCACTGTACTCTTCTACTGCGGTACCGCATTCTGCGCCTGATCACAATTATCATTTTTAATGTATTTGTTTCCAAACATCAACTGTCTTTATTGGATAACAATGTTAGTGCACTAGTGGGCACTAAATAGTATAGTGTTAATGTTAACGTACAGCGGTAGCACAGCTCGGCGTCAGGCCTGTGCGGCGTGTGGTGCGCATGCGCAGCTCTCTTCCCCGCGCGCGTCTCCCCCTCCCACCAGGCGCCGCAGCCGCCACACTCTGCAGGGGACACCATTAGTACAGGCCAATACGTTAAGTCATTAAAGCGATAGCAATAGTATATTCCAACAAGATGCAAGCCACATAGCTGTGTAGTCCGTAGTACCCGTGGTGTGCTGGTGCGGCGGGGAGCCCGCCTGCGCCAGCTGACGCGCCAGGCGTCGCGGAGACCTGCGCATACGCATACTTTCGTTTATACAAATGGTTTATAATATTATTTTGTACAGAAGTAAGAGGCAGTACCTGGTTGGTTCAGAAGACGTTTTCTTGTTCAAATCCTGGGGTCTGCTGCTGGGGGTGGGCGTGGGCGTGGCATCTCCGTCTGAGCGAGACGAGTCGGTTTTGTCAGTTGAGTCATCTGGAGATACACAAATGACACGTAAACTATGTATGATTCAAAATTAAAACTGTGTAGACATCCTGTTTGAAGGACCAATATGTATCAGAGTGAGAGATTGCTTGGTATTAAAGGCAGAAGATTATTCACTGTTAAAATTAAAATTATCACAAATTATATATAATATTCGAAATTACTTGTTAGAGTTATATAGATGTTCATTATTTTTTATCAAAGTACGCGGGCGGTACCGTTTTTACAAATGCACTTAAGTTACAAAAGGTATTGCAAAGCATTGCATTGACAAAAGTTGATAGAACTGGTCTTCTTCATCATCAGCCAGAGGACGTTCACTGCTGAACGAAGGCCTCCCTCAAGGGGGGGTTTGCCATAATCCCCACGCTTGTCAGGCGGCTTGGGGATCGCAGTGGCTCACCGATTAGTGAGAGGACGCTGACTGGTCTTCTTACCTGGTGGTAAACTCAACGCCTCCCTGACTCGGTCCACGAGAGCGTTGAATACTGGGTACTGCTCCTTGTTGGGCTTGGGACCGATTGGCAGCAACCTGGGATACAACACATTAATTATATGTATGTCACATATGTACCTACTTAAAATATTAACAAATATTGTTGTTATCCACACCACCCTTACTCCATATTGAATTAATTTTAACCCCCATGTGTTATACAGTTTTACAGATGCAAATAAAGAGGGAGGCCAGAGGGCTTTTTATCACCAGAACATCTGACATAGTGGAAAGTGACTCTTAGCAATGGTTTATATACTATAGGTTATGTACACATAAAAGAGTTTGTTACCTTTCAGGTGGTGGGATGTGGAATGGCTGGTGGGAATGTTGCTGCATCATGGGCGGCGGAGCATTCCACGCTACCTCCATCTTGGATAGAGGAGACTCTGGCGAAGCATACGCATAGCCTACGTTTTTTGCTAGAGGAGACAAAAAAGACACATTTCGTCATTGAAGTTCTAATACCACGTAAGTAATATTTTGGGGGTTTTGACATTTTGATTGCATTTGTTAAAGAATCGGAAGACGCATTGTTTCAGTCAATCAGAAACAAGCATCGTCCAATAGAAACTCGTAAAATGAAATTAATATAAAATGGTATTGTACTGGTGTCTATGTAAAATTATGCAGATATTTTCACTCTCCTGAAAAATTGCTATTTTTGACATACGTGGTTTTAGAACTTCAACGAGGATTTGTTATTTCAGCAGCGAAGGTCAATATTTCCTGAAAGATTAGGCACAGGTTTTGAGGATGTACGTCATCCTCATTTCTCCGATGCTTTACTAAGTCTAATGTAATAGGTGGCGAGCCTATTTCTCGCCCAGTATAATTACGAACTACGGGCTGTTACAGAACATTTCCAAACAGAAGAACCTTAAACAACTTACGACCAGCTCCGACCCGAGCATCGACCCCAGGAGCTCAAACTTAACTACCTCGAATTAAACACTCAAAGTTCTACTCTGTCTGTTAAACAAAGCTAAATAATTGATGCAGAAGATAAATATTTTGAAGTATAGAACTGACCTGGGCTCTTGATGTGGTGCTGCGGAGGTGAGCGGGCGTGCGGCCACTGCCCGAACTGACCGTCACCGTTGGACGACGGCGCTGTGTCGGGAGACGTGCTACTGCCCACTGACACGATATCACACATACATTATATCAAAAGGTCAATGTGTTCAGATAGATGCATGTTCTTATTTATCTGCTAATAAATATATATACATACCTATAATCCTCTTCTGTTTGCCCAGTATCTTGGCGCGGGGCGACGTCTGCTGGTGTATCTGGTCGGGCCAGATCTCCACCGACTGACCGCTCATCGGCGTCGATTTACTGTTTATACGCGCAAAACTTTATGACAAGAAAGATGCTTAATTGCATACCAAGAGAAAAATAAAAAGGGCATATAGTGTACATATAATCTATAAATATTTAACTTACAAAGTAACCAGTTATTCACCTCATAAAGCAATTTTTCTCAAGACAATGTAAGTGGGAAAATCATAAAAAAATTTAATGATATTGTTTGGACCCCAAGTGCGAGTAGAAGTTAGAAGTTCATTCAAACACACCTTTTTTTCTATAGATTTTTGGCTTGATAGCACTTGAACACATTTGTCTTCAAAACTCCTTTTGATTGCGTTTGTAGCTCTGATTGGTATTATTCATGACAAGGGAGAGCTCTCAAAGAATACTTGTGTTTACGACTTGGGAGATCTTAAAATTAATTGGTAATTTATACTTACAGATTGGAGGAGTCACTGCCTATGGAAACAGATGAGCTTGTCGACAGCTGGTTTGCGGAGCGAGATCCAAGCGTTGGCTAGTAATGAGTGTAACACAATATTAGATGAAGCATTTTACAAATAGGTTGATATTGTTTTATGTTCGTAGAAATTTAGTGCTTCACGGATATAATATGACTCTATATCTTATTGTTTCTGATCATATATCTTATTTATCCCGCTGCTCCAAAAAATATATACTGACGGAATATAAACACAAAACAATTTTCGCCAATATTGCTATTATTCCCTGATATTTTTCTAGAATCTAGACTCGTAAGTCGTATAGCCAGGTACAGTCTGCCTCGAATTACACAAATTTAAATAAAATTTAAATTACCATTTATGTACATAGTATGTAAAATTACTAAATAAATCAGTCAAGTGTTTTTTTTTTTAAATGCCGTTGAATTATTATCTTCAAATGCACTATTTTTTAGGCTGACTGTCCTACTGATTTTCTGACTTTTCTGTTCAACTAAATATGAAGAAGGTAAAATCATCAGCATATCTTCAATTCCTTCAACCTTCACTAAATCATCTATAAGCGAAGCCATGAGCAATACCTAATTACCAATACTCTATTACTAGTAAAAAACAAAAGACATGCAAAAAGAAGGCATTAATATTCTAAATCTTACTATTTTACTGAGCTGCGGGTAAGCAGTAGTGGTGGCAGGCGTCTCTACCTTGGGTGGGTCCTCGTAGTGAGACGGCTCGTCAAATGAACCCTGGAATGTGGTGGCTGGTTAATATACAAGGAATACGCAACAGGCTGAGCTATGAAGCTAATAGCCTAAAGCAGGAGTCACCGAATGGCGGACCGAGGTCCCATCCGGACTGCCGACCTATTTTGTGAGGACCTTAAGTAAACAGTAAATTTTATAGCTAAAACATAATCTAATAATATTATTTTTTAAAAATGTGCAATTTAATGTAGCTCGCGCTTTGCCTTTTCTGTCGTCGACACGACAACTGACGACGTGAGATGCAAGCCGTGACGACGAAGTGCGCCTGACCACTGACTGATCAGATAAGATCTTTTCGTTTTATTTATGAAACTAATTGGTGATCCCTGGCCTAAAGATTAATTAAAGCGTAATAGAAAAGAAGCAATGTGTATGAAGTACATCATTGTCTAACCACATTATCCGAATCGAACACGAAAGATCTTCACGACACAGTTGGGGCATACTCTAAGTGTAAGGCTTTCTGCGCTATTTGTTGCATGTTCGATCCCCGCACGGAATGAATATTTGTATGGCCAAAAGATAGTTTTTCTGGTCTGGGTGTTCAGAAACAGAAGTTGAATGAAACGATGAACCGGAGAAGCTACTTCTCCGGCCTATCGTTTACAATTATTCATCTATGTGACACTATACCCACAAACAGTGCCGAACACAAGCGAACCATTGCATCATAGTATGTTCAAGGCACGAAGGGTCTGAGAAAGATATCCTATATTCGGCCTAAATTCAGTTCGGACAATATGGAACTGCCTCAACACTCCACTCACCGGTGCAGTACTCCCATGGACGGTGGTGTCGGACTTGTCGCTGGTCTCCGGGATGGCAATCAGCTCGCTTTCCGAAGACTCCTGCTCCAAGCTCCATTGCTGGTACCTGATAGAATCATCTTTTCCATTACCTGGCACATCGTGTTGGACAGACCTCAAATTCCATTGATCAATAAGTCTTACCGAAGAATTTTCAAAGGCAACTTAATTTTAAGTTGCTGTTCAGTCTCATACCACCTCCTTAAGGATTCTCGTGCACTAGTATTCCAAGTCCGAGATTATTGTACGCAATCTGATCGGTTTAGTCGGTGCGTCATTGTACTATGAAATTAATGTGATTGGACTATGCAATCAGTAGTCTTGGAGTTGGTGTACCCATGTAGTGCGCGTTAACCCTAAGGAGGGTCGAGACCTGTAGCGAGCGACAGAATGACTTTTCTTGAGACTGTCCTTTGAAGAATTCTCGGTTATACCTACCTACGCTGAATGTGTTTTTATGGATCTTTAATTATTTTGGTTGTGTCCATTAATTTATTATTTATAAATAGTCTATTTAACACCTGATGTTGTAAATGTAAGTTTCATTGGTAAAATCACGTATAAACTGCTGGAATTGGATGTATCACACAAAGTGACATATAGAATTCGTATTTGGTACATGAATTGGTTATTCTATCAATAAAATTAAAGGAGAAATCTATAAACAGTCATAATATTTGCTTTTTTTTATCTGTAAACCCATCTTGAAGACGAGTGCTGGCCAGGTTTTACTACACAGTATATTCTCTTAGGTTATTAAATTTGAATGCAGTAATTAAGTATTTTGTTCTCTCATGATATTGGGACTAAATGCTCAATTTTTTGCTCAATGGAATTTGATTTAAGTCCAAACAAGACACAAATATCACACAAGAGATTATTAGAAAGAAGATACTTATGAACTAATATACAACCTTGATGAACTTGCGGACTGCTGTACTTCATGTCTTAAACGTAAAAAATAAAAATACTTACCAAAGTTACCTCTTGATAGTAAGAGGTAAAGTCAAATGAATAATCATCGATTAACATTTGGTGTGGGATGCAACTAACTTAGCTGGCTGCGCAGGCGCTGCCACTGAGCAGCAGCAAAGACATTCAAACGGCCTCATCGCCGTTTGGCATCGAAACGCTCGGGTCATGGGGTCCGAATGCACGTGTCGTTTTTAGAGCACCGGTCTGCACTGGTTGCACTGGTCGACAGTACCTACACATGACCAGAAGGCTGGCCTGTTCTTTGGTCAAAGGATAAGCATTGCCATTCGACGTGGTACGCTACCAGTTGAGAGTGATGTAAGGGAGTACTTCGACGCCTAAGTTTTCGTTTAGATATTCATTTTTGCTTTCTGTCTTTTGTTTTTTTTACCTTAGCCATAATATATCAGATGTTATTTAATTTGCTTAGAAAATAATGTACATACATACTTATTTAAAAAAATATTAAAATTAAAGAAATAATTTTTGAAGATCATATTTTGTGCTTCATTCAGCGCAAATGTAACTACATTAAAAAGCGCTATGATAATTATGATTTAGAAAATAAATACCAAATTATCATTAGGCCGAATGTTGATTAGGTACATGCATTTTCGAAACGTTAAATTTTGATATGTTTCATGCACACAAAAATTATAAATAAATACATACACATAATATGGCAATATATATATATATAATATATTTATATACATAAAATTGATATAAAGTAGAAGCATACATCGTGTTTCTATTTCATATTCATCAACGTAGGCATATACCTATAATACATACATATAATAAACGAAATATATTTTGAAGTCGTACATACATATAAATATATATTTTTAGTTGAAAAATGAGTTTTCATCATTGCAAAACGTGCCCGTTTCGTCTCCCCGTTCACGCACAACAACCTCATGCAAGCTAACCCGCCTGATTGCAAAAGAAAACAAAAAACGGTAGCTAATAATCATGCTATATCGAATACTCATATGAAAAATGAATAAACGAAAAAGGCATGCACTGTTTGTTGGCCATTTGTAGCTGTGACAATTTCCTCCTATTTGTTGTCGCAGGCGCATGTGCTGTCTTATGTGCGTAATTCGGGTTGAGTGAGCCTTATAAATAAATAGAAATAGACTCGTCCTTTTTTACATACGACCCAATGATGATAAAACACATTTGCCTAACTGTACCTATGTTCTATATTCTATAAGATTAACATGAAAAATTTTATTTTATTCTATTCACTTAAATTATAAATTCATTGATCTCAGCCAGCAAGTCGACCAGTCACCACAAGCATTCAAGCATTTGCCTTGCATTTAATGGATCCTAGTTCTGAATGCGTGAGCCGTAAAGCCCTTATGACTGCCATTCCAAACCGATTGCACGTGTGGGCGGGTGCGCCCTTCACATTTTGGTATTTGGCTGTAGAATGTTTGCGGTTCTGTGATAAGACAGTGTGATAGGTTTACTTTTCAAGGGTTATTTAGTTTTAATGGCTAATCGCTGTACTAAATAAATAGATTAGGACAATGGAGGCTATATTATCTTATACTTTTTGGTGAAATGGTTTGACTAGCTCACACGTGGAAACGTTTCTGCCAAACTTGCATTATTGTAATAGCAACTTTTTTTTATTGTATAATTACAGACATGGGAGTGTTGCTGGGGAATTTATTGGGCCGTTTCTTCTCCCCAAGCTAAGACATAGGAAACGTTCAAGGGCGGGCGAATTAGTTCTGTCCATAATATTATATGTTTGAAGTTCAAAAAGCACTAGTAGCATAGTCTATTTTGAATTTGAATTAACTGTTCGCAGTATTATACTACTAATGAGATAAACATGCCCGAAATCTAAAAACGTATACCATAATCGAAGGTTTATAAAACGCGCGGCCGACTCGAAAAGATCTGTTCACGAATATATTGAAATTTTGAAAAAAAAAAAAAATGTTTTTAGCCAATCATATAAACCCGTTAATTAACTTAAAGTAGACACAATAGAAAATCTATTGTCTTGGCGCCGGTCCACCTGTGTATTTATGAATTAATAAGTAGACAGTGTAGTAAAACCTGAGGAAAAAGATAAATTAGTATTCTCAAAGAAACAAAAAATGACCAAACGACAGCGTCAAAATCATATTTTTTTAAATACTCACCGATGACTTGATAGTAGAGTAATCAAGAAGTTATACATTTTACATTTTCTACCTAAATATACTTTAAGTAAGTAATAAATCGGTCCAGAAAATCTGTTGCTAAGATCCCCCCTGTAAAAAGTTATTAAAACATATTATTATGATTATTATTTTAAATGTATACCAAGTTTAATATACATTTAAAATAACTTTAAAATAAAAAGATATATAGTAAGTATTTAGTAAAGTAAGTTATTTCAACTTATCATTGAGTGTTGTTTTCTTCAGTCTCTCCTTCACTATTTTTAAAGTTCAAACTGATATGATTTAATGGTTCTTCATTTCACTTTTGCAGATTTTAAGGGTTCTGTACTTCATAATGAACAAAAAACAAAACCCTTACAGTGTCCGTTGTTTTGTCACAAGTGAAAAAATAAATTCAAAGATCATCAATTTCAAATCCCGAACGCAGTAATATATTAAATAATATAATGGTACGGAACTCGATGTTGTCCGTTATTTATTAAAACTATAATACCTTCAAATATAAGTTATCATGTTGGTCTGTTTATTCGTTTGATTTTATATTATACTAGCTGCTGCGACTGCGTCTGAGTAAAAATAGTGGATTTTGAGACCTTAAGGGTTGGAATTTGTAAAATTCTTAGCGGATATCTACACCCTATATTGTTTTTTTGTTTATATTGCAGCTGAAAGTTTCGCGGGATACGAATATTTGGAGGTATCATTGCTAAATAAGTCTAATAATTGATACAGAAATATGAAGATTAAACCATAAAGTATTCCCAAAACATTTAGTCGAACAAAAGAAACAAAGAGTGGAAGGGATGTTACGGAGGTGGATTTATCCGAGGCGGAATCGGATTCGGAGGTTCTCGTAGTGAAATCAAATCTACGAATGTAAAATGCAAATAAATAAAAAAGAAAAAACTTGTCGCAACTCGTTTACTCTTCGTTCATCAGTTGCACAGAACACATATAGGTACTCAGTCAGTTGTCAGTGTCACATAGAAAGCGCTCGGTAGCGCTGCAGCGATAGCAAGTCATAACTGGTAACTCCGATATATACCTCCGTTTTGATGTATCGGAACCGGAGTCGGATTCGGAGGTGTAATTTTAATCGGAGGTTCCGACATATCGGATTCGGAGTCGAAGCTCCGTAACATCCCTAGTGGAAATATCGCTTGAGTTCACTTATGAATGAGTGAAGCCATGAATGAAGCTATAACCTATGAAAGCTATGAACCTAAAAAAGTAAGAAACAGAACACATTCAAATAATATAAATTGTCAAGCGGCTCAGACGCTCATACTGGATGCAAACTGTACTTATTTAGTCCCACTATATTGACAGTGTCTGCGCCGCTGAACATGTAAAATGTCTATAAATAAAGATGGACGATGTTCCGTCATATCTTCCACTGTCAAAATCTGTGGTGGTGATTTCCAACGTAATATAAAATAAAAATCACACGCGATAGGTTGGTGGACGTAGTGTTGGCAATGAAGACTGCGGGTAGTGTAAAGCATATACGATAACGATACAACATACACAAGCGATGGAAGTGATGGTGGGGTCCTCGCCGCAAGTGAGGTACAACATACACACGCGGCACAGGTGGCGGTGGCGGTCCACGTTGCAGGCAGTATACATAATACACACGTGACGCCGCCACCGCCGCCTAAGGCCACGTTTGTTAAGTGACGTGCAATGAGAATAGAACTGAATTGAAAAAACGACATGTATAGCGGTAAAAAATTACGACACTCAGCGCGGAGAAAGTCATAGGCGAAACCTATAGTACTTAATATAGACATAGCATAATGAATAACCCGTAACTTGAAAATCAAGTAAAATAATGAATAAATCATAGTTACCAATCTTACCAATTTTCCGGCAGTTAATTACAAAGTTCAGAATTTTTACCACTTTTAGTAATTTTGTGTACACCTGTGAACAAAAAATAATATAATAATAATTGCTTCAAATGACTATTACATGTAAAAGGAAATAACTTACCTGTCTACATGTATAGTTTGCTTCTGCAATACTTATTATGGTTATACAGGGATGATTTTTTTCAACTGGGCGTGGACGGCCAAATCAGAAACTATAAGGAACGCCGAAATATATTCACAGGAGTCTCGAGCCTTATTTTGACGAAAACTAAAATTGAATCATTGGATTTTTGAAAAAAAAAAAAAACACGCGCTACATTATTATTTATAAATTTAAATTACATTTTTTGTTTAAAAACTGTTTTCTTTTAAGTTCTCCAACAACACTTTCAAATTTTATCAGGGTTCCGTATCCAAATGGCATACAGAACACTTCCGTAATGATTTATTTAATTATATAATTGAACGAATCAGTGAATTAGTCGTTGAAATACGATCGGATCAATGGTTTAGTCGTCATCGGATAACAAACGGAGGGACGAGTTATTTTGCATTGATGACTATTATAACTTTTACAATGACTCACCCGTAACTTGAAAGTCAAGTAAAATAATGGACAAACCATAGTTACCAGTCTTACCATTTTTACGACAGTTGATTTCAAAGTTTAACATATTTACCACTTTTAGTAATTTCGTCAACAAAATCTGTGAACAAAAAATAATATCATACTAATTGCTTAATATGAGTATTACACGTAAAGAGAAATAACTTATCTGTGATATGTAAAGTTTTCTTCTTCAATTATATTATGTGAATATATACATTTTCTTGCGTGTCAACACTATGTTCTTTCAAGATTTCCAACAACAAAAATAAATTACGTGTACCGTAGCCAAATGGCAAAAACGAAAGCTCCGTAATGAACAGAAATTAACGATAAGTATTATAGATTTATTTGCACGAATGAGTGAATGTAGTTGTAATTTGCGCGAATGCGTGTTTAAAAGACTATTAAAATACTTCAAAATGGTGCAACGGGTTTTTTCTGCGTGCAAATTCCTCAGCCATATTGTAACGTACAGTAACGCCTATTTTTATGAACAAATTAATATCTTGTTCATCAATGCGATAATGTATTGGGCGATTTAAGCGTACGTTAAGTCCCTAATATATGTATGAAAAAACAAGCTGAGTACTATGCATGCTGCAAGTTGAGTACTATGCATTGTTTTAACAAATTCTAAAGACGTGACAGCAGCTTCATAGTGCCCCACGTCACAACTTGGGTTCGATTTCTGCTAAATTAATTACTATCACACATTAGCACATCAAACATAAGCGTTACATATCATTGCAGGTCCCTTACATTCCTCTCATTCTCTCTTCTTTTATTTTGGTAAACCTAACTCAACCCCAGTTATGATTGTGTGACGACCAAGGACCGTCACATATGCACGTACGCACAACGTCAACGTCTTTTGAAAAGTTGTTTGTGATGTTTTTAAGTATCAATCACTAATTACCAGTCACCTTATATATTAAGAACTTGAGTTTACGATTTATTTAAAAGCTAATAATCTGACTGACTGGCCTGGGCGTTGAGAGGGATCTCAACGCCCAGGGTAAACGGCTGGGAACTTAAAAATTCGCCTTGAAAAACTACTGAGTACCTACTTAATATTATAAAGACGCACCCACAGTCTAATTACAATATGCGATACGCGTAGATAGCGCGATAGCTACTATCAAGCGTCATTTTTGTGTCATATACGGATTGGCTGACAGTGAGGCTGCTGTCAATGTGGCTGTCGCGTTGCTGTCGCCATTTTTGCATAATTAGACTGCTGGTGACGTGAAATTGGAGTAAAATAATTAATATACCAGATTGACCAGAGTTTTACCACTTTTCCATAGCAGCAGTTGATACCAAAGTTTTTCTTACTTTGTGAACCTCACCTGCGAACAAAAAAATCCTATCATAATAATTGTTTTAAATGAGTATTCAATATAAAAAGAAATTAATTACTTATCGATTAATTGCTGCATTTCATTTACTAGTGCACTGGATTTCCAAAATTATACCAGTTCCGACTTCAATTGACACTAAAGGCGCCTCTTATTATTGAAAGAATATATTTTTTTAACATTTTATTGTTCAGGGAATTTGTGCGTTTGTTTTGTCACACATATTGCACACACACATAGAGCACTCAGAGAGCGAAAATAAACACCAACATTTAATATTGTTCTATCATTTAGAAGATTATGGAGTATATAATATTTATACAATATAATTCATATTTACATAGAAAAATAATGCAATTTTGGTGTACGACCCGTGTTCTGATATGGAGCATTGTTTCTTACTATAAGATTTTCAAAATGTTATGTCATGGCAGGATATTTCATTTGTTATTTTTTTATTGTATTATTACCGTAACGTTTTTAATTTTTATTATTACTGTATGTCTTCTCCTTGCACGGAACTACAGAGTCCCGGACGTTTGGAAGGCGTGCGTGGGGCCGCCAACACGTATAGGCCCTTTAATACAACTCTAATAAAATGTATTGGTGACATACCCAGCGATTATCCCTGTACTTATGCACTATAGAAATGCACCTAAGGACAATCCCTGGATTTGCAGGACTATTGCAGTATATTGCAGAGCATATGGAGAAAAACTACTTTGGCTATTCTGATGGAATGTTGGTGGTGTCGCCAACGTTAAAAAAATAGTAAACATGGCGATAGCTATTATATTCATAAATAAAAGGTTTCATATTAAATAACACATACCAATATGGGTTACTAGTCCAATTGTACTTGGACATCTGATAGGTACAATGTGTTAATTCACGAAAAGATACATTTTTCGAACTAGATAAAACCAAGGAGCATAGCCCTACAGCTTTGGTACAATAATAACAAAAGCTAAGACTAAGCTTTTTCCGGCTCTTTCAATTTTGGACCAAAACTGACGATGTCCTTTAAATGAATTAAAACATTCCTTATAAGAATGCCTTTTTATCAAGTGTTTCGCAATATGTTCCTTTTATCTTCGTTTACACTCTGCAGTTGCAAATTAGAAGATCAGCGACAGTCCGACGGACCTAGTTGTCGGATTTCCTTAACACTATATATTCAAAATAAATTATTAGATCGTTTAATACGAACGAAAGGAAATGTTTGTCCTGTGAACTCCACACTAGCTCGAGCCTGTCCCGTGGAGAACCATAAATAATTTATTATACTTTTACTAAATCACAATTAGCCTTGTGACATGTGACAAAACTGAATAATTCATTAAGTGTGTAATTAAAATTATTTTAGTAAACTGGCATGTTGAGGCTACTAGATAGAAGTCATAACCATCGTGGTTGATTCGAAATAAACATATATATAGCAGAAAATGAATCAGTTCTGATTGTATATATGTTTTGATTGTATATTTAGATTAAAAAATCGAGTCTTCTCGAAATTCAAAATTAATTTCATCAGAATTTTTTTATCAATACGACCATAGACAGTACTGCCAACTGTTGATACTACACTGTAATTAAACACATACAATGAATCAAAAAGCTTTACTTATAGCCAGCTCTTCAAACGTAATATATATTTTTTTGCAATACCTACACGTATTTTATACTTTTCTGCGTTACGGAATTCTAAACAAAATTACTTGAAAAATACAAATATTGTTAAGCAACCGAAAATTGATAGTCTGACGTATAATTTTACGGCATAGATACGAATAAGTGAAATCTTTTATTTTGAAGAAACCGGCCATTAGATTTTCATAAAAATTAAATGTCAGTTGAAAATTGCTTACTATATACAAGTATCAAGGTTGTCCCAAATGAAACGCCGGGTTGAATTATTAAAATAAAACAATATTTTAGCGTTTAAATCTAATAAATGTTTTCTTATAAAAGTACACATCATGCTTACAAATAGAACATGTACCCAAGTACGTTTTCGTGACCTACCCCATCACTATCAAAAATAATTCCCATCATTTATTAGGTATCAGATTTAGTTTGAGCACTCACTAGCGGCACATTTGTTAAATTAGCGACGTAATTTTGAACTATAAGAAACTGGAAATAGATTGCCATTTTTTAAATTATTTTCAAGAGTAATGTGGCTGGTCCGTTTACCATACCATACTCACTAAAACCTCAATGAGCAAATTCCAGCCACCTTAGTGACGAGCTTTCTGGAGCATGAAATAAACCAGAGCTGCTACATCCCAACAACAAAAGAAAAGGCGTAAACCTTGGGACAACCTCAAAATCAATGTCTATGAAATTGTATACAAAAAATGCATTTTTTGGAGGTGACATTAAAATATGAATTAAAATCCTCAATTTTACATTAAAAACTGATAATGATCATCGTATCGAGTAAGTAATTTTGCTTTCATGTATGATATAAGTAATTAGTCAAAGTAACTCACGTCTGATGGAAGTAACTCACCACCAATGCACTTGCCAAGATGACAGCAGCTCACCAATGATGTCAATCACTCACCAAAGAAGTCAGTCACTCACTAAATATATCAGTCACTCACTAAAAATACTCGTCACTCACTAAAGATACCAGTCACTCAGTAAAGGAGCCTATTAGAGCGACCAGTGTAATAATAGTGATTGATTATATCAATAGTGAGTGTAGTATTCCCTATTGGTGCACTGGTTGCTATCTTTTAGCACATCTTTAATTACACTTTTTCTTTTAATATCAAAAACACTTCATTGCACAAAAACTAAGCTTGTTAATGTAATAAATTGACCTTACCAGTGTTGCCATCTTCTTGCGGTTTGTTGAAAAACTACTAACTCTTTGGTATTAACATAATGACGTTTTTTGTTATTCATTATTTATCATTATGTTATTTGTTTTAAATTTATAAATATACTTTAAAAAAATATAAAAATAGAGACCAACCAGCATCGTGACTAGGGTCCAAGCCACCGGCGATTTTAGAGGGAGGAACCCTTTCAAAATACGAGCCGTATCGAGGAGTACCGCTCTCTGTATCAAACCCTTAATCCAGCCTCCCAACGAGAGCCTCTGGACATGTTGGTTAAGGCTCTCGGCTATTAAGCAATTGGCCGAGATAACTATCGGTACTATGATTGCCGAGTCCACACTCACACGTGAACAACCTCGTGTGCCAAGATATTTAATTTGTTTATCTCTCTGCTTTCACAAGTTTCTCGTTAACATAATGACGTATGATTATTAAGGTGCACAGAAATATATGTGCACCCAATAATCGCATACCGACGTCATAAACCCAGTCGACACCAAAGTACCAGCCGGGCATTCTACGCCCGCGATTACAAACCTCATCTACAGAGATTTGTAAAGGCGGGCGCGCAGATAAGTTACTCTCGAAAATTAATTTCAATATAAATTCAATTTCAATGTCTTTTAGTTCAATAAATATCCGCACAACAAACGTGTCGCTACTGAAACTTCAATCTGACGTTAATCCAATATCGAAGGATCGGAATTATTTTAGAGAGTAAAGAAGCTATGCTCTTATGGAAACTGCTAGCAAATTCCATAAGATGCTCAGCTAGAAGAAACATTCAACTTATCCATATTTAAACATAAACTTATTCAAAACCAATAACGTACCGTTAATTAGATTCCATTTCCAGATAATTTATCACTTTAACGTTTCATCTATCTTCTCATATCATCTTACATAGTGTAAATCCATTGCAATCACCTGAAAAAAGTAAATAGTTAATAACAAAGTATTTTCATGATAATTAGCTGATAATGACTTACCTGTTAAATATACTTAATAGACTTTGTCAATAGTGATTTTAGACTTTCAAACACATAACTTCAGATTTTAACAACGTTTGCAATCTAGCTGATAGCTTGCGGGCTACCGAAAACCGTAATAAAGTAAACTTATTAAATTTGGTCACGTTTACAGCTTTATATGAACAAAGGTTCATATCAGGCGATTAACACACGGTACGGCGCGGTAACATATGTCGCAAAGGAGCGCAGTCAAGCAGATTAAAATGTTTTACCGCTTTGAGGCAACCGCCGAGTCTTTACAAACAATCTTGAGGTCAGAGTCTCCTCGCTGTGCCGTGCGAATTTCGGTCCGCCAAAATTTGATGTATTTGATCACGCGGCAGCACGCGGTGGCGTACCCAAAGCGTGTGTTAAAAGCCTTATAACGTCTGACGAAAACTCTTTGTGCACTTAGTATAGGAAATTGAAAGTACGCTTCGTACATCGATTAATAAAAGACCTTTTTAGAATTCAAACCATCAGCTACCCTCAACAGAGTAGACTAGTTGACTTATAAATGTTTTTTATAAACCCAAAATGTTAATGATAAATGTGGTGTGTCGTAAGAAAGAAGGGTAAAGAAAAATAAAGAATGTGGGTGTGTGTGGTAATACGTTAGTGTCTGAATGTTTTTCAATAAAATGCCTGGAACAGACCTTAATATAAAACCTTGGAAGCTTTGCTCGGGCAATACTGCACAAAAATAATTTGTCCAACCGTTGTAGACGATGAGTAGTGCGATACCTTGCAATATGATCAGTGCCCACCTGTGTGCTGATGCTCATGCTGTAGCCATTTGGTAGAATATTAAATTTTTCTCGGCCATCTGAAATCTTGGCCATTTTTACAAATCACATGTGGAGACGACTTGCAGTTCTGCTTTGAATTATGCGCCGCGTTGCTTAGAAATGCTTGTTTTAATGTATACTAACATGGCGGGCTACTCTCAGTGCGCACGCGATGGGCGAATCGTCGTACGTAAGCATCGGCAACGGATAGTAATTTTTGCTGTAATGAGTTTATAAAGTACCTTGGATACCTTGGCGATCTCCTAACAAGACCCGGGCAAGATAGCAGTTGAATCGAATGGCTGTATGGCCCTACCCGTGAGTTGTTCATCTCGGCCAACTGATCCTACAACATGTGCGTAATATACAACCTTAGCAGGCTTCGTGGTGGCCAGTGCTCGGGCAAGATTTCTGGCGACCTGAATAATAGTTGCGTCTTGTAACCGAGCAAGGATCTTGGTAAGTCTGTATACAAAATTTTACATACTTTGCGGATTTTTCCCAGTGCTCTCGCGTACGTGTGGTTACCGCGCGATGTAGTTCAAACTTAGGTGTGGTTTATAGATACCTTGATAGTTAACAAAATTGCCAGGCTTGACAGCATCCTTCTTAATTTTCACTTAGCTAAGGTTCAAGAGATACCTTAAGATCATACTAACTTGGCAAACTTCAACAGTAGATTATTACGGGCAAAGACCACACAGCTTGAGGTAAGCTGAAAACTAGAAGATACCCTGGTGGTCTCCTACCAGTTCTCGGGAAAGATTTGTAAACATTTTGAGATACAGTCGGCTTAACTGACGTCTAGATTTTAGTTCATCTATATACAAACATTACCTACTTTTCACTAGCGCGTGGGCCGTAACGCGGCTAAACTGATAGTGAAGCTTAGAAAATACCTTGGCAGACTTCCAATAATATTCGGTGAAGATTGTGGATGACTTGAATGGCAGTACTTCTCGTACGTGGCACGGCTAAACTGATCGTAACGCAAATGGTGGTTGATTTGACTTGATACTAACTTGTCAGACTTGAAGTGTTTTATACTGGACTATCGCGATCAACTGAAGCTTGAAGTAAGCTGAAAACTGTGAGATAACTTGGTGATATCCTACCAGTTTTCGAGGAAGGCTGCAGGAATATTGAAGTGCATTAGGCCTAAATGACGCCTAGAGGTTTTGTCTATACAACATGTAACAGAAATGCCCCACACACATCAACAATCAAACACCCTTATCCTGAACATTCGGTTGAAATCAAAATAAATACACTGAAATTTTACTTTTATGTGATTAAATATTGTTCATTTAAGTCACAGCACATGCAGTCGCATATGTGTGTAGAGCGAGCGCAAAAAGAGCCAACATTATTTTAATATCGGCTACATTGATACTTCAAACTGTTCAACGAAAGGGTGACTCTAAACTTCGGTTTCAGGGTGTGGGTTTATTATATTACATGTTATATACAAATATTACCTAGTGGTGATTGATGAGAGCGTGAAACATATCGTGAAATGGTCGTACACGTTGAGCCATCTGAAGACTTGTAAATTACTTCACTAGCCTGTATACAATTTTTGCAAGTCTCCTACAAGTTCGAGAACAATTACAGGTGACTTGAAGTAAAATGTCGGCTTAACTGAAGTCTGAATGTTGGCTCTGTGTAAAAAAAAAAACCTATTTTCTGTGTTCTCCCTGCTTCAAAATATGAAGTATCTCCATACTTTGTTTGAGAAAGAAAATGTAGCTACCTTAGCAGAATCATAGAATTTCTGCAAGCGCGGGTCTAGCGGGATTAATGCGTGGAACAGGTTGGAGAACAGAAACTTGACTTAATACTTTAGAAACTTGGCGGTATCCTACCAGTGATCAGCTGTCGTCTAAAAGTTGTCTGTGCTTGTCACTTTATAAACTTGACCTACTTGTGAGTTCTTCCCAGTGCTCGAGCATAAGCAGAGCCTTGTGATTAAGTTCTAGGTAGACTGCGGTATATAGATACCTGGACTTGGTTACCTTCTCAGAGAACAGACGGAGCATGGCGAAGGCAAACCTCAGCTAGCAAGTTGAATTAAACGGTAGTTTTTTTTATTTTTATTTTGGCTGAAGTTAATAAGATACCTTGGCAAACTTGGCAGACATGAAGACTTTCTGAGAGCATGACCAGTGGACATAACGCGGGCGACTGTACAGCTTGCTTGGCTGAAACTTGGCTCAATACTATACTAACTTGGCAAACTTGGCAGTCTCCTAATTTATCTGACGTTTAGAAGTTGACTTGGCTCGACAGTACAAACATGGCAGGCTCATTCGAGTACTCTGCATTAAAGATTCACTTGAAGATTAGCAGAAAAGATTTAGTTACCTTGTCTTGCCGTTAAAGTTGTTTGTCGAACTCATTTCAGTGACGTGATAATATTCAGCAGCATAAGGGGGCTTAAGGGGGTTTAAGCGGCTACTTAAAGCGATTCAGTCAGTCAGTCATTTTAAAGTTCTAGTGAAGGAAAGAAATTGTGCGCGGTAATATCAACTTATTATTTTGTCTACAATTTAAATGCTCACCAAAAAATGTAAAATCACGTATCCTTGCCAAGTAAAATAAATTAAATTGATACTACAATAGAGTCAACAGGCCCATCAATAGTGTGCATTTTAGACATAATTAAATAATATATTTTTGCTCATCAAAATTAATAATAAGTGCTCACCAAATAGGTATTGTTTGACTAAAATGGTACTTAAACAATAACACCAAAAGCATATATTAATAAACCATTTTATTGTGGTTGGCGCAATATGTCTTCCTTCTTTGTCAGACGCTATCTCACTTTCTCACTCATGTCAGATTTTACACCATCCATATACCTGTTCTTGACTCTGTACTGACTGATGATCTGACTCTGTTTTAATTATATCCTTCCTCTTTTATGCTTTTCATCACATATCCACAAACAGTTACTTCCACCAAAATAGTATGTCGTTAGTCAGGGACTGGACATATTATTTCGATGGTTACTTCTCAACTTTTCTGTCACCAGTGTCACTTTCATGATTCCCTCTAATATACTCGTTCCTTGTTCTGTCTCTTCTTGGCACACCACACATAGCGTTCATGGCGTAAAGGCAGACACATTACACGATTGTTTTATAGCAAATTCCCGTTTTGTAGTATTATAGCACAATAAATGAAAATAGTTTTGATAATTACATTGTGTCAACGCAATTTGGTAAGCATTTATCCGCTGTGGTAGGCATTTGAAATAGTTTAGTTGTACACAGATACTCATGTATTTACGGTAAGAGTTTAAATATTTCGACTATAGGATGTATAGTTACACATCCATACTTTTTTAAGAAAATATGGTCGTTAAATTCATTCAGTCTGTTTCACCGTTTACTGGTAAACTGGCTGGTTACTTAACCACAACATCCGTTTCACAAGAGTTTGATAATTACCTAATCTAGCTGATGAAGTCATTAAGACTAGGTATATTTTTATTTGACAGATATTTTACCTGTAAGTTAAAAGTCGTCTCGATTGAGTTATACGTGACGGTTCAGTTATTATTTTAAGGCTTATAGCCTAAACGAATATAATCTACGAATTTTTGTGAGTAAGAATCTTATAAGAAATGACAGTTTCATTAAAAACATAATTGAAGGAAAAATAGAAGGCACGAGAAGGAGAGGAAGACCAAGGATAAGTTACATGAGCCAAATAAAGGAAAAGGTTGCCGTCATGTCGTAAAAAGAGGTAAAGGAGAGCGCACTGGAGAGAGAAAAATGGAAAGAACTTCATCAGCTACACCGACAAGAGCAAGGCTCTTAAATAAGAAGAAGAAGCGTGACAGAAGAAGTATCAAGACTCCATTTAGTCGAACAAGACCTTGAACATGTAATATTGCATACAAACTTACCAGATTTGGTTGAGACTTGAGTATTCATCTTCCTTAAGGCTCGTAGTACACACAGCTAGGATTTAGGAGTCTACTTACATTGGTTGAGAGCTCGGGACTCGGCAGGCTCCTCTAATACCTATGTATTGACGACAAGTTAACTTGTCGACAAACACTATCTTAAGTATATTTTACATTACGGCTTTCTCAAAAAGCTTATGAGTTTTGTGGAATCAAAAATATGGTCGTGAATATAGCCGTATTATAAACATGCATAAACCAGTGCAACCCAAGAGAATGTGCCGACCATACTCAAGACTAATGTTGACAAGTGACAAGTCTGTCTATAGACGTCTTCTTCACCAACAGCAGAGTTCAGAAAGTCCCAAATGTTCCATCGGTCGTGGTAGGGTAGTTTGACATAGTGTTGAATATGGTCTGCACAGGTGTGAGTCGACAAGTGAACTCGTGTGACCAACTTGGCAGCCTTGTTGGGTTCCTCCCAGTGCGTGTGCATGTGCGCGGGCGACTTGTGCAGCAGCTTGGGCTTGGCGCGCTCCGCCTGCGCATGCGCCTGCGCATGTGCCTGCGGGCTGCTGCCGCCCGGCGCCGCCTCGTGCTCCGTCTTCAGCGACGGCTGGCTCACGTCTGACCATAAACGACCATCGTCAACTGCGACCCTCTCACTAACCCAAGGGACGGTAACACAACCCACGGCCCCAAGATATGACACTGAAAATCACAATAACACTTTGCTTGACATGGGAATCGAACCCATGCTCACAGTTAACAGCCGAACTTGCAACCTTATTTATGTACTTAAAGGGAATATTCCTGCGTGCTTGCCGTTATTAGTGCGAAGTGAAAACAAAAATTGATCGTAAAAGAATGTTAAAGCAGTAACCTCTAGGTCTAACAGTGTGCGGCATGACGATCATGGGCGGGATGCGCTTGCACTGGTGGTACTGCGCCTCCACGGAGTTCAGCACCACGCGCACCAGCGACTGCACCATGGCGCACACGCTGCCGCTGCCGTAGTGGTACTGCCACACAAAGCCATACGATATAACTCATCTTTCTAATTTAAATGCACCTTATAAAAACTACACTACAAAATTTCCAGAAGTCTGGTAACACGAATCAAGTAATATTACTGAGGTTTAGTTTTAGTATTTTTGTTTAATGGATCCAATTTTTTTTTTCTTATTCTTGGGAAGGCTTACAGACTAATTACAATATTTAATAACAAAATAATATCTATGTTGCTAATTACAAGCCTCCACAAATGTGTACACATACAGAAAAAAAAAGACTCCCTTATATATTACATAACTTAATTTACACAATACAAGTAAATATATTTTTTTTTCCTTCATTGCTATACAATACATATGCATATACTGTTTTAATCTCGATAGATTGAACAAATTAAGGAATAAGATTAAAAAAAAAACTAAGCTGAGATTCGCCTTGCTTTACTCGCGTGGGTACAGAATAAATCAATGTCAAGATCACGTGAAACCTTGTTAAAACTATATGCGCTTCTTATGAAAAAGGCATTTCGCCTATAGTTAGTCCTTACAAAAGGTGTATCTAAAAGAGGTCGTTGACGGAATCCAACATGATTAGTACGCAATGACAATTTTGAGACAAGTTCAGAACTGTCAATAGAGCCGTTTGCGATATTTAATAGGAAACATGTATCATTAATGTGGCGCCTATAGTCAAGCGGTAGAAAGTGATATATTATAGATTAGGTTTGATGCTTACTTACTCACAATAGACCAAAACTTGTTGAACAATTCTTGGGTCTTTGTCTTCAAATCATACTGCAGAGGCAGATAACATTGTTTTTTCTTCATCATCATCAGCCAGAAGACGTCCACTGCTGAACGAAGGCCTCCCCCAATGGGGGGGATTTGCCATAATCCCCACGCTTGGCAGGCGGCTTGGGGATCGCAGTGGCTCACCGATTAGTGAGAGGACGCTGCTGCCCGTCCGCAGGTGTCTGGCCGCAGTTTTATGACGTACCCGGGTCCAAGTTTTTTTCTTACTACAACTTAATATAATATAAGCTGCTACAAGAGCACTTACCTTATACAGTACAACGAGCAGCGCCATAAGCCAGTGTCGTCTCACATGCGGCTCCAGCGCAGCGAGGGAGTGCGTACTGGCCGCGCTACACGCGCTGCTGCCGGCACCGCAACAGTACTACACAATCAACAAATCAATTAATCAACAAATCAGTAGAATTTTTCACATCTGGTCACACATCCGAATCATCCCCATCCAGTATGGTAGCCCCAAAAATCTATATAATAAGTCTACAGAAATCGTAAAGGCGCGAGATATTGTCACCACGTATGTATGAACAAATTATAAGTACTACAATACAAGAAAAAGTTGAGAGTGCATATGTAAAAATGTGACGTATGTGCACAGAATTAAGTTTAGTTTATATTGCACTGGCGATTTAATATTTAGGTTTCTATAGCGCTGACCAAAACGAAGTCCATTAAATCTGTGTTTTGACATTCAGTGCTGTACACGTACACATACAGTGCTGTACACTGTGTACATAACAGAGGCCCTAGTGTAAGTTTCTTTCAACAAATTCGATTTACTACATCGAGTGCGTTCGGCGCTCCGATTGGTCCGTTTCGTGCTCTCCACCAATCGGAGCGCCGAACGCTTTAGATGTAGTAAATCGAATTTGTCGAAAGAAACTTACACTAGGGCCTCAGTTGAATTTCACAAAATCTTTTCTTAGTGGATGACAAAATCTTTTTTTTTTATTATCGTGATGAGCACTCATCATTGGCTATCCTCCGCCTGGGGGGACTCTTAGTAGATGCCTTTACCCTATAAGGAACATATCATACCAATTTCAAGTTTAGTAAGTAAGCTTATTCGTTCCTGGGATTTCGTAATTAGTCACTGAGTGAAATTTTTTTTTGTTTTTGTTCGTAATTGTCAGGGCAAGATTTGTATGATTTTTTTTTTTGAAAATCTTCCTGAAAATTCTGAAATTTGGTTGGTATTTTTGTATGAAATTTCTCATTTTCTTCATTAGTAAATTGCACCCGTGCGAAGCTGGGGCGGGTCGCTAGTATATAGATATAATAAAAGTAATATCTCACCTGCAACAGGAGTAAGGTAGGCTCCGCAATGCTAGCACCCATCACGTGGTTCTGATCCAGCACTTGGGGCAGGTTGGCCATGAACGCGTTGAATATTGATGATTGTCTGTATGGGTAAGTGAAAGGGCACATGTACCATTATTTCTATGTATTAGTTATCCACGAGAAAAACAAAAATATATACACAGACTGTTCTGAAAATCTTTAAGCTTATTTGAAGAGAATTCTTCTAAAAGGAGAAGATTCTTTTCGAAGAATGTATGAATCAAATATCTTCTACAGTACTTCTCAAAAAATACAAGAAAGAGTGCTCTTTCAATTATCACAAGGTTTAATGCTCTATTATTATACTTTATTGGTAAAAAAAACGTTATTATCATTATGGATATTTTTGTTAGTAAATGATTTCAAAATTACAAAAAAATTTACATCTGCTTGTGTCGCTGACTGTACATTAAAGTAAAAGATTTTACCGTACTTACCGCAATGTAAATGGTGACATATGGAAGTACTTTTCCACACAGTTGTACCCCAGTAGCAGGAACAAATGCTTCAATACTAGCTCTTGGGTCTTGGATGATTGCTTGTCTTCCATCGGATGAGCTTGGTCGGATCTAAATAGGAGGGAAAGGGATCAGTCATCTTGTATGTTAAAAAGGAATTATTATTGACGACTCTTAATTTATAATATAAAAAAAAACGAATTTGAAACAAATTTCCTACTATACTATTGTTTGTATTCTGAAATTATAATAATAATAATAATATTTATTGATCATAAACATTAAGTACTATGTTACAATTGTAATCGCCAAACGAATTTCTAAAGATTTGATTACTAAATTCTCTTTGAATTTCATTATTTGTACATATATTTTCGAGGCTACCTGGATAAGAACTGCATGAGCAAAAACACCAGCAAGTTAGTGGTCTCCCGGTCAGCCTCCTCCAGATCTACCGCTTTGGGCAGCACCGTGGTCAGGGTGTCTTCAGACCGACCAGATAGAGAGTGGAAACCGTCTGTATGGAAAAAATTAACTTTTTACACATGTATACTGGTCAGCACTTTGATTACGTAAGAACAGACAAACACAATGAACCACAACATAACATCTCTTTCTCACTTTTATATTTTTTCATAAGAGAATACGGAATAGCATGTTTATTAGGCAAGCATCTTTCACATTTTTCTAAGTAATACGGGGGCACCATCGTCATTAATACGACGCGAAATGAAATATTATGATGTTGGACACATCGAGAAATAAAAGTGAGAGTGCAGATTTGAATATCTCATGTTACATTGCTTGCCCCAGTCATTGCCAATGCGCAGGAGACCTTTGCGCAGTGCAGCGCACACATGTTGTATTTTAAAAGTGATGCTGAATACGGAACCGTGTACTGGGGGTAGGTGTCGAAAGGCTCTCCTACCCTATCAGTGGCTATAACTCACCGTGCGAGTTGTTCGACCGCTGCCCAGAGCCCAGCGGCTGCGGCGCCGCGAGCAGCTGTCCGAGACCGAAGCGAGACGTCTTGCGCTTCAGCAGTGGTGCCGAATACTGACGAGAGTACACTTTCTCGCGTTCTGTACCAAATTAAATACTCATTTATTTGGAATTTCTCTGAATCTGATATTTTCCTGCGGTAAAATGAAGCCTATATTTTAAGTTAGAATGCTAGCAATACATCAGTGAAAACTGGATTCAATTCCACGCGGTAGATTTTGCGTGACAGGTGTAAAAAAACATACAGACAGACAGAAATCATAAATAAATTTCAAATAGAGACCATGTGAAAATTAAGTAATATGGATAAAACATCTTTTTTGGAATTCCCATTCGACATACAAAAAGTAATCGAAAGCAGTCGAGATTTTAGTAAGGCTTTCAAAAGACTTGCGTCGAATCGCGCGAGATACGCTCACTCATTGCTCTAATTTTCAGTTCGTACCCGTAATAGTAAGTAACAAAAGGGGCATTTATCGAGAGCGAAATTGGGGTGCGAGATCGTGATGATTAAAACTGAAATCGAAAATTAGGGCTCCAAAAGTATGGTCGTTCTCGATGGCCTAATGGTGCCACTACCACTTGGTGCCGAACGACGCGCTCAGCGTGTTCACGTTGGTGTCGCGCGCACTAACGCTTACCGTGGCGCGTGTCGGGGTGCGGCGGCATGGTGGCGGGCGCGGAGATGGTGCGCTTGTAGGGCCACTTGGTGCCGAACGACGCGCTCAGCGTGTTCACGTTGGTGTCGCGCGCACTAACGCTTACCGTGGCGCGTGTCGGGGTGCGGCGGCATGGTGGCGGGCGCGGAGATGGTGCGCTTGTAGGGCCACTTGGTGCCGAACGACGCGCTCAGCGTGTTCACGTTGGTGTCGCGCGCACTAACGCTTACCGTGGCGCGTGTCGGGGTGCGGCGGCATGGTGGCGGGCGCGGAGATGGTGCGCTTGTAGGGCCACTTGGTGCCGAACGACGCGCTCAGCGTGTTCACGTTGGTGTCGCGCGCACTAACGCTTACCGTGGCGCGTGTCGGGGTGCGGCGGCATGGTGGCGGGCGCGGAGATGGTGCGCTTGTAGGGCCACTTGGTGCCGAACGACGCGCTCAGCGTGTTCACGTTGATGTCGCGCGCACTAACGCTTACCGTGGCGCGTGTCGGGGTGCGGCGGCATGGTGGCGGGCGCGGAGATGGTGCGCTTGTAGGGCCACTTGGTGCCGAACGACGCGCTCAGCGTGTTCACGTTGGTGTCGCGCGCACTAACGCTTACCGTGGCGCGTGTCGGGGTGCGGCGGCATGGTGGCGGGCGCGGAGATGGTGCGCTTGTAGGGCCACTTGGTGCCGAACGACGCGCTCAGCGTGTTCACGTTGGTGTCGCGCGCACTAACGCTCAGCGCCTCATGTGCACGGCGCACCTTGTACAGGAACCATTCCGAACTAGTTTCACTGCTCACCAGTTCTAGGTGGACAACAGATTGATTGGGCTGCATTACATACGGTTTGACTTAAAGGTTTAACAAATGTATATTATACTTTTTACAAAAAACGATAAACCAAACCGAAAATATTAATTTCATATCGACAAAGGCTTACTCTGGATTAGAAAGCGTACTCTCGCTTTATAATAAGTTTTGCGGTACTAACAAAAACCTGAGCCTAAAAAACTGACTCCAAAAAACTCAAAAACAAAACTAACTAAAAAGCAAAAAATGAATGTTTTATTATACAATATAGTAGTTGAAGAATATTGAAGTCGGTGCCAAGTAAAACATAAAAGTAATGTACCTTGCTGCTATAATAGCGACATTGAAACAACGAGTTTACGTAAAAATTGTAGAGTGCGAGGCGAATTATGCGTCGGACACGACAAATGCACTTCGCCAATAGTGTCGGTTTATAAATGCATGTTTAAAAAAAAAAAAAGTACAATTTTGAGTGATGGGTAGACCTAGTAAGGACGCTTCTCTTGAAGAACTTTACAAAGGTCAAATGTATGTTGCCCAAAGTCGAGTGAAAACCCTGGACGGTATTGCACTTTGTGTTATATACGGGAAAATATATCGAGTGATCACAAACTCGGAAGTTTCACTCCCTAACTCCTTACCGTTGAGGAGTACTATGATATCCATCATCAGCTCAGCATAATGAAATGATGATTTTCAAACGCCAACACCTGACTTATTAAGGAAAAAAGCTCAAACGCACTATTTGTCCTACAATGTTTGAGGATATCCCTAGGATCCCATCATCAGATCCTGGTTTGGTGACAATGGGACCAATTTGGGAGTATACTCATTCAAACAAAAAAAAAATTTTTTAAATCGGTCCATAATTCACGGAATGATAGCGTAACAAACATACAAAAAAAAAACATACAGTGGAATTGAGAACCTCCTCCTTTTTTGAAGTCGGTTAAAAATCATTATATGTATAAATAAATAAATCATTAATTAATTTGCGGCAAAACTGAAAAGTCAAAGTCAAAGTCAAAGATCTTTATTGTGAGACAGTGGTTACAGAGTTGTTATTTAGTTATTTTGGTGTGCGTTCGCACTGCTCAACCATCTTAGGCATACAATAGTTTGAAACAATTTCTGTTATCTTAGACCTAAGTTTAAGTGATATATTATATTAATTTCTATATAAATAGTCATTTTAATTTAATATATAGCTCATATTTTGCATCAGAACACAAAAACAGTTTGGCACTAACTCATCACGAATCTGTCGGACAAAAATTCATGTACTGTATAATATGGTCTAATTACCAAGAAGTCATTTAATTTTTTCTTAAAACATTTAATATCTTCAATTTCTCTTATTTGCTTAGGGAGCTTATTATAAATTCGTGAGGACATTCCGAAGAAACTTTTAGAAAGTAGAGCTGTTTTTGAGGGTATATTTGCTATTTTTTCGGCATGTCGATGGGAGTACAAGTTACCAAACCTTTCCTTATTGGTTTTTACGAACGTGGCGACCTCGTAGATGTAGAGAGTAGGAAAGGTTAAAATCTTAAGCTATTTAAAATATGGCATACAGCTATCAGGGGCACATATGCCACAAACAGCTCTAAGACATTTCTTTTGCGCCCTAAATGCGAGTTCCCTGTCTGTAGCATTCCCCCAATAAATTAGTCCATATCTAAGCGTAGACGTTACATAGGCATGATAAGCGGTTAGTAATGCTGTTTGATTTACAATCTTAGATAGTCTGTATAAAGCGTAGGAAAATTTATTTAGTTTTTTACACACCGTATCAATTTGTGTTTTCCATGACATATTTCTGTCAATCCATAGACCTAAGAATTTGATGGTATCTGTTTCATTTATTTTATTCATTTCATATATTACATTTAATGTCAAAGGGGTTTTTCTTTGGGAATAACTGACTATTTTTGTTTTATCTAAATTAATTATAAGATTATTACATGTTAACCAGTTTATAATGTCATTTAAAGTATCGTTTATGTCATTGAACAGGATCACTGACTATTCATCATCATCATCAGCCAGAAGACGTCCACTGCTGACTATTGCATATAGGAAATTCAAAAATGAGATAATAGAAATACACTTTTTAGTTAAAGCTGTTCAGTCATCGTAAATGATCAAAAGGAATTCGAAGAGTTAAGATCCTGTAAAAAAAGCAAACACTGGTACTACAAACTTGCAAACATAGTCATCAAATAACTCACCTCTCAAGTTCGAAAAATCGATGGTCTTATTGGAATTGATCTGCGCCTCCAAGAAGAGAGCTTCAAATCTGTTGAGGAAGAACTCCCACGTCAGAATCTTGCGGTCACTGAGCGTGTTGTGGAGCTGGTAGATGGACTGCAGGATCATGGGCCGGTCCACGATGACCAGGTCGAATTGGGTCTCCAGGCAGTAGAGGAGCAACTGAGGAGCAATGATGGGTAAGAGGCCAATGCACCACAAAATAGGCGCCTGCTCTGCGGCACCGACTGGTACAAATAACGCAATGACCGTTATCATTTTTGGTTATAGGGCAATAATAACACCTCTTAGAAAAAGAATATTTCCGTCGTATAACATAATTCGTACATTTTTTAACTTAGATAAATAGCGTTTCAGAAATAACCAAGAGATCCGTAAAAAGATGGATCTAAGTCCTTAACCTTATCAATTAAGGTCTTGCGCTTCTCAAAACCACATAGGACTGAACATTTACTAGTCTAGAAAGTCGTTACGAGAGCAGCGTCAACATGTATATGAACACCAAATATGTACGAAAGAGAGAAGAGAGAAAATATTGAGAGTGCGCGAGTAAAATTATATCATATTTACAAAGAATTCAGTTTAATTTATATTGTGTCGGTTTGAAAACTGCCTTATTGATCTAGTGATAAGCATAGCTGCTGAGCTTGAGGTTTTGGGTTAGATTCTCGGGTCGGGCGTGGTGAAATTGAGTTTTTTTGCTAAAAACAACGGGGCTTGGAACTGTGCCCTGTGTGTGTAGATGGCAATAAACTGGCCCGTGATTACAGGGGACTTATTAACGGCATCGGCGAAATATGGTACAACAGTACACAGCTTAACCTTTCGGGGAAATGTTGTAGATTGCAATACTGTAGACTCTTCTTTTTAGGTAAACTAAAACTCACCATGTTCTTGCCGTCTTCATTTTTCTGAGTGTTGCCAGTGGCAGACCACTGCAGAATGTTATCAATATTCAGCAAACATGTAGCGTTTTTTGAATACTGATAACATAGTACAGGGATCCTCAAGGTAGACACCGCTGATGGTGTTCAACTAAACACCTTCAAATTCCAATCAGAAGTGGGTTTTGACCAATTTTTTTTTTAAATAGACATGTAGAACATGTATAGAACATGGTATCACAATCGAAACTCACTGGGTGTGGTTTTCTAGTTGCATGGGAACCTCATGCCGTAGTGGAAAAATTCAGTGGGTGGACTGTGGACCAGGTGTGGTGAACACAAAAGAAAAAGCTTCTTCTGGTCATTAAAAAATCATTGTACTTGGGGGTGAGAGGTAAGTTTTATTGAATTTCCGCATACAGAAAGAGGTTGTAAAACTAAGTGCTTCAGAAATAATGGAACAGAACACTACTGGTAAAGAATATTGTAAACAAAAGCAATTATTATATCAAATATTATGAGATCCTATAGGCTGCAGCGCAACTAACCTAAAGATGCTGGGGATAGGAGAAGATGGATACGTCTATACTAAATCAGCAACAAGTCTTCAAGATCTTTTGGAATTCTTAATAGCTGTAGTGTTTGGAATTGTCCACGGTAGATGGCAATATGCTCGCCTCCTATTATATGGGAGTTAATCCTGGCGCTCTGTTGTTTCTGTGAACCCCTTGTGCACAGAAACAACAGAACGCCAAGTGCTGCACTGCTGTATTCTAGATTTTTATGGCTTGTATGTGTCACGCTCAAAGACCGAAATCGCTCATTGAGTGAAAAAACAGCTCACAACACGTTGTGGTCACTGTAAAACATCCACATCGCGAAATTCGTGTTATGGCTCTCAAAAAACGTCCATGACGCGTTATGGCAATCACAGAAAGACCATATAGCTAAATTCGTGTCGTGGCTATCATGCTATACAACCACAACGCGTTGTGGCAATGAGGAAAAGCCATGACGCCTATGAAACCATATTAGAAAGAAAGAAAGAAAGAAAGAAGAAAGAAAATACGTTTATTTGACCCAAACTAAAGGCACACAATAATAATATTATATAAAACAGAACAAAGAAAGAAAAAAAAAAGGAAAACAAACAGAATAAAGAATAATGATATTAATACCTACTCAGCTTTAGAGCTGCATTGTGTGCCTTATCAGCTGCGCCAAATAGGTCCAGTTCAGCAAAATGCCAGACAACTAGTGCCTGACGCTGGTTTTCAACTGCACCTTTGGTGGTGAAGTGTTACGGATGTAAATCAGTTTTATTGTAAGTGTGTAAATATACTTAAATAAAATAATATAAAAAATAAAAAATGTGTAATAAATAATAATAGTTAAATGTGTGAATTAATAATAGTTAAATATTTTGTATTTGTGTAAATAGGTGTAAAAAAAAAAATGGGGACCATCACATGACAACACTCCGTCGCCTTTATACCGAGAAACCTGTTTAGTATGGTGCACGGAATTGCAAACTCATTTTATAATATAACAACAAACCAAAACAAAATATTAGAATACGGCGCACAGTGATTGGCGATATCCGTAATAATACCTACACCTATGATAGTTCGTAAGTGAACAGTTGAGCAGCCCAATAAGTCTGACTACCAGTCTAACTATAGGGTATCAGTGTCTCCCAGTAACTAGCTGGTGGAGTTTAGTAGTTCTTTATAAAAACCTGATATTCAGCCGCACCTGATGAGACCGGGAGCCGACTAGGAGCAGATGATGATAGCTTATATAACTTACATCAATAGCGTTGTCGTGCACGGTGCCTATATAGAGCGTGGACCTCTGCGCCACATACACGTTGATGTCGTCCATGCTGGAGATGAGGTAGCAGAAGGCGGTGGCCAGCGCCGTCTGCAGCGGCAGGCTTGTCTTCACCGGGGAGCCGTCCATGAACCTTGGAACCAAAGTAGTATAGCAGTATAGTAGGAGTTGGAAGCAAAAGTTAAAGAAGGTAGTAAAATATTAGATATTAGAGCTATTAAGCTACGTGAGGGCTCCGAACACAAGCAGAGAACGGCTTATAAGGGGTCAACAGTAATATTAGTTTACGTGTATGTGTTACTTACTGATAGAGCAATAATAAATAAAATAAAAATATTATTTTCAAACAGATCAATCGTGTAAAAAGACACTGTAAAACAAGTTTTTGAATTCCGGGCATTTAAAAGGTTAAAAAAAAACAATATACAAACCACATTCCCGAATGGTTAGTCAGATTACTACACGCACATTTTGCCGATGCCATTAAATAGTCGCAATATATATACAATGGGGTACAAGTTTATTACCATATAAGGAGCATAACTCTGAACTCTATGCTGACTGAGAATATCCTAATAATATTTAAGATATATACATTAGGGTGTCCCAAATATGACCAAAAAAAATTTTTTTTCGAATTTTGAAATGCATACCCTCTATATCTTTTATAAATGCAAAACCATACTCAAATATGAAATTTTATCATTCTAGCATGATTGCAACCCGTGCCGACCGAGCCACAAAGTTTATCAAATCTCATGTTTAATGTTAATATTTGGTTCTCCTATAACATTAATAAAAATGCAATAAATGAAGTAAATAAAAGACAAAATCAAATTAGAGAAATATTTACCTTTATTTAAACACATAAAATAACAACAATCAGCCAGGGTAATTTCTCTTTAGGGTATGTTTTTTACAGTCTGTATAAAAATTTCTATGTTCCTGGATACAACGCAACAGGAATTATTTTTGCTCTTCTTTAGCCGTGATAAGTCCGTAAAATCTTGCATTAATTTGACAGTTCTTTCAGCAGTGTCATTTAAAATCTTCAAACGAGTTATTCTTCTTTTAGTTTCCAGAAAAGCAGCATTATATTCCCAAGGCACATATTCCTGAAGAAAAATGTCGTCGATTTTCAGTCGAGATTTTTATTTTTCTTCTTTTCTATCTGAATTTCCCCCTCAAAAACACTACGCATAATTCGACCGATTCGTGATAATCGTCTCTTATTAAAGCTTTGTTCAGTTGTGCTATAAAAAACATTAACAAAGATGTAATGTTTGTCTCAGCAACATGGTATTTTACGAAATCAAGACATTTTTCAATGTTATTTGAATCGATGTTTTTCCAATTGTATCTGAACTTTTTAAAGATCGGAATATCTGGAGTGCTAGTAATTTGCTTTATCTCGTTACAGTTTTATGAACCAACTCATAAACATGATGACGACAAGCGAAAAGTAACAATTCTCTTTCTAAATTCTGCTCCAAAAGAGCATAAGCTCCATTGAAACGTCCAATATTCGAAGATTTTGTGTCGCAACACATTATTTGTACCTTGTCATTAACATTCCAGTTATAGAGGGCAGTTGAGATGGTTTTAGCAAATTGGCGAATTTGCTGAATCGAGATGTAATCGATGTTCAGACCAAGCGCTTCTACGAGCGCATGAAGAATCTAAACGGAGTCTCATATGCTTAGCTGGCATCGATCTAAAGCTACGACGAGTTTAGGTGTTATCAGATTCTTTCTGCTGGCAATCTGACTTCGTCTGAATCATGTGGATATTCCAAGTTATGTGTAGTATAAGTCCATGCAAGAGCCAGTAACTCTTTTTGTCTTAGTTTTCTTTCCTTCTCCTCTAATCGTCTTAGTCTAGCTCTTTTGTGTTTGTCCGCCAAGTTTTTGTGTACATCAGGTAAGCATCCCGGTCGACCTGGCTCTCTCTGATTCTTCAAAAATACTTTGTCTTCCTCTATTTTCATTCTTTCAAAGGCATCAGCATGTGCAATATCAAATAAGTTATCAAGGTGTCTTTCACAATTATTTTCTGAGTTCTTTTACAATTTTTTGCAGCTCTCTCCAGACGTGGTTTTTGTAGGAATTCTTATGTTTTTCCAAAATATAATGCACTTCCTAATCACAAGATTAGCACTTTCACTAAAAGTCGTTTGACTTCGCGAATATTGTCAAACAAGACAGCGAGAACTTGTCCATTAGATGGTAATTTTACACCATTTATTAAATGGTTTTTGAAGTCTGGTAAGAAAAATACTTTGTTTATCACTCCGTAATTCAACTGACATCTTTATGCAAGAAATAACAGCGTACTAATATTCTAAAAAATCACGTATGAAATGACAAATAAAACACGTAGTTACAGGTCGCAGTGCAGTACCCGCGCAATTTGTATGGGCGAGTTTAAATCGCAAGTCGGCACGGGTTATCGTTCATAAAATGGACTAATCTTTTGTTTTTAGACTATATTGGGTTATTACGAAAGTTTTTAGAAGGTATGCGTAAAAAAAAATCGCACTTGAAATTTATGGGACACCCTAATATACATTCTTTAAGCATCAAAGGCAGTACTAAAAGCTGTAACAGCAGTTTGTTTAGTCAAGGTGTCACCTGATGATGATGGTGACGCGCTCGACAGCAGTGAACCTGACGTGGTAGTCGTGGTGGTGGAACTGGTCGCGGATGAGGTTACAGAAGACGTCGGCGCCGCCCGCCAGCGTCACGCAGTGCAGCAGCACCGGCACCGCCACCGAGCTGATGTGCGAGTGGGACGCGTTGCACACGTTCCACAGGCTGACGGAGACAGAATGAGTGCGCTGATTAGTAGTGTTCTACAACTTACTATTGCTTAATGGGAATAAGCGAAAGAAAGGCCCAAAAAATTTAATGGGACTGACCGTGGATTCATTATTCTGTGTCAACAGGTTGGATATAAAATAAAGGTACACTACAATCAAGCCTTTTCTCAGATCCTTGAGAAAATATGTTAGATAAAATACAATAATTTGAAGACACAACTCATACGAATGCCTTAGGGCAAGTATACATTGATAGATACAGATAGATACATTTGCGCCGATTTTTCTTAAATCAACATAACTCTTGATTGGTAGACATACTCGAAAATAAAATCACTGTAGTAAACATCTTTTCAAATGTATACGCCCCACGTACTCGAGAATAAATTAAAACATGTATGTACTGGCAAAAAAATTAAACCAAAGATGGCGTCTTACTTGTCAATGAGCAGATTCTCCTGGCACCAGATGAGGAATCCGCGGTGGTCAGCCAGCGCGTCCGTGTTCAGCACCAGCACTTGCAGACATTGCAGCAAGTGGTACAGCACGTCGGGACGAGATGTGCTTTTTAGTTCCTAGAGGAAAAATATGTTTGTAATATGTAATATTTGTGCCAGAAGTTCCTTAAAATTGTTGCTGGGTTAGGTAAGTTTAAAGTCAAGGAAAATATTAATTGGATTCATATTAGAAAATTCTAGGCTATGTTGAGAAAATGGCTGAGTACATTAAGAAAATACTTTTTTATACTTTCGTTTAGAGATAAGAAAAATATAAGACATAAGAAACTCTATCACACCTAAATTATTACGGAAAAAAAGGTGGTTCTACCAAAAAAAAAAATTAATACATATACTACCAATTCAAAATGGAATTATTTACCTGCAAAAGCTGATGTATGTACTGCAACTCTTGGGGCAGTTCCTCGATGCAGAAGTGGAACTTCCCAGCCGATGTCGGCCAGAAGTTGGTCATATCATCTTCCACAGAATCCGCCATAGCTTCGTGATCACCCAGGAGGTTTGGTGTTGACACCTGTATATTGGAGTATTAGGCATTAGTTCTGTTTTATCACGAAGACTCTTGTATGAAAGCGCTTAGACTGTTATAGCCTAACAAATTCGTTCGTGATGCGCCCGTCTTACCCGCCCGCATCCCGGAGTGTTTCGTCCCCCATCGCCGGCAGACCATGGGAGTGTCACGAACCAATTTGCCAGGCTATTTGTGAGTGTTTTCTTTTTGTTTTAAATAGCATCTAGTAGAAGACATCTTAAGAAAACTTGATGAGTAAAAATAATAATAATATTCATTATTAATTTTTTATTATTATTTTATGAATACACTGAATGGAGAATTTTTAATGGCTGTGTGTTTAACAAGTTGTGTTCCTAAAAGTTATAATAATATCGAAATGAAAACTTACATCAGCTGTAGCAGTAGCGACATCCGTATCCGTCAAAGTGACAGTGTGCGCAGTCGCAAGTGTCGGTGCGTCAGGAGGAGGGAGCGACACGGCCATGTCCAGCTGCTCCGTGATCGTCTCCACCGTCGCTGTCATTATCTGGACATCAGAGCATGACGTCACTACTTGAACACCAAGTTTTCAGTGTGTCAACAAGCGTTGGGAGTAAAGCTGATTTTATATAAAGACCTGGCTGGTCAGTGAAATCTACTGCTAGTAGGTACTGCGTGATAGCTACTTCTAAATACTTATTTTTTAAGTTGGTTAAATTATTCTGGTGTTTTTGTCTAGTGTTCTTTTGTTTGTTGAGCTAGAATATTTAGTTCGCTCACAAGAATATTTTCTAGCTACCGTCTGTAGCTTCATGTCTTCCTGGTACAATGACACAGTTATAGGGACTTTTTTAATTAAGAATATTTGCGATTGGTTTTTTTTTTCACCCAGATTATATAATCTACATCTTGATTAAAAATATATAACAAAATACTACACGAAAACAACTAATTTATACGATACTGCAACTTAATATAACCAATCAAATACATTTATATGGAGAATGTCTAAAAATTTAACCGATATTTTTTGTTATATATTTTTAACCAAGTTTATTTCGTGAAAAATCATATCATTGATTTCATAACTACGATATAACATATAAAGTACTGACTCCACTGTGTAAGCTTTAATTTATATCTTTTTAATACTACAAAAGCTATTAATACTGAAAACAGAGTGGAGTAGCTAACGGCCGATTTTACACTGCATCTGTGCTATAAATTATATCAAAATCTATAAACTATAGACTCTAGACAAATTACAATCTAGAATAGAAACGTTAGAAAGTATAATGAATTCGGTGACTTTTGACAACTTATGTCAATCTAGCTTCCGCTCGCGGCTTCGCCCGCGTGTATTTTATTGCGCGGGACCTTAACGTTAATTATTATTCCAAAATTAAAATAATGTTAACCTTTAAACAACGCGTTTAAGAACAGATTGTCCGGCATAAAATCGGCCTACATCTAACACCAATAAAACAAATCACGTCCACATATGAAAAAGCACAAGAGTAAAAGAGACAGACGCTTTGTTCCAGAGACGCCTGACACGGAATAATAGCAAACACACTTACAGACACAAAAATGATAGATGGTGATGGCTTCTATGATAATATAGGCAATACTTCAGCATCTATAGGCGAACCATTCTCTGGTATATGCGAATAGGCCAGCTAACCGTCCCCCTAAAAATGTCAAAGACTCCAAATATCCAAAAGAATTCTGTCAAGGGTCATCGAAGTAACTCAAATCCCAAATAACGAATTGATCACCAATTGAATTTGCACCTTCTAAATTAGAACATAAGGTCCATATTTTCGAGAACGGTTCTCAAAAGATTGTCTTAATTCTGTCTGTGTTAAATAGATCGCAATTAATGAAAATAAGAACAGGAATTTATGAGAGAATTCCTGTCTTTATTATCACTGAGGAGTTAAATAAATTCTTAGAGCACCGTGTCCAACTGCAATCGGTTTTTTGTGGACAAAAATATATTTGGTTACGGTCGCAATATTACTTGTAAAAGGGATAGTATGGATATTTGACTGTACGGTAACTGGGTGTACATAGTCAGTACGCACACAATAACAGTAATTAGTTACCTACATGGTCCGCTAGAGACCGTTAGTTGATTGCAAGCCATTTAGTAAATAAATAGCCTAAAATATAATATCTTTCATCATTAAAAGAGTGATTATGATATTTATTATTTCTATTTGTTCGTATGGAATATATCATTAATATTTTGTAATTAGAAAACTACTTAATTTTCAAAACTGATGATAAAACTTACACAAATTCATCATTGCACGTTTATTATTAAAATCATCAACATATAGCATTGAAATTAGAATTTTGACTTCTATCGAATCACCAATGGGTTTAGGTATTTAATTTAAATTCTTTTAATAAATATCCTACACCACCCTTTTGAATAAAAATATAAATACAGATTGTCTTGAGCGATACGCTTAGTATTTTTTTATTTTTTGAGATTTCTTTAAAATTTACAATTGTCCTTTACGAGAATCCAAATTTTCACTGCCGATATCTGTATATAATAATGTAAACCGCACGGTTGACGCAGTGGTTGAGAGATTGACTGCTGCGCTACGTGTCGCGGCTTCGATTCTCACACGGGAAAAATATTTGTATGATCTACAGATAGTTGTTTCGGGTCTGAGTTTTTATGTATGTGAATATATGTGTTTGTAAACGCACCCACGATACAGCAAATATTCCTAGTGCGGGGGCAACGTTTTTTTTTTAAAGAAAATAAAAGAATGAAACGATACAGAAAAAAAAAAAAACTAAAGAAAGAGTATTTCACACGGACATAAATTGATTGTAAGCTGAAAAAAAAAGAAACAAGACAAAACAATATATCATTTCAATGTAAGGCGTCTCTCAAAGCAAAGCTTAAAAATATCGATCGGACATACTTGCGTGTCGCCTGAGGATTTAGTGATCGTGGCATCCGAACCGACGTCGCTTATGAGAGAGAGTTGCATGAAATGAACAAACTATACAACTACGTTACAATATATTTACTAACACCTACATACATCGGGCTGGCTGGCGGCCAGTGCTCATGGCGCTCTCCTGTTTTATGTTCAATTGGTTTAGTTTTAACTGATGGTAACTTTATTGTGGATGTTATGGTTATATTCCATTTGAGTTATTTTTCTTTATTTTTGTCCTCAAAAGAATAATTATAGGCAATATTTATCGTTATAATTTTGGATGAATATTTGTTTAAAGTGATGTGTCTGAGAAAATACGAATTAATTTTAATTGATATGTAAAACACAATAAAACATTACCATCAGACTATTTAGTTTCATGCAAATTAACAAGAAAAAATAACAATAAAAAAAATAGATTTTTATATCCAAAAATATCTTGATAAATGAATACAAGTATTATCAAATATTTATGACAGTATAGCTGAACATGAATAAGTCAGGTGGTGTAGGCCAGTGGCACTGGTCCGCCTGCGCAGGCGCAGACGCGCGGCATACGTACATGCGGCATGTGCACCAGCACGCCGCCCACGGAGCTGCGGTCGGCGTGCGCGTGCGCGTGCGCGTGCGCGTGCGCGTGCGCGTGCGGGTGCGCCAGCGACATGAGCGCGTCCACCGACGTGCCCGACTTGCTGCGCTCCTCCTCCGACGCCGCGCGCCCCCCGCACTCCGCCCACGGCTCCTCCGACGGGGGCTGCCGCACACACACAACGTATACAACCTGACGTTACGTCACGTCGGGGTCACCACTATGGGGGAACAAGGTATGGTGTCCCTCCATTGAAAAGGGAGAATCCTCCGACCAGGGTGGTTAGCCTGGCGGGCTGAAGCCTGACGACTAAAGTTGGATATTTGTATATGTGTTAGAATCGTTGTAAACTTTCATAGTGCGATTCAGGGTTTGTTGTTGTAGCTTCACTCCGATAGATGGCGCTTTACTTTTTGCCATGTTGCGAGTATTAGTCGCTACTAAATTTAAGCAAAACTAACACCAAAAGATATTCAAGAAAATATTCCTTGGAGACAATGAAGTATATATTATGGAATAAATTATCTAAAGCACTTGAAATTTTTCATGTTTTTCATTTGGTTCGAGAAATACAGCATGATACTTTTTTTTTCTTATTTTACTCTTCTTATGTAAGTATTATTTATTCTTTTATATGTATTGACAATAAAAGTTAATTGATAGCTTGAAATAAAAGTCTGTATGTACATATATACTACGCGGTAAATGACTACGCGATGCTACGACGTAGCTAAAACCACAGCTACAGGTGCTACGCGACCGTAGCAGGAACGTCAGCGTCTAGTAAATATTCGTGTTGTTGTAAAGCCAGGTGTACCGTACCTCAGGCATCGGCTTGGGTTTGTCGGGCACGAGAGCTCTAACAAGCAGCACGGCCAACTGATGCCACAGTGCAGCCGCCTCGCAGTATGAACACGCTCCTTCCGCCAGGCACACCGCTAGAACAAACTACTAGTTTAATATGACATCAAAGGAAATTAAATGAAATTGTGTTTTTTTTTTACATTAGAGTTTTTCAATCTTTACTCGTCTTTTTTTATCTAGATGGTGTCGGCATTTCCTATGATTATCCCTGAGAAGAGCCGAAACAAACTCAGAGGTCAAAGTCTATTTTAATGTAATTATGACGAGCCGTCAAATGTCTATTAAAATTACTTTGGAGACTTGCAACTGCTAATGCACAGACCAAAACGTAAATGATATCACTGTTAGTTTCTTTTGTGTCGGTGGCAAAAGGATATTTTTCAGTTGCATGAAATTTCAAAAACCACTGTGGTAGCCATTCGAGAGATTTTCGATTGCAGGAGTATTAGGGGGCGCAATCGATAAGTAACTACTACATATAAAATATTCGATTAAAAAGAACGAAAGAAATAACTTACCATGCTCGATAGTGTTGGTCTGGTTGGACTTGAGCATCAGACGTAGCAGTTTGGTGGCTTCACTACTCACATTCTGGCTATTAATGCGACGTTGTTGGAGCTCCATCTAGTAAAGTAAATTATGTTTTAGTACCTGAATTAAGATTAAGAACGAAAGAAAGTAACTACATTTATTAAACACATACACAAATTCAAGAAAATAACTGTAAAACACTTGTAACCTTTGTTTCTTGCTTATTTCAACTCTTTTTGTCTCTCTCTTACTCAGTGGAGTAGTAATTGAAAAATTAAAAATTGAACCTTATGTGGTCGACATAAAAGTCATATGACATGTGAAATGTATCAGCTATAGCACAAAATTATACAATTCTTAGAATATTTTATAAGAAACGGACCTGTTTGAGCAATATATCCAACATAAGTATGCAGCAGGTTAGGTTCTGTGGCTTCATCTGGTCGTCCTTGTCTTTCTTGTCCTTGTCATTGTTCGGGGACTCCTTGGAGTCTTTGGGCTTTCCACCGTCTGGTTGGAACACTGTTAATGATAACACCAATATTTTATTTAAAAAATTCACCAATGTTTTTTTTTTCTTTGCTTCCAGTGAGATTCCTTATGTATCGTAGGTACAGTTAACAATAGCCCAATTTTTTTTTATTACGAGAATAAAATTAATATCTACGGAGTTTCGATATCACATGGATCTAAACATTACTAAACTAATCTATACATTACTAAAATAAATGATTACTAAACATACCTGTAGTCGTAGGCGGTTTGAAGATCTTCTCCGGCAAGTTAACGACACAGTGGCTGAACAGGTCGAAGAGCTGCGACAGCGGGATCTTCACGTCCAACATCGATATGGTCTGGACAAGAACATACGACTGTTGAGGAATATGTAACACTAGCTGGTTCCCGCAACTTCAACTGCGTGTATTTTGTATTTGATTAATGTCTTGCTGCAATAGTATATGCCTATATATTTCTCCAGGACCCAGGCTACCTCTTTGCAAAATTTCATAACTATCAACCAATGATTTAGTCGTGAACAGGTAACAAACTGACAGACAGAGTTATTTTTTTGCATTTAGAGTATAGCGTGGAGTGTGGATGTGGAGGAACCTTTACTGAAGTTACAACTACTACCCAATATTCTACACATATTTTTTTTTAGGTTTTATCAATCATACCTGGAACCACTCCAGCACTGGCAGGACAGTATCAGGTGTTGGTGTGTCAGTGACCTTCAGAACTGCGAACTTGTAGAGGTTCTTTTCATCGACACCCACCATGGCGCCCTCCGGCTCCAAGATCTTGCCGAGGGGTACTTTTAGTTCCATTAGTTCCTGTACATGGGAGATACTTTATCAGACCTGTAAGAACTATTTAGCTACCTAAATGCCACACCTAGGAAGAATAAGAGTTGTTGTACTGTTATTATAGTTCGAGTTCTAAGTGTCTAGTTTCAGAAAATTTTATATTAATTTAATAGAAAACCTCTTTTTTTTAATCATTCTTGTTTTTGGATTATTAGTGATAAATATGTAAAGCTATATACATTGACATTTATGTAATAAAAATAAATAAGTTCTCCCCATTATTGTCCCACTGCTGGATAAGAGCCACTTCTCAGAATGAGTAATGAATGAATAAATAATATGACGTAAAAAGTTTTGACATGGTCTCAGGCGACATCACTCTCAAAAACAAAGTTATTTATAGGGTGTATTGTAAAATGTTTTTGATAGATTTTTTTGTTACCTTTTCTGGTACGTCGGTGCAGATGGCTTCCATCCAGGCCGGCATGATGTAGTCCCAGATGGACTGAGTGATGATGCCGTAAGGGATCAGGCAGTACAATCTGCAGACAATAGGATCATTCTATAACACAATAGCTTTGGAACAGTATCTTCAGGCCTAAAAAATCACAACAAGTCAACAGATTTTTAATGTCTTAAAAGGGCTATTACAAAATCGAACTGCTCAGTTTTAAGTAAATATGAAGGCGCGCGGCATCGGACGCGCGTGTGAGTCTAGTGAAGTACGCTACGCACACATGCAAACCGCTATGCCTCGGCCACCGCTACGCCAGGAAAAAACCAACATGAGACTTTGCCACTTTGCTTTCGAAATAAATTAAATTACTGTTATTATAGTTCGAGAAATATTATTTATACCGATGAATGTCATCACCTAGAATGGCTTATTTATTGAGTTACAGTACAGTTATAAAAAAATATTTGAATTTTTATTTATATCTTATACCAGTAAAGTGGCAAACTAGGATACGGCCCGCCTGATGGTAACCAGTTACCGCAGCCTATAGACACTTACAATGCCAGAAGCATCACTTGCGCGTTGCAAGCCTTTAACTCTTTCAGTCTAGGTGGTTAGCAACACTAACCACCTATATCTCATTTTTTAATTTTAAATCTACGCCATGTATAGACGATCCGCTGATTTATTATGAATTTTCACACTATGTTTGACATAACATAAGCGATTGGCGGTATTTCGAATGAATGACAGTTCATTTATATGAAATTCAATATAGTGCTAAGTTAGTTTTATTAGTGTGTGTTATAAAATAATCTATAAAACGGGTGAGTAGGTATTTTTCTTCAATGTTTTTTACTCAATGTATTCTCACAGATGTATTTTAGATGAGTAAATATAAAATCAATACTACATTTGCGCTTTCAATGCGTAATTACAATGAAAATATGGTGGTTAGTAAACTAACCACCGAGACTTTTGCAGGTTTACGACGACAATCGACATGATGTAAATAATGCAATGTACTATGTGTTTTTCGTATTAATTATAGAATGTCACGCTTGATAAATGAAATAAAAACTGCAGAAGACTTATTGGAAAACATTCCTTCAGATAGCGAGAGTATCTGTAGTGATGAGAAAAAGCAATAAAATACTGAAGTTAAACAAAATCCTCTAGTATTAGGTGATTTGACCGGAGAAGTTCAAATATCTGATTGTGACAACATTGATCCAGACGATCACATCCCTTTGTCCAGCTTAGCAAATAGGATTCCTGATTATATCGAGCCCAACGCCAACATTCAAATAGACAAAATACAATAGACCCAAAATAGAAGAAAAACTATGGTGAGTTTTCAGAAAGTGTGGACATCCCCGATCACGTCCTTCATTTTCTTGACTGTTTATTTATTAACGTTTTATTAATTTACAAAGAACTGCAGTCCTCTTCACGCTCAGACCTAGACACCGGAACTCTAAAATAATTCAGACGAAGCGTATATAAGAATCTTTCAGAGCCAGCATATGTCAAAAACAAGCAGAGACCAGATTCAGTGAACAGCAACTGTAGCTCCAAGGTGTCTTCTCCGGGACCTGCTTTTATAAAACTCCACAAGCCTACAGTTTCTGAAGAAATTCGTTTAGGGTGCAGTCGCCATGAACCTAAGAGAGCCACTTCGAGAAGATGTTGCAAATGTAGCACTAAAACATTTGCAGTACGTATGCACCGCAAATGTTAAAATGCCATATATGGCATTGCGATACATGTAAAGACCTCCTTTGCCTGCTTGATTTCGAAATATTAATAAAGAATATTTTATTAATTAAATTCATCATATTTTTATTTCTGTCAATAGTCATGGTGGTTAGTGTTACTAACCACCTTATTCCTCGAAAGCCTTATGGCCTAGACTTCTTTTTCCTACTTTTTGTGATACTTTAATCGTAAACAAAGCTAAAACATAAAAAAAAATATTAAAATTGTCGCTAATGTAAAAGCGTGACTGAAAGAGTTAAGAAAGGAATCACACATGCACAAAGCATCAAAACGTGGCCAAAAGTAAAATGTTATGCAACATCTTTTGCAAAGACAAGGTTTTTGCTGATGTAAACAAATTGAAATATTTATTTAGAACACTCCGAAGAAAAATAATCAAACTTTCTCGGGCATATACCTACATGTTTTTTAATTTTGTGGCTATATCTAAACCATAATCACACATCAAAACTCGAGTCAAACGCACAAAAACAAGAACATTTTTGATAGCCCTCTTAAGGGTCCCAGCTTTTCCTATCGGACTTGAATCTTATTGACAGATTATGTTGAAGTAACCTGTTGAGTCCGTCCTTCAAGTGATGCGTCTTGGAGGCCAGGTTGTCCCAGTGTCCTGCCTGGCGCGTGTAGTGCGGCGGGTGCGGCAGCAGACACGCCACCAGCACGGCGCGGTGCGACTCCGCTATGTTGATAGACTATGTATGTTGAAGTAACCTGTTGAGTCCGTCCTTCAAGTGATGCGTCTTGGAGGCCAGGTTGTCCCAGTGTCCTGCCTGGCGCGTGTAGTGCGGCGGGTGCGGCAGCAGACACGCCACCAGCACGGCGCGGTGCGACTCCGCTATGTTGATAGACTATGTATGTTGAAGTAACCTGTTGAGTCCGTCCTTCAAGTGATGCGTCTTGGAGGCCAGGTTGTCCCAGTGTCCTGCCTGGCGCGTGTAGTGCGGCGGGTGCGGCAGCAGACACGCCACCAGCACGGCGCGGTGCGACTCCGCTATGTTGATAGACTATGTATGTTGAAGTAACCTGTTGAGTCCGTCCTTCAAGTGATGCGTCTTGGAGGCCAGGTTGTCCCAGTGTCCTGCCTGGCGCGTGTAGTGCGGCGGGTGCGGCAGCAGACACGCCACCAGCACGGCGCGGTGCGACTCCGCTATGTTGATAGACTATGTATGTTGAAGTAACCTGTTGAGTCCGTCCTTCAAGTGATGCGTCTTGGAGGCCAGGTTGTCCCAGTGTCCTGCCTGGCGCGTGTAGTGCGGCGGGTGCGGCAGCAGACACGCCACCAGCACGGCGCGGTGCGACTCCGCTATGTTGATAGACTATGTATGTTGAAGTAACCTGTTGAGTCCGTCCTTCAAGTGATGCGTCTTGGAGGCCAGGTTGTCCCAGTGTCCTGCCTGGCGCGTGTAGTGCGGCGGGTGCGGCAGCAGACACGCCACCAGCACGGCGCGGTGCGACTCCGCTATGTTGATAGACTATGTATGTTGAAGTAACCTGTTGAGTCCGTCCTTCAAGTGATGCGTCTTGGAGGCCAGGTTGTCCCAGTGTCCTGCCTGGCGCGTGTAGTGCGGCGGGTGCGGCAGCAGACACGCCACCAGCACGGCGCGGTGCGACTCCGCTATGTTGATAGACTATGTATGTTGAAGTAACCTGTTGAGTCCGTCCTTCAAGTGATGCGTCTTGGAGGCCAGGTTGTCCCAGTGTCCTGCCTGGCGCGTGTAGTGCGGCGGGTGCGGCAGCAGACACGCCACCAGCACGGCGCGGTGCGACTCCGCTATGTTGATAGACTATGTATGTTGAAGTAACCTGTTGAGTCCGTCCTTCAAGTGATGCGTCTTGGAGGCCAGGTTGTCCCAGTGTCCTGCCTGGCGCGTGTAGTGCGGCGGGTGCGGCAGCAGACACGCCACCAGCACGGCGCGGTGCGACTCCGCTATGTTGATAGACTATGTATGTTGAAGTAACCTGTTGAGTCCGTCCTTCAAGTGATGCGTCTTGGAGGCCAGGTTGTCCCAGTGTCCTGCCTGGCGCGTGTAGTGCGGCGGGTGCGGCAGCAGACACGCCACCAGCACGGCGCGGTGCGACTCCGCTATGTTGATAGACTATGTATGTTGAAGTAACCTGTTGAGTCCGTCCTTCAAGTGATGCGTCTTGGAGGCCAGGTTGTCCCAGTGTCCTGCCTGGCGCGTGTAGTGCGGCGGGTGCGGCAGCAGACACGCCACCAGCACGGCGCGGTGCGACTCCGCTATGTTGATAGACTATGTATGTTGAAGTAACCTGTTGAGTCCGTCCTTCAAGTGATGCGTCTTGGAGGCCAGGTTGTCCCAGTGTCCTGCCTGGCGCGTGTAGTGCGGCGGGTGCGGCAGCAGACACGCCACCAGCACGGCGCGGTGCGACTCCGCTATGTTGATAGACTATGTATGTTGAAGTAACCTGTTGAGTCCGTCCTTCAAGTGATGCGTCTTGGAGGCCAGGTTGTCCCAGTGTCCTGCCTGGCGCGTGTAGTGCGGCGGGTGCGGCAGCAGACACGCCACCAGCACGGCGCGGTGCGACTCCGCTATGTTGATAGACTATGTATGTTGAAGTAACCTGTTGAGTCCGTCCTTCAAGTGATGCGTCTTGGAGGCCAGGTTGTCCCAGTGTCCTGCCTGGCGCGTGTAGTGCGGCGGGTGCGGCAGCAGACACGCCACCAGCACGGCGCGGTGCGACTCCGCTATGTTGATAGACTATGTATGTTGAAGTAACCTGTTGAGTCCGTCCTTCAAGTGATGCGTCTTGGAGGCCAGGTTGTCCCAGTGTCCTGCCTGGCGCGTGTAGTGCGGCGGGTGCGGCAGCAGACACGCCACCAGCACGGCGCGGTGCGACTCCGCTATGTTGATAGACTATGTATGTTGAAGTAACCTGTTGAGTCCGTCCTTCAAGTGATGCGTCTTGGAGGCCAGGTTGTCCCAGTGTCCTGCCTGGCGCGTGTAGTGCGGCGGGTGCGGCAGCAGACACGCCACCAGCACGGCGCGGTGCGACTCCGCTATGTTGATAGACTATGTATGTTGAAGTAACCTGTTGAGTCCGTCCTTCAAGTGATGCGTCTTGGAGGCCAGGTTGTCCCAGTGTCCTGCCTGGCGCGTGTAGTGCGGCGGGTGCGGCAGCAGACACGCCACCAGCACGGCGCGGTGCGACTCCGCTATGTTGATAGACTATGTATGTTGAAGTAACCTGTTGAGTCCGTCCTTCAAGTGATGCGTCTTGGAGGCCAGGTTGTCCCAGTGTCCTGCCTGGCGCGTGTAGTGCGGCGGGTGCGGCAGCAGACACGCCACCAGCACGGCGCGGTGCGACTCCGCTATGTTGCGGAGCCAGCCGCACACGTGCGAACATTTCAGCTTTTCAACTGTGTCTGCTGTTTCACCTGTGATGAAAACATGTATATTTAGCTAATGGCAGTCACTTTTAAGACCATCTTACATCGGCTAGAACTCTTTAGGGACACAACGAAACATACAACTTTCTGTTTGTTATACAAAGGAGCATGAATTCTGAGAAAATAAAATATTTCAGTAACCCTTGATATCAATTTACAAAACTTAATGGATTTCTAAGAACAAAGTCACTATCTCCAACGGCATATGGTACAAACTACAAAACCATGCATTTAACCTTCAAAACTTACCAGTATAAGAGAATGAGGTGACGTGGAACCAATGGAAGAGCACGGATAGCAGACGGCCCAGGATCTCGTCAGGAGTGTCAGGGTTGGGAGTGCATAGACCCACCATCAGCCACACACCGTACCTTTGAACAAAAATAGACATGCAAGATAGATATTTTGTACTACGTTTTTTAAAGACGTCGCATCTTAAGGCGTGAATATCATAAGTTGTCGGTTTTATGGCGACGGTTTCATAAGGCGCAGGTTTCAAAAAACTTCGATTTCCGGAAGCATCGGTTTCATAAGGCACCTGCATAGTAAGGCATCGTTATCGAAAAGGGTCACGTCGGTATCCTAAGGCGTCGATTGCAAAAAGCGTCGGTTTCATAAGGCGTCGGTTTCATAAGGCGTCGATTTTATAAGACGTCGGTTTCATAAGGCGTCGATTTTATAAGGCGTAGATTTTATAAGGCGTCGATTTTATAAGACGTCGGTTTCATAAGGCGTCGATTTTATAAGGCGTCGATTTTATAAGACGTCGGTTTCATAAGGCGTCGATTTTATAAGGCGTCGATTTTATAAGGCGTCGGACTCATAAGGCGTCGATTTTATAAGGCGTCGGTTTCATAAGGCGTCGATTTCATAAGGCATCGATTTTATAACGCGTCGGGTTTATAAGGCGTCGGTTTTATAACGCGTCGGGTTTATAAGGCGTCGGTTTCATAAGGCGTCGATTTTATAAGGCATCGATTTTATAAGGCGTCGTTTTCATAAAGCGTCGATTTTATAAGGCGTCGATTTCATAAGGCGTCGATTTTATAAGGCGTCGATTTAATAATGCGTCGATTTTATAAGGCGTCGGTATCAAAAAGCGTTGGATTCATAAGGCGTCAATTGTATAAGGCGTAGGTTTCATAAGGCGTCGATTTTATAAGGCGTCGGTTTCATAAGGCGTCGATTTTATAAGTCGTCGATTTTATAAGGCGTCGGTTTCATAAGGCGTCAATTTTATAAGGCGTCGATTTAATAAGGCATCGATTTTATAAGGCGTCGGCTTCATAAGGCGTCGGTTTCAAAAAGCGTTGCATTCATAAGGCGTCGATTTTATAAGGCGTCGGTTTTATAAGGCGTCGGTTTCATAAGGCGTCGGTTTCATAAGGCGTCGGTTTCATAAGGCGTCGATTTTATAAAGCGTCGATTTTATAATGCGTCGATTTTATAAGGCGTCAATTTTATAACGCGTCGGTTTCATAAGGCGTCGATTTTATATGGCGTCGATTTTATAAGGCGTCGATTTTATAACGCGTCGGTTTTATAAGGCGTCGGTTTCATAAGGCGTCGATTTTATAAGGCGTCGGTTTCATAAGACGTCGATTTTATAAGGCGTCGGTTTCATAAAGCGTCAATTTTATAAGGCGTCGGTTTCATAAGGCGTCGATTTTATAAGGCGTCGATTTTATAACGGGTCGGTTTCATGAGGCGTCGATTTTATAAGGCGTCGATTTTATAAGGCCTCGGTTTCATAAGGCCTCGGTTTCATAAGGCGTCGATTTTATAACGCGTCGATTTTATAAGGCGTCAGTTTCATAAGGCGTCGATTTTATAAGGCGTCGATTTTATAAGGCGTCGATTTTATAAGGCGTCGGTTTCATAAGGCGTCGATTTTATAAGGCGTCGGTTTCATAACGCGTCGGTTTTATAAGGCGTCGGTTTCATAAGGCGTCGATTTTATAAGGCGTCGGTTTCATAAGGCGTCGATTTTATAAGGCGTTGATTTTATAAGGCGTCGGTTTCATAAGGCGTCGATTTTATAAGGCGTTGGTGTCATAAGGCGTCGGTTTCAAAAAGCGTTGGATTCATAAGGCGTCTATTTTATAAGGCGTCGATTTTATAAGGCGTCGGTTTCATAAGGCGTCGATTTCATAAGGCGTCGATTTTATAAGGCGTCGATTTTATAAGGCGTCGGTTTCATAAGGCGTCGATTTTATAAGGCGTCGGTTTCATAAGGCGTCGATTTTATATGGCGTCGATTTTATAAGGCGTCGATTTTATAACGCGTCGGTTTTATAAGGCGTCGGTTTCATAAGGCGTCGATTTTATAAGGCGTCGGTTTCATAAGACGTCGATTTTATAAGGCGTCGGTTTCATAAAGCGTCAATTTTATAAGGCGTCGGTTTCATAAGGCGTCGATTTTATAAGGCGTCGATTTTATAAAGCGTCGATTTTATAAGGCGTCGATTTTATAAGGCGTCGATTTTATAAGGCGTCGGTTTCATAAGGCGTCGATTTTATAAGGCGTCGTTTTAATAAGGCGTCGATTTTATAAGGCGTCGTTTTAATAAGGCGTCGATTTTATAACACGTCGATTTTATAAGGCGTCGGTTTTATAACGCGTCGGTTTTATAAGGCGTCGGTTTCATAAGGCGTCGATTTTATAAGGCGTCGGTTTCATAAGGCGTCGATTTTATAAGGCGTTGATTTTATAAGGCGTCGGTTTCATAAGGCGTCGATTTTATAAGGCGTTGGTGTCATAAGGCGTCGGTTTCAAAAAGCGTTGGATTCATAAGGCGTCTATTTTATAAGGCGTCGATTTTATAAGGCGTCGATTTTATAAGGCGTCGGTTTCATAAGGCGTCGATTTTATAAAGCGTCGATTTTATAAGGCGTCAGTTTCATAAAGCGTCGATTTAATAAGGCGTCAATTTTATAACGCGTCGGTTTCATAAGGCGTCGATTTTATATGGCGTCGATTTTATAAGGCGTCGATTTTATAACGCGTCGGTTTCATAAGGCGTCGATTTTATAAGGCGTCGGTTTCATAAGGCGTCGATTTTATAAGGCGTCGATTTTATAACGGGTCGGTTTCATGAGGCGTCGATTTTATAAGGCGTCGATTTTATAAGGCCTCGGTTTCATAAGGCGTCGATTTTATAACGCGTCGATTTTATAAGGCGTCAGTTTCATAAGGCGTCGATTTTATAAGGCGTCGGTTTCATAAGGCGTCGATTTTATAAGGCGTCGGTTTCATAAGGCGTCGATTTTATATGGCGTCGATTTTATAAGGCGTCGATTTTATAACGCGTCGGTTTTATAAGGCGTCGGTTTCATAAGGCGTCGATTTTATAAGGCGTCGGTTTCATAAGACGTCGATTTTATAAGGCGTCGGTTTCATAAAGCGTCAATTTTATAAGGCGTCGGTTTCATAAGGCGTCGATTTTATAAGGCGTCGATTTTATAAAGCGTCGATTTTATAAGGCGTCGGTTTCATAAGGCGTCGATTTTATAAGGCGTCGGTTTCATAAGGCGTCGATTTTATAAGGCGTCGTTTTAATAAGGCGTCGATTTTATAAGGCGTCGTTTTAATAAGGCGTCGATTTTATAACACGTCGATTTTATAAGGCATCGGTTTTATAACGCGTCGGTTTTATAAGGCGTCGGTTTCATAAGGCGTCGATTTTATAAGGCGTCGGTTTCATAAGGCGTCGATTTTATAAGGCGTTGATTTTATAAGGCGTCGGTTTCATAAGGCGTCGATTTTATAAGGCGTTGGTGTCATAAGGCGTCGGTTTCAAAAAGCGTTGGATTCATAAGGCGTCTATTTTATAAGGCGTCGATTTTATAAGGCGTCGATTTTATAAGGCGTCGGTTTCATAAGGCGTCGATTTTATAAAGCGTCGATTTTATAAGGCGTCAGTTTCATAAAGCGTCGATTTAATAAGGCGTCAATTTTATAACGCGTCGGTTTCATAAGGCGTCGATTTTATATGGCGTCGATTTTATAAGGCGTCGATTTTATAACGCGTCGGTTTCATAAGGCGTCGATTTTATAAGGCGTCGGTTTCATAAGGCGTCGATTTTATAAGGCGTCGATTTTATAACGGGTCGGTTTCATGAGGCGTCGATTTTATAAGGCGTCGATTTTATAAGGCCTCGGTTTCATAAGGCCTCGGTTTCATAAGGCCTCGGTTTCATAAGGCGTCGATTTTATAACGCGTCGATTTTATAAGGCGTCAGTTTCATAAGGCGTCGATTTTATAAGGCGTCGATTTTATAAGGCGTCGGTTTCATAAGGCGTCGGTTTCATAAGGCGTCGGTTTCATAAGGCGTCGATTTTATAAGGCGTCGATTTTATAAGGCGTTGGTTTCATAAGGCGTCGATTTTATAAGGCGTCGGTTTCATAAGGTGTCGATTTTATAAGGCGTTGGTTTCATAAGGCGTCGATTTTATAAGGCGTCGATTTTATAACGCGTCGGTTTCATAAGGCGTCGATTTTATAAGGCGTCGGTTTCAAAAAGATTCGGCATCATAAAGCGTCGGTTTCAAAAAGATTCGGCATCATAAGGCGTCGGTTTCATGAAGCATTGGTTTCAAAAAGCATTTGTATCATAAGATATCGGTATCAAAAAGCGTCAGATCTAAAAGGGTCCTCAAAATTAGGCGTCGGTAATACCATCGATGGGCGATGAGAGGTTGAGCCTCCAAAGGCCAATATCTAAAAATGTGCCCGAATGTATCATCTATGTAGTATTCTTCAACTTTGGATCAGGTTTATTTCTAATTTTGATAATGTAAATAATAACAATGTTTACAGTAAATTAGCTTGAGATTTGAGATATAATGATAAAATTTATGTTACTGCGTACCGTAACGGTCAAAAATATAATTATAGCCAGGTAACTAATTCATAAAACAACTTTTCAGTGTCGCTATAGAGTACATGATCACAGGGTAATAACATTTCCAAACGTCATCCATTTATAAAGTTAAGTAAAAAATATAACGACTTGCAATGATTTAATCACCGTCGGACGATTTACGTCACGATTTGTGATTTTGGGAAACCGAACCGGGCGACTGTTGTATTTATTTTCATATTAGACATGTCCCAAACTGGTTATTATAACATAAACATAACAGTATCACGCCTGTATCCCCGAAGGGTTAGGCAGAGGTGTACTATTGTACATCCACATTTCGCTGACACTGTTATAGTCCCATGTAATAGGGGTATACTGAGGCGCATTCGCTAAACTACACTTAAAATATTTTTCTGTTAATACACTCCTCTAAAGTAAAACACTGCTATAGAAATTATCACTGCACGCCGTATGTCCCAAACCGGGCATGGTTATTTCGTGTTGCTACTGAGAATTTGTATAAGTACAGAAAAACCCGATAACACTTTGCCCGACTCGGGAATCAAACCCAAACTTATTTAATCTATTACACTCGGCTTACTAACACGTGCCTTAAATTCAGCTTACCTTCCAAGAAGTTGTCGATCTTCAACGGATATAGGATCTGGCAAGTCCACACTGAGTGGAGGCTTCAACTGTTCGAAGGAACTGTCCGGATCCTCCATGTTGATTGGCTTGGCTTCCTTTAGGAGACTGCGGAAGAATTATTTTTTTAAATTTGAATAAAATGAACTTGTTTTTAGGAATGGCCATGGTATTGAAGTAGGTGTAGGCTTGAGTTCAGGTGCTGTATTAGATAATTGCTTATTCTCAACGGAATAAAGAATGGACCTTGCGACCATTTGCTTTGAGTCTTATGGTTAATATAACTGTGTCCAACGACATTTAACGGCACAATCCCATTATGACATAAACTATTATTATTATTATTAAAATAACAACCCATAAAAATTTACCGCCAGGTTTCAGTCCATTACGCACAACACTTCGCCTGGTGGGAGGATCCTCACTTTTCGAGGAGGAGGCTCGTATCTCCAGTTATAGTGTGACATGCTGGCAGTACAGTACAGTACAGTACCTGATGATGGCCTCGACGAGGTTGGTCTGCATGTCGCTGTCCATCTGCCAGGCGAGCGGCAGGCGCGTGTGCACCACGTGGTCACCACCGCGGCGGCTGTTGTGACATGCTGGCAGTACAGTACAGTACAGTACCTGATGATGGCCTCGACGAGGTTGGTCTGCATGTCGCTGTCCATCTGCCAGGCGAGCGGCAGGCGCGTGTGCACCACGTGGTCACCACCGCGGCGGCTGTTGTGACATGCTGGCAGTACAGTACAGTACAGTACCTGATGATGGCCTCGACGAGGTTGGTCTGCATGTCGCTGTCCATCTGCCAGGCGAGCGGCAGGCGCGTGTGCACCACGTGGTCACCACCGCGGCGGCTGTTGTGACATGCTGGCAGTACAGTACAGTACAGTACCTGATGATGGCCTCGACGAGGTTGGTCTGCATGTCGCTGTCCATCTGCCAGGCGAGCGGCAGGCGCGTGTGCACCACGTGGTCACCACCGCGGCGGCTGTTGTGACATGCTGGCAGTACAGTACAGTACAGTACCTGATGATGGCCTCGACGAGGTTGGTCTGCATGTCGCTGTCCATCTGCCAGGCGAGCGGCAGGCGCGTGTGCACCACGTGGTCACCACCGCGGCGGCTGTTGTGACATGCTGGCAGTACAGTACAGTACAGTACCTGATGATGGCCTCGACGAGGTTGGTCTGCATGTCGCTGTCCATCTGCCAGGCGAGCGGCAGGCGCGTGTGCACCACGTGGTCACCACCGCGGCGGCTGTTGTGACATGCTGGCAGTACAGTACAGTACAGTACCTGATGATGGCCTCGACGAGGTTGGTCTGCATGTCGCTGTCCATCTGCCAGGCGAGCGGCAGGCGCGTGTGCACCACGTGGTCACCACCGCGGCGGCTGTTGTGACATGCTGGCAGTACAGTACAGTACAGTACCTGATGATGGCCTCGACGAGGTTGGTCTGCATGTCGCTGTCCATCTGCCAGGCGAGCGGCAGGCGCGTGTGCACCACGTGGTCACCACCGCGGCGGCTGTTGTGACATGCTGGCAGTACAGTACAGTACAGTACCTGATGATGGCCTCGACGAGGTTGGTCTGCATGTCGCTGTCCATCTGCCAGGCGAGCGGCAGGCGCGTGTGCACCACGTGGTCACCACCGCGGCGGCTGTTGTGACATGCTGGCAGTACAGTACAGTACAGTACCTGATGATGGCCTCGACGAGGTTGGTCTGCATGTCGCTGTCCATCTGCCAGGCGAGCGGCAGGCGCGTGTGCACCACGTGGTCACCACCGCGGCGGCTGTTGTGACATGCTGGCAGTACAGTACAGTACAGTACCTGATGATGGCCTCGACGAGGTTGGTCTGCATGTCGCTGTCCATCTGCCAGGCGAGCGGCAGGCGCGTGTGCACCACGTGGTCACCACCGCGGCGGCTGTTGTGACATGCTGGCAGTACAGTACAGTACAGTACCTGATGATGGCCTCGACGAGGTTGGTCTGCATGTCGCTGTCCATCTGCCAGGCGAGCGGCAGGCGCGTGTGCACCACGTGGTCACCACCGCGGCGGCTGTTGTGACATGCTGGCAGTACAGTACAGTACAGTACCTGATGATGGCCTCGACGAGGTTGGTCTGCATGTCGCTGTCCATCTGCCAGGCGAGCGGCAGGCGCGTGTGCACCACGTGGTCACCACCGCGGCGGCTGTTGTGACATGCTGGCAGTACAGTACAGTACAGTACCTGATGATGGCCTCGACGAGGTTGGTCTGCATGTCGCTGTCCATCTGCCAGGCGAGCGGCAGGCGCGTGTGCACCACGTGGTCACCACCGCGGCGGCTGTTGTGACATGCTGGCAGTACAGTACAGTACAGTACCTGATGATGGCCTCGACGAGGTTGGTCTGCATGTCGCTGTCCATCTGCCAGGCGAGCGGCAGGCGCGTGTGCACCACGTGGTCACCACCGCGGCGGCTGTTGTGACATGCTGGCAGTACAGTACAGTACAGTACCTGATGATGGCCTCGACGAGGTTGGTCTGCATGTCGCTGTCCATCTGCCAGGCGAGCGGCAGGCGCGTGTGCACCACGTGGTCACCACCGCGGCGGCTGTTGTGACATGCTGGCAGTACAGTACAGTACAGTACCTGATGATGGCCTCGACGAGGTTGGTCTGCATGTCGCTGTCCATCTGCCAGGCGAGCGGCAGGCGCGTGTGCACCACGTGGTCACCACCGCGGCGGCTGTTGTGACATGCTGGCAGTACAGTACAGTACAGTACCTGATGATGGCCTCGACGAGGTTGGTCTGCATGTCGCTGTCCATCTGCCAGGCGAGCGGCAGGCGCGTGTGCACCACGTGGTCACCACCGCGGCGGCTGTTGTGACATGCTGGCAGTACAGTACAGTACAGTACCTGATGATGGCCTCGACGAGGTTGGTCTGCATGTCGCTGTCCATCTGCCAGGCGAGCGGCAGGCGCGTGTGCACCACGTGGTCACCACCGCGGCGGCTGTTGTGACATGCTGGCAGTACAGTACAGTACAGTACCTGATGATGGCCTCGACGAGGTTGGTCTGCATGTCGCTGTCCATCTGCCAGGCGAGCGGCAGGCGCGTGTGCACCACGTGGTCACCACCGCGGCGGCTGTTGTGACATGCTGGCAGTACAGTACAGTACAGTACCTGATGATGGCCTCGACGAGGTTGGTCTGCATGTCGCTGTCCATCTGCCAGGCGAGCGGCAGGCGCGTGTGCACCACGTGGTCACCACCGCGGCGGCTGTTGTGACATGCTGGCAGTACAGTACAGTACAGTACCTGATGATGGCCTCGACGAGGTTGGTCTGCATGTCGCTGTCCATCTGCCAGGCGAGCGGCAGGCGCGTGTGCACCACGTGGTCACCACCGCGGCGGCTGTTGTGACATGCTGGCAGTACAGTACAGTACAGTACCTGATGATGGCCTCGACGAGGTTGGTCTGCATGTCGCTGTCCATCTGCCAGGCGAGCGGCAGGCGCGTGTGCACCACGTGGTCACCACCGCGGCGGCTGTTGTGACATGCTGGCAGTACAGTACAGTACAGTACCTGATGATGGCCTCGACGAGGTTGGTCTGCATGTCGCTGTCCATCTGCCAGGCGAGCGGCAGGCGCGTGTGCACCACGTGGTCACCACCGCGGCGGCTGTTGTGACGGTTGCCGTGACATTGCTGGCAGTACCTGTTACCAGTAGAATGGTACAGTGTTACGAGATTATTGGCTGCTAGAATGGGTTAACACGAAGGCAATATAGTCATCATCTGCCTAGCCTTTCCAACTACATTTGGGTAGGCTTCCACCGGTTTCTAACCGGTTGTGGCTTAATATCAATATTTTATACCGAGAGACTTCTACTTTAAGATTTGACTGGTTGTCAGACTTTTTCCATTTCAACCCAACCTACAAAAACAATGAGCAAAATCTCAGATATTAATTACGGCTTCCTCATGATAAAAACTCGAAAAGTGAAAAAAAAAATGTATGTAGCGACTACTACTCGCAACATGACAAAAAGTAAAGCGACATCTATCGGAGTGAAGCTATAACAACAAACCTTGAATCGCACTATGAGAGTTTACAACGATTCTAACACATATACGAATGTCCGACATCAATCGTTGGGCTTCGGCCGGCCAGGCTAACCACCTTGCCCGGTCGGAGAATCCTCCCTTTTCAATGGAGGAACACCATACCTCGTTTCTCCATATTGTAAGGTTACATAACCAAGATGTAGGTATTGTTATTTTACTACCCAGTATGCATCTACAAATACAGCATAAATATTAGATTCAGTAAGTCTTAGTTTATATTAGTAAAACTTAGTCGATTATTTGATTGTACCGACTGCGAGTTAACTATGGCAACACTGTGAATGATGATTATTTTATCGTAAATATATGGCGGCATTCTATTTTGTGCGATTGCACCGAGCAGTTGTCAGAAATTAAATCCGTTTATACTTCAACAATCAGTGTACCATTTGAGAGATAAAGCATAGATCCTTCAATATGTATTTACCTATTGGCCCTTTAAGTTTATGATATGGCAATATAAATAGTACTAGTAATATATCCAAGCGTCGTCGCGTCGGCAGACCGCTCAGTATTTTGATATTTACCTAGGTTGCCTAGGTAGCTTGCTTGTATTTAAGTTTCATACGGACTTTATCATTTTTGTTGCATTTTTTGTTTTTTTTTTTCTTTACATAGCGGTACCCGTCGACGCTTCGATATATTACTTGTAATATTTATATTACCATATCATAAACTACGAACAGCCAATAGGAATCTACATTTTTTTTTTTAATTTCCTTTTATGGTCGAGGTTTTTTTTAATTATGTTTTAATTTATGCTTTTTAAATACACTATGATCGTCACTGTATCCCCACAGGCAATTTAATTAATAATTTGCTGCTGTAAGTTGGTGAGAGGTTGCGTATTCTGCTGATTAAAGATGATGCTACAGCATCAGGTCACGGTTACCATGTTATTGTACTATTATTGGAGTCACAGAATACTAAATTTCAAATCAATCAGACCAGTATAAGTTGCTCACATCCCGTCAACAATTAGAAAAAAGCTGATGATCTTCAAAAAGCTGAACAGATTTTTTTTAATCATAGCTATGAACACTGTCGATCAAGTCACCTTACAAACAAAACAAAACTAAATCAAAATCGGTCCATCTGTTTAGGAGCTACGATGCCACAGACAGGCACACACATACGTACGTTAAACTTATAACACCAGGAGGGGTGTGTTTATGTGTGTTTTTGCACCGGGTGTTAAAAAGCTAGCGGTTGAACGCTTGCCCTCATGCAGGAGGATCTCAAATTTCGGCCCGCACATGTGAGTTTTCGGAATTATGTGCGGATCAGAATTTGGTTATCACTTGCGTTTACGCTGAAGGAAAGGAAAGGAAACCTGCAGACCTGAGACGACTACATATAGTTCTTGATGGTGTGTGTAGTCCGCCAACCCACAGCGAACCAGCGTGGTGGACTAAAGCCTAACCCTTCTCATTCTGAGAAGACCCTTGCCCAGAAATAGGACAGTAATGGGTTGAATTTATTTATTTATTAATTATAAAACCAAATTTTTGACTTACCTAATGGGATGGTTCCCGTTGTAGCTGGCGCATTCGTTGGAGAAGCAGATTGAATATGCAGCTTTGTCGGTTGAGCGACAGTTCTGGAATCAAACTCTTATGTTAATACCTTTTTGTCTCTAAGAAAGAGCAGTTATTGGAGGATTAAGACAGTGTGTTTACCTTGTTCTCGCAAACCATGGAGACCTGCTGTTGAGGATGCAAGATGTCGAAGAAGCGCTGATTCGGATGTTCCCTAAGAACAAGGCGAAATAGTGAGACACAGTGATAATGTCAAGAAAAACTAAACATTTGTTCTAAAATATTTGTGTAATCCTTCTAGAAACGTTAAAGCGTTCCATGGTATTCAATGCTAAGCATGTGTACAAAAAGAGCCTCCCCAAGTGACAATATCCATGTAAAATCAACGATAAAAGTAGCCGACCATTGAACGACAACGAAGTTTAAGTATTTTTTATGAAGCTATAATGATTACTTAAGAAAAAAAATAACGTGTTAGAAAAAATCATTTAGAATTATGAAAAGTTTTTGTTTGGCTCAGTGGTTAAAAGATTGACTGCTGCACTACGTGTCGCGGGTTCGATTTCCGCACAGAACAATTATTATATTATCTACAGATAGTTGTTCTCGGTTTGAGTGTATGTCCATGTGAATATATGTGTTTGTAAACGGACCCACGATACAGTAAATATTTCTAGTGTGGGGCAACGTTTTTTTTTTTAAAGATCATCGTCTTCTATCACTGACTGTTCCTCACAACATGGACAAGTAGTCTCATTACAAAGTCTGCAGACTTCATACTTTTTTCACCACGACAAGTATGAATTTGACCGTTGTTTGACCATATTTACGTACCTGTGTATCTCGTTAGCGCACTCGATGCAGAGGTACAGGGGTGGAGGGCTGTCGGAGGCGAAGGTGACGCTGATGCAGTGGTCGTAGCACACCTTGGCTGCTTCAGCCGAGCCGGCATTAGGACACATGTCGCGCTGGCACAGGAAGGGGACCAAGTCATCTGTACAAATGATGAGAGTTAGTTAGACAACGTCGTCAGTCACTACTTCTTAAGAATGAAAAAAAGCTATTAGTAATTAATAAATAGCTTAAGAAATTAGAATCTTATGATAGAATTTCTCCACTTCAGTTGATTCGGGTATGAGTTATGAAAGGATGGCGAACACATGGCATATTAATTTCGTATGAGCCTATAATCTCCCTAAATGGGAGACCACTCAATAGGGTTAAACAATTTAAATACCTAGGCCATTATCTGACCGTGGACCTCAGAGATCAAGTAGACATTGAACGTGAACGCAGGGCGCTAGCAGTTAGATGCAACATGTTGGCTTCTTAGCGGGGTTAAAATCACTTTGTTCAAAGCTTTTTGTACATCGTTCTACACGGGCGGTCTGTGGGTTAACTGTACGCGGAAGGGTCTAGACGCCCTGCGGGTACAGTACAATAATGGTTTCCGGCTGCTGTTGGGGCTGCCTAGATAGTGCAGTGCGTCGGGCATGTTCGCTGAAGCACGGGTGGATGACTTCTATGCGCTCATTAGGAAGAAGGCTGCCTCGTTGCTAAGCAGATCTAGGACCAGCGCTAACAGCATCCTACAAGCATGATGCGCCGGTGCTTAGGCATTGGACGGCGTTGCTTGTGAGGCAAACATTTAGCTTTTAAGTATTACTAACCCTTAGTAGATAAGTTATAGTTGATAAGATACTAACTATTTGAACATTGTAGTCATTAAATAAAAGCATTATTATTATTATTAATACTTTTTCTGCATTCTAATTTATTAGTGTTAACAGTCCAGTCCAGTATCAAAAGTTCAGATTAAACATTTCGTATTTAATTGATCCCATTGTTTCCAAATATCCAAAAATTCACCAGCCTTTAAAAATCCCCTATGTATATAACATCTATGTAACATGTACTCACTAGAAAACTTGCAGAGCAGTCCCTTCCGATCGAACAGCTTGGCATCGAAGGGCGGCCAGTAGTAAAACAGTAGCTTGGCAGCCGACAGCCGCGCGCCCCACGTGCCGTACGCGATCACGCACAGAATGTCCTTCACCACCGACTGCTTCATGGACATCAGACACTCCAGGAGCTGGCAGTGGTGAGCTGGAGGTTACACAAGCTACTTAAGTACAGTCGGTGGCCTACGTTACCTGACCCCCCTAGAATTTATCGTATTATGTCTAGGGGGTTCAGGTAATGTAGGGCCTCGACTGCACCTGTGTGTTGTACACAAGGCAGCTTATAGCTTGCTTATAATATAAACAGTTTGTTGAACTGCCTTTTCAGACGCTTCTAAATAGTTGTAAAATCTCATGCTATAATTCATCACAAAATGGCCGAACACTTTAAAATGGATTGTAGCGACAAAATGAACTTTAAAGTTTAGTTGCATTTGAGTATAGAAAAAGCTAAGTGCCTTTTTATATGGGAGACTAAACAAAATAATGAAATAAAATATTTAAAAAGCTTTACTGGATGATCATTTTGAATGTGTTCAAATCGTTTTTTTACTAAATTACTTCAGAAGAGTGATGTTTTATGTAAACTACAAACACTGTTTATATAATAAGAAAGTTATGAGAAGTCTTAATGTCACACCTATGTATGTTTGTTAGTATGATTCCTTCCGCCGAAGATAGAAGTCGTTTGGTGTTATCAATCATACTTGCAAGGGCAACCACGTACAGTACACTTAAGGCCTGTGTAAATTTTAAAATATGCGATCCAATTAGAGTTATATCTTGAAATATCGAGATCAGGCCGGCTCGATCTAATAGTTCTAGATGTAAGCTTTATCTAAAATTCAATTATTTTGTTCTTTAAATAATTATGAAAGTCAACTATCAATAGATAAATAAATCAAATGTTAGACACTGGATAAAAGTAAATAAATATTTAAAACTGTCATCATAACTAAACAAACGAATGAACCATTAGCAACAGGCACGATTGCCTGAAACTGCAAGTCCTCGGAAGGTCAACTAACTCATAAATCATTTTTATAATCGCGTCTGTCACCGCTAGATGTCGCCACTAGTTGAACTTTGCCGCAGTGCGGCAGTACATGACTACAAATAGGTGGCGCTGCTATTCTAGAAGCTGTAGTATAAGCGTGCTTGTTCAGTGTTGCAATCTAGGTTCTTATTCACCAATAGCCTTTTATATCTCATTAGCCCCGCGCCGTTTGAAACTAGATGGCGTTGTTAGACAGTAACTGTCGCAATGCGGCACCACTGGTCTAGTGCCGCCATCTACATATTGATAAAACGATACCTCACATTCATGTATATTTTTTTTTTAAAAACACCGCTCTGTTTGCTCTACCAGACACACTGCCGCAATGTGACATTACATAGTCATACATTACATAGTATCATGTGACTCGTATCGTAGTGAGTCTGAATTATACGGAAAAAATTTGCTATGTGCATCAGCCTAAATATTGTCAAATAAAAACGGGTAATTGACAAAATGTCGAAATCTCCAAAAAGTGCACATAGCAGATATTGGTTTGACAACGGCGAAATATTACAATGTTCTTTGATAGGCTGGCTACGTACCTGGATTACTGGAGTGTTGGAACACCATCATGATGATCGCCGCGACTGACTGCGACGCCTGGCTCTCCTCCTCCATGCCCGCATACTTGCGCGCTAAGGAAACATGGTCAATATTGCATTAGTAATCCTATCTACAGCATACATAGTTTCATTTAACTGAAACAGTACGGGGGAACTCCAAAGAACCAAAGTACCTATAGGCACTGTGTTAGCGGGAAAATATGCTTATAAAAAAAAATTGCCATAGTAATTCTTTTTTTGGTCATGCGTTAACTTTTAGATAGAGGTTTCACATACCCTAATGTAACTAAAATAATGTGAATAAAAAACATGTAACTTCCACCAAGGATACAACAACAAAGAACCTTAAAAGTCAATCAAAGTGAGCAGAAACTTTTCTCAACGAAAAGGTCAAGATATTCGTGTTTTAAACCACTTTTGTGTACTGTTATAAGAAATGTAGTATGGTATAATAATTATATCTAAGCAGTTACAATTAATACTCACTGATAGTGAAAGGCAGTATGTAATACGAGAGCAGGTGCAATATCTCCTGGTGCAGCGCCACCGGGAACACTGCTACTCCGTACGCCACCAGGAAGGGCAGGTTGTCGATCATGTCGTACTCCAAGAATGGCAGGAGGCAACCCAAGCACTGCAGGATTGCTTGTCCGAATGCTGGGGACGTATAGGCATTGTTAGAACTACATTTTTAAGCATCGTAATTTAGGCATTTTTGTTGGCTTCTAATTGAATAGCAGGCGCTCCAAGATTTCTTGCCCGAATGCTGGGCACATACAGGCACTATTTGAATAAGTCTCGCCCTCAGCGGAGAGTTCACTCGCATACCCTCGAGCCGCATTAGTCTCGTACCGTGCGGTTTCAGAGGAATCCCCTCCCACTCACGCTCAGGTTGGGGAATCAGCTCCCCACCATAGTGTTCTTCAGGCAGGGAGTGAAAAGATTTTGACAGAGTCAGCAACGCGCGAGTTATGGGCTTACCATCCGGCGGGCCGTATACCATCATATATCTTCCAGGAACACTCCAACTCAAAGCACTTTGCTTTGACCGAAACCCCCATTACTTAAGAAAATTCTGTCCGTTGCTGTCGCTAATAAGCACGCTGTTTCGTACCCTCTGATAAAAAAAAATACTAGCAAGAAAGGGATCCACGGTTAGATGCTCTTTATAACCGTCAGACTTCTTAGGTAGTCAAGACGCCAGGAATCGATGCCAGAACCTCAAAGTCAGCAGCCAGGCATGAGAGTACACCAGAAAAAATCAGGCTACTGATACTTACGTAGCATCCCGTACTGCAGATGGGGTGCAGCGTCAACGAGCCCCGACAGCGCGTTGAACAGGCTCTTATAATCGAGGTTGGGGTATAATACCATCCTCTCACCATCGTTGTCGGCGTCCCGAAGCATCTCAAGAGGGGAACGGGGGACATCTTTTAAGACACCTGAAAAAGTTATGGCGGAATTAGAAGTTGTCCTGTTCTCTGAGAATTTTTATTTATTGCAACTGCCTTAAATAACATATCATCACGCTTGTATATCCGGAAGTTCTAGGCACGTGTGTACTATTGACCGTCTGTTGCCATCTACCAGGCATCATTCCGAACTGAAGCTGATATCAACCATTTCTATACAGAAAAATGCAGACACCTTGCCCGATCTGGATATCGAACCCGGAATCTCTCGCTTATCAGACGCACTATTGACCACTAGATCAATGAGATAGACAAATCAAAACACGGTACACAATTAATAAGTTACATCGATGTTTCTGATCGAACAACTAATAGGAGCCAGCATTTATTCACTGCAGTAATATTTAAGTTTGTCGATGCAAGTGTCCCACCTAGTGAGACCAATAAAGTATACTTACTGAGCAGTGTTTGTGAGAAGTATTTGACAGTGTTGGCGATGTCAGTGCCCAGGGGCAGCGGCTGAATGTTGTGTTGCAGCCGCAGCTGGGCGTCGTACAAGCTGCGGATCTTCGCAGTAACTGTACAGGACAAGGCCCTTAGTAGTTTGAGGTTACCAAGTAGAAAGAGAAAGTAGTAATAGAAAGGGGAGCGTGTTCAGAAGAGTGAAGGAAATGTTTTCTTTTTGATTATCTCATTTATAAACGACTTTGAGTCTTGCTATCCCATTGGTTTAATTCTTTTAGTGCTAAAATTATCATCCTAACTTTTTCCCAATGTTGCCATTGTTATTTTATTTTCAATTTTCCAATTATGGTTGAGTTTGACTATTTTATGGAGCGACACGAAATAGCTTTAACAGTCCCCTCATATTTAAAGCATTCGTTATTTTTTTATATAAATCTATTTTCGGAATTTTACAGGAAAATTAACATTAGCCGGCAAGGTTATATGTAAAGGAGTACGCATGCGCAGGTGTACGAGGAACTCCGCCGGGGTTTAATAAAAATCTACCCTAACAACGATGAGACCATTTCTAATGTTTATAATAATAAGCTTGTTACATAGGGGTAACTCACCCCTTATCGAAGGGTAAAGTAAATAATTAGATCCCTCAAAAAGAATAGGGTTTAGTACATAACTGCAACCCTCGAAGGGTTAGGTTGTATAACAGGCCGTTAATAAGTGAGGGTCGCACACTATATGGAAAGTTTTAGCTAAATTAATGCAACTGTAATTTTGTATACTAATCCGGTAGTGGACAATAAAGCTATCTAGAAATGAGTCATGCTGTCTTGACATTAATATGCTATCTTAATAAAATCAAATATCCTACTCTAAAGCCACACATACACATAGGCACTTAATATTAGCCGCAACTTTTATATAAGGTTTTAAGGATTTTATAAAGACGTTGATTTGATATTTGCTTGAACACCCGCGTCGTGTTTTCTAATCTTTCAGAGGTACAAGTTTCTTTGCACAAACGAAACAAAAACGTCTCCCGGTGCACATACAGTGTGATGCGTTTACAGGACCGCACGCGTAAGAATGGGATGCGTATGTGTACGCGCTAGTACTTTATTAATAGAAGAGGGAATGCTTATCTGTATGATAGCTCCGACCACTTCTAATCGCTGCTGGGTAATGGTTTGAAAGATCAATAAATAAGGATTGTATTTAAAGACTATAAATCAACATTTCCAAGCCCCTATTATTAACTGATGAGGTATTAAGAAATGTTATATGAATCTAAATTGCGCCCCCACCACACAGAAGAACTGCATGCCGCATGCGCAGCTTGCGCGTCTTGGGCGTGGCCCTCGGCCATTTTAAATCCGCATGTTTTACCATACCGCGGGAGAAATATGCAGGTGCGGCAAAATAAAAAATATCTTGTTGCTACATATGTAACAAATTCTATCTGAATCCATCCGGCAAGGCCGACTGCCAACAAACTTAGATAAGTACCCAAGACTAAGGAACACATGCATGGGTTGCGCGTCATAGGCATGCGTCTAATCCGCCATCTTGATTTTGTGCGTTTTGTTATGTCCAGATGCGGCTAATGTAGCTGCTAGATATATAACTTATATTATCCCTGAACCAAACCAAACAGAATTAAAGTCATTTACAGCTACTAAGTTGTGGTACAGAGTAACTAGTAAGGAGAAAAAAAAAACAATTGGGTAATGGACTATTAATTTACGTTAAGTATATTTTATTTACGTATCTTTACCCCCCCTATCCAGTTGCCGGCAAACCTATTTATTTATTGATTATACAATTAATTGTAAGAAGAAAATAGAGGATATAGAGTAAAAAATATGATAACAAATGCACATTGAGCGGTATTACTTACACTCAAGTTGAAGCGCGGGATTCATGCGCGGTCTGCTCACCACGGGCATGCCTATAGCCGCCATCTTGACTCGGCACGTTTCACAAGTCCGCGGGACGCAAGAACAGTTGGGGCTAAATATAAAATGTCTAAGTAGTTGCTATTAACAAAATAATATCTGAATGTAAGTACATTCAGATATAATTTAAAAACCCTATAATTAGCCGGCACACTGAAGTAGGCATGCACGACGCATGTGCGCTATGTGCTTATAGACCTAGAACGTTTGCAAGGATGCGAAACGTAGGTGCGGCTAATTTTAAAACAACTAATCGTTACTAATATTATATCTGAATATACATCGCTTGAGCCATCCGTTGCCGGCACACTCAAGTAGGAACGCGGGACGCATGCGGGCGCGTCCTGGGCGTGCCTATAGCCGCCATCTTGAACGGCATTTTATGCAAGTCTGCAGACAGCATATGCGGCAAATATAACATTCATACATAATTTTTAGACAATTCATATCCGAATATAAATTGTTAACGCTGCTATCATTAGGCGGCTGTCGGCACACTAAAATAGGAGCGCAGGACGCATGCGTTTGTCTCGACCCTGAGTCAATTGACAATTTTTTATGGACTCAGTAGGTACTTTATTAGGTAACATAGTTTAATTCAATATTCCCTTTTATAGGAAATGTGTACAACGGCCACATTTAGCCAGTACATTGTAATAAGACTCAGAGGCGAGATACATACACTTGTACACAGGTTGTGTATCATGCAAGGTAACAAAGGATTACGTTTTTATATGTACTACTCATCCAAGTTGTGGTACAGACAGACTCATCACCAGACAGCAAATACAAACACTGATAAACTACCTAATCTTATACCTATTCTTAATCTTGAGAGACTCGACCCTGAGAGGGAAATAATCCAATACCATCATTAAATATTTTATTTACTGATGACTTCATTAACCTCCTAAACTCTAAGTATGCGAGTCCCATTACATACGAATACTCCAAGCTATGGTGGATCTTTGTTTAAAACTACCTTTGGAAATTGTTATAATAAAATTAGTTCGATAAAAGAAACAGCAAGTCAATAAAATATGCTATTATTAAATAAGCCGCTAAGGGAAAAGGGCATATGCGCTAAAACTAAAGGATTAAAGTTATTTATAGGTGCTCATAATGTTAAAAGATTGAAATAAATAATTTTGTACACACTTTGAACTACCATACCTAAGTTTATAAAATCGCTAGTGGTGTCTCGTAAGTCATGGGTCATCCCAATCGACATAAGTGGTAGTATACAGACTATTAGATAATAAAGTCCAACAAGAGAACCTTTACTAACATTATCAACAATTAATATCGAAAGGAAATATAAAATGAATATTTGAAAGGCGCAGCAGCACACTTTTTTATGAAAAACCGCGGGGCGCATGTGCGGGCTTCGTGGCTGGCCGCCATATTGAAACGTACATGGCACCGTCCGCGGGACGCATGTGCGGGTGGGGCTATCGATCGGCGTTCCCTTCTGTTCAGTGGAGCGCAGGTACTTACCTAAGGTAGGTAACGGGAGGTGAGTACATTCAAGCCCCCAGGTCGAGGTAGAGCCATACATTAGGATATTTGGCACACAGAAGGACCGCGGGGCGCATGTGCGAGCTGCAACACAGCGGACGCCTCATGGGCGTGTCGATAGCCGACATCGATCGACGCCTTTTTAGTCTCGCCTCGTCTGTTTAGGGGGGCACGCGGGGAATTTGCAGTTTTTATTTTTGTCAACGACAATTGTTTTATAATTACTATTTATTAAAATCCAAAATAATTAGCCAGAGGTGCATTTATATAATATGTAATATTTACGAAGCCAAAACGAGTAAGGGTAAACTTAAGAATCAATTTTAAAAGCTCTTAAGGGTTTTATAAAAATACAAGATTTTCGTACCTTTTAATCGATGATTAGAGGACACATAACAACGTAGCATCACGCCTGTATTCCCCAGAGTGTTAGGCTTATATTATGACGATAATGAGTAGGGTGTAAAGGAACAGTTTTATTACATAATTTCTATTTTAATTCTTGAAATATAAAGAAGCATTCTACTTAATTGTCCTTGTGGAAGCAGTCACGGCTACCAAATTTCCAGTCCTACGTTTGATTTTCATATGGAGCAGTGTTATTAGGGTTTTCTCTAACAACCCGAAATTAGAAATTATTCCCAGTCGATTGCAATAAGCTCTACTCTACCGGTATCGGCAAAATAATACTGTTGAAACTGTTGGTGATGTTAATTGGTCAGTTGGTTGGCCACGACCAAGTAGCATGGTACCACCAGATACCAGTCGATGGACCTCCGTAATAAATCTCCGGGAAACTACCAAATCTAAATGGGCGTGTCAACTAAACAAAATGGGTATCAATTTATTTATAACTAATACAAGTGATGGTTAAGATTCACTTAACTAAATTAATCGTTTGAACTTAACAACGTATCTAAAGCCGCCATTTTTATCCGAGATTTCAACAGGGGCGCGGGTATTAGCTTCATCATAAGTCACCAGAAACACTGACATAAAATTAGATCTACATTTCTAATCAATCGTCACACTCAAAATGGATCGCGGGCGCAAGTGCGGACTGCGCGTCCTAAGTACGCCATCTTGGCACGTCCGGGCTGTGCGGCGCTCCGCGCGTCATTGGCGTGTCTGGACCTGCCATCTTGGTACGATCCGGCAAGTCCGCGGGACGCATGTGCGGGCTAATCGTCGGCCTGCGCGTCATGGATGTCTGTAGCCGCCATCTTGGTACGATCGCGGGACGCATGTGCAGGCTATAGATCGAAGTCTCCTTCAATTCAACGGTGCGGGGGGGGGATTCATACACTACTTTTGCCTTTGTATTTGGCACTATATTTAAAAACAAATTAATTATAGGTAGTTAAAACGCTAACGGCTAAGCAGCTAATGTGAGATTTTAGTGTAAGGTATTAATATTAGAGCCAACTTGCAACACGTTTGACCCTACGGACCAAGGCATTTCTTTTTTTAAAACAATAACCTCCGGCACTCGAGAGAGCCTTTTTGTATCTAATATTCTCAATCATTCGAATTCTCGCATTGATTTAAAAAAATTGCGAATTTTAGATTTTTATTTATTTTCAGATTCGCAACAAAAACCTGCAAATTGAGAAATTTCTAGTTAACTTACAGCACGAACAATGAGTGAACACTTTAGTACCGAAATCATAACCAAAATTTATACATACCCTAAGAAATATAAGGTCATAAAGCATATTTTATAAAATATTTACTTCTAAATTAATTATTCAAAAATTATACAGTATGACACTTGGCGTAAAAATAAGGCAAAAACTTCTCGCACCGACTAAATAATACCATATTATCGACTTAATAATGTCATCGGCGAACTGTAGGTGTAGGTATAAATATTGTAGTAACAATCTCTACCTAACCCTTTGGGGAACACAGGCGTATTACTGTCAAATCATGATCCAGACCCACAAAATATTAATTTATTTTTGGACTTAACAACGGGTTTTAACGTCATTATAATATACTGAAAACACCGACACAAAATTAAATGATTTCTAATTGGCACACTCAAAAGGGACCGCGGGCGCAGGTACGGGCTGCGCTTTTTTAGTATGTCTATAGCCGCCATCTTGGCACATCCGGGCTTTGCGGCGATCCGCGCATCATTGGTGTCTGTAGTACTTTGTAGCCGCCTCCTTGGCACAAACCGGCAAGTCCGCGGGACGCATGTGCGGACGCGGCTATCGATCGGAGTCCCCTTTAAACAACGGTGCGGGGGCGCAGGGCATGAGGTTCTATACACTGCTGTTGCCTTTGTATTCACACTATTTCTATAAATCATAATTTAAAACTTTTTTGTCATTGTTTTCGATTGGATTTTCTTTTTTTTATTTAAGACGAAAATTGACAGTTTTTGTCATTCATTCTAATGTTAACTTAATTTTTGTTTCAGAGAATTGATTAATATTCCGTCTTTAGTATAATCCCCGCAAAATAAACCAAATTCGTTTAGATTTGCTACAGTAGTGCGTGAGTTCAGTACCACACGAGAAAACTTCATTTTATTGCAAGACAACATTAAACTCTACGAATAGGCACACGATAGTAGTTAGATGCAACATAAAACGTGTCTTATTTTTACTGCTTTCTTCAATATATTTATGTAAATTATTTATATATATACATACCACACACAAAAGCTTATAATGTATGAACTGTTAAATTTATTTCTCTCCAATAAATATCTAAACTTGCACCAGCATGTAAAATCTTTAAGTACCTAGGTAATTGTTCAGGCTAATGTGGCAGGTTAGTGTGGGTTAGGGCATGCAGTTTCATATATTTCCAGTTTCGAAATTGGCTTCTGAAATCGGTCTTATAAACTTCGAAATTTCGAAATTTCGATGTTGTGGGCAATCTTCATTAATAAAAATTCGATAATCAGATTATTACTTTTAATTTAATTGAAAATGTTAAAAAAGCTTAGCCTAGCGTAACAAAACTGAAACCAATAAGTTTTCTGCCGTATATTTCGTTGTTACGTTGTTGGACTGTTATGTCAACGATCATTGCACGCCGCTCTAGTCGATCCACCACCACTATATCAGGCTTATTGGCTACAATAGTCCTGTCAGTGATGATGGATCGATCCCAGTACAGCGTGATATGTCCATTTTCGAGAACTGGGTCGGGCACATACCTATAGTACGGCCGTAACCGTTGAAGGCGCGCACCTTATTTCCCGCCTGATAAAAGACTATTAAATACTTTCTTCAGGCGGCCAAAGAAGCGCTCCTTCAACGATTGCTTCATGTCAGTAACATTGATGCCCAGTGCTTCCGACATACCCAAATACTTATAGGTTTCGGCTGCGGAGAGGGTTCGAAGGTTTATGGAATCCGAGAGTTGGGTTCCCACGGATTCCACAATCTCCCCTCGCTTTACATGCATGACCGCACATTTGTCCACACCAAAATCCATCCTGATGGCGCTACTGAAGGTTTCTGTTACTTTCAGTAGCTCCATCAGTTGCAAATTGTTGGGCGCAAAGAGTTTTAGGTCATCCATGTAAAGGAGGTGAGATATAATCTGACCACCTCTCCTCAGCCGATAGCCTATACCTGAACCCTCCAGCAGTGTGCTTAGGGGATTCAGGGCCAGGCAGAACCAAAGCGGACTCAAACTATCGCCCTGAAATATTCCTCGCTCGATCCTTATCGGCTCGCTATTCCTCTGGATATTTCGACATCCTGGATATCGAAGGACCATCCTCCAGTGTTGTATCTACTTTATACAATTCCAGCACCCTTATGAGCCATGTATGTGGCACCGAGTCATAGGCCTTCTTGTAATCTATCCAACATGTCGAAAGATCCTTTCGGGAACGACGAACCTGTTGGCTAATGGCTATATCAATGAGGAGCAGCTCCTTAGTACCGCGGGACCCGTTCCGACATCCATTTTGAGAGACAGACATGATGGCGTTAGTCTCTATATGATTGTATATTTTAGCTCTCAAAATGGATGTAAGAACTTTATAGACCGTCGGTAGACAAGAGATCGGTCTATAATTCTTGGAATCCGCGGTACTACCTGATTTATGGAGCAGGTGGGTAACTCCTGTCGTTAGGAACTCGGGTAGCGAACCAGACTCCAAAGCAACCTGGTACTGAGCCGCCAAGCGAGCGTGCGACCCTTGAAACCATTTAATCCAGAAGTTGTGCAGCCCGTCCGGCCCTGGAGACTTCCAGTTGGGCAACGGACAGACTGCACGGGCTACATCTTGGGGGCAAATGGTAATTGCCCCCATTTCTGGTAAAACATCGCAGGCTCGCTGGACTTCCCGAGCCCAATCACCTTCGGTGTGACTGGCAGGCACCGACCAGATACTACGCGTACATTATCGGTCAGAGATATTAAAAAAAAGAAATCTCCGAAAATTGCAATAATTTAACTCAAGGGTGATATTATATTATCTGTGCCCAAGGTATCATAAATTAGCTTATAAGTCATTATTTGTGAGGATGTATGTTTGATACTCTTTCAAACAAAAATAATCAAATTTAAAATTTATTATTTCGAAATTTCGAAACTAGGGGTTTCAATTTCGAAATTAAATAACATGCAAATATGGTCCGAAATTTCGAATTTATGAAATTTCGAAATTTCGAAATGCATGCCCTAGTGTGGGTGCTACTTGGCTTGGCTTGCTATGCGCAGGCGATGGCACCGCAATGTATCACCGCAACCGAACAATGTATAAAGTTATTTTAAAAATGTCTTAGGATTCATAAAAACTTTGGCTTTATTTCATTATTAATTTCCCTTCCCTAAACTCTTAATTTTTTTTGACGTTCTTAAAACCTCGGACATAATCTGACTGATCTCCGATAACATATAGTTATTCGTATCTATATATCGCAAGTCATAGTACACTTTTGTTGATAAAAAAGACGGACACTAAAAGAAATCATGGTTTGCCATCAATAAACAATACCCAAACCAATTTGAAATTTTTAATTAGTGGGCACACTTAAGCATGACCGCGGGACGCATGTGCCAGCTGCGCGGCGTGCTGCGCGTTGGGTTGAGCGTCATGGGCGTGTCTATAGTGACTAACTTGGCACGTTCCAGAACGATTCCAGGACGCATGTGCGAACCCTATGTTTATCGATCCGCGTCACCTTCGTTTACGGGGCGGGAGCGTGGGGCGCGGAGGATTTCGCGCATGCGGGTCGCGGTTGTGCCAAGCACTTTGCTTTTTGCGTGTTGCTATATATAAAAGAAAACTTGGCGCCATTTTTAATATTTAAAATTGAATTATTATTTCACAGATTGAGGGAATTTATAAAATTATTATTAAGAGGTTTCTCATTAAATTAGCAATTAATTAAATTTTATTTTTAAACTAATTTAAAGATAAAGTTTAGATTTATATTGATTTTATCTTCTGTATACGATTAGCCTAATAAACAATAGGCAATGGAATATTTTGAGATGATCCAAAAGAAACACTTCCTCTCATTATTTGAAATAGCAATCCTACATTTATACAATAAGTATTGCCATAATTTTCTCAGAAAAAGCACATAGTGGTTTAATAAAAATATAAGATAGGTTTTATAATAAATAAAAAGTTGCACATATTTTTTGTTGGGCATATTTTTATTAACTAAACAAATATACAACATGCAGTAACAATTATCTACTGTTGAGTTCAATTACTACATTTTCAAATATAACAGACTATGTACATATATTTCTAAGACAGACACCAAACTAAAACTTACATAAGTTATCAGTTATCACATAGATCTTAGATACACAAAAGTTCGGACATATATTTTTAGAAGCAAATAATTATAATAATATTAAGAGGGCAGATGAAAAAATAGAAAAATCAACTGGTACATTTTACTAGCATTTAACATATTTTTTTACTTTTTTAAAGTTTTTTTCTATTTTTAAGTTTATTCTTTTATAAGTTCCATTCAAGATACAATAAATATTACAATTACTGTCAAAGAAAACAAATATTTTTATACAAGAGTTTAACTAACAAATATTTAATATATATATTTTTTTTATAGATTCAATAATTTTCTTTTTACTTGTTATAACACATATAAGCACATAAGCACATATAAACAGATAAGAGATGGAAGAATAGGTTCTGGTATAAAGCAGGAAGACAGATGTAATGGTGATTTAGTAAGTTGAAGCCATCCTCATCGGGAACAAACAGCGGGGTGGAACGGACAAACTGGTAAAGTCAACAATATAGAAAGGTGAGCCACACAAACAGGGCACCTGATTCTGCTATTGTTGAATTGATTGGACAAACTGTATCAATAAATTGATTAATAAATATAAAAAAATTATATTTATAATAAATATTTTAAGCGTTTTAATAAAATAAATTAGTACCTAGTCGATGTCCAAGCCATAAATCCAAAACTGTTGACTGCTTTTCAAAAATAAATTAAATCACCGAAGTATTAAGTCAACACATTACTTGCACCATGACGACCTAGGCGAATTAAGAAACTGAGATAGAACTGCTACAAAATGGCTGCCGCCTACCTACGCGCCTGCGTGTAGCCCAGCTTCGAAGCGGGTAAAATTTTCGAGAAAATGGTGGATTGCGACGCATGCGCGTTTGCATCTGCATGCGCCATTTTCACCATCACAGTCCTTCAAGTTCTAGAAGTTTCTAGTGTTTCAATTTTATCAAAGTCACCTCTTTGGCAGCTTCAGCGCTGTGGCACGCTGTCACAGCAATATGCTGAGTGACGGCCATTTTTGCGCGGATGTGGCGCATATTTTCCTCAGTTGTTTTTCTTATTATTTTTTTGTTGCTTTTATTTTATGCTTTTATGCTTTCTTTCTTTCTTTCTTTATCCCCCAGAAAAAGATATTACCTATGCAATTATCTTAATACAGTTTAATCACAAATTAACAGAATCAGGCTTATATATTACATTAAGACAGCACAGGATACATATGTCTGTAGGACTAAAAACACATCATCATTATTATCAAGAACATTCTAGGGTACAGTGGGGCAGGACAGAGACACCAACACCAAGATACCTAGGGAAATGCACACATGGAACCTATAAGGAAGGCAGGGTTACCATCTTGAAGTATAATGTCTACATAATATTTACCCTGTACCGTTGAATATATGAATATTTCAAAATATATATAAAAATAAAATATTTGAATATTATTTATGTAGAATAAAATATTTATTAATTGCTAGGATGGCAGTCAAACAAATTTATATTTATTTTAATTATTTACAATCAAATTTAAACATTGAATGTCCATTCGGAACTTTGAATTAAATTTCTACCGATTAAACATTTTCATTACATTTTAAACAATCGCATATTTTCACACACAAACTAATCATAATTAGAAAACAATACTAAAGTCAATCAGAGTTAAAAGTGGCAACAGCAAAGGAAATAAAAAAAAAATAAGTTGCACAGCGAGTTCATTTCTCTGAACTGCTTCTAACAAAGAACACCCAAATAAATTACTATTTAAAGAAGTCAGTCATGGAAATATTATAAGATAATGGCTACACAGAGCTTAGAGACACAGATGGTAACCCAAACAGTTAAGGGGGCAAGGCAAGCTATCGTGCCGGGACAAAAAGTGCCACAAAATTGAATAAGCTCGTTTGTACGAGCTCACCTTTCAAGCTGAGCTCAGAGTCCGAACTCGAATACTGCATGTCCTGCAGTCCCTGCATTTGACACATATAAAGCACTACTCAACGACGCCGGATAATACTCTGAAAAACAAACGCGTTAATGACCATGCAAGCGTTCACTGAATTTAATCTAGAGCGTTAATAATAAAGCTTTTACTTACATGCCGCCGCCCGAGTTCCCATGTTGATCAGCTGGATCTTGAAACTGCCCTGCATTGGAGTGCCGGCTAGAATGACCCGCGCCCCAAAGTGCACTCGAATAAAATCAATAAAGGTGGGCTGTCCGCCCGGCGGTGAATGCAAGGGACGCTGGCAGGGGTTGTAGGAAGGGGTAGTCCGAAAGAGACAAGACCTGAATCTAGATTTCCTGTTCTCTTCAGGCAATTGATTATCGACCGGTTCGTTGTGGCCCGCGCATGGGTAATTCACGTCAACATTGTTATTGTTATGTCAACTTAGTATTTACGTACGTCATATAGGTAATGTCCGGTCTTGATAATGCTCGTAGTGCATCCGGAATCTATTATGTACTTTTTACTATCTATTTCAAATGACGTAAATTATTATTTGATTGAAAATTGAAAATTAAGCTGTCATAAATAACAATATTGCAAAATTTACAGGTTATATTGCAAAATTTCGCGATCTTTTTAAACAGAAAAGAGTTATTATGAAGATTTTATCATAGTAAAACAGTTACAGAACATTAATCTTTAATATTTGAGATGTTTTATTGTTAAATTTTTTACTAATTTATCTTATAAGAATCTCATTTGATTCCCTCACTCACTAGACGTGCGCGCGAAACATCAGCGCATACTTGGAACCGACTGGCGCGAAATTCAATGCATAGCGCGAACTAGATTATGAATTAAAATGTAAATGAGATTATTTGTTGAGGATAAGGCTTAATTAAGAATCTGATTTGTGTTGTTGTAACTCAGGATAGTAAGTAAAAGATATTTTGTATATTATACTGCGATGTACTTTGTAAAGTGTATTAAAAATTTTACGAAACTAATAAATATTCATTTTTCAAATGTTTAAAAATATTTATTGACGTTATTTCAGTGATTTTTGCCTACTTTTGGATTCATGTCAGTAGAAAACTTATTACGTAACCATGTTGCGTTTTTATTTCAATGGTTTCTGGTCAATTCAAGTTTTTCAAACTTAAGTAACTAGATATATAATAACGGGCAGGTTAAGTTCGAGAAATCAACGTGTTTAAACCAACGGATAGATAGATAAAACAACATATTCAATTGAAAAATAGCTTTATTGACATGATTAATATCACAATAGAATCTATAATACAATGTAATACCTACAATCACAGTGTCCAGTGCGTTCTGCATCAAACAATATAAAAATGTCACTGAAGACTCCATTCATCTACAGTTTTAAATATTATACATTAAAGGTACACCTAAACTTTTCAAAAGTAACTATATTTGAATTATAATATATTAAAGATTTAATGTTATTTTGGGACCAGCCCTTAAATTTAGTTTTTGCGCCACAACTGTGCATGAATAGAGCCCTAACTCCTACCCCTTATTCTATACCCTAATTACACCGAAAATAACAACAAAAACTCATAATTATGTCATTGATATCCTAAATAATGACGGTGTAACAAAGGTTTACTATTTAAAACAATAAAGCGAAAAAATATCACTACTAAATAAGAATTTAAGTCCGCTAGTACACCGAGCTATGTGGTACAATACACACTGTGGTTTATTGACTTGTGTACAGTGGCATTGAAAGTAATAGGTCGCCATTATATTATCAACGGTCCATCGCGCCGGACAACGCCTGCTGTAACACAAGCTGTTGTGCGTTTATCAGTTTCTTTAATTCCCTAACTTCCTGAGTCAACTGTTTCACACTTTCCGAAGTTTCGTCCAACCTTGCCTGGATACCACCCAGCCCTGAGGAGTACCCGTATTCTCTGTACCCAGAATCATTGTTGTTCTCGTATTTCTTGAAACACGAGTACGCGCCGGTTGTCGAGCCGCTCGATGATATAGTATGTCCGTATTGTTTCCTCATTTTCGCGATGTCGTAAGCTGCCATCATTATGTCTCGAGGTAGACGTTTTTCGCTAGGATTTAATGGTTTAACGCTCAGCACGACTCGGTATGCTTGTGGAGATACCAAGGCTGAGGAATGCAGGATTTTTAATAAACATTTTGGCAAATAGCCGTTAAATAGGGCCAATTCCATGTAGGATATCAGTTTTGTTTGGCGCACGAGCTTAGAGAGGCCGGCGGTTTTTCGCAACCCTTGAATGTCGTGAACAGCTATACCTACTAGCAGATTCATGAGGACTACTGTAACGAACATTAGAAATAGTACATAAGTTATTTGCGCTGAGAATTCTAGAAGGACAGGCGGGTCGTTTCCATCTGGCTCGTTTAGAAGCAAATCCAAATTTAGTTCGCCGATCATCATGGTCAGAACTGTTATGAAACCCATAAAAGGGTTCGCAAAAGATGACGAATCAGGAAAAATTACACAGAAACTTATCGTGAAACCGATTAATATACACGAGTAGGCCATCAGTAATTTGGCAAATTCCTTTTGAACTTTTTGGTACATAGCAACGTAGGTCCCAAACACTGGTAGTTGACCAATCATCATCATCAAGTTAGTCCAGCCAGCGAGCACCGCGAACGCGCCTACGTGATTCTGCCAGGTGTACGTGATGTTGGTGTAGATATACGATATCAGAAACACGCTCACGATTACGAACCATTCGATAATATTCTCGGATTGCATCAAATATTGTTTCACTGTAGAATAACCAGCTATTCCGTAAACTTTTCTGAATATCTCAAATATTGTAATACCAGCTAGCACCCACCATTGCATTTCTATCACAAATGGATTTTTTCTCAACAGATCACCAAGGATGGACTGTTTTTGACAAAGTTCTTGTTCCTGAATAGTTTCCTCCATATCTTTACTGCCGTTGTAACAATTGTGCGCCAGGGCAGTCAATACATACAAGGTTAGGCATAAAACAAATATGAAGCTTAAAAAAAGACGGGCCACGTAATATTTACGTATTTTCTCCCATTTTATGTATAAGAATGCTGAACAAAGTGGATGCAGAAGAACCTCTTTTTGTCCTTCGTCGACAAATGTGTTCAGATAGCTAATTTCTCGCGGATAGCAATGATGTAATATGCTACGAAAGTCTAACTCCAATTCGACCTCCCTATTACTCGTTTGCGAATGTCGCAGCGTGATCGCACAGTCCAATTTTCTAGTTACCATCGCTAGAGACGCCGGTGTTTTTCTAGCTATTACATTAAGAGCCGAGTTTCCTTTTTTAGACCTCGTCGTTACGTCAGCGCCGTGGTAGATTAATGTCTCCACGCACGCTGACAGCCCGTCGAGGGCAGCCAGGTGCAGCGGCGTAAAGCCATATTCATCCTTTTGATTCACATTTGCTCCCCAGCTTATCAACGTCTCTATTATATCGCAAGCGCTGTCGGATTTGCCAATAGCGGCGTGCAAAGGGGTCCTCATGTCGAAGTCGTTGGCGTTCGGCTCAGCGTTTCCTTTTCTCAACAACGATTCCACACACTCTAAACTTGATGAACGAGCAGCCAAATGCAGAGCAGTAAAACCACGATGATTTTTCAAACTGGCATCAGCACCTTTTGACAGCAATAAATCTACACAGTCCACAAAACCACCGTCAGCTGCCAGGTGTAAAGCTGTGGACTCTCTATCACCGACTCGCGTCCTCACGTTAGCGTCCGCGCCGGGCGTCTCTAGCAATATAGTGAGGCACTGGAACATTCCCAAATCAGCGGCGAGATGTATAGCGTTGGTGCCGCCCGGCTCAATTTGATTCACGTCCACACCGTGAGATATAAACAATTTGAGGCATTCCACGGAGTTGGCTCGCACTGCACAATGTAGCAGGCCTCCTTCACAGTTGACATACTTCACTGCTGAATGTACGGATGCACCGCGACTGATTAGCAAATTAGCCACTTGCACTGAGTTCCCGAACGCGGCACAATGGAGCGGGGCAAAGCATCTTGGCATGTAATTAGGATCGGAGCCGCATGTCAGCAGGTAATTAGCGCATTCCGTTGAGCCGCTGAAGGCCGCTACGTGCAGCGGGGACAGCCCAAGCGCATCGAAGTATAATGGATCAGCGCCGACCTCTATCAGCGGTTGCAGAAAGTTGGCGAGTTTCAGGAATGCCGCCCAAAATAGGCACACGTTCTTCTCGGCCTCCGAAGCCGTCGAGAAAGTAGAAGCGGCGGATTCTGCGGTAATGACCCCGGTCTCTAGCTCGTCGAGTAATCGCAGACGTCCGCCGACGGCGCGCATCTGCTCGTGAGCGCTCTGACGTAACGAGTCGCCGCAGATATGCGCAGTTAGGTCGAGGGGTGGTTCTTCGAAGCTGTCGTACATGTTGGGCGCACTCTCTGCAGGGGGCGAGGAGCCGGCGTTGACGTACTCCAGGTGGCCCATGGAGGGGTAGGCGCGCTCGAGGGACTCCTCGTCGATGGGAGGGTGCGGGGCGTGCTGCGTGCGGGCGGGGGAGGAGAGCACGCGTGACACGCGAGGGCGGCGGTCCATGTCGGGGCGCGGAAGGCTCCTGGGGCGGGCGTCATCTTCGTCGGGCTGTCGGCGGCGCGCGAACCAGCGCGCGGTGAGCAGGCGGCGCGTGGCGGGCATGCGGGCGGCGACGCGGCACTGAGCGCCGAACGCCGCTATTATGCGCCAATTGTGACCGCAGATGAATCGTGCGCACCTTTTCGCTGTAAGGCTGGTTGCAGACTCGGACACTAAATTGTAGTTCGAATAGTTGAAACTTTTTTGTCTCGGCCACTGTTGTGACTTTATGTTTAAAATTGTTATGCTGCTGCTCCAAAATGTCAACAAGCCTAATTTCCTTATAGAACCGAATTCAGGCGCCACATTGGTATATTAAAAATATTCCAGTCCAATGAACATGAACTAGCTATTACATTATTTATGAAAATAAGCAAGCAAGCTGTTTTTAAGCATAGAAGATGAATGGGATAAGAAATCCAGGGTTTAGCATTAAATCAACGTTTTATAAATAGTACCTACCTAATCTTTCTGTGCCTACCAACTTCCAAATTATCCATATGTCTGGCAATCTTCAAAATGACATATCCTAACAGCAACAGATTCAAAGTTGCCCACAGTGGCGTCTCTTGTGCCCCGCCTACACCACATCAACAATACTCCTGACAAATGTGTGTATTTACTAACATTTCCCGCGGTGATATCATTGTGACAAAGACTTGATATCAGCCATCTTGCTAGATCTCGGTCATTACCGGCACTTACAAAAAACGTGCCATCATGGTTAGCAGGTTAGACGCCATTAGAGATTATAATCTGTTGTTCAAGGAACCATGTGAGTCAGGTTCAGTTCAGCTTGCATAAACAGAAAATTGGCTGAGTCATCAGTTTAATTCATGATCTTCAATTCTGCCTTTTTTGCTGCCTCGTTGGTCTAGTGATTGAAAAGCGTGAGGTAATCCGTTCGATCCTGAGACGGGTAGTGCTATTGAGTTTTTCGATTAGAAAATTGTTAGTTACAGCCCGGAATTCGGTTTGTGCCTGATAGATGGCAATTGGCTGGACTCCTATTACAGGGACTTAATAATGGCATTGATTAACGGCGGCCTATATATATATATATATATATATATATCATAGTCCAAAATCAGACCATTTGTACCAATACGGCTTTGTCATCTCAGTTGATGCTGCATGCTCCAGTTTCTTTTTCTTCAGAACATGCTGAATTCGGAAATCTATGGAACTTGTTTTTTGAATGGAAATTCTCAGTAGCAGTACGGATCTTGGAAATGTGCCTAGTAGATTACAATACGCTCGTATTACATGGGACTCAATAACAGCATCGGTGAAATGTTCTTCTATTGTGTCGGCTCAAGTTTTCAAATGGAGGTGGGTTATGCCATAGTAGGCAGATTAGTCAGTCAGCAATGGTGTTATCGAGGATGACTACCCAGATGACGCCAGACGATTTCATATATCGTCACTCTTGGAGGCTCTTTCCTTCCACCAACCTTGAACCTTAAACTGAAAGACGTAGGTACATTACACCACGTAACCTCTGCACCAAAGGCGTCTCGGTTCTGTTCAACAAACACTTTGTTTACCGTCAGTTGTATTAATTCCAGTAAAAATTGTAGCTACCGTGTGAACGGAAATAATCACCGATTCTTCGCAAACAATGAACTAGGTATCATAGGGGAGACCGAGGAGGGTTGTGACAATTTTTACTTCAACTAACATATCTCAGTCAAGAAACATTTTACATCTGTGAGCTGTATAAGTCGATGCAGCTCAATCCATACTTTTTCAGAAACAATCATTAAAATTAATGAAAGTATTAAGGTTCCTGAGAAAATCTACAAAAACAAAATGTACTCCCCGTGTCACAACTCTCCTAATACCAAGGTAAGTTGTGACACTTATATATTTTGACTATTTGGTGAATAAAAAATATAATTATATTAATGATAAATAAATTACACATTTTTTTTGCAACATAGTGCTTTATTTATTATTTGGCATGTCTGTACGAACTAAAATAACATGTAACATAGACATAAAAAGTATTAGTATCTTAAATAATAAAGTGTGGCATCTTTCTGAGATCTATTATGTTAAAATAAGTCTGAAAATCAAACTCTAATCTGACAAATAATTATGACAGACGTATTGAAGCTCGCCCCAGCCTTGGCATTCGATGCACTGAACCCACTTCTCTTTTGATTTGCTATTAGCAAAGCGCTCAAGGCAACACAAGCAAAAACAATTATTTTCTGCATCTTTTTCGACTTCATCCTCTTCATCATTACTTTCCTTATTAGTCTTCTTCTTAAATTTTTTAAGCTTCTTCTTTTCCTCGCTTAGAATATGCATTTTTACTATGGCACCAATTTCATCCTTCTATGGCAGCAATGGCAGCAGTTTCATCCTTGGTAGGTGTGTCAGTAAGCACAGCAGATTTGATCTTGCGTCTATTCGGTTGGTTCCTTTTTCTTGGCGGATCTTTTGGCAACGGCCTAAGTGACTCTAGCGAGAATGAGGCAACTAGGAGATTTGTGACAGCTTGTCACAACTCGCCTAGTTGCAAAAAATCGTGAACCGGTCATAAAAATAATTCATAATTTCTAAACAAATGCCAATACAAAAAAAGCAATACCACGCTAGGAAACTTGAAAAACTAAAGCATATGAGAAAAGATATCGTAACAGTGCAAACATAATACGTAACAATATATATGTAATCAAAATTTTGGTAAAAAACTTTCTTTTTGCAATTTTTTGTATGCAAATGTCGTACACTCACAACCGCTATCCGTGCGCCGTTGTCGCGTACTGCGTCAAATAGCACGTCTCAATAACAACAAACGCACGCTGTTACCAGCTCGCTACCGATCATAGGTTCTGAGAAATCGATCTTGTCACAATTCTCCTCTGTCACAATTCTCCTCGGTCTCCCCTACAGTTACTTATGTATTCGTGCAATCTTGATTGTGGATTGTTAAAATAACACTCGATCATAATGATTATATCTGGCACAATAGGTTCAGTGTTTTCGATTGCATTCCTTATTGTTGATGCTGTCATTGGCTTCGCTTCTAAGAACGATTTTTGTCTTAAACAATCGAATATTGTCAACTTTCTGTCATCGCCAAGCCTAGAAATGTGAGAACTACAGAGCAACCACGAGGTCATCCACCCGTGGGTTGGTTGATAAACCACCCATGGTTGGATGTTCCTTCCATCTAAAGGTAACTTGATTATATTGGCTGCATTAAAATACTTTTAGCGAAACATACATAATAAATTCAATAAGTATTTACTGGAAAAGCCTTTTATTATCCTAAATTCGAATTATTCTTGAAATTAATTAAAAAATTAGGTCACTGCAATGATGTTGACAAGAGAGAAGCGCAGGCGCAGATTTGACTAAATTTATCGTTGCTTTTGTCGACATCAGTCTCCTACGAAATTCAAATGATTACCTTACCTGAATAAACGTTTTATTAACTGAAAAAAGTAACAGGCAAACTGCAGCGGATCCCTAATGCCCCATATTGCGTTCAGAGAATCGTATGGAACAAATTATTTTAGCGAATTCGATTACCCATACCAATTTGTGGCCGAACAGGATTTCCGGTGGAACGGTCGCACATAAAGCAGCCATGGCGTATTGTGGCGTGTCCAATGGGTGTGAACGGCGCGGCAAGGAGATCCCATGGTGACTGACAATGGTGACCAGTATATACCGCACGTGGATGTTAGGTTACAAAGAAGTAGTATAATAGTATAAAATATAGGTACGTTTGTATAAAATTTAAATATAACTATCTCATCAGTCTAGGACTGCTGAGCAAGAAGTCCTGGGTTTGATTTCAGAGTCGGGGAAATTTTTATTGGGTTTTTCGGAATAGAAATTCTCAATAGCAGCACAGAGTTTAGAACTGTGCCGGGTCGAAGGTAATAAGCTCGTCCCCTAATATATGGGACTTAATTACAGCATCGGTATAATGTGGGTGTATAATAGTACACCTCTGCCTAACGATAACGACGATAAAGACGTGTGGCGTTAATTTTCTTCTGCACATGTGGCTTCCCTGGTAACTGTCACGTCCTGTCTAAACCCTGCGACTTAGTTAGCGTGATTTCGCATTTTTTTTTGTATTTGTTTGTATTTTAGATACTTTTATTGTATAACTGTTTTTCTTTTTTTAATTATTTCTTTTGTGTTTAGTTTTTTATATTGTATAATTTACGTATTAAAGAAGAATGTAAAACAGTTTTTTGAAAAGAGTATCCATGGAGTTTCTTGCCGGTCTCTTCTCCATAGGACCAATCCACTTTTGGAACCGCGCAACTAGAATCATAAAGTTTTAAAAGCGCCCGTAAAGGCCCCGTTGAAATAAAAACATTTGACTTTGACTAACCCTTCCGGGATGCAGACGTATGTTCAGTACGCTATGTTCTGTTATGTAACCGTCTCTTTGGTCTAGTAGTCGGAAGTGCGACTGCTTAGCGCGAAGTTGTGGGTTCAAATCCCAGGTAGCGCAGCGTTTTTCGGATTTTCTAATACCAAGAAAATTCTCACGAATTTCAAATTCTTACCTATACTTATTTAAATTTCATTTAATGGCAAGTCGAGTCGTCCGAATTTTTCTATAGCGAGCGAGTTAGGGTGTTAAATTTTATAATTAGGTAGTTTAATGGGCATTAAACAATAGCCAGTAAGTAGGCAAGTCAAATGAAGGTCACTTATTTTAAGGTAAACTAGAATATTTCGTAAAAATTTTGCAAGAAGACCTTCTAAATACCGGATTTAGATGAAACTATTAAGTAAAGTAAGGTAAGTAGGTACCTCATCAAAAATGATTTCCTATTAAAACGAGAAACCGTAGATCCGTCCAAATACCCTGCGTATACGCATTTTCTATTTCCACAACCTTTAGTTTGGCACCAGTAGTTCCTTCAACGATAGCTTGAAATAACTAAGATGTTTCATAAAAGTGGTGTTGATATTGGTAATTAAGGGTTATAGCAGACGGCAGACGGCAGTAGTGTTTTTGCGCTCTGCCGTTGCCATTTGCGTTCTGCCGTCGAACTTAGAATGAAAACCTTAACTTACACTTTGTCTTACACTTATTAAATTAACTATAGTAGATGAGCTTAGACAAATAGTTTCTACGTTCAGAAGTTTTTAATTCAAACGAACGTGCCGATAACAGAATGATGTCATGTCGTGAATTATTGAGCCCTAATCATTAAGCATGTACCTACGACATCGTTTCTCACACCAACATTGTTACAAAATCTTTTTGTTCTATAATATACTAGCTTCAACCCGCGACATTGTCCGCGTGGTTTACATAATATAATTTATAGCCTATAGCACTCGGGGATAAAGTAGCTATCTATCGGTGAGAGAATTTTCAGATGCGGATCATTAATTCCGGAGATTACCCCCTACATATAAAAAAACTTTATCACTTTATTAGTATAGACAGGTTTTGAACTTAAGTACCTAATTAACACGATAGTTAATTAGAGGCGTATTATATGTAAAATTTAAAAAGTATGACGAAAATACCTGCGTCATCACAGAAATCAAAACATATGGTTTATGTATTGTGTATTTAAACCAGTACAATCATCTGCCTAGCCTTTTCCCAACTACATCGGGGTCGGCTTCCAATCGAACCGGTTGCGGCTGACTATCAGTATTTTACACGGAGCGACTGCCTTCTTACCTCCGCCACCCAGTAACTGGCAGACACTGATACTCAAGGTTAGACTGGTTGACAGACTTTTTGGACTACTGACACCCGTAACGACTCTCACAGGTCTTCGTATGACACCCGGGACCAACTGCTTAACGTGCTTTCCGAGGCAATGAGGGGTCTCGATGTGTGAAAAATGGTCACCCATCCAAAGATTGACCGCGACAAGCGCTACTTAACCTAGCATAGAAAAACAGTACAATACCTACTTATTTTTGACTGACATGTATTTTTTTATAAATAATGCCGCGTAAAAGAAATCGGTTACGTAAATATCGACCACTATGTGCTTAACTATCATAATAAAAAGGGCATAACAGCAGATGAGACCTATCCGACAACACAACTCTCCATCAAGCAGACCTCAAGAATTGAAGGTTTATGTACAGTTGGCAAGTTAAAACCGAGTCACGATCCTCAGCAGTGAGGAAACCTTTCAGAAGAAGACTATTAAGCTTCTCGAGAATATATTAATTCTCTTACCTGTATCGCAGAACTCCTGGCTTGTAACAAATAAACACTTTTCACTTTTTGCTAATCGCGATCAAAGCTTTAGTGAACGTGTAATATCTGTGATATTAATCCAACTTACGTGTCAATTCCTACTCTAGACTTCCTAAATAATTCCACATTAAGGGTGACAGTAACAAAAGCGTCAATTTGAGCGACGCTTCAAAAAGAAAATGTAAGAGGGTAAAACAATACTTAATACTATAAAAATTCTCCGAATGTATTTGAGAGGTGTCTATAGTTATTTTTATTTTTTGTTATGCAAAGGTAGTTACACCCATTCAGCCAAGTCTTAAATTAATATACGTTCCGCCAGTTCTTGATGTTTATATTAACGCATAGGGAGAATTTTTGTATGAATGATCTGCAGTTAAATATTATTAGTTAGGTAGAGCTGTAACTCTATAAAAAATATGAAACATTAATCAGTTTGTCAAAGATTAGCTAATTTTAAAAAAAGCGACTTTAAAAAAAATGGGTTGTTTGTTCCTTGTTCAAACAGAACAACAAAATCGCTATTCCATTTTCAAAAACCGAGTGAACGGTGCTTCGCTTTTCGATTTGAATTCCGAACTATAGACGTTTTCATCTCCATCTCATTATACACAAAAATCAAATAAAGCGTTCGTTAACCTTCCTCCACAAAACAAAGGTTATCTTATTACCGCTTATTATTTCAATCACCATAATAGGCAAGCAAAAATATAATAGTAATAGCATAATAATTTCCAACGCAAGTTTGGATAAATAAGGAAATTAAAGACTCAGCAAATTAAGGTAAATAATAATGCAAAATTATACTTTTTTGGAGTTATTACGTACCTATATTCATATAATTTGGTTGCTTTGTCACCATCATTTTGTTTAATAATCTTGAAACGAAAATTAGGTATTACCTCAAATAATATATGTACTTAGTAACTATTGTTGTACAGAATTGAGAAGTACCTATATTTGTCTCTACTTTACCGTACAGTCACACGATGCGGCTAACGAAAACGTAACGCCTATATTGACGGACGATACGGTTGGCGCAGTGACTAAGCTATTAGCTTTCTGCGTTATTTGTCGTGGGTTCGATTCCCGCAAGGAACAAATATTTGTATGATCTACAGGTAGTGGTTTCGGTTGTGTGTATATGACATGTATCTTTGTAAACTGTATCCACGATACAGTCGAAACCGTAGTGTGGGGAAATGTTTAAAAAAAAAACGCTCTTTTAAATGTAGGCGCGTAAATTTTCATTACTTCTGAATCTATAGTGTATGCCAAGCATATTGTATATAATGAATATCTATCTACATTAAAGCGAAATACAACTCATGCATTCACGGACTCATCACAAAATCAATATAAAGCTTACAAAGTTGAAATTTGGCAGGTATGTTCCTTATAGAATTTAGGCATCCACTAAAAAGGGATTATTCAAAATTCAACCCCTAAGGGGGTGAAATGCGGGATTAAAGTTTGTATGAAAAATCCGCGCGGTCGTAGTCGAGGGCAACTAAGGTAGGTAGGTACATTAAAGAATTTTTATTTATTTTTGATTTCCATAATATATATATACAACCTACTTATTATTTTTAACTACTAAAACACTAAACAGATTAAAGATGTAAAAAATATAAAAATATTACCTACGCGAAAGAAATTTAGGTATCCGCTAAAAAGGGATTTTTCAAATTTCAACCCCCAAGGGGGTCAAATGTGGTTTCAAAATTTGTATAAAAATTCTTTGCGCGCGGTAGTAGTCGCGGGCAACTAGTTAAGTATAAAAGCATAATGAAGACCCAAATGTGGTCAGCCATTGAATGAATCCATAATGGTGTACAAATTAAAATACATGCCTAAGCCCCAGACATCATCATCACCCCGGCCGAAAGACGTCACTGCTGGACATAGGCCTCCCCCAAGCATCGTCACATCGACCGGTCTTGTGCCTCCCGCATTCATCCCCAGAAATAAAACTATGCTAATAAGATTCATAATCAATCATTCCAAATGGCATTTGTAACAATAAATAAAAATATATTACAGTATGTCGGATCTATATGTGCTCATCTTGGCTTACCAGGGTCAACAATATTTATCTAATTAACCCTTCTTCTATTAGCTTCCTGTTCGTTATTATTTAAGTGCTATGAACAAGTATTGATATCAAGGCTCAAGTGAATTTAAGAAGTATGACTTTTGCAGGATGAATTAGAAAATAATATAATTTAGTTTATTTCAAACTAGTGACTTGCCCCGGCTTCGCACGGGTGCAGTAAATTGCACAACAGTGAAGAAAATTTTATTGAGATTTTCATACAAAAATACCATTCCAACTTTTTACGTGGATTTTCCAAAAACAAATATCATATCAAAAACAAATAGCATATCGGTTGAGCCGTTCTCAAGATAAAGAAGAAAGAAGTTCTCAAGATGATGCTCCGTCAAAAAATCGATTTCTATTTATATATGTAGTATAAACCTATTACAGGCACTTTTAAAACGTTTTAGGAATCTAGTCAAGCGGTTCTGAAAAGTTGGTCCTATGGAGACGAATCGCCAAGAAACTCCATGGATATTCTTTTAAAATCTCAAATCTCTTTCAACAATCTTGGTATGTACATATGTGGGAAAAGTATAAGAGAACATAGGTGACACAACTACATAGTTGAACTTATTTTGTGAGTTAAAAATTTATAATAGTTATTTTAAGATTTGGGCTACGTTTCTTAGAGTCGGATCGAAGTACTGTTCTGCAATATGCGAATCACGGACTGTGATATAACAAAGTATGCGACCGTGTGAAAGAAATATAATATCTACTATTTGCATAATACGTTGTCTGGACCAGTTTATACAAAACAACTACTGTACTAACCTATACAATGTCAGTTAACCCTTTGACTGAATCAAGAGTCCAGTCCGTTGTTCTCCCCTCGATGTTCATTATAATATCAATACTATTAGGGTGACCACTTTGTTCCGTGTTACAATAAGACCTGAATGACAGGATAGCTAGCAGCTGGCCAATTTCATGGTCAATATTACCTAACAATTTTAGCGAATGTTTGACCCAATTCGTAAATGGCATAACCGTTTTATTAACTGACTGGTTTAGACGGGTTAGGGTCAATTCCCACTGAAAGAGCAGCGGCGTGCAGCGGCCGTAAGAGCAAGTGACTGAGCGCGGCGACTAGTCGCTAGAAGGCTCGTGCAGCTTCGCGGCGCCGCGCTGCGCCTCCTTTGTCTTCAAACAACTATGGACTTTTTACCCACGTAGATAAGATTTAAAATGATTTGTAATATTTTGCCTCAAAAAGCCGCTGTCGGCCGCTGCTCGTTCAGTGTGAATTGACCCTTAAGAGTGAAGTCTGAGCTATTTTTATCGACAAGATCAGATGTATACAAAACAGGCTGCGTTAAACTGGGATTTTTGTACTGATAATCGGTTAAATAAATTAAAAAAAAAAAAACAATTTTCTTGGTGCACATGGCCCATATTATATTATATATACGGTTTACCAGGATGACAAAACGATTGAGGGCGGATCCCTATTCCTGTTTATTATTTTATTAAGGCAAATCTCGGCGCCCGGCGGCCTGACTGGTTACTGGTAAAACCTTATTTTTGTTACAACATCTACACGTAATAGTAAAATGAACACAGCGTCGAATCCAAACCGACAATAGAATAGAATCATCAAAATCCTTGTTACATATTGTATGTCTATGTGGCGAAACAGAAACAGAACGTTATATACTTCAAATATTTAATGTTATACAATTTGCAGCTTATACACATAGATAATGTACATAGTATCAATATAACATAATTACAGCGAGTAAGTGCAATCACGGCGTGTTAGATTAGAGATACATGCAGACATAACTCGACGTTACATTGTTAAAGTGACGCAAAACTACTTAATACATTTATATAACACGAGAAAGCAAAATAGCTTAAATCCTATACAAGTAAAGATAGTATTTTATGCTTTTTTTTAAATTATAACAAATATATTAATGAATTTCGACAATGTATTTTGTTTAGGAAATAATAGAATCAGTATTTAAATGGAAAAGTTGATGTTTTCATAGTATTTAAGCCATTTTGCATTCAATCAAACGATAGTAATAATTTTATTAATCATACACATTTTTGGATGGATTATGTTTTTAATTTAAACTAAAATAATAACTATTAAAGCTAACCATTACAACTTACTAAAGTATAAATTAAAACTATTTACAAAATATTACAAAAGTTTTTTATTTTTATTTTCATTACATATTTTAAAACATAATCATTGTTTTATTAGTAAAAAAAAATTAATTCAATGGTATCTTAAATATATCGTTTCTGTGTTTATGTACTTGTTGCGAACAAGACAAAATGACATGGCACAAAATAGTCCGAAATAAAAGTGTGACAAACGTATAATACTGTGACAATGTCGAAATGTCAATATATGTGCATCTGCCGACCCCGTTGGGGTGGCGGCGTGAATATAATCAAAAGCGTGCAGTAGCCGACTCAGAAACGCGCTGAGTCGCTTAGACGTTTTGGAGGCTGCGCATACGCATACTGACAGATAGCGTGGTAGATGACTATCGCGCTTATGTCAATAGGAGCTCGCACTTAAGTAGGTAAGTATGATATTATCATTTTCTTTGCTATCTCTTCGAGTCTTTAAAGGACTGCCTATTTGTTTCATCCAAGTTTTACATGGGATGATTATTCATCATATTTATAATAATTTGGCCATTTTAAATTCTATATACTACGTAAAAAGGGATCACGTAAGCACACTCACTTATCATAAGTCGGTTAAGTTATATAATTCACGTGTCTATCATATAAATCAGACCACCAAAGTTGTATGAGATATAAAAAATACATAACAAAAAGTTTTATGTTATAGTTTTACATAATATTACTTTATTAACAAATGAAGTACAATAACATGTTTTTATTAAAAGATTTCAAACAATATTAGTAAGAAATATATTATTATCAAATCACACTTCAAGTCTTTGGACCAGCAAACTGTGTACTTCTGGTTACAATAAAATCGAAAATATAAAAAATAATAATTTTTAAGATTCATTTTCAGTCCTATTTATTCACTTTTGGTGCCAAATTGTGTTCCAAATTCACTGTTAAACACTCTATAGTTTATGGATTATTTAAGGATCAAATGTCAATTCCTTGTTCTTCGTAAGCAGCCGATTCCTTATTGCAGTTCAGTACAAGGTAGGAAAAATCAACTGTTAAACAGAATACATTCTAGCATTCTTTGCTCATTTTGTTAGCGATTGAATCTCAAGCCGTCATTGAGTTTCAAGGATCCATTTGAATTGATCACATTAAACTCAAAGATTAAATACACTCTGCAGAATAAAATACACTAGTCTGTTTTTGTTTGTTCGGATTAATGCAATAAGTCCGTGGTCCAGTGTAGTTCGCTAGACGGCGGAGTACTTCCGTCCGTCGTCGGAGGAGTAGCAGTGCTGGCAGTGCAGCTTGCGGCTGCGCACGCGCACGTCTGCGCCGGCGCGGCCGTCGCCGAGGCGCGCGCCGCACACTGCGCACGTGAAGCACCACACGTGGTAGCACAGCGACAGCGACTCGATGATCATCGCAGCGCCGCGACCTGACACACACATCTGCTTACTTCTATGTTTTAAACATCTTAACTGCATCTATTACTTGTATGTCGAGCGTCAAACAGTAAAAATATTCTTAATTAGCTCCCGCTCGCGGCTTCGCCTGCTTGGTTTACGAACCCGTACATTTTTCCGGGACAAAAAGTAGCCTATGTGCTATTCCAGACTATAATCTATCTCTGTGCCAAATTTCATCCAGATCCGTTCAGCCGTTCTGGCGTGAAAGAGTAACAAAGATCCATCCATCCTCACAAACTTTCACATTTATAATATTAAGTGGGAAGTAGGAAGTAGGATGTGATATTGAAAAAGGTAGGCGAGCGATATCTGCTATAAGTTTTTGATTTCTACATAATCTCTAATTGCTCGAGAATTGCCTCTGAAGTTAGACCCAGGTTTTTCTGCATGCCAGACAATTATATAACACATAATATAAATGCGAAAGTAACTCTGTCTTTTTGTTACGTCATCACGACTAAACCACTGAACCGATAGTTATGAAATTTTACATACAGGTAGCTTGGGAGCTTGAGAGAATCATAGACATATTAAAACACTAATTAGATAATAAATATAAAATTCACTGCCTCATTGGTATAATGATCGGAAGTGCATCAAGCACTGCTGATTGTAAGGTCCCGAGTTCAATTACCAGGTCGAGCAGTGTTATTAAGTTTTCTATGTGCAATTTCTTAGCAGCACGGAGTCTGAGAAATGTGCCCGGTAGATGGCAATAGGTTCGCCCCGTATTACATAGGACTCAATAACGGGATCGGCGAAATGTGGGTACATAATACACCTCTGAAAGACCCTTCGTAGAATACAGAAGAACGTATCATGTAGAAGAAAGTGTCGAGCAACAGCTTTTGCTATACAAATACAATGCCCCAAGATGGAGTTTCTTTCTAGTTCTTCTCTATGAAATGACTATTTGAAGCTAAAAGATTTCTGTGCCTTTTTATGGCGTACACGAATAAAAAAGTTTTCTGCGCTACAGAATGCGCTGCGCTGTTCACAAAGAGAGTTAGTGCAATGAACGTGGTCCGTACATTCGTACCTAGTTCCTCAGCACAGTGCGAGCACTTCCTGCGTCCGCTGACGCTGAGCAGCTTCTCCTCGCGCGGCTCCGTCCGTACCGGACACTTCACGTCCGACAGCTGCTGTTGGCTGGAACATTCATTTTTATGTTATTTTCAAAATAAGCTTGGCAAAAAATTAGTAGAAAAAAAAGCTAGTACTGTTGAATTATCGAATTTAACAGCTTCATGAAGCAAAGGTGCGGCACACCGGCGCGTGCGCATCCGCTACGCCCTTCTACGCCGCCGCGCTCGCGCTTTTCATTTTATCATATTTTTACATTGTTTTTTTATCGCGGATGTAAATGTTTTAGTTATTTATTATTAAAATCAATTTATGCAGTCCACTATTTTTATATATTGCTACACAACTATGAGCTTTCGTAGCTATCAAGAACATTCTCTCTAATGTAGCTAACTTAAGAGTAGCTTGGTCACCTAATGGTGAGCGATTACCGTCGCTCAGAGACATCCGTAATCGTGATTTGTATGCGTAAAGTATATACGTAACGACTACTTTGCCAGGCTACTAAGCAACATCTCATAAACAGTGTATCCGTTTCATGCACCTGGTGCTGAGCGCGTGCATGGCGTGCAGCGCATGCGCAGGCGCATCGTGGTAGGAGTGTCGCTGCGCGGCGCGGAGCTTGCTGCGCTGCTCGTCTATCCGGCGCTGCTCGGCCTCCTAGAATTATTGCATTTTACAGTTAATATTTATACAGTATTCAGTACATGGACAATGAAAGTCCACAGGGTTGGGTTGGTTGATCAAAGATTAGGTCCGCCACGCTGGCCCGGTGCGGGTTGGTAGACTACACATATCATCAAAAACTTTATAGACCTCTCTCAGATATACAGGTTTCCTCATGATGTTTTTCTTCACCGTTATCACAAGTTATAATCTAATTCTGATACGCATATGAAAAAATTAGATTTGCAAATATTATTTCTGCCATTTATTGGTCCCATAAATATATCATCTTTTCCTGTAGGCTGTTCACTTTAAGTTTAGAGTCAATCTTACCAGACCTAATAATAAATGTCCTCCTGACCGATTTCGGTCACGGCGGCCAATCTCACCGGAGATTAGCCAACTACGCAGGAGATATTATAGAGTACAAGTGTGTGCGCAAACACAGGTGCTCTCTCTATTCCTTCACTCTCATAGTCCGATGGGACGGCAATCCGACACGACCGGAGAGAGATCAGGCGCAGGACCAACGGCGACACGTGCTTTCCGAGACACGGTGTGTATTCACATACACGAAGACCCAGACCCGAAACAACCATCTGTAGATCTTACAAATATTTGTTCCGTGCAGGAATCGAACCCGCGGCACGTAGCTCAGCAGTCGATCTCTCAACCACTGCGCCAACCGTTCCGTCACCACCAGACCTATTGTCATAGCAACAAGTAAAACGTCACATTGCCGCGGCGGTGAAACACAGAAAAACTGATAATGACACAGATGAGAGTGAAGGAATGTCTATACCTGTATGAGCCAGTGTTGGTTGTAGTTGTAATTGGCCGGCTTCCGGTTCCGCGCCTGCATCCAGTCTGTGTTGGAGATCAGCTTCGGAGTGGGAGCAGCGCTTAGAGCCTGGAAATTATATAGAAGACGGATGAGAAAATTATTTAAGGCCTGTCTTGTCGCCACATGCGTTTATTCCGATCTGTCATACTGAATGATTCTGTAAGACATATTCTGTATGACAGTTGTCCATCATCTGCCTAGCCTTTTCCCGACTAAATCAATCAATCAATCATATTTATTTGTGAAACATAGGTAAAGATACAGATCTTAAGTTTATATATAGTAGCACTATGCTCTGCCAAATAAACTGGCGTACAAACATACAGTCATAAAGCTAACACTATTACATTTTTTAAGTATTATTAATTGCGGTCAGGTTCTAATCCAACCGGTTGTGGCTGAATATCAGTATTTTACACGAAGCGACTGCCTTCTAACCACCGTTGCCCTATTACTGGAAGACACTGATACTCTAAGGTTAGACCGGTTGGCAGATTTTCTGGGGTCCTTAACTTGACGGGTTGAATAAATCACCTACCTTCCTGTACCATTTTTGATGATGTAAAGCAATGAAAAAATAAATGTAATAGTAAAATGAGAAGAACAAGGATCCAGGGTTGAGTGGGGGCGAATCTTTGAAACGATTTTTACGTTGATATTTTTGGGTGCGTGAAAATAAAAATGTACATTGTTTGTAATATATATGTACCTGCAGCGTGTGTCGGGTCATGGGGTGGTAGTTGGCTCCATTCCCGTTGCTGGCGGGCTTCTGTCGGAGCTGCACGTTGGCGTACTCCACTGCTGAAGGTACGCGACTGCTTCTGGAAACATAGGATACATTGATAGACGAATATATTTGATTACTTTGATAACTACTAGTCATCAAAGGCCCCAGTGTAAGTTTCTGTTGACAAACTGCTATTGGCGGAGAGCACGAAACGCACCAATCGGAGCGTCGAATGTGTTCGATGCGTTAAATACGAGTTTGTCAAATTGTCAAACTCTATTTTTTTTTAATGTTTGAAATAGCAAGGCGTGACGTCATACTTTTTCATTGCCATTTACATACTTATTGTGTGATTTTGATAAATTAAAAACGCCAAAGATAACAAGAGATTAACTTTTACTGAGTTTTTAGAAGGAAAACTATTTACCAAACAAGATTTCAGAATTTATTTTTGATACAGTCATCTAGCTTATTATGTTTTATGACAGTAAGATGTAAAAGGCGAATAAGGGTTTATTTCAAAAATGGCAGCGGCATTGTTGCTTTAATTTAAACCTTATGTGTTACCATCACGTTCGAATTCCGCGAAGGGTTATGCAGATGTTTAATCATTGGACAGGTACACCCATATTTCACCGATCCCATTATTAAGTCTCATGTAAACCAATTACCTTCTACTGGGCACAATTTCCAAATCTGAGTCCCTACTGAAAATTTTCTACCAGAATCTAGCCTCAGACCTCACGCTTGGGAGTCACGCTTGCAAGCACAGGACCAAAGATGCTATTAAAAAAAAAAAAACCACATATCATAATAAACCGTTTGAACTAACCTCATCGTAATCTCCCTCTCGATGGACTCCCGACTCTTGGGCTTAGGAGGCAGCACCGGCTGCGGGACCCTCGCAGGCATCCTCACATCTTTGCTCTCATACAGCACCCGCCGGCTCTCCTCAACACCAAAGTGTCTCTGCATATGCTCCTCAGAGACAAAGGGCTTTCTCTTCTCATCTATGACTCTCTCTTCTTGTCTCTCAGGGACCGCAGGAGGGATAGATGGGAAATTTTCGTTCAGAAGTAAATTCGGCATTGAGTGTCGGTAATGAGGGTTTGCTTTCGGCCTGCTGTTCAAAGGAGGCTTTTCTGGTGTCGCGATCGAAGATATGTCCTGCACGGACTTCTGAATGATCCTGTTTTGGTCCCGGAGCAGGTTTTCTCTTTGGCGGCGAAGTTCCTCTTGTTCTAATTGTAGTAATTCCCGTTCGAAGCGGAGAACTTCCTATTTTGGGGTTGAGGTAATATTATTTGAGGGTTATGGTTTGAGGTTGTTTTTTTTTTTTGTGTGGAGGGTTAATTAAATAGGTTTATGAGTTATGTATTTTACAAGTATTAGTTTTATAGTTACTATTTATAGGTTTTGTTACTTTAAGTGATAGTTAACTTATAATAATTAAAAAAAATCGTATCCTACACAGTTGTTAGTTAGTTCCTTAAAAAATATGGTTGAATAATATTTTATAGGATCTTAGCGTATTGAGATTATATTTATTTAAAATTAGTGGTAACACATAATGTCAGTAAATGAAGTGCAAGGCTTTAAGCTAGCGTGAGTTATTCACATAGATAAAATTGTTTGTATAGTTTTTGTATAGTAATTTCGCAATAGGTCAAAGGAAGTTTCGGCTCCTACAAGAATTCTTCTCTACATTATATTTAATTAATAAGAGTCATGATTGTCTCTGTTCTTAAAACATTGATTTATTCGCCTGAAAAATATTATTGATATTTATATTTACATGAAATACGTTGTATATAAAACTGAAATACCGCTCACGGACCAATTACAAAATTTCTGAACAATACAGCCTCCTGAACCTTGAAAACCAGATAGCTTCCTTGTAGAGTGAAGGCATCCGGTAACAAAGGATTTTTCATAATTCAAACCTTAAGGGGGTGAAATTTGGGTCCAGTTTATGTCGCTGGAATAGCTAGTATTTGTATATAAACTTATAGGTACCGAAATTTCCCTTGTAATGTGTATGTAAGTGTAAAACATCATTCACCTTGGTGTGAGCGTCATCATAAGCCCCGTCGGGCTGGTCCTCGTTAGTGGCACACGCCTGTAATGTTACGCCATACCACACGTTGTTATTTACATCACTAGATGGCGCTGATTACGGAACCATAATATTTTATACGTTGATTTAATTCAGTTGCGTTTAATAAAATTCTTGGCAAAAATAGAATTGTGAAGGATATAGATAATCTTGTTTCTATTTATATACAAATAATACAATTAATGTAAGACAAAGTCAGGAAGAAATGTGTTGGACTACCAGTTTATTCAATTTAATAAAATTAATAATTAATTAATGCAATGTGAAAACTATCTTAAAATATTGAACTTAAGGTCCATTTTTTCTTAGCTGTCTATAGAATAATCTTTTTACATTGATACGAATACACACAATCCAGCGAAGATTCAAAAACAATAGAATATAAAAACATTCATTATATACCTAGTGGCTCTTAAAATACCGTCTGTATATTTTATTATATATTATTTATATAAGAAGATATGCCATGATTGTTTACATAAGTCAGTTTAACAAAAATGAACTTATACATGAAGGTGAAAATGCAAAATAATAGATATTTGTTATTTAGTAATAGAAAATTCCGTCATTTAAATAATAGTGTCTACACGTTCATATAAATATTATGGTTCCAAAGTTTAATGGAGTTAATTCCTTGAACATTTTAACAATAAATGGTATATTATTAATAAAGTTACTGTTGAATCACACTTCATTAGCAAATGAATAAAAAAGATCGTGAACACGAGAAAATAAATTTTCATGCAATTTCATGTATGCTTTTTTTCTGATACAATTTATAATACAGTGGGCAAATGCCCACTGTTGGGCAAAATAGTAATAGGTTTCGGTGCAACATGCTAGTGCATTCTAAATAAATATGCAGTGTAATAAATGAAAGGCAAATAATAATTTAAAATAAATAATATTTATTTAAAGAATAAAGTACATACATAATCAAAATCTACTTTTTTGTGACTAATTTAAGTATTTTTCTAATAAAGTGTTTTTAGGATATTTGTGAATATACGGATAAAGCGTTAATTAAGCAAGTTTGTTAGGCTATAGCTATATTAAATGTTTTATATACCACATTATTTACATTGTACCAATACATACTTATTTAAAATTATTGATACTAATTTGTAAAGAAACATATTCTAGAAACTTCTTATGCCTTTCTCTTGCACTATGTATTTACTAAAGAAAAAATATTTCTAAATCATTATTATAACACAACATATCATAAGATCACGCCTATATTACCAGAAGTCTTAGGCAGAGGTGTATTGCGTTACACCCATATTCCATCTCATGTAATAGGGGGCGAGACTATAGACATCTATCAGGCACAATTTCAAACTCCGGGTTGGTACTAACAATTTTTCAAACAGAAAAATTTAATTACACTGCCCGACCCGGGAATTGAACCCGGGACCTCACGCTCAGCAGCCGCGCTTTCGGCTAATGAGGTAGTTGAGACTCATTGTGCTGTCTAAGCTATATCAATTAACTTATCGTCTATTATAATATTTATATCTAAATTCTATTATTTTTTCCGACTAAATAATTTAATTATTTATATCACGATTGTGACTGTGGTATTTAAAACAACGTAAATTAATCACATAATTTATAATAAAACTTATATATATAAAGTGCTATGAAAGCATGTACAGTGCTAGCCCCTACATTCAGGCGTTAACTAAGCCTTAATATATAATATAATATTAGCAAGGATTAGCCGCTTTTGCTTTTTATATGTGCACCATATATAAAATATATAAGGCATACTTCCAACTAAATTTAAAATTGAAAATAAAATTAAACTAAATTATTCTTTAATTAAATTGGAAATGAAAGTTTGTTAAATCCGACATTATAATCATAGCGACATAATTAATTAGCCGCGAAGGTAAAACGAAAGCGGCCGAAGTAATTAACCGCTTAATTATCTAATCACCAAAGCGAAGAATTCGAGACCCAACTAAATATATTTCCCATACAAAATATAGCTTATAAATAGAGATCTACAATTTGTACAATGCGTTGAAAATATGCATGCTAACCAGTCTAGCAGAAATCTCAACCGTATTTCTATCCGTATAAAGTTGATTTTTAAACAAGACTTTTTTCAGAATGCTGAATTTCACTCACTACATAGAATTAAGAAACGTAGATTATAATAAATAAATTTCTAATAACTTCTAAATACCATTTCATACTAATGAAACGAAGAAGAGTATACAATTAAAGATTTTGATTTGACACTGATTTTGTGAGTGAGTAAACACAAACCAGGTCTGACCTCCACCACACAGGCGTATTATGAAATTGGAGTCTACTAAGACATACTATATCCACTGTGAACTGGCAACTGGTATGCTATCTCATTTTTGACAACAATACAGGATTAAGAAGAAACTATCGACCGCGTTGTGCATGTTAGTACAAATTGAATGAATTCGATTTTGGCGTCTAATTTTGATTGAAGTAAAATATGCTTCTTGCAACGCTGCCGGGTATGAAATAGTTTAGAATGGTATAACCAAGTAAAATCCTCATTAAATCGAGATAGGACATGTTGCCAGTTCACAGTCGATATATAATTAAGTATATACAACTTATATATCGATATATTGAAGGGTGAATGAATATTTTGATTCATATTGTAGGTATTTCATAGCAGACTCCAAATGTGCGAAACATGATTAAGATATAATGCCAAATCAAAATGTGCCAACGAAATAATTAATAGTAGTAATTAAAATGTGCAAAATTACGTATCCACACAATAATTATATAAAAATTAATACACATATAGTGATTTTCATAACATATGTTTACAAGGGCGGATCCAGCTTTCAAGTCAGGGAGGGTCACATGTTTGGTTCACATTCGATTACAATAATTAATACTGTACGATCAATGCGATTAGAAAAATTATCAGTGGTCGACCTAGAACCAGCCCAGGCGGGGCGGGGGGGTGTCATGACCCCAATGACCCCCCCCCTGGATCCGCCCTTGTATGTTTATTGTCAAACGGCTGATTTGTGTCGTAACCATCTGCTATATTGTTGGTGAATTGGGCCTAAGAAAAATATATTTTCGATTTAATGTAAAATACTGACTCGTTGACCGAATGAGTTGTGTAAACATTTTTATCATTGGAATACGTATTCATAGTGTTTGTCAATACCTAGCAAAAATTGCATGGTAGCTGTTGGATAGCATTTTACACGGAGTGATTAAAATATAAAGACATGTGTCCAAAATCCTTCACAAAAACAGCCGTTAACCCTTATAAAACTAAAATAAACGGCAGTTTTGTCACTTCATCATTTATCAGTGAACTTTGGCCTTTGAAAATATTCTTGAAACCTATTTTGCACATTTTAAAACACTGTGTCTCCCTCTATGGTGTACGAGTATTTATTGCATTTCATTGTACCTGTTGTTGCTGCAGCTTCTTGTCCAGGCTCTCGATCTGGTCTGAAGGTTGACCTTCGCTCAGCTCGGTCAGCTTGGAGTTCAGGTTATTGTTGAAGGTCTCTTGCTGCTTCTTCGTCGATTCTTCTTCGTCTGACGTTACTGTCACGTGGGTGTATGGCTGGAATTAAGACGTTAAGTCTGTTAAAATTGAGTTCAAAATTGTTTGATCAGGAGTTGATACATTCTTATTGATCTCGGGGGCGCAAGCGCAGTTGTAAGTAGAATATTAAGTAACTATTAGATTTTTTGGCAATAGGCTCACCTCTTATTACATGGAACATTATTTACCTATGTAAAGAAACCAAATTTGGTTTCCTTCAGAATTGAATTGTGAATAACATAACATAATATGACGCCTGTATTCACAAAACCTTAATGAATTATACACCTAAACCTTCCTCATGAATCACTCCATTGGTGAAAACCGTATGAATTTCCGTTCAGTAGTTTTTGAGTTTATCGCGTTCAGACAGACAGACGCGATGGGAGGATTTTGTTTTATAATATGTAATGATAAGTGGCAGATTATGACTCAAGACAGGGGCAGGTTAATTTGCACCGGACATCATTACGTGCTACCAAATGGACCATCACATTCTTTGCTGATGATGATGAAACATTAAATGGTTTTAAATTACTTTTACCATTGAAATACTATATTGATTCTATGACGCTATAACGCCTGAGAAGCAAATTCTAAACGTATAAATTGTGATAAGGAAAAATCGTCAGCGTGCAGGAACCGAACCTGCTACCCTCTGGTTCACGGTAGAAGAAGGATTTCGCATAGCGAACACAGAGGTCAAAGGCTAGAGCGGCTGGTGTAACCAGAAGGTCGCATGTTCGTTTTTTTTAACACTGGCTTTTGTTCTGGACAAAACAAAAACGGAATAATATTACATGACATAGCATCACGGCTGTCTTCCTGCGAGAGTTAGGCAGAGGTGTACTGTTCTTGAGTCCCATATTATAAAACGCGAGTCGATTGCCATCTATCATAATTTCTATACTGATAAACCCAATATCAATTTTCCCGACCCGGGAATCGAACCCAGAAGCCCACGTTCAGCAGAAGTGCTTGCGATCACTAAACCAATAAGACGGAATAATATAATGGAAATAATACGAGTCTTAGTAAAAAATTGTACTGCGCGGTAACTGATCTTTTCGTTCTGAAATCGAGCCTTGGCCCCGTTTAGAAATCGACCAAGGCCATGAGGCTCTACCAAGGTATCCTTTATACTGTTTTGTTTTTAATCAGATAACGCGACTGTTTCCTTATCTGATTTAAAACCTTACAATATTTGAAAATTCTTTCATGCAAACAATTTTGCTGACCGGATGTAGTTGTACTACTCTCAAGTTATTCTAGGCCATTTTGTTCTGTCTTGCCTTCAGATGAATATCAAATGATCAAGCTCACACAACTGTTCAAAAGGCAAGTTTTCGGCACAAATCTGGATCAATCTTTGCTCGCATCCAGTCTAAGCGTATGCTTTTAAATTAAAAATCAAATATTCCTCTCTCTAGGATTTCTCTTGAATCGTGGATACTGTATACAAACATACATCTCACATTGTTATTTTTATTTATTCATTTCAAAATAAAAAATAAATCGCTGCCCCATTAGGAATAATTCCTGTATCGTGGGTGCGTTTACAAACACATATATGACCCAGATCCGAAACAATTATCTATAGAGCATACAAATATTTGTTCTGTGTGGTAATCGAACCCGCGACACGTAGCGCAGCAGTCGATCTTTCAACCATTGCGCCAACCGTGTATCACCAGATCCGAAACAACTCCCCGTAGTTCATACAAATTTCCGTGCGGGAATGGAACCCGCAAGGCCCAGCGCAAAAAGCTTCACTCTTAGCCACTGCGCCAATCGTGGCAAGAGTTAAAAAAGAAGTATTTTCATAAACCTACCTCACTATTCTGTCTGCTATGAGGGTTAGATGTCTCCGGAGACGAGTGCCCCTTGTACCAGGCCTCAGCTGAAGGTCCTCTATCCACATCCACACCAGAATCCCGGCTCTCCCTCAACTTGGCATCCATATCATGAGACAAAGTCTTCTTGTACAACAGCTTCTCAATTTTCGTCTCTTCTTGGAGGAAGGAGGTGATGTCAGGTCTTGGGGCGAGAGTCAGATCGACATCTAGGTAGCTGTCATCTTGGCCTTCGATGCCCAGGAAGCTGGTACGCTTGTTCCTAATTTCCTTCTTGATGCGGCGGGCTGAGCTTGTATGCTTGAAGTTGCCCTGAAGTTTTAAGAAGGTGAAATGATTATTGGGTTTAGTTATTTTTAGGTGTAATATTGATTGAACTATAGTATACGTGGATAGAAGGTGCAAGTTATTGTATTAATCTTTATCTATACAATACTAATATAACAAAGATATAAATATTGTCAGTTAGTATGTAGGGGGTAATCTCTAGAACTAATGATCCGATTCTTAAAATCTTTTTACTGATAAATAACTACATTATTCCCAAGTGCTATACGCTATAAATTACGCGGCATTATTATATGTAGGTTACGCGGACAAAACCTTGTTACGTTTTAAAACAAAAGTGAAATAGTTTCTTTTCAACCGACTTCAAAAAAAAGGAGGAGGTTCTCAATTCGGCTGTATTTTTTTTTTTTTTTTTTTTTTTTTTTTTTTTTTTTTTTTTTTATGTTTGTTACTCGATTTCTCGAAGACGCCTGGACCGATTTCAAAAATTCTTTTTTTATTTGAAAGGGTATGCTTGTCATTTGGTCCCATTGTCATCAGGTCAGGACCTGATGGTGGAAACCCTGAGATATCGAGGGCATCTCTTGAAAATTGTAGGCGAGCATGGGGTAAAAACTTGATATTTATGTGTATATCTGATGAGACTATAATACTATGGAGGTTTAGGGCAGATCTGATGATGGAGACGACAGAGGATCGAGGGAACTCCTCAACGGTACATCTTAACTACCTCGTGTTTGGGCTTATTTTATTCGTGTTGACAAGATCTTTACACCGAGATGGGTAATGACTGCCACTGCAAGGTCCGTGATGCAGGTGCAGTACAGTTTAGGGAACTCCTTAATGGTTGATAGCAGCTACATAGTGTTAGGGCGATTATTCCGTCAAATACGGACCGATTTTAAAAATTCTTGTTTTATTTGAAAGAGTATGCTTCCCATTTGGTCCCATTATCACCAAGTCAGGATCTGATGATGGGATCCTAGGGAAATCGAGGGATACCCTCAAATATTGTAAGACAAATAGCCCGTTTGAGCTTTTTTCTTAATAAGTTAGGTATTGGCGTCTGAAAGTCATCATTTAATGATGCTGAGCTGATGATGGATGTCATAGTACTCCTCAACGGTAAAGAGTTAGGGAATAAAACTTCCGAGTTTGGGATCACTCGATATATTTTGATGAGTCCCATATAAAACATTTGGTATAGAGGGTCTGATGATGGAGCCAGGAGATAGATGGTGGAACTCTTCAGTAGCTACTAGTAAACCCCTCGAGTTTGGGCTCATTTTAAACCTCTAAAAGTCAAAACTATCACAATATTAGTTACAATAGTCGTCTTAATCTTTTCATTTCTCGTAATGCGTTTTCATCATGTGGTCGGCTAAGTAATTTATTTGATTTTAAAATCATATAGTGCAATACCGTCTAAGGTTTTCACTCGACTTGGGGCAACATACATTTGACCTTTGTAAAGTTTTTCAAGAGAATCGTCTTTACTAGGTCTACCCATCACTCAAAATTGTAAAATAATTTAATTTTTTAACAAAAAATAAAACCGACTCCAAAAAACTCAAAAAAAAAACTAATAACTAAAAAGCAAAAAATAAATCTATTATTATACAATATAGTAGTTGAAGAATATTGAAGTCGGTGCCAAGTAAAACATGCAATGATAAACCGACACGATTGGCGAAGTGCATTTGTCGTGTCCGACGCATAATTCGCCGCGCACTCGACAATTTTTACGTGAACTCGTTGTTTCAATGTCGCTATTATAGCAGCAAGGTATATTACTTTTATGTTTTACTTGGCACCGATTTCAATATTCTTCAACTACTATATTGTATAATAATAGATTTATTTTTTGCTTTTTAGTTATTAGTTTTTTTTTTGAGTTTTTTGGAGTCGGTTTTATTTTTTGTCAAAAACTACTTCATGGATTTGAATGGGATATGCTCCGAGACAACTTTAAGTTTAAGCATCTTATTAAAGTTAGTACCTTTAATTTTGGGAAGTACGAAAATACTAGGTAACAGAACCGCGGAGCAAAACAAATTATAAATATTATCTAATGTTTGATAGAACACATCTTTGCACCATATTATGAAAATTCAATCACAATCGTAGATAATATAAACACAAGTATATAGAGATAAAACCATCTAGCATCACTATGATAAATTTATCAGCCTGCGCAGTAGATAGCAAGCCAGACCAGCGCTTGAAGAAAACAATGAAAATACACACACTTGGAAACATGAAATAGATTTCTTATAAACGAAACTGTCTTATATGTCAGTGTGAACTGTTGTAAGCACTAAATTCTAAGTCTATGGTTTTAAGAATGATAGGTTTATGTGTAATGGTAATGACGTAATCAGGTGTTGTTAATGAGATGGTCCCAACATATGAGTAGGTCCCCATCGTGAGTTGCACTCTCGAATTTCATCGGAGCGCAGGTCTGTGTAGTGCGTTTGGTAATGACGTAATTAGGTGTTGTTAATGAGATGGCCCCAACATATGAGTTGGTCCCCACTGTGAGTTGCACTCTCGAATTTCATCGGAGCGCTGGTCTTTGCAGCGTGTTTAATTCTCTTGTTGTGATTTTAAACTACGACACTAAGTTAAATAAAAATGTTAATATTATTTTTCATCAGTGAGTAAAGTTATGTTTAATTTTCAATACAATAACGTTTCACTGAAGATATTTGGATGTCCTTATATTTTCTTTTTAAGTAAGTATATGTTATGTGGTAGAGAAGACGTATAAACGTGTTCTAAACTAACTAGATTTTGTAAGAATAGTCTATATATAGATTTATCTGTGAGTTACTTGACTGAGTTATTTGATTTTAAGTTACTTGAATTTGAGTTCTTGACGTGAGTGCTATTAAAAATAACAACTTACTTGGCCAAGTAGTTCATCCTCAATACTATCATCAGTTGGTGGTGGAGGAGGTTTTTCTTTAGGAGGTTCCAAGACATTGGTAGGCATGTCCAGAGGGAAGGCACTCTCCGAAGAAAAATCGGAGGAGTTCTGATAAAAGATATCCATGTTCTCATACAGAGGTGCTATATCTATCTTCTTGTGCATAAAGTCTTCTTCGTCTTTTGTCTCGCTCTCTCTTGTGTCGTCCATGGCAGCACTGTCTTCTGAGTCCAGTTCTTTGAATGCCAGTTCTAGGGCATCAATAACCTGGAGATGGTAAGGTTGTTGAAGATTTTGGTTTCAGGGCTTAAGGTATAACACTAAAATTATTTGAAAAGTTGCATTGTAGAAGCATTGCTTAAAGTGTTTGTAAAGCGTATTTATGCTGCTTTATGACTAATTAATTAAAGTGATATAATAGAAGTATATAATACTGCTAATAACGTCTCATAAAGCAAATAGTAATACACTGAATAAATATTACAGCGAATTGTTTTGAAATTTTGTAGTTATTTTGTGCTTCTACAGTGCAAATAAAGAAAATTAATACATAAAGTAAAGGCTTCTATTTTAAAGGAAGCTATTTCCAATTAAAACAAATGACAACACATGTAAAAAAGAATTCAATCAAATACAAAGTCAAATAAAAAAATTAAAAAAAAATGGTAACTTGTTGTAGTTTTGTTTATAATCTCATTTTTACTTAAAAAAAAAAACTTATTTATCAAAATATTTCCATAGTAGCCCGACACTCAATATTTTCTCAATAAACATAATTTTAATAAACGTCATAATACTGTCAATATGTGTATTGTCAGTAAAGTTATATTCAATACTTCTGACACTGACAAAATTATCGACAGAGGATATACTTGCCACAGTGAAAAAAAAAAGAGAAAAATATTGACAGCGTCTGGAATACTACAAAAAATTCGACGCAACAAAATACTCAAGAAAAAAAATTAACACACGAAAAGGTGCAAAAGTTTCATGCAAAAGCGTTCCGGTTATATGCAAAATGAAAGTGAAGCTGCACCCACTACTTGAAAAATCATCTTACCTCGTTAGCCCATCACCATTTTGTAATATTATAATTTTATGATAGCACCTACACTCTGAGAACACGGTTATCAAACTGCCATGATGATTCAGATAACATGTTTGCCTAAGATAAGTTCTTCTGAGATAGTGTACTGATTTTACATATATTATTACCATTAATGATTGCGATAAATTGTTATATTACATATATTACTAATATACATTTATAATATGAGGGGAACATGTGTTTGAATATACAAATAAAAATATCTTGGAGTAATGCCTGAATAAATATTGTTTCTGCTTCAAATGTGTGCCAGTTTTCATGACAAAAACATACAAACAAAAGAAGCAAATGTACATTTTCTGATTATTTCAATACATAATAGAATATAGAAACATTTTTCTGAATAAAAATAATTATAATTTATTGATTTAGGACGATAATAATGAGTACTATAACTACTTACATAAATAAAACTCATAGGAACAATGTAACATGTATTTTGATATAATGAATTTACATATCACGTTGAATAAATGGATAAATACTGGGGTTCTACGCTATGTATATGAATAAAGGTTTCTATACAAAACTGTGTGACTCTACGTATACCACCCTGTATGTCTAAGGGCTCGTCCACACGAGCTACTAATATCTGACGACTATTTTGTCTTAGTACCGTTAATTAACCATCGCACATTGGAGACTTATACGTGCCTTAGCTACTTTAAAGATTGCTAAAAATATATCCAACTATAGTGTTAATAAATTACTAGACATCTATTTAATGCTGTTCAGTCTCCAATGTGCGATAAGAGGTAGTCGATAACACATCGACACAACTCATTATATGTCTTACTTGTGCAGGAATCCTAAATGGCGGAATTGTTTGGTTTTAGCACAATGGAGATTTTTATGGTATTAATAAATGGGTCTATAAGAACACGGGTGACATTAGTAATGAGTGACTGGGTGAGATCAGTAGATCATAAAAATACTAGACGATGATTTGAAATCCATGGTAATTCTCATCTAAGCTTGCAATGCAATGTATGAGAATGATATGGATATGATTAATCTTTGAAATAACTTTACAGTCGCCATTTTTTTTACATTCACGTTTGTAACATATATTTAAAAAAATGTCTCACGATTTTTTGCAAGTCGCATTATGAATACTGAAAGTGTGAATAAGGCCTAGTCCTATTAAAGGTTGGTCATTTTGTATTAATTACAGGAATATTTAAAAATGGAGTGCCAAGCAAGGTGTTTGTGTGTAGATAGATTTTTATTTACCTAGAACTTACGTGATCTACGTAATGTTGAAAAGTACTCGACGTACGATTAATTAAGTCGACTCAGGGCCATGCTCACTGACAATATAACCGGTATTTAAAAACGGTCGTTTACCCATATAAAAGTTCGCGTTAAACGGCAGATTTTGTCTTAAATCACCTGTTATTTGTTATGACGGCGAATATGAGCCCAGTCGTTTTCAAAATCTGCCCATCTGTATCAACCATTATCTACTCATGCACACGCGAAGTGGATGGCATGATAATGAAAGTTAAACTTCATCGTCAGCAAGAGAATTAGTAAAAGATGTCGTGGTTACTTTATTATTAATAAAAAGTATAGTTTTCCGTCTATTCGGTTCTATCCTACGTTTAGTACGCTTCTCCCAAAACGGGTTTTCATCCTGTGAGTTACTTACCGCTACTTCGCCACTGTTAGCTGTAATATCACGTTGTATATCTTTAATACTTACATTATTATAATTAGATGAATTATCTACTTTGACAAGTGAACACTCAGATGTAAAAGATAAGTCAGGGATGTCATTCTTTAGCGATTTAACTGAATTTTTAGGTGATATGTTAGTAATAGTTGTGATATTAGAGACAGTTACCATTGGCATGCTGTTAGTTGTTAGATCGTTAGTGTTTCCGCCACCGTTGTTCATATTGTTGCAAATATCATTCAGATTCAATTGAATGGTCATTTTTCCCTCGAACACCACTGTGTCGCTTTCCGACCCGGTGGAGGCAGGCTCATTCAAACTTACACTGGTGTCCTGGTTTTCCAAACTTTTAAGAGTATCTTCATCATCTTTGTCGAGAAGTATTTCTGTTGCTTCTGTGACACTGAGTTCTTCAGGTTGTGAGACGGCTTGTAAGTAGTTGCTTGCGCTGTCATCATCAGTTTTGATATCTTGCTCTTCAACTTCTTCGACAATGATATCTTGGATTAACGGGGCAGGTTCTGACATCTTCTCTATTTCTTCCATTTTCGTTTCCATTGCAGTTCCATCCTCGTTTGATGACTCGTACTCGGAAGCTTCCACCATTGGTTCTCCGACTGGAGACGCTACTTGGGTCAGGTCAGCTATGTCATCAGCAGGGACGCAAGAATCTCTAGCTGTGTGTATCCCACTGTCTTCTGTCTCAATGTCACTCGGAACGGTGTTGTTCTGCATTTCAGCGCAATCGAAATCTTCTAAGCTTTGAACTCTGTCAAATGAATTGGGAGACGATTGGCCATTGATGTCCAAACTGTCTAAAGAGCGACAGAAGCTTTGCATTTGGCTTTCGATACCGGACAGGCTTGATTTTAAAGAACTGTCCATAAGTGTATCTTTAGTTTCTTCAATCTTGTGTTCAATATCTTTGTGAGTCAATTCTTCTTCTACTGATATTTTTGGTATCTCCTTATTTTTGGCCGCGTCGAGACAAGACAAACGTTCTTTGAGGCTCATAGACACCTCTTTAACTTCAGTTTTCGTAGCCTTTTCTTCCTCAGATGTTTGTGATTTTAAACTGGAGAGGCGTTCTTTTAGAGATCGTGCGTTGTTGAGATCTCCGTTTGACAGCCTCTTGACCTTTTCAGGTTCAGTAGTCTTTACTTTCTCTAGCGATGACAGACGTTCTTTCAGCGGCTTCACTTCAGTAGGTAACTTGGTCAGGTCGCTCGTAGACTTTTGAACGTGCATCTCTTCTGTGAACTTCTCTAAACTAGACAGTCTTTCCTTGATTGATTTTTTGTTCGCAATTTCGGGCAGTTTCGGTTTATTCGTCTGTGACTCTTGTGAGTTTTCCCTTTCAAACTGTTCCCTCCTCTTGTGTATGTCAACTTTTGGTAAGTCTTTCTTCTGGTTGTTGTTCTTTGCGTCGTTTGCTCTCTCTTGCTGGAAGGAGGAGAGTTTCTCTTCAATTTTGTTGCTGACGTTCGTTCTAATTCTGTTTAGGTCGCCATTTTTCTCTGGGGATTTTTCTTTGAAATTGTTGTTGACGACAGTTTTCACGATGTTGCTGTTGGTGTGTGAGATAATTCTGGACTTGTAACCCTCAATGGCTCCTTCGTAGGTGTACTCCTCAGGTTCTGGGGAGCTGATGGTTGTGGTCGTGCAGGTGTCGTATTCGTTAGCACTGGAGCCCAGCTTGCGTCCCAGGTTTGTGTCGCAGTTCGACAGGTTGTCGACATCTGAATGATTTTTATCCAGGTCGATACCGTCACTCTGGAAATAAGAATACATAATTTAAACAATACTGAAATTGAAACGAATGAATACACGGGCAAAGTAGTTCATATATAAATTAGTCAGTAAAAGGAATACATGGATCAAATTTTTCAGTCTTTCCTTTTAACTAGGAACAAAATATTAGCTACCTATATTTTCATAATTTATAAATACTTACAGCGAGGCTATGCGTATCGCAGTCTTCACTGAGGCTGCTCTTGGTGCTGGAGGTGCCGATGCCGAGGTCACTCAGGTCGTGACCATCGTCTTCTGTGTATAAGGCCAGGGGGTTCCGCCTTCTACGGCCAGCCCTGTAACAGATGAGAAGACGAGTTTAGTCATTGCAAGATGTGAGAATATATATATAATAAGAAATAAGAAGTGTTTATTGAGCATTTAATAAGATGGGTATTACAAGGCAGTTTTGTAAAGGTTTTTTTTGGCATATATTAGTTCGTAGGCTAAACAAAAAAAAAAACAAAAGGAAACATAATAGAGTATGCCCAGATATTTTCCCCTTTTTCTTCTTTCTATAGATTTTTACATATTTTAACTGATGTAGCTTATAACTATGACCACAGTTTAAATTTGGCTGAAGAAAAGTACATTGTGTACATCTTTGTTTTACGAAAGTCCTCAAACAACACAGGACCATTTCCAGCCGTTACGTTCTTAGAAACACGTGTAGTTATAATTAGGGGCAAGTCACCCGTCGTCGCTTGCGCCTATATTTGTTGACATTAGTCAGTGGTGTTAGTCATTGAGTACTGCATATCCTAGTTAGCTTTGTGACTAAAACACGTGTGTTCTAAATGAGGTGGGATTTGTTTTTTATGATTTCAACTGATATTGTTGTAGTTATTTTGAGGTTAGCTCTGTTTGATCTTAGTAAGCCTTATTTTGAAGTGTCAGAGACGAGCCGCATTTTGCTGCCGAGAACCTCGAGCCAGTGTGCAGTTTTTAAACTGATTCCCGGCGCCCACAAGATTCGGCTCACCGTTCGGTATTTACCAATTACTAATATTATATATACCTACTAGTTGCACATACTATGTATTTTTATAATAGCAATTATCAGAACAATTAACTAATTAACATATTATAAGTGTTAATTGGTTAAATGTGGTTAAGCGCCAGCTTAATCTCCAAAATAAAAATAAAAACAAACATGGTTGTCTCTAGTCTAATCTATTAGTAGTCTGCTGAGCGTGAGGTTCGATTCTCGAACCGGACAATGTTATTAAGTTTTCTGAATGCAAATTCTCAGTAGTACACGGAGCTTGGAATGGTACTCGGCACCTCTGCCTAACTCATCAGCGAATACTGGCGTGATCTACGTTTTATGTAAAAACAATATTGTCGAGAACCAGTTCTGATGTTCAAGGTGAGTCCGATGCTGACACAACGTCACAAATCATTATCACCAATGATATAACGTATGAAAAGTGAAAACATGTACCATACTTTCTTCGTAACACTTATGTGCATTTGAATAGAAAGTAGTTAAAATCACACCGGCGCAGGCGCTGATAATGGTATGATTTATGATAGATTTGCGTGAGATTGAGTTTGTTTTCTGATTACGTGATCGGGTTTGGTGGGGGCACGGGAGTTCACGGGACATTGGTCTTAGACACAGGTAGTCGTATGAGATATAGCCGTCATTATCACGCTATACGGCTGATTGATAATTAAGGGTAGATAATGCTGACCATCATCTTAATACCAGGGTGCATGGTAAAATCGTCCTCGATCTATTATACAGGCACATTTCCATTTAATAGGGGTCGAACCCATTGCCATCTACGGAGATCGATTCAAAAATTTTTTTTTTTTTGCCCTACACTAAGATTTCTCCTGTGTCGTGGGTACATGTTTACAAACATACCATGTCACATGCACACACAACCAGACCCGAAACAACTATCTGTTGATAGATACAAACAGCGCAGAAAGCTAATCACTTAGCCACTACGCCAACCGTGCCGTCCGTGTTGCTGCTGAGAGTTTTCACAATTTACCCGAGCCGGGGATAGAATCAAAGACCTCACGCTCAGTACCAGCGCTTTCTACAATTAGACCAATGAGGCACTTAGGCATTATTGAAAACACGTTCACATATTTATGTTTATAGTAAAATACTAGAAATAACAGCCATCTGTATTGATACATGGTTGGCGCAGTGGTTATATGATTAGCTTTCTGCGCTAGGTTCGATTCCGGATTTTCGGAACAAATATTTGTATGATCTACAGATAATTGTTTCGGGTCTGGTTGTGTGTGCATGTGACATGTATGTTTGTAAACTGTACCCACGACACAGGAGAAATCCTAACGTGGGGCAACGTTTTTTTAATAAGAAATATGAAATATTCCTTTTATACGCACTAAGCATTTTGCTTCATCGTCTCTCGTGGGAACAGCTAGGGAATGGAATTCTCTGCCGGCCTCGTTATTCCCCAATTCGTATAACTTAGGAATCTTCAAGGCGAGAGTGAATAGACATTATTTGAGCTTGTGTGATCCGTCCTCGGCAGCATTGTCACTCACCATCAGGTGAAGCGCTGCCAAACGCACTCAAATTAGTAGTAAAAAAAAAGAAATAAACTTAAATGTTCATTTACTTTGACTTTTTTTTTTCTTGGTTAATGTTATTAGCATAAGTTCATGATCGCTAGACTACTTACTTAACTGATATTAAGCCATACAAGATACAGAAAGGTAAAGGTACTTGGTTGAGTTAAAGAGAAAATGCTCAGTATTTTAAGTCGCATGCGCAGATAACCAGCTATGGTGTTTCCTTAGCCAAGTGTACAATAATAAACGACGCGAAAGTTTAGTTAATTTTATCACCGAATTCTACCTTTTTAGTTGACAAACCGGTACTTTACCATAAATCAAAGTTGACATATTTCTTCAAACCATAAATCACAATAAATAGAATTCCGTTTCCGTAACAAAACAATTTCTTCCAAAACTTTTACATTGTTTAACCCGTACATACTAATCACCAAATTCCTACTAATTGCCTCATTGGTCTAGTGGTTGCAAGCGGTCCTGGGTTCGAATCCCAGGTCGGGAAAAGTTTTATTGGGATTTTCTGTATCGAAATTCTCAATAGCAGCTCGGAGACTGCAACTGTGCCCGATCGATGGCAATGGGCTCGCTCGCTATTACATGGAACCCAATAACAGCATCGGCGAAATGTACACCTAGCACACCTCTGCCTAACCCTTCTGGGAATACAGGCGTGATGCTATGTTACTAAATGTAGGTAGGTACAGTCAGCAAAACAAAACCGTGTCTGCCGGGTCAGACGGCATTTTGTGACCTGTGTGAACTCACATGTGACCACAATTTCGGCATTACATCACACGATGAAATTACTTCAGCGAAATGTTTTAATTTGATGTCTAAGGTTGGCGGGCTCGTTTCTGTGTTATTATTTCTTGGTAGAAGGTGATCAACTGAAACTACTCAAGTTTATTATCGTTATAGTAGATAGGCAGAGTGACACTATGCTACAGTTATATATATTACTAGCTTCCGCCCGCGGTTTCACCTGCGTGAATTACGAACCCGTGCAATTTTTTCGGGTCAAAAAGCAGCCTACAATATACCTATAATATCCTATAGGTATATTGTTGCATTTACATATGCATTTAGTAAAAAGCTGTTATTATGACACTACAAACAGATAATTCAATTTTATTTATTTGGATAGATAATAATAGAAAGAAAGAAAGAAAGAAAAAGAGGTTATTGGCACACAACAAAAAAAAAAAGAAAACAAGTACAAAATAAAAATACAATGAATAATAAAATAGCCCGTAATAAGCTAATAGGCTAAAGGCGTAATAGGCCGCAAATAGGCCATAGGTACATGGATACACATAACCATAGATTTAGAATGTAAAGATGAACAATGACAGCTTGTAGGAGATACCGAAAAATAATATGCATATGTGTTAGTGACTGATATGTCAGATGAAAATAGGGTTGTGTATTTGCATTGTCAATATAGTATAGTATCGATAGATTAAATCTTGCCCTAATGAATAGAGGTATATACGCTACTAATTAAATCCTCTTATTGTAAATTAATAAACGGATAAAATAATTTTATTTATGAAAATACAAAGAGTATTAAAAAATATAATAATAATTTTAAGATGATGTTGTATGCAGCATACAGATAAGTATAGTACAAAGATTTAACCTTGTTATATCCACTAGTCACAGTTTTGTGCACTGATAATTATAAAGAAATGTATGATATTACCATAGCTAGTTCCCTTAGGCCCGAATACTTAATAATCAGATAAAAATCTATCGACATTTTATCGATATCCGTGAAGTCATTTCTACAGTCAACCCTAGCGTAAACATACATTTTAATATTTACACTAAATATTATTTATTTTTTGTTTTATCTACAAAATATTACCACGTATCGGAAGAAAATCTAATATACTATGGTTAAATTTGTTTTCTCGGCGAATTAATACTAGTACGTACACAAAATATGGTTTCAAAACGTACGATGAAAAAATCACATTTACCTGTGAAACGTGTAATTATTTGGATTATTTCTCTATGTTACGTTACAATTGGCAAAAGAAACATGACATTATGACTGCCTAAATATCACTTATCGCCAATAATTGCACGATTATTTTATAAATTAATAAAATATATTTGACACTTAAGCAAGGGAAAGGATAGGTACCGATCCTTCAAAAAATTTTTTATCATACTGACATTAACATCTGTCTCTTTCTTTCTCGGGTAGTGTTCATATTAAAATGATATCTCTTTTCCACGCTTTGTTGGTCTTTAAGCGTAAGCGAAATTCTAAGTCTATGCACATAACAGTGATGTTTAAAAAAATCATAATATCACGTCCGTATACTCTGAGGGGTCACGCGGAGGGTACACCTCCTTTGGACACCCATATTTCGAAGACACTGTTATGACATTTCACGGAATGTGGGCGGCCATATTGCTATTTACCGGGCACAATCCAAAATCATTATTCTCTTTGATTTTTTTTCTCTTTGTTGTTTCATATTACCACTAGCTTCCACCCGCGGCTTCACCCGCGTGGTTTACGAACTCGTTCATTTTTTTCGGGATAAAAAGTAGCCTATGAGCTATTCCAGACTATAATCTATTTCTGTGCCAATTTTCATCCAGATCCGTTCAGCCGTTCTGGCGTGACTGAGTAACAAATATCCATACATCCATCAATCCATCCATCCATTCTCACAAACTTTCACATTTATAATAATAGTAGGATAGGACTATTGTCTGCCTTTAGTTTGTGCCAAATGAACGTATTTTCTTTCTTTCTTTTAAAACTCCGAGCTGCTGAGAATTTCAGAAAATCCTCGTATCACTTTGATCGACCTGAAAATCGAACGCAGAACCTCATGCTCACCAGCTACACGTGATCCACTACACCAATGAGGGTTCAAATTAAATTAAGCTCTATTAAAATACCATTAGTACCTACGGATAATTTTTAACTCCATAAAATTTCTTACTTCGCCTTCGTAAGAGAGAGATAGCAATAGATAACATAATCTTGCAATTGAATTCCACTTTACCTCAAGCGCAATAAATACAAAACAAAAATGCGCGTATTACAGAAATTCTTGGAAAATATTCTACTTATAACAAAAACAGCATAATCTCATTACCACAAAATAAGGAGGCAATACAGAAGGCCCACTACAAAAAACGCTCGGAAAATACTCGTAGATATTTTTATATATAAAACTCCCTTGTACGTGTGTTCGTAATTCTTCTCCTAAACGGCTTGATCGGTACGGATTTTTGTACTTTTGGATTCACCTGGATGGTTCTTAGCTATAGTAAGACCTGGTAGGTGACGCTGTTGTCGATCAGGTCCGCTAGTTATAAATAAAATGGAACAGTACCAATTGCACTGCAATCACAAATCGTACGCACAAAGACTACGTGTTCAGTTTTTATAAAACCTTTTTATTTGCCCTATAAATTATCCAATTTTTGATCATAGTTTAGTGGTTGCTTGCGCGCAAGCTGAGTGTGAGATCTAGGGTTCGATTCCCGGGTTGGGCAAAGAGATATTTTTCCTATATTGAAATAGGAATTCGGAGACTATCAATCCGAGACAATCCTGATCAAATTCGTTGTCTGTGAGCAGTGTAAACCTTTTGTACTTATCTATTTGGTTCCACGCATTTCATTTCCCTAAGCATTCCACAAGAGAGTGGGGGTAATTTTCACTGGGATCGAATCCTGCGCCTCACGATGCGCGTGCACCGAGAATCACGAATCGATTTAGTTTAACAATTACGTATTGGAAAAAAATCGTGTTGTTCCTCATTTCGTTCTTCAAGAATGTGTAATATGCCTAATAGCTATATGTATATGGAGTATTCAGTATATATATGGCTTCGTGGGTTATATAACATTCCTAATGAAGTTAATACGATACCTATGTGTGATTGAAGCCACGTTTTGTATGAGGCTTCAATCGATAACACGACTTAAATAGTTGAAATTGAGAACGTTATATGTGATAGAAAATAAAACAACATCGGAAACAATCAACATGAGACTGAAGACTGATAGCTAGATGATACAACGATATCTTCAAGCTTGTTGAAAAGCTGGACAATATTGACTCAAAATATGAACTCTGCATATGATGATGATGAAGAATAAAAGGGGATTATTAAGACTAGTTTAGCTATAAATTTTCATACAAAATGCGTTAACGTTTACCCCACTAGACATGAGCCAATTTTGCTGATTCAAGTAAAAACTAGGTCGTCACGTTTTTGTTTTTTAAAATAATTCGCACACACCCCGAAAAAAAAAATATAACGTGTTGACCTAGTTCATAATTTGACAAAACGATAGAGACCAAAATCAAATTAATTCGTTAAGATTTCGATGTAAGAAACATTAACGCCCATACACCTATTTTGCGCGTATTTCAAGGCAATTTTGTCAGAAGCCGGCAGCTAAAGAATACTCTTAACTTCGACGTGAATTGTTTTCTAATAGACATAACAGGTGTTATCTAGCCAATAAATGACACTGAAGTGTATGTCTGTGATTTCAAAATAAATGCCAAAATTTAAGTGAAAACTGCTATTTATACGATGCCTAATCATAAATGAGCCTTTCTAGAATTTTTGTCTTTGTCTGTCTGTCGGAAAGTTTGTCTCGAATAGGCTCCGAAACGGCACAACGGATTAAAATGAAAATTTCCAGGATTAAAACAGAAATTTTAATTTTCGTGTATGTTCCATTTCAATATCTTGGAGGGTTCAGAAGATCTGAACATAAATATTTGTAAAGCTGCTGCCATCTAGCGGGTATTATGGCCAACATTGATTAGATGACTAAATAAAGATCATCTAAAGGTTGTTAAATGGCGATCGTTCATCAAGATAATACCAACTAACTCAAACTTCTCGTTAAATCCATAAAATATGCAAACTTTCAGTCAATTAGCTTTGCTCATGTCGTCCATAAAACGTTACGACGCACGTACGATCACGTGACGCGGCGCCGGCGCACGATCGCAAGTTATTCGTGGATTTTTGCACGATATGCCACTTGAGCGCATTCCGGAAGGTTTGGAACATGGAGTTTGTAGCAAATGAAGTGATAATGTGTCCATTCATTTTCAGAAACACTGCATAACATGTGGCTGAAGTTCGTCATTCTAACCACTTTACTAACATAACTGAACAAATAAAAAACGTAGTTTGGGGAGACCATATTCGAAACCAATTTTGCTATATACTATAAATATAGGAATACACAATGAGCATCGGCTTTATGCCATTGGGGCCCTAATATCTGAGATTTCGTTTTTTCTCGCACCTCAGAAACTGGGCCAGTTTGACTCGAAACAAAAACTCTTAACATTTCATTTATTTACTAATCTGCGACTTCAATGTTTGAATGAAGGTGCGGCGCTAGTGTAGGCGAATGAGTTGGTTTGTTTTGATGGACTTGCAGGGAAAAGATAAAACTAATTAAGCTTAAGTTGGAGCATATTATGCCTAAAGTACTCATTGTTAACTAGGTTTATAAACAAAAGCACAAGCGAACACAGGTCTGTATTTTTATAAGAATAAAGAGGTGTCCTTACAGCAAGTAGATGCATAAATCGTTATAATTAGGTAATTAAGATTAATCATCATCATCATCATCAACATCAGCCAGAAGACGTCCACTGCTGAACGAAGACCTCCCTCAAGGGGGGTTTTGCCATAATCCCCACGCTTGGCAGGCGGCTTGGGGATCGCAGTGGCTCACCGATTAGTGAGAGGACGCTGCTGCCCGTCCTCCGGTGTCTGGCCGCAGTTTTAAGACGTACCCGGGTCAATTAAGATTAATATAATGTTGTTTTGCAACCTATTTGTTTCAAATCGCGTTCAAGAGATTATTTTTGCTCATGTTGATGTTAAAATGGATATTAGTTAAGTTGGGACAACGGCCTTATTAAGTAAAGTAAAATCCACTTCCAATAATGTCATAATGCTATTTTCTAATTTTTCACTTTTTCCAAACATTGTCAAATCTAACAATATATACATTTACATGTAAATTGACTGTTACTTATTTAGAATAGAGTTTATTTTTTCGTTTACAGCGTTTTAATCCCCGCTATCTGCCCCAGCATGTCCGCGCCCGATCTTAGTGGGAATGTCTCGAAACATGACCATTGTGCCTATTGTCAGCATACTCCGTGATAATGTCGCAACCTCGCAACGTGCGCCCGCGCCGTGTGAGAAGTTTTAACTTTATGTACGTTACTCAAGTAGGTATGTACGTGATTGTTTCATTAGATTTTCAACTCTTGATCATGAATCATACAAAAATTGTGTATTTAGTTTTTTACTTTTGTAGCTGCTTTTAAAACTATTCAGGAATTACCACCGTGAGAGGCTACCCTACAAGCTAACACAACCATAAAACTTTACGATATGATAAACACTCAACTCATTCATACAATTTTTTATCTCCCCATCACCATATAGTCTACCCTACTTTTCTGCCGCATCTCCACCGCCTAGCGTGATGTACAGCCATAACAGCAGAGACATTAGCTTTCGAACCGCGCCTGCGTCTTTAATTGGCGACCAACCGGTGTGGCGGGAAGTTATGGGAAGACAGCGGCTTTTTGTCGACACTATTCCAGTAAGACACATTGTCGCTGTGGTTGGACTAGGACTAAGGAGGCAGGGTTGTCAAATACACATTGCATTCGGAATATATCAAATACATTTTTTTAATTAAACGATCAACTACAAAGATCTAAAAACGATTTATATTCCCAGGGATATTATAATAGCGACTAAGTGTTATAAATTTTTGGACAATTTTACGAGTTGATCTACAGAGAAAATTGATTTTTGGATATTATATTGTCGTCACATATCAACTATCAGTGACGTATGGGATTAATAGCTGTTATAGGAATGAGTATGTTATTTCATAGTAAAACGGGACAATCAATCTTGCAATACCAATGCAATATGTCAATGATTTTTTCATTTATTTTTTAACAACAGATTGTGTATGGTATCTAGTTGGCGTCATTCTTCTGTTCTTTTTAAGATCTTATCTGATCTGATATTAATGCAAGTCTGAAAGTCAATGCCAGAAGTTCAGCAGTATTGGCACATAGATAAACCTTATCTTTACTTGTGGATTACTGAAGTGTCGCTGACATAATAAATTCGGCTAAAGATTAATGAGGTACACTTTTTAAATTTACTCCATTATCTTGATAACAACAAAAGATTTATTTAAATATCCAACAACCAACAAAAGACATTAGTTTTAGTTTTGTTTTGTATTTTACGAATTTGCACAGTTTACGAATTATATTTTAATTTTAATATTTCCAGTCAAGTTTCAGCCCTATACCGCATGCCAAGCTCCAGCCGCGCGACTTGTAACCGCACGACGCAACCCAGTCTAATGTGAACAGTCCTTAACGCAAATGTCTTCCAGTCGTTTTGTCTATACTCCGCGTTAACGGCAGTTTCATTATTCATAACTTTTTTAGTCGATTGACTATTAAGATACATGATCTTTCTCTACGAGAGCGGGTGAGAATAAGATGAATGTGTATTATAATTATGATATGAGTGCTTAGAAACTGTATGGAGTTATAGATAGCTCAAGAAATTATTCAAACATGAAATGAAAATTGGTCTTTTTGTAAAGTAATAGCAACCAATATCAAAGGTTTAAACTGAACATTATTCAGAATTGAGAGAAGTCTACATCGAAAGAGATTAGACAAGGTATGAAGTGTAAGGAAAGAGCCTCCACGAGTGATGAATCATGAGATCGTCTGGCGCTCCCTGGACAGTCAGCCGAGATACCACTATTGCTAACTCTGCAACCTCCATGTTATAGCTCGTGCCGACTCGATAGAAGAAAACTGGAAAAATTAATTCATCCAAGTACTTAATGGTAGCACTAGTACCAAAGATTATAAGACATTGCCAACTGTCAATATCCCGTTTAATTCTGAAGCCCGACTGCAAGTTATACGGAGTTACCGCTACCACATATTTTCTATCCATAATGCAAGAAAAAAAAAATAGAAATGCATTAGCGGTGTACAACGTACACTAAGGTTCCTGCTCATCCAATAAGGAAATAAGACGTAAAGATAAGTCTTAACTCTCCCATATTTACTACTGACACATCTGCATGAAATACATTGGTATTTATATGTTGCAGGATAACTGGTAAATCCGGATTATTGAGAACATCCTACGACGAAAATTTCGAAATTCAAAGGCACCCCGACTAGAGCCTGAGGTTCTCTTGTGATCCAGCGGCGCGTGAAGGCGGTCGAGAGAAGGCAGCGTGGCGCGACAGATGATGCGCAGCTCCAGAACCGATATTTTGTGTGCCAGTAGCTGTGAACGAACTCCCAGCGGCTACCTAACAGGTTTAGCTACAACAAATGCCTATCGGAGATAACTTGATCAAGAACTAGTCCTGTCACAGATGGGGACACAGGCTTGTCGAAAATCCCGTCTTTTACTGTAATGCCCATCGATCAGTTCCAGTCAAACACTTTATGCAAACATCCTCGGATTGTCACAATAACACCCTTTTTCTAATGACCCTGCAACAGTTATAAGTATCTCTTACATTCGTTTCTGCACGCTTTGTTATCTCCCGGTTATCTGTAGATTAAACTGGTTAAGTGCCGGACAAGGTGGCGATAGCATTCAATCTGCAGTTAATTTATATTTGAATAGCAAATGAATTGGCTGATAGGCAGAAATATTACAAATGGTAATGTATGTAAGTGTTCTGTGAATAGGATCTAAAGGACTGGAAAGTGGAGGCTGTGGAAAGTTTACGAAGGCTGTTGGGAGGTATGTTTGATGTAGCAGATTAATACTGTTAACTAGCTCCCGCCCGCTAGTTCGCCCGTGGAGTACGAGCCCGTGCATTTTTTCGGGATAAAAAGCAGCCTGCATCTGGATCAATTTGTCGTTGACGTATTAGAACTGTTTAAGAGTAACAATCCCACCATACATTATTTTCGTGTAACTCTTACGGTTTATGCAGCGCACGCCGAGATCGTTCTCAAATGGCAGATTTTTTTTCGACATCCTTGATACTTATCGTTATAATTTAGCCAATTTACACAATATCATTATAAATTATAGCCTATATGTTATTTTGATGTATAAGCTATATTATTGTAAAGTTTCGTCAAAATCCGTTTAGTAGTTTTTGCGTGAAAGAGTAACAAACATACAGCCATACATCCTCACAAAATTTCCCATTTATAATATTATGAGTAGGATAGTACTTGAGTTTGTGAAGCTGCTAGGTAATGACGATAGACGCTGTTTATCGTTTCAGACCAATTTTGACAGTTTAACAAATTACACTGCGGATTATGCATAAAGAATTATTTCGCTCAATGCCTGGAACAACGCCATGTACATTCACCAACTATCAAAGTTAAAGTGATTCCGATTACGAGTGAGTATCGTAATCACACTGCTGTTTGTTGTGTTGTTGTTAGTGTGTTAAATGTTTGCATAGAATGTGCTGAGTCGTGGTTAGTTCTGAACTTCTAACAAATATGTTTATAAGTTTACGGTGCGGAGTGCGCGCGTTTCCAATCTAACTTCGCTCAAATGCGCACGCATTTAGTTTTCATATAATTTTTGGCTTGACGGTAAATACGGTCAAAGTTGAAAAAATCTCGGAATATATATTGAGAATAATTATAATCAGTGAAAATATAACCTAGCCATTGCTATTGGGTAAAAACTAGCAAAATTAAGCAGTTTCTAGTCAAGTTATTTTACAGACTATCTATCCATCTATCAGTATTATCTACTGCAAGTATCCATTTCACATTGAATTGTAAATTAGAATCGTCATTTATACAGCACAGTCTTTATAAGTATTCATTTTTCTTAGTCCACATAACATTTGCAAAATATCAGGAGCAGATATGTAAAATTATTCTTTTATATTTCCTTTCATCCCAGCCTTTCCATTTTCACTATAGAAATAAATACAATGGATAAATACATACTTATATATATTGTGCTAAATATATTTTTAAAGTAAATCCACACCTCACCTGGACACTATTATTTAAAACCACACTACATTCAAATTTCATCTTTATTCAAATGTCATTCGGTATAAAACAGTTTGCCAAGTATTTCGGCCTCAGTAAAGATATCATATGAACAGGTAACAGTTGGAAACACTCAGGAGACAGGTTGTAATACAATATAGTGGCTGTAATACGTTGCCAGGTATATGTAATGCAATCTTAGAACTGCCTGTATGATTGGGAGGTGTCATGCTTGTGATGGCAAAGTTCTGTTTACAATTCGGTTATGTATATAAAGCGGTTCGAACCTTTGTGGCATATCCGACCTACCGTCATTTTGATGTTTTTCAATGCTTTCGCGCACTATGCCCTCGGATTATTATTTAGTCCGCGGATATGCCAGCTTCTATAGAAAACTGTTCGAACCCCTTTGTGACGACATATGCAGCGTATGTTTGTAATTTATTAAAAATGAACTATGTACTGTTTCGAAAAAGAAAATTAAATCCGTTACTTTAAACAGTGTTATACAAGAAATAAATCTACAATAAAAAATAAGTATTCTTAATTTAACCGTTGGTGCGGTGTTTTATGCACTCCCACTAATTTATTAATCTAATTAAATCCATCCGGGTCCTTTTGTACGAATGCTTTGCTACTGGACAGAAATTTTCAATATAGGTTAAAGTTATTGATCGTTTCGACGGTCATTTTACAGGTGTGTGCATGCACCCAAACTTGCAGTAGTTTAGCGGAATTAAAACTAAATATTCTAGTTGTATATCTTATATATCATGGATTTCCGCAAAGTAACGCCTGATTCCATTAATTATCATTTTACAGGTGTTAATATACCCACACAAATAGTGTCGACTGTAGGGGAAATTCTACCCGTCAAGTTATTAACGGCACCCGTACGTTGATCGACATGTTAGACACGTCAACGTACATCGCTTTATGTCTATAATGAATCATATTACAGAAAGCCAATCGCGTAGACACTGCGCCAATAGTCTCGTTTGCTGGTATTGTCAACACAAAACCTGAACCTGAAGATCCAATAAATCAAGCTGACATGACCTAACGTGTTGCGTAGGCTAAACATATAAAAGAACATCAAATAACAAAAGCCTACAATATATCTTAATGATTGTAAAACAAAGTGCATGAGCAGCAACGTTCGCCCACGTGGCACTCAATACTGAGGTCGGCAGCCCACGCGAGAACCTTAGTTTGGGCTTAATGACATTTGTTGATAGTAAGGTTTATGCAAGATTTTGCTCACTCCTCGTGTTGTGCAGGTTCTTATTAACATAACATAATAAATAATTTCACTGCCGAACCTGTTGTTTCTTAAACAAACCCGTCTATTGGCGCCAAACTAGGGTGAGATTATGTATATTTGGAAATAAAATACTATAAGTGAAGTGCTGAATATTCGGTTTTACCTCGTTTTTTATGGCATAGTTACTTTATAGGAATTTAGGAAATCATTTGTATTGAAGAAAACGATTGTATTGGTACCTAAATATACAGATATCGTAAATGTTAGAGCCCCATTTTATTTTTCTCCCGCATCCTCAAGTATGTTTTCAGAATGAATTAGAAAGGCAACCCTAATTTCTTTGATATCTTTCCTAATAACTCCTACTATTCTATCTTTAACAGAATGTAGATACATTTATCAGTAGATTGAGATACAATACGCCCTAATCTCGGCAAGTACAAGATACGGCTGAGAAAGGGTTGACGTTATCAGGACAGACTACAGAGCACCAGATACAGACTTACAGGCACTACTGGTAATGTTGCCAGATTAGATTATTAGTTTTACATAACAATAAACTGTTTGAGAAGGGAGGAATTAATTTGCAAGAATAATTATGTAGATACTGCTAAAACATTTTGTGATACTGAGAGCCGTTCAATGTTCTTGGATGTAGATTAGGATGGTAATAGTGTTTAAAGCATAGTATGGACTAGTTCTTTGTGAGATTGTACAGTCAGCTACGGCGACATTTAATAATTTTAAAATTAATTATTTACAGTAGTCGGTACTTGAACTGACTATCCTATAATTTGAAGTTGGCATGAAGTTGACATTTTTAAAATAACTTTTGACGCTGATTGCATTCAGCTACAAATTGAGTTTGATAAATAAATAAATGTTGATACTGTTGTTTCAATTGTTGTTGGCTTGAGGTTTGATTTGACAGTTTATGTAGAGAATACTTTACATACTAATCATATGTTCGTAGTATGATAAAAAGACTTACTGCATTCGCGGTGTTTGATGTTAAAATGAAAAATAACAAACAAATAAATAATATAATTCAGTGCTTACTTCTTTTTGTAACACTCGGGCATAATTCGTTAAACGTGAGAAATAGAATGGAAACGGTAAAGATATTATAGTTTTGAAATTCGAAACGAAAAGGACCAAATTCGACTATAAAGACCAAACTGTGAACAACATAAAGCCAAACAATCGGCCTCTGTAATGGAAACAACAAACACACCAGTGTTTAAGTTTCAAAACATACGAGTGACGCTATCGTCAGCTAATCAATCAAACTGCAAACATGCACCTACGCACAAATATTTTGGTTTAGTGTTCACTTTAGTTGAAGGTTAGGTGTTTTACCATTTGTTTTGAAACTTATGTTATCAACTATGATGGATTGGCTGATGTAGAAACATACTGTTTTACAGTGCTGTAACTTTTTTTTACTTAGTACTTACCTAAGTACAATAATCACTGAACAAGGACAGCAATTTTGTAATTCAACTACGCAATTAAGCATCAAGATAAAACTTCTCATGTACTTATAATAAAACGACTTCATCGTTACGGAATCTTTTTAAAGTAACCATTGAGTGTATGGTTCTTATTTAGGCACCTATTCATAATTTAAAGTCGGCAATGGATACTTAGCAAACTCAAATCTACTCTAAAGTGTAAATCCTAGGTATTGCGTGGTACAAGCCACAATTACGAGACACGTAGGTACTTGCATTCCAAGAAAATATAGGTGTATTTGCGTGCTGATAAAATGAACGTAATGATCGTTTGCTACCGATCGATTATGAGCTGGAAAAAGTCTAATAACTCTCACTTTAATAAGACTTTTGCACTCATTTCAGTCTTTAAAATAGATTTTATTGCTTTAGTTGCATGCGAGAGTAGTATTAAGTATTTGGACAGCAACATAAATTGGCAAATTAATAACATAATAGCATAACATCTGTATTCTTCAAAGGGCCTAACTCTAGAGATACAGTTGCACACCTCCATTTCGCCGATCCTGTTATCCAGGCCAAGCAGCTAGTATTATCATCTCCCAGGCACAATTCTAAACAGTGTTCGCAAACACGTCTGCTAAGTTCACAGCCCAAGAGTTAGTAAACTGATACAAATGAAGAATTCTAGTGGTACTGGACCCAACAATAAAAATAGTCCATCACGAACATTTTATCTTTGAAACAATATCAGTATTCCGAACCGAAAGACCAATAAATAACTAAACCACACAATTTCAAAACAACAAAAAGTCCTCATCTTAATCCGTCTCCATAATAGATCTATCTATATTTCATCCAATATAAACATTACAGCAATGTGCCTGAAATGGATCGAGTATTTACGATTGCGTGAGGCAAAAATATCAAGGAGGCTGCAACAAAAATGACGTAATCCCATTCCCCATGTCGTATGGTGTACACGATCTAGGAACACAGACTGTTGTGTACGACAAATATGGAATTAATTACAGGCTGTACAAGGTGGAGACGTTAGCGATCTGAAGAAAAGACGTTAAGTGTAATTGCAATTAGTATTGAAGGACCAATTTAATTACCAATCTTAAAAGATCTACCCTTTTAAGGTTGACGATTCAAACCACCGAGGCTCTATCGCTTAACGTTAAGGTTCTATTAAAACAAACGCAATCGGACTTTAAGACGCTAGTAAAAGACATTAGAAATGCTATTTAGTACATGTTGTATCCTATGTAATATAAAATAAACCTAATTATGTGTAAATACGTCACATTTTTATACGAGCGTTTACGATATTTTGTTGTACTGCAATACTTATAATTTGCTCAAACGCTGCGAAAAGGTAATGCGAAATTACCACTTCTATGTATTAACTTATTATTAAGATTTTTGCGGTCACTACAGTCCCCCTTAATATGACAGTGACAACATGATACTATATTGAATTGCTTTTGAGTATTTGGCGGTGAAACTAAAACTAATTTAATTGGGGTTAAGTTTTATTATTGGCATTACCTTCCTTTTTGTTATGACCAGCAGAGATCTGTGATACTCTGAGAACTCCAAAACAATTTTAGTGTCCATAAAAATAGAAAAAGAAGAAGAAATAAAAACGTGTTTATTAGACGTACGTACGAAAGTGCAATTATCTCTACCGACAGGGCTAGACCGAAATCACAAAGACAATTGTTACACCTATTGAAAACCGCTTACTCCCTTCACTTATCATCAAAGATTCCCTTCCAAATATGGTGTAAACGTTCGTATATGGCGTACTATCATAACACCATGCTAGCCACGGCGCAATGCAATGGTTTATGGGGGGATCGCACGTAAGAACTCGCAATGCCATGTCCCGAACATTCCCGTGTTTTGCACAGAACGTGGGATGTCGGAGAAATGGATAAGTTTTAGAAATATATGGTTAGTTTGTTTTGTTTGAACGTTTATGTGGGCAGGGATTAATGCGGATAGGAGGTTTAAATGAAATATTCTTAACAAACAGGTGTTGTTTTTCAAAAGGACCATCTTCGAAATGGTACAGTTTTCTATTCAGTCCGAGTGGGAAATTTTGATCTAACTTAAGAATCTTATTTCCAGCAATGGACAATAACAGAAGGGACTGTTGTTGTAACAAAAACAAATTATTTTCTATAGAAACTATCATGTTAATCCTAAATAATATAATATAAATACGATTTTTCCTCATCAATGTTCTCAAAAGTACAATTTCACTGGGATATAAAAGTTTGCTCTCTAATGAAAGAGAATTTAACTTCAAAGTCATAATTTTTTTTGTAATAATACCATTATAAACTCAATAAACTGGGATCAAACAAAATTACGATATATCCTCTGTGCACCCATACAATCCCCAAGGTGTAAAAAATTGACCCAAGCCTTGAATCTTCAACATTATCAAGGAAACAGGGGTACTGCTCGAGAAAGTGGCAAGTCCATGCTATCGGGCATCACAATTACAGTGCTTATGCCCCTGGAGCCACGCCGTAATGATAGTGTTTGCGTAGAAAGTGATCTCACAGCTAACAGATTACTTTTTTGCATAGAATTATTCTGTTAAATCTGTGGGTGTTTTAAGGTGAAAATTTATAGTTGAAGTTGTTTTTTGTTTAATTGGTCAGATTAGTGGTTCGATAACTTTATACAGACAGACTCACAGTGCGAGGTAAAAAATTATCAATTCTAGGTGAAATTAATGGCGGCTGGAATATTGAAGCACTATGAATAAATCTTATATCGTGGGTGCGTCTACAAACACAAATATTCACATGGACATACACCCAGACCCGAAACAACAATATATAGATCATACAAATATTTATACCGTGCGGGAATCGAACCCGCTACACGTTGAGCAACAGTCGATTTTTCGACCATTGCGTCAACCGTGTTCTCAAAATACTAAAATATATTGGGTACAATAGATTTGTAATATATTCTTAGTAACTGGCGTACATATTATAATATTAAATAAAAGATACACAATGAGAGAAGCTAAAATAACCTATATAAGGATCGTTGTACGTGGTGTTCTGTAATTTCTGCCTACCGCCGAGGAAATAAGGCGCTTTAACGTATAGACGAAAACAAATTCTCGACCTTATGTATCTGCGTCTAAGGGAAGTTTTGCTGTATTCAAATATACATAGTTGCACGCTTGGCGCAGTGGTTGTAAAACTGCTGGACTACATGTCGCGGGTTCGATTCCCGGGTTTGGGTATTTGTATTCATAAACGATACCCACGATACAGGAATGCTGCCAAATGTGGTGAAATCTTAACAAAAATATCGCTATTTACTTTCCTAAGAAAGTCCTTAGAAATTAGCCTGTAGAACAGTTCCCTTTGGGTTTAAATGTGTGGCCGCGTCAGGCTGACGGCCGGTTAAGCCGTCAATCGTGGTCGTGCATCGTACCAGACCAACTTTCTACAAAACAATTAGGTGTTTATTTGTACCTTGTTTGTAAGAACCTTTTAGATTCCGTGGGATTGTGTAAATTCTAATTATGTCTGAACAAGAAAATGAAGTCAGACCGATTGTTAGATAGGTGAAACTTATATGAATTAATACGTTTTCTAAATAACTAATGATACAAGTTATATAAAGGGTTTTAAATATAAATAGTTCAATAGATTAAAACTATTATCGATTTCAGAATAATTATGTTTAGTTATTTAGAACAAATGTAATTTAATTTTAAAACTAACTATTAGTTCAATTATATAGATATTAGATATTTTCCTGAGAAAATATCATAGTGGGTGTACAATAAACCTTCGGGGAATAACCTCTGCCTAATCCTTCGGGGAATACAGGCGTGATGATATGTTTATGCGTCAAAAATCATAATTATGTATCTGAGGTCTCTGTATTCTTAACCCATTGTTTCACTGTACTATGAGATGGTAAAGAGGGCGCAATCGTTGCTGTCTCGTCAAACACAAAGACATTTATTGCAGGAACTGTGAACAAAGTTTTTTTTTTTGCTTTTATTACCAACCGTCTACCCAATCGGGTGTTACAATAAGTATTATGTAAAGACCAAACACTACAAATTTACTTTACCCAATTTTTCATTAACTTTACGTTTGTTGAAATTGATTGAAAATTGATCTTTTACCGAAATTAATTTTTGATATTGTGCTGTGACCACTTCTTACTTGCCTTTGTATTGTTTGCACTTTTTTTCGAAATATCGGTTAACCTACCCTATTTACCTATAACCTACCCTATATTTTTAGAAAGTAAATATCTCATATTATAAGACCTATTTGATTAATTAGTTTCACTGACGGCGCGTTAGGCCCAAAGGCTAAGTGATTAGCTATCTGCGCTAGCTGTCGCGGATTAGATTCCCGCACGGAACAAATATTTGTATGATGACAGATAGTTGTTTCGAGTCTGGTCGTGTGTTTATTTGACATGTATGTTTGTAAACTGTACCCACTACACAGGAGAAATACCTAGTGCCCCGTAACGTTTAAAAAAAAGAACATGAATTACAAAAATCGACAATATAAGGTAGCCAGGTGTCCTGGTGTCCAGGTTTTCGTAAGCTACTGATCTGCAATGCAGATCAATAATAACATTTCATTTTAGATAAACATGAAATACGCAAATTTAGATTGGCAGTAAAATAAACGTTTATTACAAACTAACACATAATCTTCAGCGAAACATCAGTAACTATTGCAATACTAATTTAGTTTAACCAATTATTTTGATGCGCATTTCAAAACCGGCTTTATTGCAACATAATTAAGATGGTAATCGTTTGTCGTACCTGTCAATCTGGAACGTGGTATAACAGCAATTTTGTAATGATCTTTCGTGTAGTATAAGATAGTGTTAGGGTAGAGATCAGATTAAATTGGTGATCTAAACTTCATGATAGCAAAATCCATGTCATCAGCTGCACGACAGATGAATTTCACAATTTTTTGGAGTGTTTGTGAAAAAGGTATTACAGATGCATGATTGATACTGGTAGATATGGCAAGTGCTCTCGATTTTATCATAAGACACAATTTTTAGGGCAATGACACAACGCTATATGCATATACTCGTATACTAACTGCCCGATTGGTCTAGTGTTCGCAAGCGCGTCTGCTGAGCATGACGTCCTGAGTTCGATTCCCAGGTCAAAAATTCTCAGTAACAATCCGAAGTTTGGAACTGTGCCTGGTAGATAGCAATAGGCTCGCCCTTATTACATGGAACTCAATAACGGCATCGGCGAAATGTGGGTGTACAACAGTACCTCTCCCTAACCCTTCGGGGAATACAGGCGTGATGCTTTGTGTATGTGAGTGTACTCTCCCTGTGACAGACGTACATGTAACCGATACACAGTGGAAGCCACGACCCGATTGTGGACACAGTTAGGGTGACCAGCCAACCGGGACAGACAATGACCACGCCGTTTGTTTGTTTGTTTGACTTCATTCATGAATGTTTTAAAAAATAATGGTTCATGTGGTTTGGGAGATTTATTACATGTGAGAAGAATGGGATGCTTAGGCTATTTGAACACTACACAAAATATAACGCATTATTACTGTCCCACTGCTGGGCAAGGGAATCTTGTTAGAATGAGAAGGGTTAGACTGGCCCGGGTGCGAGTTGGTACTACACTACACACACCATCAAGAACTTTATGCAGCAACCTCGGGTGTGCAGATTTCCTCTCGATGTTTTCCTTCATCGTTCATGCAAATGATAATCAAATTTTGATCCGTACGTGATTCTAAAAAGTCAGAGGATTACGGATTATCACAAAATATATAATATACTGCTAATTGCCAGTGTATGAGTGGGGTCTTCGTACGCCGCAAAATTGCGTGTGGTGTACAATGGGCCTAACATGTTATTGCTTATAACTGATACGTAATAAGGAAGAAATATTTTGTTATATGTATAAATTGAATAAATGCTTTTACTTTCAATCTATAACCACTGAAACTTCTGTCAATTTATTTACAACTTAACATCACGCCTGTTTTGTTCGCCCTATTGGATTGACATAGGTGGTACATCTGTTTTCGCCGATGCCTTTATTAAGTCCTATGTTATTATATTGGATTTATTAACAGCACTGGGCGAGCGAACACTAGCTATAGAGCAAAACATAGCAAACCCTTTACTGCTTTTGAGATTGTGAATACTGAACCTGACATTTAAACCAAGGTACTTCACGCTATTTAAAATTTATTCGTGTTAATATGCTTAGTATATAACTTAGCATAGGCATTACATCATTTTATCAGCACTATGACGATGTTACGAGTATTGTAAGTATTTGATTCGCCTTATATAACTATAGAAATGCATTTTCCAATATTTCCAACTTATTTTGATCACACGGAACTCTAAAAGCGGAAAGGATGCGGTTTTTGTCAATAAAAAGAGAAAAGTTTAGATCGTGTTACGTGTAGCTGCGGTTTCTTGCTATTACGCATTTGAACCGAGGTTTAAACTAACACACGTCATTTTTAGTAATGCAGTTATTTGCCACTAGCTTTTGCCCACGACTTCGTACGCGTGGAATTTAAAATCTGATATTTTCCTGCTGTAAAATGGAGCCTATATTTTAAGATAGACCTCTAGCAATACATCGGTGAAAACTGCATTCAATTCCATGCAGTAGTTTTTGCGTGATGCGTGTATAAACATACAGACAGACGAAAATTCTAAAAACTGTTGTTTTGGCTTATGTTGCTTTAATAAAGATATTAGTTTTTCTCCAATATCTATAATGTAGAACCTGCCTGTTATAATTTAATTATATGTATAGATGAGAGATGATAATATGACTTTTATTTAATGGTTACTGTAAACTGTGGGGACAGAAAACGCAGTTCAAACAACACACATAATTTTTATCATGGATAGTGGAGCTTGGTACAAGTAAGTTATATGATTAAAAAAATCTTTCTTATAGACTGGGAGTTGGTACGCATTCAATCAGTCATACGGTCAATTGTTTTTTTTTTTAAAGCGGCATTCTTTCACATTTCGCCTGCATTCCCGGAAAGGTTAAGCAGGAGTGTAGCGTTGTATTTCCACATTTCGATCCTGCTATTAGGTCCCAGGGGGCAAGCCTTTTGCCCTATACCGGGGAAAACACAAAATATCGGACTTGACAACACGGTTGGCGCAGTAGCCAAGTGATTAGCTTTCTGCGCTACGTGTCGCGGGTTGGATCCCCGCACGGAACAAATATTTGTATGATCTACAGATAATTGTTTCGGGTCTGGTTGTGTGTGTATGTGACATGTATGTTTGTAAACTGTACACACGATACAGGAGAAACTCTAGTGAGGAGCGAGGTTTTTTTTTTTGTAAAAATGACAAGAAAAAGAAAGACTGCTTCCAAGAATTTTGTAACAAAAAACTAAATATATAACCGCTATACATTGTAAATGTGAGTGAGATCTAGGCTGAACGCTCTTAATTTCATAAATTCTCATGTTAACTGATCCATGCTTGCCCTCTGTTGCTCAAATAGTTCTGGCACTTTCTTCAAAAGGCTATTCCACCCTTTATTTGTCTCACATAAATCCTTACATCATTACAATCTGTCTGGACTTTAAAATAGACCTTGACCCCTAAGTTTGTTTCGGCGTTTCTTCTCAGGGATAGTCATAGGAAATACTGACGCCATCTAGTTTAAAAAAGGACATGTAAAAGTGATTGAAAAATCCTAATTGCAAAATAAATAATTTCATTTCATTAAATAATGAAACCCAGGACTTCACGTCCATCAGCCACGATTGTGACCAAATGGCCAGTACTGCAATAAACCTTCTGCTTCCATCTATCTTCATATCTAGTATAATGTACAGTCATTTCCATTTCATGATTGCCAGTCAAAATCATTTCGACGATTTGCATTGCGTAACATTTCGTGATTTCTTTAGATGCGTTAGTTTGTTTAGAAAGTCATATAATTTGATTTACTTCCCTTTGGTGGATTAGAAATAATTAATTGCTCTAAATTGCCTGTACTTGTGCTTCATATTACTTCTGACTAGGAAGATGAGATCGACGAAAGTGATGACGTAATCAAATCGCGAGACTGTTTACTATTTCATTAGGTAACAACATAACATAGCATCACGCCTGAATTCCCCGAAGGGTTAGGCAGAGTTGTACCTACTATTTATTGTACACCCACATTTCGCCGATGCCGTTATTGAGTCCCCATGTAATAGGGAGCGAGCCTATTGGCATCAACCGGGTACAGTTCCAAACTCCGTCCAAACAGTGTTATTGGGTTTTTCTGTATGGAAGTTCGGAAAGTCCGACCCGAATCGAACCTAGGGCCTCATACTTTGCAATCGCGCTTGCGACCACTAGACCAGGGGTTCCTAAACTTTTAAGATAACGGAACACTCACCAAATACCATTTATTTTATGGAACCCCATATCAAATACCTAAAGTGCGGAGTGCGCCCGGCCTGGCCATAGTCCGGGCTGAATTCTCGCTAACTACCTACCTACTTACATAACAGTAATGGGTTCATCTCATCACATATTTTGCGCTATTTCAAAATAATATTTGTACTTCACTGTGGTATTATTTAATAGCCAAAAATATATAATTTCGCGGAACCCTGGCAACTTTTGTACGGAAGCCCTAGGTTCCGCGGAACCCACTTTAGGGCTACACGAGACCAGCGAGGCAGTCAATGAGTGATTAGGTAATGTTTGATAATATTACTGAACAATCAATGACATCATTATAATGATTTATCATCTTATGTTAGGTCATCTTTTAATTATCTTATTTACTGAGAAATAACGGCCTAACAGAGATTGAATGTTATGTACTATAGAATATTATTTACTAGCTTCCGCCCGCGGCTTCGCCCGCATTGATTACGGACCCGTGTATTTTTTCTGGTCACACGTAGCGCCATCTAGCATTTTAAAGCTATTGTGACCGTCGAAAGTTATTGTTCTTTCTCTCGGGAACAGTACTTTTTTCTGGACCTTTTCTGTACCCCTGACAATATCTATGCAAAATTTCATCATTATTGGTTTTGTGGTTTAGGCGTGAAAAGGAATTAAATATAAATATTAGTTAAGATTTCATGTAAATCAAATGCTTGGTTAGCAAGGAATAACCCTATAGTTATTAGCGTATCTGATAACCAGCGCATCGACTGGTTAACGCCGGTGGCAATGATTACGTGTTATTTCGACTCCTGCGCAACGTGTCGCGGGCTCGATTCCCGCAAGGAACACATCATTGTATGGCCTACAGATAGTTGTTGCGGGTCTGGTTGTTTGTGTATGTGAATATTTGTTTGTAAACGCACCCAAGGTACAGGAATAATTCCTAGTGAGGGGAAACAATACTATATATTAAAAAAATAAAGATATTCTAAACAATCAGAGCTGATGCTCTGATGCTCTAACTTATGGCTCATAATTTCGTCTAAAAATACATTGGCATTGATGATATCCCAACGGTCTGGACAGTGTGGACTTTGACCATCTCGACCCTGCACAGTCAATGACAGAAGTAGAGGAACTTTTTGTTGTTTTGAAATATATTTAACAAGAAGATAATTATTTTTCATAACCATTAGACTAGTGTATAAAGAGACGCTATTCTGACATTTTGCAAGTTTTCTTTGCTTCAATCAGCGGCTTCTGTACCGCTATCACGAGTTTTCTTACTATTTACTATCATAGTAAATTTTCATGATAGCGATTTTAGTTCTTAACTTAGTTACATTAGGGATTAGAGTCGCTTATGTGAAATCTAGTCATAGTCAAGTTTTGATTTACTATTTACTATATTATAGAGATGTCATGTTAGCGATTCTAATCCCTAATGTAACTAAGTTAAGAACTAAAATCGCTTGCATGAAAATTTACATTTACTATGAAAGTTAATAGTAAAAAACTCATGATGGTACTGGTGCTGGAGGTACTGGAGCTGACTGACAGCAACAATTTACCATAAATGTATTTATAACTAAAGCGAATTCTATCATCAATATTTCATAACATATTGTTATTATCATAATAACGTTTGGTCATACAACAGTTACCACTTGTGTTACGTGTAATTACAAATGGCTATTAATCAGAATGACTGATGTAATGTTGGTAAGTAGGCCATGGCTGAGGACAAGCAGAATAAGTGCAGTCGTATGTTTGTCGCTGAATATAAACAATGAAACAACAACACGTAATGTTTTTTTTTTAACTTTGCTCCACACTAGAAATAATTTGACGACACGGTTGGCGCAGTGGTTAAGCGATTAGCTTTCTGCGCTATGTGTCGCGGGTTCGATCCCCGCACGGAACAAATATTTGTATGATCTACAGATAGTTGTTTCGGGTCTGGTTGTGTGTGTATGTGACATGTATGTTTGTAAACTGTACCCACGACACAGGAGAAATCCTAGTGTGGGGCAACGTTTATTAACAAAAAAAAAAAAAAAAAAATCCTGTATCGTGGGTGCGTTTACAAACACATATATTCACATACACAAAAACCCAGACCCGAAACAACTATCTGGAGATCATACAAATATTTGTTCCATGCGGGAATCGTGGGGTGTATGTGAATACAGACTGTGCCTCGGAAAGCACGTAAAGCCGTTGGTCCTGCGCCTGATCTCTCTCCGGTCATGTCGGATTGCCGTCCCATCGGACTATGAGAGTGAAGGAATAGAGAGCGCACACACTTGTGCTCTATAATATCGCCTGCGTAGTTGGTTAATCTCCGATGAGATTGGACGCCGTGACTGAAATCGGTCAGGAGGACATTAATATTATGGAAATTCTCAGTAGCACGGAGTTTGGAACTGTGCCTGGTTGAGGGCAATAAGCTTGCGATATTACATGGATATTATCATCACAGCATTGGGGAAATGTGGGTGCAGAATAGTACACGTGTGCCTAACCCTTCGGGGATATAGGCGTGATGTAATGTTACGTTAAAAACACGTAGGTAGTTGATTGAATGGCCCAATATAGCATTAGAATGCCGTTGTTTCCGTCAGTGATGAATGGCCACAATGTAGAGGTACTCAGAACCACTTTGCAAACATCCTCCAGTTCTCATAATAGCCCCAATTATGTACTCCACAGTAAACAGTGCATTCTACTTGCCTGAAGAACAGCATCACGCCTGTATTCCCAGACGGGGTTAGGCACATTATGTGCACCCAAATTTCACTGAAGCCGTTATTAAGTTCCATGTAAGAGGCGAGCTTATTGCCATCATCAAACTCCGGGCTGCTACTGGGAATTTCAGAAAATCTCAATAAAACTTTGCCTGACTTGGGAATCGAGCCCAGAACGTCGTGCTCAGCAGCCACTAGACCATTAGACTAATGAGGCAGTTAAAAGGGTTAGGCAGAAGAGTACTTATGTGTATGTATTGTTGTACAAATAATTCTCGTCATTGTAATGTTCTCACGTAATAGGGGGCGAGCCTATTGCCATCCATACAATTTATTGACAGAAACATCCGATAACACTCGGTCAGATGTGGATAATACACATAGAGCCGTAAATTCAGCAGCTACGCTAGCAACCGTTAGGCCATTGAAGCAGTTACTCAATATTTTGATTAATCATACCTTGTTTGAACAGGAAATCCGGAAAACAACACCGACTTTGTTACGAAAGCCGATCAGCTGATAATAACAAATTGATTTTGTAATTAAAAATATTACGTAACTGCAATTAATTGGTACAATTTAACTGTAATAACAATTTCGTCCGATGGGTCTGATTAAAGTTGACAAGAAGATTAAATATTAAGTTTATGGTCTATAGCCCACTAAATGACTCGATAAAATATTGTTATGGCGTTCGAAATATCGTTAAAATTCTTTAAACTTTACTTGATATTGTTTTAATTGACTGCGAGTATAAAACTTTAACATTTATTACGGAACAAGCTGCGCCCGCGACTCCGTCCGCGTAGAAAGATTTTTCACACAAACTTTGAACCCCTATTTCACCCCCTTAGGGGTTGAATTTAGAAAAATCTGTTCGTGCCAGTGAGTGACCTTTCGCTGTTATATATATTTAAATACTAGCTTCCGCTCGCGGCTTCGCCCGCGTGGTTTACGAACCCGTACATTTTTCCGGGATAAAAAGCCTATATGCTATTCCAGACTATAATCTATCTTTGTCCCAAATTTTATCCAGATCCGTTCAGCCGTCCTGGCGTGAAAGAGTAACAAAGATCCATCCATCCATCCTCAAACTTTCGCATTTATAATATTAGTAGAATACACTCAAACTCGATTGGTTTTGATTCCTACCACAATAAAAACTTATGAGCTAATTACTGGTGCTAATCGAGTTTTGTCAACGCATACTTATGTCATAGAGATAGAGAAACAGCTATCGTTGAATTGGGTCCCTAAAATTACAGTTAAAGTAAAAATTATGGTATTGTGGTCCTACTTCGCATCGGATGTGCTACTTTATCATATCCTGTGGGGTCATGTCGTAGGTGCCACATGAGAAGGACTAGGTAGGTCTCGTTTATTTTCTAAGTATCAAAGTAGATCGCCGGATTCAGTAGTATTAAATGCAGATCTTACTTTATTTAGGTATATATAGATACAACAAAAAATTACTCTAAAATAATTAAACATTGTTGCGCTTGCGCATATACTATGTATGTACATATGTAACCCGATCAGTCGCGCCCTGCTCGCGTACCGAGACGGACATGAAACTTACACCTGCACCTTGCCACACACGAAAGTCGATTTCCTTTGGGGGAGAGTTCAGATTAGATTTATAATTAAGGTGTTGGATTACTGATGACATTATATTAAGGATTCTTTTTATGTTGTAATGTGAACAGAAGGAAATCGTGGTTCACACATGTCGTGAACCCATCACACAACCGGGTACGTCCTAAAACTGCGGCCCGACACCGGAGGACGGGCAGCAGCGTCCTCTGACTAATCGGTGAGCCACTGCGATCCCCAAGCCGCCTGCCAAGCGTGAGGATCATGGCAATCCCCCCCCCCCGTTGGGGGAGGCCTTCGTTCAGCAGTGGACGTCTTCTGGCTGATGATGAAAAATCTTGAAGCCATATATTAAACCCAGGTCTGTATTTTAGTCGTTGATCAAGCTGACAAATACCATTAATTTAGTAGAATGACAGTCTAGTCACTAGTGCAATGTCTAACTAGACCTAAATCTCATGCAAGACCGAGAAGTTCGTCTTTCAATTCATCCTAACAATGGTTATCCATTACCAACGCACCGGCGTTGTGTGGTAGACCCTCAGTGCTTGTTATAATGTATCTATTTTAAGCTGACAGTGAAGATCTATGACCACGATCTCATTTTACGACCTAAAAAGCATAGGCAGGTATAGACAAACTTTGATTAACAAGAACTTTTTTTTATCATTTACCGTGTGTAGGAGATTTATGGATTTCGATGAATGTGGCTAAGGCATGGGTATAATGTCCTAAATTGCACCCACATATCAAGATACAGGAAAATTACTAGAATATGCAACAGTATAGTTTTATGGCCAGAAGCAAATTAAGACCCTGTCTTCGGGATTCTTTTGAAAATATAACAAAAAGAACTGCATAATAACGAACCCAGGACAGTTAAAGTTAATCGAGGAGAGATCCCTCATCTGTGCTTTTAAAAACAAAAGAAGCCGACAAATGTACCTATATTCTATTCACTTTAAGTAGTCACTTGGTACAAGCCAAAATAGCCCTTATTACAATGACATAAGAACTTTGACAGGAGACTAGCTAGGGTGAATGCAATATAGCGCCAGACGAAACTAATTCCATTATTTAGATGTATAGCGTGTTCAAGACACATTACCTCACACATTCCCACCAGTAACCAACAACAAATATAACATTCATTCTCATAGTTAAAACTGTTTTATTTTAGTCTTAACCGGTTCCAATTGATTTAACCTAACTACCGAAACAATCAATTCGCAATGACCTGGATTTGATCACTGCTCACACGGGTAATGGGTAAAGATTGACGTACATTGCTTATTTTGTAGGAGAGGTTCATGATATTAAGTTAAGCAGCGATGGATCCAATTTATTGAGCACGGTCTTCGGAGTACGGAGGTTTGTGATTTTGTTACGTTGCCAGAGATATTTCATAAAACATTGTAATTGCTATTCATTGAGTTTCATTGACACTGTTTTTTTATTCTTTTCTTATATTGAGTCCTGTTTTTAAACCGAAATGTCCTGGTGTTTCCACTTTCAAATACTGGTTTTTCAAAATTTGGGGATGGTAACCCTATTATAGTATAAATATAAAAAAAAAACATCTCAAAACGTTTATTTAAATCGATCTTATATATTAAAAAGAAGGTTTACTGATACGGCCCTAAGTAGTACAGAGAAGAATAGTAATAGTGAGTTCCCCTACAGTCATAAGTAAAAGCTGTTCACTGACCATAAATGTACTGCAATAACCGCTACAATCAGAACCAGTGAGTACTAACATTAAAATAAACCCGAGCAATACTACACCGTACATCGAGTCAATGACATCGATATTACATTACAAGCATTGCGAATCGATAAGCTTAGATACTATTTGACCGCAACTCTAGTATATGTGAGACCAACACACATTCGCTACCGAATACACAAAATTTTACCTTAAAATTAGAGAATTGAAGTCGGAATTTCATTGCAGCTGAATACAATTCGAACTTTGAAAATGTTTTATTGTAATTTTGAATTTAGTGTTACAGAGTTAAGGTTGAGATTGTTTTGTTATGTGGTATTACCAAATATGTAGTAATTTTTATAGAGCGTGTTACTGGCCAGTGTTTTTACGACGACATATAATGGCCGTGTTCTAGAAAAAAATACGTAAAACAAAGATTTTATAATGTCAGCAAACTTTTTTTTGTTTTTTTTTTTTTTTTTTCTATACATTTTTTTATGTTTTGAACAAACCTACTTTCGATCACGTTTAACAATGATGAGTCGCTGTCAAAATGTTAAAACTCACACGTATCTCAAGTGTAATCTTAAGATGTAGCTAGACATAAAATAGCATCACGCCAGTATCCCCCAACGGTTAGGCAGAGGTGTACTAATGCGCACCCACATTTCGCTGATGCTGTTTTTAAGTCCCATGTAATAGGGGGTGAGCAGGCACATATCCAAACTCCTATTCAGAATTTCTATACAGAAAAACTCAATAACACTTTGCCCGACCCCAGAATCGAACCGCGGACCTCACGCTGAGCAGTCGTGCTTGCGACCACCACCAATGAGCAGAGAGGTAATTAGCTAGTTTTAAAAATACTGTTAAGAGTTCCGTTTAGCTGCCGGCAAAATTGTCAAAATTGTCAAAATTGCCAAAATTGTCTGGAAATACGCACAAAATAGGTGTTTGGGCATTAACGTTACTTACATCTAAATCTTAACGAATTAATTTGATTTTGGTCTCTGTCGTTTTGTCTGATTATAAACTGAATTTTAACTTAAATGATAAACAATATCAAAAAAAACCAAATACACGACGACTTAGTTTTTACTTGTATCTATAACATATAAAAAAATCAGCAAAATCATTTCATGTTTAATGGGGTAAAAACGCATTTTGTATGAAAACTTTTAGCTAAATTATAGTCTTAAGATGCATTTTAAACCGAATTCTAAGCTAAGAACCCCACTGCAATTATTACCAATTTCTTTCCAATCTCCAACAATTAACCAACATTAAATAACATTAATCAGTTTTAACTAATTACCGCAACCACCACGTCCGTCGCACTTTTGCAACAAACAGTAATAAAGAATTAAATAATAACATAATTTACTATTGGTTGCGCAAGCGCAGGTAATAGTACATTATTTTATTATGCCACAATTGTCCGATATGTTGAGAAACGATGATGATGATATAGCCTATTAATATTGGCTATTTATTTGTGATGCAATGTAATAAGATCAGCTTGTTAGCGTGGGAACTTTTTGTTAGGTAGATCATGATTGCAAATATCGATTGCAGATTTTTTGTGCGACTAATATTGCAACAGAATAGCTGTCTAACCTGCCAATGCACAATTTATACGCCATCCAAGAATTAAACTATCCAATACATTTTGGGGACACAATTCATCAAACGGTAACGTGATTGATGATGAATGGTGACATTCCTTTTTTTAAAAATATGTTAAAAACTATGGGATATGTTCATTGACACTATCAGAGATGTTTAAAACGAAATCGGCAGATTAAGCATACGCACATCCCTGTCAAATAGCTGATTTGGACCTTACACGTCATTAAATATTTTAAGAGACCAACTGATATTAAAAGATTATCATTGGTACACTGCCAACCTACTCAGTGTGCGCAGACCTTCCAAATTTTGACTTTGAACATATTTTCACTCCCCATCATCAGCGTTTAGCAGTCCACTGCTGAAAATAGGTCTCTCTCATCGCACACCACCTAGCTCAATCTTCAACTGCGACCCCGCGAAGATCATCGCTCCCCCTAACCAGTATTGTAAGCCACCACTTGGTATTCAAGTGTCTTCGTGAGATTCGCATCCATCTAAATCTTCATGCCCTCATCCATTTGGTATTAGGTCTAACTAAGCTTGGCTAATCAGTATTTCCACTACGCTATAGTCATGCCCCAGTCTCCGCTCTCACAACCAGACAAGACCAGCATCTAATAAATACATTATGTTTCTCTTTCGTTTCGCGCGAAGACACATACATATTTATCTGGTAGTTGAACTCAGGCGCATGTCAAGTGATGCTAATATATTGCGCTGACTGAACGCTTTGTTTACTAGTAGGGTAAGATGGTTAGGCAAGGGATTTTATATGGATGGGCAGCGTCCTCATGTGTCCTAATTAGAGTACACGACGATCATTGATCAGTATGCTAAATGATGTTAGCGGTCAATTAGATAACCGTGTTCAACAGTAGAATATGTTGAGATAAGAAAGATGTGACATGCCGTGATGGTGTCAAAGCCAGAAGACTTATTGACTAAAGACTACTTCAAAGCTCTATACAATACAGTACACTTTATTGCACACCAGAAACAGAAATAATATACAAAAATGGAAACCAATAGAGATGTACAAGGGACGGTCTTATCGCACTTGGCGATTCCTGCCAGACAACCTTAAATATATTAAGGGTCACTCCATCATCATTCATTCAGTGTGTGTTGGTACCTTCTCCTGAATTCACTTAAACAGACCTCAACACGTACTTTGAGCTTGTCTTAATATAAGGCCTAGTGACGCTTCTTTAAAATCAATTTATATCCAACAAGTAAACAAGCCATATTACAGGTGGAGGCACAAAAACTGCTTGTAACATGTACGTCATTAAGTACACAAATCACACGCATAAACATCCTGACTGAGAAACGACATCCGTTGTTCACAGAACTTTTACCGACGTGGGACCGTATTATAGAATAAAAACATTCGGTTTCTGTTGCACTGCATCACATCTTAAAGTCACTTGAGGTTTTTTGGCAAAGGTAAACCCCGAGGTCTACAAGAAGCTGAGCAAGGTCAAGCTTCAAAGCAGCAAGTTCGATTCTCTCTCTGGCTCGTTTGTCAAAGCATGTTTGAATGCAGTTGGCAAAAATGTAAAGAACTAAACCTAGAACATTATTAAACAAAATTCTTGATCAAATCCATCATTATACATCATGTTTGTAAAAAAAAAAAGATTTTTATACCTAATATATTTGAGTGTGTTTGATATAACACGACGATGCTGCCGAGGATGGATCACGCAATGAAATAGCACTTACACTAGCTACTCCTAAAAGTGTGATTATTCTTCAGTTGCTATTCTTAACAGAAAATAAAACTACTGACCGTTCCTCCAGCATCTCGTTGAAGGTCTTGGACTTTGCCCGCGGCTGGCAGGGCTCGTGCTCCATGCGCCGCACCTCCACACACCGCTCGATGATGTGTTCCACGCGCTTCCGCCGGGAAGACTTCCAGTTGTCCAGGTTCTGCAACAATGTAGTTCATCATTAGTACACCCATACATGGAGAGGGTAGAATCAAGTAGGTAAACTACCAGTTCTTCTAAATAAAAAAGGAAATTAGACAGTTCTACGCTTTAAAGAGGTCAACGAAAGGGTTTCCTTTTGTTTTCGATGTCGTCTTTGTCTTTTTGCCTGCTCTTTAAAGTGTAGAACCGTAGTGCAGACTTAGCTAATATCCATTAGTAAACTCTTGTTAATTTTCATTCGCTGATATATCAGAAGTCAATTTCTAAATAAATAATCATAATCACAACAAAAACAAAAATTCCGTAATAGCAAAATATTACGGACAATTCCAAAATTAAAATCTTTCTAAAAATACGCATGTCTAAAACGAAAACGAACCTTTCGCATTCTCTCGCGTAATTTCGTAATTTTTTCTTCCATTTTAAGCGTTCTATCAAAGATTATTTCTAATTAACTGCTCGTTGTACACCAGTTACAGATCGACTGAAGGAAGTCATCCATTAGCGCAATAACTAACTACTGCATATGAACTTGAACTCAAAGGTTACGCGTGTACGTAACTGGTAGATGATGACGACTCATAATATGGTTTAGTTTCTTAATGAAGAGCAACTAATTAACTTGTATAACGAATAAATTAACACTTTCTTTGCTGTTATAAAATGGTCGTATATCTGTTACCTGATACTGTGATAACGATGTAAAATTCGTAAAGGTGACAAATTACATAACATAAAATAGCATTACGCCTGTATTCCTCGAAGGGTTAGGCAGAGGTGTAATATTGTACACAAACATTTCATTTATTAAGTCTCTTGTAATAGGGGGCGAGCCTATCGCCATCTACGGGGTCCTGTTCATCAGATCAGTTCCAAAATCCGTGTTGCTATTGAGAATTTACATACAGAAAAACCCAAGAGAGACTGAGATGTAGATTGTATAAAGAGTGGAAGATCTCTCTCTCTTTCAATAACGGTGCGCACTAGGATTTCTTCTGCAACATGAGCATATTCTACAAACATACCCGCATAATTTGTTTGTAGTACAAATATTTGTTTTTATCGGGGATTGAACCCCCGACAAGTAGCCCATAAAGCCGGTAACTTAGCCAAATTAAACGTGCCGTCAGAACGACTTTAAAGGATTCTGTTTTCTACTGCTATGAAAGATTATATTTCACTAATGCAGAACTGGAAGATCGTAAGTAAATTCTACTTATTTAAAAAGCTACTTGTTTCTTAGCTAATGGGCACATACTTTTGAATAAATTATAACCACATTTAAATATGAATTAATTTATACATAATTAATTCCCGCCCCGTAAATCTATAAACAAATAGTTTCTCTGCCATTAATATACAAATGACGTCCAGTCACGCTCTCTTCACTTAGGCCGAGGTAGAAACACCGATAACGCGTTGCGTCTTAATGAGAATCAAGATTAACTTCACGCTTTTCTGCCAATGGGAACAGCAGAATTGTGCCTAAGTCTTGTACCAACATTTACTAGATCGTACTTCTTTTTTCATGCCACATTGGCCCTTTATTCTTTACTTAGAACGACGGCACGGTTGGGGCAGTGTCGCGGGTTTGATTACCGCACGGAACAAATATTTGTATGATCTACAGATAGTTGTATCTCAGCCAAAAAACATCCTCTGCTGGACATAGGCTCTCCCAAGCATCACCACATCGACCAGTCCTGTGCTGCCCGCATCCAGTGGGTGTCGCGACCTTCACCAGGCCATCGATGCACCTTGTGGGGGGCTTTCCCACGTTGCGCCTTCCGGTACGCGGTCGCCAATCCAGAACTTTATGGCCCCATCGGCCATCGGTTCTGCGTGCAATATTTTTTAATGCTCCATTAGTATTGTTTTCAAAGTTTTGTACATGCGAAGACATACCTAAGTGGTCAACAAATGTACCACGTTCATATCTTCAACGTCTGTTTATTGATCTGCAATCTTTATATATAATATTCTGGTGTGTGTTTGTTTGTAATTCTTGTCCTCCTAAACGGCTTGATCGATTTTGGTGATTTTTTTTGTTCTTATGGGGCCACCTTGATGGTTTTTAGCTTGAGTTGGATTCAGCTCACTTGTTCAGTACGATCCAATTATTGACAATCGCTATACTTATAGTCGTTTTTTTTTCTTATATGATGACGTTGCCCCGCGTTGGTAAAATTCCCGTATCGTGCGTGCGTTTACAATCACAAATATTGACATGGACATTCACCCAGACCCGAAACAAATATCTGTAGATCATACAAATATTATGTTTCGTGCGGGAATCGAACCTGCGACACGTAGCGCAGCAGTCGATCGCTCAACCACTAGGCCAACCGTGTCGTCGAACCGTGCAGTCGCTAGATCGCTCTGCTGCTGCTGGCATGTCAAACATCGCGTGCTCCAGTAGCGAAGGTTTCTTTCTTTTTTTACAATTTCGCTTGCCGCGAGTTGAGTTAAACGCTGCCATTTTGTTTGGTACAAGTTGGAAGATACGGCAAGTTTACGATGTTAAAGATCCCCACTGGTGTTATTTTTTAACTTAAATGTTATATGGCCTAGCTAAAAAGCTAAAAAAAAATTTAGATTAGGAATTAATATTCATAGTGATACAAATATTTGATTACCGGGTTAGGCACTGTTATTAAGGTTTTTTTGTATGGAAATTCTCAGTAGCAGCATGTATTTTAGAATTGGCACCGATAGATGGCATAGGCTTGCTCCTATTTAATAAAAATCAATAACGGCATCAGCGAAATATGTGTGTATAATAGTACCTACATCTCTGCCTAATCCTTCGGGATATACAAGCGTGATGCTAGGTTATATTATGTATAATTCATCATCTGCCTAGCCTTATCCCAACTACATTGGGGTCAGCTTCCAATCTAACCAGTTGAGGCTGAATAGTATTTTACACGGAGCGACTGCCATCTGACCTCCGCCACACAATTACTGGGAGACACTGATACTCTAAGGTTAGACTGGTTGTCAGACTGTTTGGCTACTGACATCCGTATCGAGTGTCATAGGTCTTCGTATGCTATGTATAATTATTAGTAGGAAATATTCCGCAAATTAAGAAAATAAGGAAAAGAATCCAGTATCAAGTTAACTTGATTTCTTACATAAGTTTATACTTTAAACCAAACAAATAGCCGCTACGAACTTAATAGACCTATTATTGAACGGCTAGGAAATACAGATATTTTTAAATCGCACTCCAGTTGCGTAACAGTCGTCTTGGCAGCTTAACTACGGCTAATCTTGGCTAATCTCGGCTAATCTGGGTAATGACCGCAATAATGGTCGAAGTTGAAAAAGTAAAATGATAGAGAATTTTGAGTTCTTGTTTGACATTCTTGAGGATGTTTGAGGATGAGTGGTATTTGTATGGCGATTGGTTGATTTCTATTTTTATCTCGCTATTGAGAATAGGTTAATAAAATATACTAGTAAAAAAAAAAACATCATCAGAATATTTGTTATTAATTAAAAAATCAGGTTTGTTTAGTTTAGACTCTTTAACATTGTCCTCACATAAGTTTTCGAGAACAATGTATTTTAACAAAATATTGTAAGAAATTCTGAATTTAAAAGAGTAACCATGGAGTTTCTTGCGCGTTCTTCTCCATTGGAAGTCAACATTTTGAACGTGGCACCTAGAGTCGTAACTATTCTTAAGTACCTGTATATGGTCTACAGGAATAAAAACATATCTTATCATATGGTATCTGTCAAAATCTCTAATTGGCTAATTGTAACTTACGCTAATTGATAACTATTTTTGTATAGCTGTTTATTTTCGTATTTATTAATAAATATATAAAATTATAGATTAAGTATTGTAAATTTCCTTTACATAGAAATTTTATACATTTACTTAATGATAAGAACAAAAAAATATTTAAATTCACTAGCATTATGCGTGCGGGCTGTCATGTGTCAAAATTATAAATTCTGAATGTCAGATAGCCTATTTTTGTCTATTCTTGTACCTTACCATACTATAATATTTTTTGCTTGATGAACTAGGAAAAGTTATTTGAATACAGATAAAAAAAGAACTGAAACTAATTGCCAACAAAAACATAACTAGTGTTGCTACCTCACAAAAACAATCACAAACTTATGGTTTATGCTCGAGCCACAAAGGGCGGCTCGTTACATGCGCCTGCGCCGCTTCGCCGGAAGCCGTCGACAGGCATGCACAGCACTTCCGGTGGCAGTGTGAGCTTTGTTATTGTTTTGTTACGTGCTGATCGTCTGTAATTGGCCGCAAAATGGCGCCGGCATTCTGTTGTAATTATGAGATGTTTCACATGTTGATGGAGGAATCTGTCATTTGAGTAATTGGATGAAAACGTGAAGAATGGGAATGTTTCTTTATTAAGATGCGATGTGAGATAACAATGGTTGTTTTTAGTGCGGATCGTTTAGTTTGGAAAGTGAATTGATCAGACAGAACAAACGATATAAATACCTACCTAGTCACAATTGTGGACGACTATCCGTCAACTAGTTGCCCGGTAGATGATTTTGGGCTTAATAACGGCAACAAGACAATGTAGATGTACAACAGTACATCATCATCATCAGCCAGAAGACGTCCACTGCTGAACGAAGGCCTCCCTCAAGGGGGGTTTTGCCATAATTCCCACGCTTGGCAGGCGGCTTGGGGATCGCAGTGGCTCACCGATTAGTGAGAGGACGCTGCTGCCCGCCCTCCGGTGTCTGGCCGCAGTTTTAAGACGTACCCGTGTACAACAGTACACCGCTGCTTAATCATTCGGGAAATACGCGCGTGATGATATACTAAGTTATTGGTCTACTTTACCGTTATGTTGAAAACAACAGAAAACGTGCACTTTTGGTATTAATGTCAGAAAATACACAACAAACAAACACAAGACACTTAAGAGGATTTACGAGACATAAATCAATACCTCCACGGGGCTATTAACTAAGGATTATGAAATCGCTACACGTGGTGGTGACTGGCTTTTTCGAGCGGCTGCGCATGCGCACAATACAGTTTGAACAAATATGGCGCCTGTAGACACTTATTTAAACTAGTTTTGCTACAATGGAGTCATAGTTATGACTTACAAATTATTTGTGTAGGTCTATGAGTAAGCGTCTATGGTTAAGCTTTCTCATCGCTCCACAAACGTTAAAGGGGATAAAGATTCTCCAGTTAAATCTCGGACAAACCACATACAAGGGTGTAATAAAAATTTGCAGGAAAGTTTAATGCCTATAAAAAATAAATAGCAATTAACCTGGTTTTGGCGCGCATTCCCGTTTCATCGGAAGCCGACTAATTAATGCCCATTAAGAAAAAAAGTGAAAAACTTCACTCGCCGGGAACACTGAATTATTTTAACTGCTTCTACCATTCTTAGGGTTGTCGAGAATTACATATTGTATAGGGACAGGATATTTTTCCTACCCATGCATTAAAAAAAAAACGTTGCTCCCAATAAACTTTCTCCTGTATCGTGGGTATAGTATACAAACATAAATTTCAGATGCACACATACCCAGACCCGAAACAACTAAATATAGATCATATATTGTTCCGTGCGGGAATCGAACCTCCGACACGTTGCGCAGAAAACTAATCGCTTAGCTACAGCGCCAGCCGTGTCGTTAAAAACCTAACTACTTATTTTATTTAAGGCCTCCTCACACGAGAAATTCTCCTTCTAAACGTACTTAGATAAATTGTTTAAAGTGACCTAGGAATAGTTATTTTTAACATAACATAGCATCACGCTTGTATTCCCCGAAGGATGAGGCAGAGGAGTACTATTTTACACCCACATTTCGCCGACGTGACGCCAGTTTTGAGTCCCATGTAATAGGAGACCGCCTTTTGCCATCTACAGGGCACAGTTCCAGACTCCGTGCTGTTACTGAGAATTTCCATAGAGAAAAGGCCAATAACACTGCCTGATCCAGGAATCGGACTCAGGACCGCCATGCTTAGCCGTTTTCTGTCGTCCTAAGTGAGGATAACAAACAACCTGACTCCCCAGCGCCATTTGCCTTTTTGTCATCAAGCAAAAGAATTTCGAAAATAAGATCATCACACTATCGATCTGGGTAATTTGCTGATGTTCAGACGCATCATAGAAGGCTGGTAATCTATACCTATAATAAAATTATAACAGGCGAACGATGTCTGTACATTCTTTGTCTTTCTTAAAGCAACAAAAGCCAAAACAACAGTTTTTAGAATGTTTGTCTGTTTGTCTGTATGTTTGTACACGCATCACGCAAAAACTACTGCATGGAATTGAATGCAGTTTTCACCGATGTATTGCTATAGGTCTAACTTAAAATATAGGCTCCATTTTACCGCAGGAAAATATCAGATTTTAAATTCCACGCGTACGAAGTCGCTGGCAAAAGCTAGTCTTTATATATAAAATTCTGGTATGCGTCTGTTGAGCACAGCAAGGTTGATCTAGCATTCTGAAGGTTTTGTATTATACCTAATTGAAACCTATATCAACATCATAAGCCAGAAAAAAGAACAACAGAAATGTCACGTGATCTCTTGGTTTCAATATCTGGGTGAAGTAGACCAAGAGATAATATTCAACAGTCGCTTTCAACTAACCACCAATGAAGCGAATAGTCAAAATTTTAACTATCTATTTTCTATGCCACATGCCAACCCTACGATATGCTTGAGAAACTCGCTTCCTCAATGGTCCACTAAAAGTGTCAGCAGAAATAAAACTCGTGGAATTGTTTATGGCGACTCACTGTTCTGGATGAAGATATGCTGGAGATATGCTGGTAGTTCGATGGGCCGTGCATTCGCAATGGGTTCCCATACTTTGAATATAATGGGTGTGTCATCCAGTTAGTCATACTGGGTGATATAAAAAGGTACTGGGAGTGACTATTTCTTAGAAATAATTGTAGGTTTGGTTTTTGTTATGGAACGTGAACTAATTTTCGTAGGAGGTTGATTGTGTAGTCTAACAAATACTAATAGAATTACTTTAAGAGCTTTTTGCTAGACCTACACATGGTTCGGCCAATAAATTGACAATACAAGACTTTACTTCCAATTTGTGTAAACGAATACATACATACTTAATGTCACGCCCTTTTCCCGTAGAGGTAAGCAGAAACTACGCAACGCCAGGGACTACGATCCTTACATAACCCTTTTGCTGCGTGTACGTCTTTCTAGGGCGTCCTGCCTAAAATACCTAGCCTTGCCATCTCTCTTCGAGTAATATATTTAAACTATCTACATACTAATGGTATTTAAAAAAGAAATTCGGTACTCACCGACTGCCAATCCTCCTGCCTCTCAATGCGAGCAGGGTCAGTCCTCTTCGCGAGCTCTGCCCTCCGCAGCTGTTCCCGTGCCCTGCTGCCCAAGTCCGCGGGGCCCACGCGCACGAACTGCAGTGGGTTGCCGGCAGGCTTGCCTGGGATCACCGCCGCCGTATGCGGCCGCGTTGCCAAGAAGTCGGCGCTGTCTGTTGTCTGGAAAGAGAGAGAACTTTATTAGACATAATTTTGTTTGCCTTAAGACGACAAATATTAAAATTTGAAACCTTCTTTTTAGTTCACAGAGGAGCACTTCTACAATAGCATCATTTAATTCGTGAATAATAATATAATCTCTGTTTCTTTAATCATATTCAAGTTTAAATGTCAAGGAAGAACTCCCACAGACCAGACCGCTAAACTGCTATATTAGTGACTGCTGGAGCCATAAAAATAATGGGTCCTTCTGGTGAATTTATACCACAAAAACCTGACACAAACTACTATTTAAGAAGCCTGAATCCGCTAACTATTATCATAAGATTCTCCTCATCAAACAAAAACGAACTAGAAAGTACATTTACGTAATTTTCCAACTAGTTCCAATATTAGGTGTGGTCAATTCTCAATGGCATACGATAACTAATCGTTAACTGATTATATATAATTATATCATGACCACACCCTAAGATAAAAAATGTTAATCACTGGTACATTGTGACGAATACTTTGAAAATATGTTGTTCGTGATATTTCAGTCATTTCCGATGGAACAACTGTCTGAATCATTAGATGTCTAGGTATTTTAATGTCCTCGTCATCAGATGAGGATGACGGCATAATTAGACTTCTAGACTAGGTAGGTAATAGCTTCATCCTGGCGTTTTAAATTTATAGCTGCGGCTGCGCTTACTTAAAAAGAATGAATCTTGCGCTCATTATAAGTTTAGCTTCGACATTTAAAATGTTACAGGTTTTTGGTGACGCTTTGGAACCAATACTACAAAGTCTTGGTAATATGAAAAGGCAGATGTTAATTACCCACAGCTCCTATCTACTGAATAAGTTTTCTTTGACTTAGGTCTGCCAAACCCTCTCAGTTTCTTAGTGGTTTAATTTAGTTCCTATCTGCAATTAACCTACCAACTGAATAGCACACACTAATTAGACCTCTGTTTGTTCCCAAATGTGTAATGGTAAATTTGTACATACCATCACGACTGTATGGGATATAGGAATATAGGATAAGGCAAAGGTGTACGTACTGTTGTAAACACACATTTCGTCGAAGCCGTTATTCGGTCTCATGTAATAGGGATGATCCTGTTGCCATCGACACTGCACAATTCAAGACACCATGCTGAGAATTTGCGTAAAGAAAAATCCAACTAGATTTTGTCCAAGTGCAAAATCAAACTGACAACGTCAACTAGCCTAAAAAAGCAGCTGAGTAAATATGTAAAAAGATTATTTACATATTGTTTAGTAGAATATGCAAATGACGTTTTAATCTTACGCGCATTACCGAATGTTACGGTAAAACTTCAAATTAATTCATATTTACAAAATCACGACCGGACTTAATTATCGAGATGTTATCACGAGATCATGAAAACGGTGTTTTTTGGGAAATTCACTCAATTTGCAGCGACTGGACCATAGATAATTAACTGAATGGATTTAAGAAGGAGAAATAATAACATAGGATGAATAGCGTTAAATTAAACTTCTAGAAAATAAATCTTAAATTTATCATAATGTAATGAGTAAATCATTATGGTTAATAGATATTTATGGAAGATTTTGGAGAATCCTTTGGCCCAACAGTGGGCCAATATTGACTATCATAATATTTCTAAAATGTTTCTGAACAGTAAACAGATTTTACGAGTTTCTATTGAACGATGCTTGTTTCTGATTGGCTGAAACAACGCGTCTGCCGATTCTCTAGCAAATGCCATCAAAATGTCAATACTGCCAAAAAATTACGTGGTGTTAGAACTTCAACAACGATATGTACCTGTTATAATATACCTAACACATACCGCGTAAGTTGTGTCATGGCGGCAAAATAAATTACGTGACATTTCCTCGGATTACTGGACATCACTGTACTTTCCGTGTTTACTTACGTAAACTAATGACAGAAACTGTACCAGTTTTTGCGATAATAATCTATAGTATTATATTATGGGGAAGAATTTCTGTATGAAACAACGTCTAGACCTGGCTAGCTTTTTCTCATTTATATTGGGGTCAGCTCCCAGTTTCACCGGTTGCGGCTGAATATCAGTATTTTACACGAAGCGACTGCCATCTGACCTGCGCCACTCAATAACTGGGAGACACTTATACTGTAAGGTTACATTGGTTGTTAAACTGTTTGGGCTACTGACACCCGTAACGACTGTCATAGGTCTTCGTATGACACTAGAGACTAGTTGACGTGCTTTCCGAGGCTCGGATGTGTAGAAATTTTTACGTGTACAATCAATAATGACATTAGATTGTGTTGTATAGTTCATGTCAACGGGTGCGATGACCAGCGCTGTTAAACAATCTCTGTTTTTACCACAAAACAGTAAATTACATGTTGAACATGAGTCTACTCTAAATATCCCTACAAAGAAATCCTAAGCGCGTGTTGGACATGTTTTTTACTTTTTTGTGGTAACACAGTTTTTATTTTACTCTTTCAGTAACACGCAGTGTAGAGAATAACAAACACCTAAATGATCTAAATCGACGCCATTTTTATTCCACTGTCACCACAAACCGACATTTCCTACGCCGGATGAGCGCGACTTATTGCATTTTAAGTGTAGTTTCGTAACAGCTCACCCCACATCGTGGATAGCGTAATAATACAAACACAATCGCGAAGTATTACGCAAGAGTATCTAACAATTTTATGCCACGAACAAAAAAAGAGGTTTTATTTTTAAAGTAAGATACTACAAAAGAGGTCACGTCATTAAAGTTTATATTTTTTGTATATTTTTTGTTGGTAATAAATATTAAGTCGTGTTTGTAGATTAATTGATAGTTATTTGTTTTTATACTAACCACTGTTTAATTAAATTTAATTGATGATATTTTACTGATAACAAAAAGAGTTTTACCTAAGATTTGAATTTTTTTTTAATTACATATTGGCTACCATGTCTCCGGGGAACGCGGTACAGTACTTCTTGCTATGTCTGTGTATTGGAAGACTAATCCAAGATCTGATGTAACCGATGTAATGTGAGGGCACGACACCAGTTGCTGTCTAGAAAACCAGTTTGCCATATAAGTAATTCGTTTTGTACGTGAAACTGATAAATAAATAAAAAGTTTTGATTGAAATGGTTTATATAAATGTACTTATGGCTGACGTACTGCCACGATCTCGATCATACATCGCATCATGCTTGAATTCCCCGAAGGGTTAGGCAGAGGTGTACTATTGTACTCCCACGTGTCGTCGATGCTGTTATTGAGTCCCATGTAATAGCGGGTGAGCCTACTGTCATCTACCGGGCACAGTTCCAGACTCCGTGCTGCTACTGAGAATTTCCATAATAATAATGTCCTCCTGACCGATTTCGGTCACGGCGGCCAATCTCACCGGAGATTAGCCAACTGCACTCTCTATTCCTTCACTCTCATAGCTCGATGGGACGGCAATCCGACACGACCAGAGAGAGAACGTCATGTAAGTCTAATTTCTTGATTTATTTTGTCAATGACAAGCCTTTACACGCAATACAATCAATATTGATTTTAATCCATAAACAAATCCCATCATAAAAGACATTGACACGGTTGACTTCTCCCATACATGTAATTTTTCAACACGGCCCATTTAACTTGCAGATTGATGCGTGCCAAACGTCAGCAAATCATCCTATGTAATGATGATTCTGTCTTAGACCTTCATGAGTCTTGAAATCTACCGATGGAGTATGAAAATGATGTCACTGACCAAGAATGGGGTTTCTAAAAGGTCACAGTGATTATCAAGTCAGTTGCTGTCAGTCTAACAGTTACAGCATCAACGTTAGACGAGCCAAATGGTAATATGCGTATGCACTCATCGCGATTTGTGGTTTTAGACATTGATGACTGGAACAATCAGAGATTATAAATACGCGCACTGCACGCAAACATTGCATAACAAAACAATTTCTTCGAAACCGTTTTGATACTACCGCCGTACTACCAGTGAAAGTGCATAAATGTTAGAAAATATTTACCAACAATCTGACGACAGCCGTCAAACACGACACTTTCACTATCAATGGCAATTACTAAACAATCGATCGAAACGATCCCCTCGATCACGATCGATCAGAAACTTTAAATATAAACTTACTTTAAAAAGAAAGCGGAATCCCGTGACAAAGTTCACACTGGCAGCTGCATTCGGGGTTTTAAATTTAGAACATGCAATCCGTTGGGCGTTCTATATTTCCGTTCGGTATGCGGTTTAAATTTAGAACCAGACTTAGTTCACTGTTCGACACTGTCGTATGTCACTCGCTCGTTCTATTTTTAAACTAACGAAATATCGATTTAACTTTAAAGTTTCGTTTTGTTTCATGTATCAAGTACGATGGTTGCACGTTAACTGCGCTGAGAACTAACTTTCGCGGTTTTCCAAGCTACTGAGAGAGGGGAAAGTAACGTGTTGTGATAATTAATGCATTATTTTACCTGTGGAAACAAGCGTGGCGGTTAATTGATACATGGAGTTGATCTTGCGTGTTTTGAGATAATTATGATTATGTGTAACGTTTTGTTATTTTTGACTGAGTGACGTGAAAATTTGTTGTTACTTAAAGTGGAATAAAGAGGATATTATTTTGAGTTGTTGCAGTATTTATCAAGATAATGTTGTCATCATTCCGTAATACTGTCACTGTCGCGTTAAGAGATCGCGTGCGCAGCTGAAACCAAGTTTTCTGCTGTCAATCAAACTAGCGCCCGTAGTTATCTTAATCATGCAACGATTAAATGAAATCTATGTATTAACATAAATAATTGTAACCATCTATTCTAAGTATTTCACGCTTGCAATTGTATTAGAGTAAGCAGAGGTGGAGATTCCGTCAAGTCACATGTTGTAGGCTTAATGCTGTTCAGTTGTTGAAAATTGACTTATCTGTAGCGCGGAAGAAGAAAAAATCTAATATCTCAGCCATTTAACTATATTTTACCGACTGAACTTTGTAGTTACTTCTTCGCGACTTGCTTTATAATTGTATGAGATCTATTAGGGGCCATCCATAAATTACATCACACGTTAAGAGGGGGTCGACGAAGTGTGACATTGTGTAACAAGGGGTGGGAGGGGTCCTAAGTTTCGTGACATCACATTTCAAAATCTAATATATCTAACTATTAAAACGTGAAGTTTGAACTATTAACGAAAAACTTAAAAATGTTTCCAACTCTATCTGTGTGAATATAAGATTTAAATTGTTATGTTGGCGAGTTCCTTGAGAGCCTCGCCGTGATTTCAAATAAATGGAAATAAAACTAATTTCGGAACTGCTGTTTTAATTTAATAATTTTTGGATATAAAATTACAAATATGTAACGTCACACTAGGGAGGAGGGAGTCTCACAAATGTGATCAGCTGTGACAAGGACGGGGGAGGGGTCAAAAAAGCATGAAATTCCTGTGACGTAATTTATGGATGGCCCCTTATAAGCGAATCCGCGTTAAGAATCTGTTGGCGCAATATTTACGCGGTGTATACAAACTGCTCTTCCGCGGTTTCGCACGCACAACGATGATACGGAACTTAGGATATTACAATCGGTAAATATTCTTGATATTACAAGATCAATAAAGCAGGATAGCAATAGTAGAGGTCCCCGACCCTTGCTCGAGCCAGCCCGTGCTAAGCCAGTAGTAATACATTCAATGTCCTAAATAATCACAATCAGATCCAGCAAGTCCTCACTTGTCTGTCCCCCAGCAACGCCCTAAGCCGAGGTTTGAGTCCCACTATGGGACACCCTTAGCAGTGTTGCTTAATATTATTTAATTTGCTCGGCTGAAGGCCCTTCTGGTCTCGCCATTAGCCAGGTTAAGCAGTGAAAGCTCCCCGAGCTAATTTCGAGAGAAGCTTGTCAAAAAAAAAGAGAAATAGTAGAATGGTCCTCTCTTTCATAGAGGTGAAGTTTGTCTGTCAGTACTCGACTCGTATCAGACAAAAACTACCCAACGGAGTTTGATGAGATATTCACAAGAATCATTGAAAATGTCCCTTTAAAACATAGGCTACTTTATAACCCGATCAAATGTACCATGTGAGTAAAACCATGGTCAAAAGCTAGTTTGATATCAAAGAAAAACATATATTTGCAGCCGTCAACAGAATAAATAACCACTAAAAAGGTTATAATTACATATAGAAACAATTGAATTCCTGTACGACATGAAAAGTCTATTGTTCAAGTTTGTAAGACCAGTTTTTGTATGTTTTTAGGGTTCCGTACCCAAAGGGTAAAAACGGGACCCTATTACTAAGACTTCGCTGTTTGTCCGTCCGTCTGTCTACCAGGCTGTATCTCAAGAACCGCGATAGCTAGACAGTTGAAATTTTCACAAATTATGTATTTCTGTTGCCGGTATAAGTAAAAATACTCAGTTGTATTTTTACTTTAATAATAAATACCTACTGTTGTTTACCTAGTCAATGGTACGGAACCCTTCGCGAGTCTGACTCGCACTTGGCCGGTTTTTAGATCTTGTTAGACCTGAAAGTATTGTATTGTTGAATAGACGACATTTTGACAGATTTATAACGTAGAAAAGACTTGTTAATTAATAGTGTAGCCATTATTAATGAGTTATGGTGTGTCAATGTAATGCAACCGCCTGTTATTTTTTGGATTATTATCTTCTCCGACGACGGCAAAGGAAACAATACACATGAACTTCAAAGAAGCGGAAAACCATGTATTAATATGTAAGTACTAAAATATAATAACTAGCTTTATAATGATAGCATCAAGCCTATATTCCTCGATGAGTAAGGCAGAACTGTAGGTACTTTTAGTACACCCACGTTTCGCTTATGCCGTTATTAGGTCCAATGTAATAGGGGCACGAGCTTTTTCCCATCTACAGAGCACGGGCTGCTACTGAAAATTTTCATACATATAACCCAATTTGCCTGACCCGGGAATCGAACCCGAACCTCACACTTAACAGTCACGCAAGCGACCAATAGAAGCAGCTTTATTAATGAATAAGAATAATAAAAAACAAATTGTTTTTATGAGTGGTTCACTTCTTCAAAATCAAGTCATCGTGAAAGAATTTAAACCTAATGAATACGAGTTAAAGTATCTACTTAAAGGTCGGCGGAAAATATACATTGAAATTCTACGCATTTAGTAGGTACAATAATAAAACTACTGCGAAATAACTTAAGAATGTAACTCCCTCAGAAATACTGTGAATTATGGTAAATTATATAGAAAATATAATCACAACGGACGGTCTTTTTTTGACGGAACGGTGTCGCGGGTTCGATTCCCGCACGGAACAAATATTTGTATGATCTACAGATAGTTGTTTCGGGTCTGGTTGTGTGTGCATGTGACATGTATGTTTGTAAACTGTACCCACGACACAGGAGAAATACTAGTGTGGGGCAATGTTTTTTAAAAAATAAAAAAAAAAACAACATTCTAGGTAATATTTTTACGAACCTTCAATAATTTCGTAAACACGATATTACGACAAAAAGTCAAATACATGTCCAACTTGTATTAGGGATTAAAACATGTTCAACACGGGTTTGACTGTTAGTGGAAGGACGGTTTTTAAAATCAAATCCTATATTGTCGATTTACAAAAACGAATTTTGTATCGAAGATCAATGAGAGGACCGCATGCGCATAATACCTTAACACTATGCTGATATCTCAATGGACATAACATAAAAGCATCACGCCTGTATTCCCCGAAGGGTTAGACAGACGTGTACTGTACATCCACATTTCGCTGATTCCGTTATTGAGTCCCATGTCATATCGGGCGAGACTATTGCAATTTGCCAGGCACAGTTTCAGACTCCGTGCTGCTACCGAGAATTTCCATAAAACCCAATAACACTACCTGACCCGGGAATCGAACCCAGAAGTTCACGCTCAGCAGTCTTGCTTGCAACCATGCAAATGAAGCAGTTAACGTTGTTTAATTTGTCTACTCTTATGATACCAAAGTAAAATGGATGGAACCTTTAAAAAAAAAACAAAAAAAAACTCAATTTTAAATAAGTCACTTACCAACAGACAAGAAAAAATCTATAAAACTATAAACTTCTTGCTAATAAATTATAAAACAAAAACCTTCAACACCTCCAAAAACTCCAAAGACTCCAAAAAGGTCTGTCTTAAGCCTAGTACACACACTAACTGGCGAAGTTACCGCTACTTGGCCGGCCACTTTCTCCAAAATCGTGAGTATTTTGTTAAGGCCCGCACGTAACACCCATGTATGCAAGTATTTTCATGTCGTGTGCACGTGGGTTTACTTACAAATTGATGTTATGTATTGGCATACGAGGTGAGCGACATGAATTTGTAGTTGGAAGTGGCGTTAATGCATGATGGGGTTTAAATGAGGTGGTACAAGTTACACCAGGCGCCAAGCGTAGCGGGAGTGATTGTGACATAACCGATTTACTCTTTACTCGTACTCTTTCGCCAGAACGGCTGAACGGATCTGGATGAAATTTGGCACAGAGATAGATTATAGTCTGGAATAGTACATAGGCTACTTTTTATCCCGGAAAATGTACGGGTTCGTAAACCACGTGGGCGAAGCCGCGAGCGAAAGCTAGTATTATAGATTTCCCATCTACATGAGACATGAAATCTGCGTGTATTACATCTCGGATGCGCATGCGCACCTGTGCAGCTTCCACCAACTCTCACCGCGTAATTTTTATGAGGCATACATATTGATTACTATGAGAATTATAGATAAACATTGTTTATTAGTTAAAAGCTGATTGTATTAGGTACAGTGATGATGTAGAAATTAGTGAAAACTGCGGTTAATTAGAGAAATGTTTGTGGTGACACAGAAAATAAAGTCTGTTGTTTATACTTTGCAAGGAAATTCTGAACAGCAGTGTAATGTATTGGAGTTTGTCTGATAAATGGCTTACTTGCTTGACATTTGACTTAATACATATTGTTATTAGCGAAATGTGGTAGTCCTTACTCCACTGCCAATCCCTTAAGAATAAAAGAGGGATAACTGCTCAAACCATAGACTTAGAATTTCGACTGACTTGGATACAAAAATTATTAAGAATTTAATAAAAATAGGCTCGCCCCCTTTTAATTGGGCTCAATAGCAACATCGGCGAAATGTGGGTGTACAATAGTAGGTACACCTCTGCCTAACCCTTCGAATGCAGATATGATGATACGATATGATGCTATGTTACATTTATAAAAATTCAAATTTGAGACCAGGTAATGAGTTATGTTCATGTAACAAATTGCGACAAAAATGAGTTTTAATTACGGCAAAATCAAAGGTCGAGGTCTCTTCAGATCAAATAAAAAAAAAACTTTCAACAGCCGAAATCACTGACGTTCCTATGAAATAAACAAGCGTGAAGATAAGATGTCAGGGTCAGTAACTCCGACTTCTGACCCTATTGTTGTTACGCAACACGATGTCGCTGCGCGTAGGCAGCGGCTGCATACCTGTGCTGTACGAGTATTAATGATCGTGTCATTGGTGCAACAAGCATAACGCACATCGAACTAACAGGTGGGTTTGATGACCAGGTATAAACAAGGTCTAATATTGTTTGTTATGACTATTATAAGGGTTCATTGAGACTAAGAGACTGATTTTGTCATTATCAAAAAATTCGTACAGAATGTATTTCAAGATTTTGGCCTAGAGTAGAAGAAAACCTTGGCAACTAAATGTGTGGTAGGAATGAAGGATGCATTCGTCTAAGGATTATTGGAAGGACAGATAGGGGGATTCGAACATTCAGAGGACCGAAGAGTTAAATTTTATCACAACATTTTCGCCAAATATTAACACCTTTGTTTTCTCGATGATGAAAAGAAAGAGCCTTTATATATTAGACCCTACTTTTATATTTTAAAAGTATTTTTATATTATATTTAAAAATGAAATAAATACAAATAATAGCAGTGATAGCCTAGCGGTTGAAACCTTGCTTTCCATGCAGTAGGACCTGAGATAAAACCCAGCCCGCACCTCTGACTTTTCGGAATCATGGGCGGATCAGAATTTGATTATCCCTTGCGCTACGGTGAAGTAAAACATCGTGAGGAAACCTGCACCTGCACAGGCTCCATAATGTTCTTGATAGTGTGTGTAGTTCGCCAACCCGCACCAGGCCAACCTGGTGGACTAAGGCCTAACCTTCTCATTCTGAAAAGAGGCCCTTGCCCAGCAATGGGAACATTACTATGCTGAAATTGCTTATTTATGTCTGCCGTACATAAGACGACGTAAATAAGGAGACATGTTTGTGTATGGTGTACTGATGACCTCACTTCGGGTGTCATAGTTCGATGGGAGAAAGTACAGAGACTTGTTGGAAACCGAGATATTTGATACTGGTGTTAAATTTGATACTTGATGATAATTTTGATGTATGATCTCGTAGGATATTATGTGTCGGAGGTAAAGTCGACGATATCGGATGTACTTAGAGGCACTGTTTTCCGGTATTAAATGTATTTGTATTAGGGCATGCATTTCGAAATTTCGAAATTTCATAAATTCGAAATTTCGGACCATATTTGCATGTTATTTAACTTCGAAATTGAAACCCCTAGTTTCGAAATTTCGAAATAATAAATTTTAAATTTGATTATTTTTGTTTGAAAGAGTATCAAACATACATCCTCACAAATAATGACTTATAAGCTAATTTATGATACCTTGGGCACAGATAATATAATATATTACCCTTGAGTTAAATTATTGCAATTTTCGGAGATTTCTTTTTTTTAATATCTCTGACTGATAATGTACGCGTAGTATCTGGTCGGTGCCTGTCAGTCACACCGAAGGTGATTGGGCTCGGGAAGTCCAGCGAGCCTGCGATGTTTTACCAGAAATGGGGGCAATTACCATTTGCCCCCAAGATGTAGCCCGTGCAGTCCGTCCGTTGCCCAACTGGAAGTCTCCAGGGCCGGACGGGCTGCACAACTTCTGGATTAAATGGTTTCAAGGGTCGCACGCTCGCTTGGCGGCTCAGTACCAGGTTGCTTTGGAGTCTGGTTCGCTACCCGAGTTCCTAACGACATGAGTTACCCACCTGCTCCATAAATCAGGTAGTACCGCGGATCCCAAGAATTATAGACCGATCACTTGTCTACCGACGGTCTATAAAGTTCTTCCATCCATTTTGAGAGCTAAAATATACAATCATATAGAGACTAACGCCATCATGTCTGTCTCTCAAAATGGATGTCGGAACGGGTCCCGCGGTACTAAGGAGCTGCTCCTCATTGATATGGCCATTAGCCAACAGGTTCGTCGTTCCCGAAATGATCTTTCGACATGTTGGATAGATTACAAGAAGGCCTATGACTCGGTGCCACATACATGGCTTCCATTTATACAATTTATAATTTATACCTTAAGTAGATACAACACTACGCACCTTCCTGATGTCATGTATGGGGCAATGGAGGATGGTCCTTCGATATCCAGGATGTCGAAATATCCAGAGGAATAGCGAGCCGATAAGGATCGAGCGAGGAATATTTCAGGGCGATAGTTTGAGTCCGCTTTGGTTCTGCCTGGCCCTGAATCCCCTAAGCACACTGCTGGAGGGTTCAGGTATAGGCTATCGGCTGAGGAGAGGTGGTCAGATTATATCTCACCTCCTTTACATGGATGACCTAAAACTCTTTGCGCCCAACAATTTGCAACTGATGGAGCTACTGAAAGTAACAGAAACCTTCAGTAGCGCCATCAGGATGGATTTTGGTGTGGACAAATGTGCGGTCATGCATGTAAAGCGAGGGGAGATTGTGGAATCCGTGGGAACCCAACTCTCGGATTCCATAAACCTTCGAACCCTCTCCGCAGCCGAAACCTATAAGTATTTGGGTATGTCGGAAGCACTGGGCATCAATGTTACTGACATGAAGCAATCGTTGAAGGAGCGCTTCTTTGGCCGTCTGAAGAAAGTATTTAATAGTCTTTTATCAGGCGGAAATAAGGTGCGCGCCTTCAACGGTTGGGTCATGCCGGTTTTGATGTACTCTTTCGGCATACTCAAATGGACTCAGACCGAACTCGATGCCCTGGATAGGAGGGTCCGTACGCTGCTGACTGCATATCGAATGCATCACCCACGATCATCGGTAATGAGACTGTATATCCCGCGAAAGTGTGGAGGTCGAGGCTTCTTAAACGCTAAGACCCTCTACAATCGCGAGATATGCAGTCTCAGGGAATATTTCCTACAAGACGACGTGGGGATGCATAGAGATGTGGTTGCGGTAGACAAGGGCCTCACCCCGCTATCCTTGGCTAAAGAGAACTGGCGCAAACCTGTAGTGCTTGACACTAATGATCGCATGGAGGTATGGCAGAGTAAGGAGCTTCACGGACGCTTTTTCCGGGCCCTACATGGACCCGATGTAGATTTATCAGCGTCCGTAGCCTGGCTGCGTTTCGGTGACCTCTTTGGGGAAACCGAAGGTTTTGTCTGTGCAATTATGGACGAAGTTATGATGACGAACAATTACCGGAGATTTATTGTGAAAGACGGTACGGTTGACATATGTCGGGCATGCCACCGTCCGGGAGAATCCATCAGACACATTATCTCCGGGTGTTCTCGTCTAGCTAACGAAGAATACTTGCATAGGCATAATCTCGTAGCCAGGATTATCCACAAACAACTTGCTCTGAAATACAGCCTTGTGGAATCGGATGTGCCGTACTATAGGTATGTGCCCGACCCAGTTCTCGAAAATGGACATATCACACTGTACTGGGATCGATCCATCATCATTGACAGGACTATTGTAGCCAATAAGCCTGATATAGTGGTGGTGGATCGACTAGAGCGGCGCGCAATGATCGTTGACATAACAGTCCAACAACGTAACAACGAAATATACGGCAGAAAACTTATTGGTTTCAGTTTTGTGACGCTAGGCTAAGCTTTTTTAACATTTTCAATTAACTTAAAAGTAATAATCTGATTATCGAATTTTTATTAATGAAGATTGCCCACAACATCGAAATTTCGAAATTTCGAAGTTTATAAGACCGATTTCAGAAGCCAATTTCGAAACTGGAAATATATGAAACTGCATGCCCTAATTTGTATTTATGCATATATTTGTAGAAAAAACAAGTATTTAATGTTCTAAATAGTATTTTCAAAACATATTTTTTTTTATTTATTTTTTTAAATGGTGCCCCCCACACTAGGATTTCTCCTGTCTCGTGGGTACAGTTTTACAAATATACATGTCACATGCACACACAACCAGACCCGAAACAACTATCTGTAGATCATACGACGAACCCGCGACACCTAGCGCAGAAAGGTAATCAATTAGTCACTGCGCCAACCGTGTCGTCAAGCTGGTCTATTTGATTATTGTTAGAGAGATATATTGTATTTTTTATTGTTTTTATTTATAAATATATTGTTACAATCGTTAGCGTTGGGAACTTTCTGGTGATAACTGGTCTAAAGGGCACGATAGTTACAGTTTTCTTAGTGTTAAATAAATACCTAATATAATTCACTATAGGTAATAAATATAAACTGTAAGTAATATCATAATGCGTATTAAGAATCATTTTAGGTAAACCTAATCATAATAACTGTTAAGATATTTTGAAGATTTTCAGCACCTAATTAATGATTACAAGAAAAAAAATTACAGCCAGTGACGAATCAATGCATCCCTTTCTCGCGTTTATATTTTTTCATAAGAGAATACGGAATAGCATGATTATTAGCGACAGCATCTGGCAATTTTTGTTATAGTGTTTAACACGGAGGCTGATTAAGAACTAAACCATTCATTATATTTCGATAACCAAATTATTCAAACTATTTAAAATGTTATCACATAATAGTAAGTGTAGATATATAATAATTTATAAAAACACATAAAACCGCTTGTGACCTTTTGTTCCGCAAGCGATCAAGCGGTCACATTTTGCTATGCAGTGTTATTTCAATAACAGTTTGATAACAGTGGATGAGCAGAAGAACAACTATGCGGATCAGAGGGAACAGAAATGGTAAAGGCCTTGATGGATGATAGGTTACTTGAAATACTACGTTTAAAAGTTAAATAATGGAAACTGACAAATAATCGCCGAATTCCCGATTAGAAAGATTTTCTTAAGGTAATTTTATTAAGGTTTTTAGTTATGTTAACTGAATAATTAAGGAAATCAATTGTTTCGGCGTACTTTACAAAAACATTAAGCATATGGTTGCCAGGATATATGAAAACAAAATAATCTTGCTACTAACGGTGTCAGTTGGGCAAATGTGTACATTCAATTTAAATATATATTTATACATAGGTACGTATGCAGCAAGACATTGTTAATCCTGTTTGAAACATTTTATTCACTTTTTCTTTCATCTACAAGTTACATTGACAGCGTTAACTTTACCTACTTACGTATCTGCACTGTAACAGAGGTATTCACCTCACGCAATACACAAGACAGTTCTAGTGTGTAGGTTGATGACCCTATCTATTTCTCTGTCTGATAACAAGTTCAAGTTATTGATTACCGTGTATCTATCAATCAAAAGCCCCAGCCGTATTCTATTGTTACACATAATATAATACGGGTAGGTACACACATACATAAAGATTGCACACCAGAAACACAAAAGGTACAATAAATTATTAAAAGAAAAAAACCCCCGACTGCCATAAAATACAAACAGAAAAATGCAAAACAATATGTATAATGTATTACTTAAATCACGGAGAACGTATTACAGGCAGGGACAAGTTCATAGAGCAAGTGGTCAAATTCTCCAAAATTAAAAACAATACCCTCTTTCGGCAGTCAGTCGAGTAAAAATAGATGTACAAGAGGTGTTCTCATAGCACGTGGCGATTTCTGGCAGACAACCGAAGCTTTTTTGTTTTTTGATTAGCGTGGTGAGAATCATGGTGGGGGAGAAAAAAGAGAATTATGGTGGGCCTCGGGATCTCTTTAGAAGACCGCACCGAAGCCAACCACGGTGTCATGCCGAACGACACTTTCCGGAGGGGTTAACTGTAAAGAGGCCACTCGTGCACGTCCCGGAGGAGACTGTACAGAGGTCCGCCCGTTACCCTCGCTGCTGTGCACAGCGACACGGGACCACTCCGTGTCGCCGTCTTCTCGGGGGTCGCTAGACGAGATCGTGCAGAGTCCCCACTCTGCGCGCTCGCGACCCCTAAGGCCCTCCGCCAAGATGTGTTAGGCGGGAGACAAACAAACCTACATGAATAAGAGCTGACTACGTCAATCCCCAAATTGGATGGATCTTTAGAAAGAATTACCATTAACATTTACGAAGATAATTCATCAGTCTAACCCGAGATTATACGACAACGCTACGTGAAAGAGGCTAACGATATCACGTCTTTAATGTCAAACAATATTTAGGCAGAGACACGCTTGACGCAGTGGCTAAGCGAAGCATTCAGAGCTACGTGTCGCAGATTCTATTGTTCACGGAACAAAAATTTGTATGATCTACAGATAGTTTCAGGCCTGGGTGTGTGTGCATGTGACATGTAATTGTTTCTAGGAAAACGTCTTTATATAAAAAAAATTGACTTGCTGAATGTTTAAGAGTCAGCAGAGGTCAGCGTCGCCTACCGAGTCGAGGAGGACCAGCTACGTCCATGTTGAAGACTCTTCAATATGTAAAGTTCCCTTTGCTCTTATCTTCAACAATTTAATTTTGACTTTATAAATAATAATAATTCAACCCATTACTGTCACACTGTTGGGCAAGGGTCTCTTCTCAGAATGAGAAGGGGTAGGCCTTAGTCCACCACGCTGGCCCGGTGCGTGTTGGCGGACTACACAAACCGTTAAGAACTTTATGGAGCCCTCTCAGGTGTGCAGGTTTCCTCACGATGTTTTCCTTCACCGTAAATGCAACAGATAATCAAATTCTGATACGCACATGATTCCGAAAAGTCAGAGGTGCGGGTCGGGTTTGAACTCAAACCCTCCTGCATGGAAGGCAAGCGTTCAACCGCTAGGCTATCACTGCCTTTGCCAAGTTTAAATCTATCTGTACTGTGTCCTAATTTCTCGCCTTCATTTCAAGGACAAATCTGACTTGCGCTACTGCCTAAGCCTTCACTACCCGCTGCACGCAACGCATAACTACAAGAGTGGGCGAGGGTCATTGACCTCGTTATCGGTCAGACACTGCTGTGTACCATGATTGTTGCGATAACGTCCTTCTGAGATTTTATACTAGATGCAGTTGTTACCGTTTATTTAGTTGTCTAAGGGCCAAAACAACTGTTTGATAGCGATTTTTGTATACCGGTCGTTTTCATTTATACATATCGACTGTGAACTGGCAACTGGTACTATCTCATTTTTGACAACATTACAGGATTAAGAAGAAATGCACGTTGTGCGTACAACGCGGTCGAAAGTTACTTTATAGTTTTTCAAATATATATTGGCATCTAATTTTGATTGAAGTAAAATATGCTTTTTGCAGCGCTGCCGGGTATGAAATAATTTAGAATGTTATAACCAAGTAAAATCCTCATAAAATCGAGATAGATCATGTTGCCAGTTCACAGTCGATATGTTATAGTGTCGGTGAACATGGCCCTAATTTGGTAAGAAGATGTGTAATATTATTATATTACAAGTATCATCATTATCATTATCATCATCATCCACAGCCCGACTTTGCCCGCTGGGCATGGACCTCTCTTTGAAAGTGCGAGTTTCTACGCTCCTGTGCCAGTTTCATCCATGTTCGACCCCATGTTACAAGTATAAAATCACGCTATTTTAATATGGGGGTGAGTAGAAACTACAGAGGTAGTACATAGATACTACAATCATTTGCATACAAACACGCTGGTTTCGTACCACGCACCTGAAAATATGTAGCGTTTAAAAAAATTCATATAAACTTTCGTCCCCTATTTAACCCCCGTCAGGGACAAGAGGGAGAGGAGGATCAAGGATAAGTTACATGAGCCAAATAAAAGAAAAGGTTGCCGTCATGTCGTATAAAAAGGTAAAGGAGACAGAACTGGAGAGAGACAAATGGAAAGAACGTCATCAGCTACACGCACAAGAGCCAGGCTCTTAAATAAGAAGGGTGGAATTTCCATAAATCCTTTTTTAATGGGCGCTTACGTCATAAAACGCACCTACTGTCAAAATTCCAAGTTTCTAACCTAAAGTAAAAACCCTAGTGCGTCATCACCGTTTATTGTCAGCTAACAATTCAAGATGACGTGCAATTGAAATAACGTTTTTCTTATATTCCCAGAACTGTAGAAACCTAATCACAATAGTGTGGGAAACACAATTATTAGTGCACGCACGACATAATGGTAATAAAAGACACGGTTGGCGCAGTGGCTAAGCGATGAGCTTTCTAGTGTGCCAGTTCGATCCCCGCACGGAACAAATATGTGTAAGATCTACAGATATTTGTTTCGGGTCTGGTTGTGTGTGCATGTGGCATGTATGTTTGTAAACTGTACCAACATACACCCAAACCCGGAACAACAATTTGTAGAACGTACAAAATTTGTTCCATACGTGAATCGAACCCGCGACACGTAATGCAACAATCGATCTCTCAATCACCGCGCCAAAGGTGCCGTCTAATGAATGAACTACGTCTTAATAAGTTTTATGTAATATGTATTAGTTTATTTATAGTCATTGTTTTATATTTGTGTATTTTTTGTATGGGCCAAGTTGCTTGAAATAAACGAAATAATAATAATAATTAACGTCTAGTTAATTAATGAATAACTACAACTTTTTTAAACGATGTAGACACTGGGTTCATTGCAGTGGCGTGCAGTGCATAAAGATAAAAAGACACTGCCTACCCTACATAACTCAGATAAAAATTTATTATATTTGAGATGGCAAATCACATACATCATTATTTAATCGACAAGACAACGAACCAACACCAACATGCAGAAGGTATTATTGGTAAGTAAGCTTTAAAAAACATCTGCCTACCCTGTCTAAAAACTATGTGCAAGCCACTGGTTGATTGTAAACAGTGTATTGTTTACAATCAAACAGTTACATAATATTCCCCACGTGTCTAACATTACCACACATTCCTCATACTCCTTGACTCTCAATCTATAAGCCGGCAGTCTTCTTTAAACTATCTGTAACATCTTTTACTATTAATCTGGGCTTATCAATCGGCTATGAATGAGCACACAGATTGCCGAGCACCTGCCAACCCCCGGTTAATGTACAATCAAAGACTGCTTTGTTTTTTGTACATGCAGCTATATTATTAACTGTCTTAATGATAACATAACGTAGCATCATTCATGTATGCTTTGAAGGGTAATGCAGAGAAGTACAGGCATGAATCCAGCTCTCAAAAAAGGTTGTGGTCACAGCCACCCCAATATCGGCCAAGTGCGAGTCGGAGTATGAACTGGGTCTTGATCGATATAGTGCATTCCTACTAGGGAGATGTTTCCGAATCACGCACGATTCATTGTATTTTTTTTTTTAATTTTATTATGTCTTTGGATACAATATCGACCTCAATAGACTGTGTAAGTGTGACGTCACAAGTCTATTAGGGTTGTGGGCATGCCCATCGTGCCCATAACGGTGGATCCACGCTTGGAGAAATACACCCACGTTTCGCCACGAAGTGTCTTGTAATAGGGGCGAGCGTAATGCCATCTACCGGGCACAATTCAAATTTGTAACAGAAAAATCCTATAATACTCTGCCGGCGTACAACAACCAGTTGCTGCATATAGCTGAATGATCTAAGATCGATATTTTGTATGACTCATTGGTCTAGTGGCGTAAGCGCGACTGCTGACCTGGTCCTGGGTTCAATTCCTGAGTCAGGCAAAGTATTATTGGGTTTTTCTGTATGGGAACTCTCGGTAACAGGCTCGGTAATAGGCTTGCCTCTATTGCATGAGACGCAATAAAAGCATTGGCGAAATGTGGATGGACAATAGTACATCTCTGCCTAACTCTTTGGGGAAGACAGGCGTGATGCTATGTTATATCTTATGTTTATATATGTAGACTAGATAAAAATGAAGAAAAGAATTAAATAAAAGGAAGCAAAAGAACGTCGCTATAAGAAATTCCTAATTAGAGACATGGCAAGGCTTTCGAAACGGGGGCGGATGTTGCGGTTAGCTCATTATATTGATCCTATTCCGTACTTCCGGAAATGAGATCCAAAATTTTAAGCCCGGAAGTAGGTTGTTACTTTATCTTACTTTTAGGAAGTTGGGCTTCGGTTTTACTTATAATATAAATGGTAAACCACATTTTTAAGAGTATCTATAGAGTTTTTGACCAAGCAGCTTTTGGAACCGTGCAGTCTCGACTTTTTAAAAGTGCCTATAAAGGCCCAGTAAAAAAAAAAATTAAATTTGTTTTTTTAATTATAGATACTTGTTTTTAAATTGTACTTACGATGAATGATAGAAATATTTAATTTTGGCAGCGCTTAATATGGACAGTCAACCTCGATAAAAAACTACACGACAGAATAACTAAAACCGTGTTCATATACGTCTATGTACAGTATTCATAAAGACAACGTAACGCGTAATACTTTCGCTCAACGTCAAAGGGAAAAGCCTGGCGCACGCATAATACACCACTTTCGACGTAAAAAATGATAGCAAATCTATTACAATTCACTGTACGCCAGCAATGACAAGTACTAAGCACATTGTAAGTTATTTGTGTAACAGTTTCGGCGCACACGCATCGTCCCACTTCCCCGACTTTTACTGACAGCTTGTCACAAAACAATTAGGATAGAAGGTCCACTTTATACAACATACGTATAGCTCACGCATGATGGTGACGCCCGAAAGTACCAAAAATAAAATGCAAATTAATATAATAATAATTAAAAGGCAAATTGTGTCTCACTACATATTATAAAACAAAGTCCCCCGCCGTGTCCGTCTGTTCGCGATAAACTCAAGAACTACTGAACGGATTGACACGCGGTTTTCACCAATAGACAGAGTGGTTCATGAGGAAGGGTTAGGTGTATAATTCGTTAAGGTTTTGTGTAAATTGGCTAAAATATAACAATAATAGTTAAAGATGTCAGAAAAAATCATGCCGACTGGGAGATTTATTGGCATGCATCGAGTAAATGCTCGACGTAATAGGGTGATACGACACTAGGACAGAAAAAAAATGAAGGCATATATGCTCTGCTACCCGTGCGAAGCCGGAGCGGGTCACTAGTGTTATACCTGTTACAATTCAGAAAGTAGTTATCTTTTTTTATAAAATCGTAGGTACTAGGAATAATTCCTATATCGTGGGTGCATTTACAAACATATATTTCACATATACACATACCCAGACCTGAAACAGCTATCTGTAGATCATACAAATATTTGTTTCGTGTGGGAATCTAACCCGCGACACGCAGCGCAGCAGTCGATCTCTCAACCATTGCCCCAACTATGTAGAAAGTGACGTAGCATCTATTACAGTGCAAGTTTCGTGCTTTGCTCAAAGTTAGCCTTCTGCCCTCTTTCTTGTTACTTCTGACATTGACAACTCTTCACTTTGTCAACTCCGTCCACTTTCGCTCAGGGATTTAGAGGGATTGAGACCTCGTCTCTAATCCCTGGACGATTTATAACTGTATCAAGTTAATAGTCATGACGATTAACTTTCTAGTCAGTAAATAAGATTAAAATAGTGTAAGGATATTATTTGATGTAGGCTTTTTATTGTAAACCGGGGATTAATTTAGAGAATACGCTGATAGATTTAATTTTGTTTTTATAACATATAATAAAATTATAACAGGCCGATGTCTGTACATTATAGATATTGGAGAAAAACTAAGTCTTTATTAGAGCAACAGAAGCCAAAACGACAGTTTTTAGAATTTTTGTCTGTCTGTCTTTATGTTTGTACACGCATCACGTAAAAACTACTGCATGGAATTGAATGCAGTTTTCACCGATGTATTGCTAGAGGTCCAACTTAAAATATAGGCTCCATTTTACCGCGGGAAAATATCAGATTCTAAATTCCACGCGTACGAAGTCGCGGGCAAAAACTAGTTATTATTATTTAAATAAAATTCTTAACAGTATGGTATTAAATTTTTGGTGTCGGTGTGGTGACTATGTAGGGCCATTATCACTGATGATAAATAAACAGACGTTTAAAAATAGTAGTCGTTTACTAGTATGAAACTTTATGTTAAACCAATTATGTGTGAAACGGTTCCGCATGTATTTTTGGTTATTCTTCGTTAATTAAAGAGCTCACCTCTTGTAGGTGGAGTTATTTATTGTCTCATTGGTGTAATGGTCGCCAGAGCGTGTGGTCCGGGTTTTGACTCTCAGATCTAGCAAATTGTTTTGTTTTTGGAATAGGCTCGCCCCCTATTATATGGAACTTAATAACGGCATCGATGAAATGTGGGTTTATAACAGTATACTTCTGTATAGTCGGGGAATACAAGCGTGATGATATGTGATTCAAAATGAAAAAATATCCGAACTTAAAAAAACATAACAACCCAATTTTATAAAAAAAAAGTATTAACAGCAAAAGATCGTTATCACCATCATAACCTATCAACCTTGCATTTACCATAAAATACCACCAGCAACATCACTATATCCGAACTAAACCATCAGCGCTTGATAACCTGAACAATAACATCAGATTCCCAGCCACCATCAACAATGCACAATGAACAATAGTGACACACTGACGCGACCTTGAAGGGAGAAAGTCTGGTTGATCTAAACAAACAGAGGAACATGGAGACTTATTGGTGGATGTAACCGGTTCACGGCAGTTCAAGGGTACAAGGAAACTGATGGACGACTGAGTTACGGAATACGGGATTGTCTGGCGTACTGGGCATTCAGCCTCGATAGCACCATTGCTGATTGGCTTATCTTTCCACTACGGGATGAGTGATTCGCTTGTGATAGCTCGCCAACACGATAGAAAAAAAAGATGGCAGTTCCATTTACACCTGCACAACAGACAATCTTAAGACTATAGTGAAGCTGAAAGTTTTCATACAAAATGCGTTAACGTTTTTTATGAGCAGATTTTTCTGATTTTTTTAAACAACAAAGGTATTCCGTATCACGGAATTGTTTACAGATTTAAAAATATCTTCTCTTTTCAGTCACACACACTAACAATTTATCTTATTGTTTAATCGTTCCACTAAGGCCTAATTTCACCGATGATGTAACAGACAGTTAATGCACAAATCAGGGGATCGAGGGATTATTGTATTGGTAACCGTCCGTTATGGTGTCGGTGAGGGCCTAATTCCGACGGTAGATCGATTGACATATAAGTAGGCTTTAAGCAACAACAATACAGAACTGTGTTAGCACATGTTCAAACATATTACGGTCCCTTGACCCCATGAACCAATTTCTATCAACAGCTAGATGTGTGAACAACTGGGTTTTGTTTCAACAAACATATTTTAATTTATAAATTATCTTTCTCTTTAACAGCCAGTCAAATGTTTTGGCAAAGAATTTATATAATATATATATATATATATATATATATATATATTTAGAACACAGGTCGGTATACAAAACAGTATCTGGTATATTTATTTGTGTTCAATCTTATAGCCTGTTACATGACCCACTTCTGGTCAAAGGCTTTATTTTTTCCTGCCAAATCTTTTTTTTTTCTTAACACATCTTCCTCGCAAACATATCCAGATTGTCATGCCACTTACTAGTTACTACTAAACATTTGTGATTGGTTTTTTGTGTTAGTCAATCGGAGTTTAGCACGGCCGATGGATCGACCCCATTACATGGCACTTCACAACGGCTTTCCTGTAGGGATGTTACGGAGCTTCGACTCCGAATCCGATATGTCGGAACCTCCGATTAAAATTACACCTCCGAATCCGGATCCGGTTCCGCTATTTCAAAACGGAGGTATATATCGGAGTTACAAGTTATGACTTGCTATCGCTGCAGCGCTACTGAGCGCTTTCTACGTGACACTGACAACTGACGGAGTATATGTGTTCTTTGCAACTGATGAACGAAGAGTGAACGAGTTGCGAACAGTTTCTTCTTTTTTATTTATTTATATTTTACATTCGTAGATTTGCTCCGACTCCGACTCCGATTCACCTCCGACTCCGCGGAGGTCACTACGAGAACCTCCGACTCCGATTCCGCCTCCGATAAATCCAACTCCGTAACATCCCTACTTTCCTGTAATGTGGGTGAACGAATCTGAAATACAAGCGTGATACAATAATGTTAAGTATTTCGTAATTTGAGTTAATATCGGACATTTATTTTCGCTGTGTCCGCACTTGATATGACTGGACCAATTAAATAACTATTTTAATTCCTTTCTGTTGAGTGTGGATGCAATTAGGCGGCTGTCGTAATTACATTTATTTTTAAACGACCTTGACCTTTCAGATTGACATTTTATTTTTAATTGCTACATAAAAGTACTTAAACATACTACGAATAAATTTAATTCGTGCTATGAACATATTTATTTTAGACCCTAACGTAACTGTTCCCTCCTGTAAAAATTTTGCTTCCGTGTCATAAGGACAAATTATTATCTTATTTACAACCGGAAAACCCAACAAATTAATTAAAATATAAATCAAATTAAACAGTTCTTAAATTACAACACGGCAGCAACAAAATCTGTGCGACCTAATTTATAATTTTGTATTACACAAACTGGTTGTGGGCCAGTCTGGTATTATTTAAAGTGCTCTGGTTATTTTTTAAACGTTGCCCCATACTATGATTTCTCCTGTCTCGTGGGTACAGTTTACAAACATACATGCCACATGCACACACAACCAGACCCGAAACAACTATCTGTAGATCATACAAATATTTGTTTCTCACAGATTAACTCAATCATACCTTCATTGGCCACAAACTAACGAGATCTCACACTGAATAACCGCGTCTGCGACCACTTTACCAGTCTAACATAACATACCATCATGCCTGTATTCCCCGGAGGGTGAGGCAGAGGTGTACTATTTAACACCCACTTTTCGCCATGTAATGGGGGCGAGCCTATTGCCATCTATTGGGCAGTTCCAGACTCCGTGCTGCCACTGAGAATTTCCATATAGAAAAATCCAATAACACTACCCGACCTAGGAATCGAACCCAGGCGTCCTCACGCTCAGCAGTCGCGCTGGCGAACACTAGACCAACAGCCCACCATTCTAAAAGCTATTAATTAACGGTTTAATACAATTTACATAAAAAGGCGAAGTGTTATAAAATATAGTAACTAATATTATAAATGTGAAAGTTTGTGAAGATGGATGGATGGATGGATCTTTGTTACTCTCTCACGCCAGAACGGCTGAACGGATCTGGATGAAATTTGGCACAGAGATAGATTATAGTCTGAAATAGCACATAGGCTACATTTTATCCCGGGAAAACGCGGGCGGAGCCGCGAGCAGAAACTAGTAGTACATATATACACATTTTCAAAATAAGTCTCGCAAAACCGTTTCTATACACAGTACCTACATACACAGTACTCATACATATAAATGGCAGGTGTCAGTTCCACGGTACCCTAAAAATATTCTCAATGCAAGCTGGTAAAAGTGGTATGCGACTTGTCCCGGCGGCCTAGGACTCGATAAGGCCCGCAATTGGGCCGAGGGCCCGCCAAACGGGATCCAGTACGTTTCACTCTCGGCAGCTAACTGTTACTTTTAACTGACAGTTTTTTGTGCATCGGCATTTTAACGGCATGAAAGTTTGGCAGTTCCTAATTGGGCGGTTTTTGGGAAGGAATTCTTGATAAGTGTTTGGTATTGTACGCAAGTATTGTATGTCTTTTGCGGGTTTTAAAAGGCAAATGCAAGGCAATGAATGGACAGCGATTAATATTTTTTGCAGAAGTCCAACAGAACAATAAATAAACAAAGGAGATAAAGAATGCGAACTCGTATAACAATTTTAAATCTACATTAAAAAACCATATAATATAACATTGCTAAAATAAATACTTGCCCTACGGCATATGTTTATGCTGTGGCACTGGATCCACATTCCGTAACTCTGAGCGAACCGCTGAATGATTTTTATCTTGAAGGTAGCTTTGCATAGTTTTATTTTTGCATTATAACTAAACATTGCTAGCGTACGACATACAATACACTAGAAAATACAAATCTTAAAGTCTTATGTTAAAGTGCTGCTACGAGTATGTATGTTTGAAATGTTAAAAATGTTCTTATGTAAGTGAAATTTTTGTAATTTATTTTTGAGAATTAATTTTTGTTTAGCCATAAATAAAAGCAACAGATATTTTGGCATTTGGCTAGATAACAGATAGGATGAGTAGGTGTTTCTATTAAATTTCTTTTGGCGAGTTTGGTTTTAATCAAATCATGCGAAATCCTTCTAATATCCTATCGTACTAATATTATATATGTGAAAGTTTGTGAGGATGGATGGATGGATGGTTCTTTGTTACTCTTTCACACCAGAACAGAACCGGCTGAACGGAACTGGATGATATTTGGCACAGAGATAGTTTATAGTTTGGAATAGCACATAGGCTATGGCTAAGGGAAAATGTACGGGTTCATAAACCACGCGGGAAAGCCGCGGACGGAAGCTAGTATTTAATAATATAATGCATATATACCGTGATAAATCAGGATTTAAACGCATTTTCAGCAAGATCTTCGTAGACAAGTTTAAAACACGAAGATCCAATTTTTATTCAACCTCAGATCAACACAACAAATTATCCAATGACCTCCAACGTAACGTGTCTTACATCATGCTCACACGCAGATCTTAATAACCACAAAAAGAAAGTTCAATTGGTTTCCGCGCGTCTTTTGAAGATGGCCGCCGATGTCAATTGGATGAATTGAATGTATCCCGTCGGAGTACATCTGGTGCTTCAAACAATAACTAGTTAATACTGATCGGGGGGAAGGATGTTTTAAATGTGATATAAAAGTAGTGAAATTTCTTTAAGAAGCAGAGCTTGCTTTTGCAAAATTTGGAATTTATACGACAATTTTGAAGTTTAAAAAGCTATTGAATAAGTAAAGCTAATTATCTAATTATTTATATAGTATTTTCTGTTATAATATATATATATTTTTTATGTGATAGGCGGCAAGCGAGCATACGGATCGCCTGATGGTAAGCGATTACCGTCGCCCACGGACACCCGCAACACCGGAGGAGTCACAAGTGCGTTGCCGGCCTTTTAAAAAGGAGTACGCTCTTTTCTTGAAGGTTTGAAGGTCGTATTGAAACTACCTCATCGGTCTAGTAGTAGAAAACGTTTGATTCCTGGGTCAGGCAAAGCGTTATTGAGTGTTTCTGTATAGAAACTCTCAGCAGCAGCACGGAGTTCGGAACCGTGCCAAGTTGACGGGAATAGGCTCGCTTCCTATTACATGGGACTTAATAACAGCATCGGCGAAATGTGGGTGCACGTAGATATCGGCCTAACCCTTTGGGAATACAGGCGTGATGCTAAGAAGCAAAAAAGAAAGAAATTCTATCATTCATCTCTGCGACAGAACTTCAGTCTGTTTTATTTATTTACCGACAAATAAACAGATGTTTAATAAATATATGTTTATGAGACGGTATACTTGCGCCCTTATTAGTACTGAAATTAGTTGTTTAAACTTTATTTACTATCCGAAAATATCTGTAGTTTCTACGGCCCAATTATGCTATTTCGCAATATGGCAACCAAGAACATTTGACACCGTTCAACCAACATTCAGTAAAAAGCGAAATTGCAGCAAAAAGGCTTTAACACGGCCTCCGTCCGTCACGACAGCATTGTTTGTAAATGGCGTGCCTAATTGTTGCCTGTCACTAAACAATAAATAGTTTAAATAAAGGGTTTTTATTAGCCCTCTCTGCCTAATAGCTATTTACTTTATTGTACGTTTATTGAATGCAAATTTGATGTTTTTGTGTGGCCGTAAAGTACAGGTATAAAGGGTTTTTTAGGTGCATAGAAAGAGCCTCTTCGAGAAATCGTAACTAATAAGTATGGGCATAGTCATATATACACTTAATGGCGACGGCACGGTTGGCGCAGTGGTTGAGAGATCGACTGTTGCGCTACGTGTCGCGGATTCGATTCCCGCACGGAACAAATATTTGATAGTAGATAGATAGTTGTTTCAGATCTGGGTCTTTGTGTGTATGTGAATACACATCGCGCCTCGGAAAGCACGTAAAGCGTTGGTCCTGCGCCTGATCTCTCTTCGGTCGTGTCAGATTGCCGTTCCATCTGACTATGAGAGTGAAGGAATAGAGAGTGCACCTGTGTTTGCGCACACACTTGTGCTTTCTAGTATCTCCTGCGTAGTTGGTTAATGTCCGGTGAGATTGGCCGCCGTGACCGAAATTAGGTCAGGAGGACATTACACGTAATTAAATTCAAATGATTAATCCAGGAACGGTAATGATTGAAATTATCAAATTTAATCGACTAAGTATGCTTATGTATCTGCTGGTTAGATACTATGTGTAAAATTTGTCAAGATGTCGCTTGTTGTGTAAGTACTTCATTTTGAGGCTGACCGTACTCATGCCCCGCGTCCGTTCAGTTTATTATCTTTGACCGCAGTTATATTAGTAAATAATTAATAATTATATAATTCAAGAGAGCGACTCAAAAAAAGGTTTTATTCAAACCATTTTATTACTAAGAAAATAATTTGTAATTTTCCAATTTAAACCAATTAATAAAATTACATCGAGTTTCTGTTTCCTACTAATTTACGACATGACATTAACGACTCATTGTTAGCTTAATTTTCCATAAAAAAAATAATTATAAATGTATATAAATGATACTAGTAATATATCCAATCGTCATCGCGTCGGGGGAGCGCTAAGTAAATAGAATAAAATATCAGAATACAACTGAAAATGATAAAGTCGGTAAGAAAGTTGGTAAGGATTTGGATAAACTCGTTAAACTCAACATCCTTCATTTTTGCGTCGGGGGATATATATAAAGCAATAAAACATGGTTTTTTTTACTGAACTTTTTTTGTACCTAACTATTATGATTTACGACTAACAATCTTTTGGACAACCTTAACAGAGACGTACATTCAGCACCACATAAAACTGTCTTCATTAGACAATGGACCTGCGAGTGGGCGGTACAGTCATACTAAATTAATATAACTACGTTTTTGTACAATGCCTGCTAACGACCTTGTGTCAATGTCGTAATGATACACATCGGATTAATCTTAACAATGCTTAGTTACCTTTGGGAATTTATTCGGTCGTAAATGAACTATTTTCATTGAAATTAAAACGAATTGTGATTTTGAGTTATTCATTGTTCGTTTTTCGTGTTTGCCCTTATTACGGCGTGATAACGAGGCCATATAGAATAAGAATTACTCAAGGCACATATATACGGCACATAATATATTTGATTACATCATGGGTCTAATGGTGGTAAGCGCGGTTGTTGAGCGTGAAGTCCAGGGATCGGTCTCCAGGTCGGGCAGTGTTATTGAGTTCTTCTTTTAGAAAATTCTCAGAATTGTTTCAAAACATACCTTGCGTTCATTTGCGGGTTAAATTATCATTATATATCAAGTTATATATAAACTCTAAAGAACATTAGAGTTGCGATCTGTGAGCGCCGCAAACAGACGTGTGTCTTGCTAAAATACTAAAAATTATTATTTTTCTTTACGTGACAAATAGTTTACAACCCTTGTGACTAAAGAACAGTACTTAAAATTAAATAACAGCGTTAATGAGTGTTAAACCATTTATGAAACACCTTATACGGCGACAAAGTGTAGGTGTGATTACTGATCGCGGTTAGGCGGCCGAGGCGCCCCTCACACCCGTGCGGAAACGAGTGCGGTGCTATTTTTTAACTCGCTCACTCCACGACCTCGCTGCCCAAGTACATAATAAAGATGAGTGACTGCCGATCACCGAACAGCGGTAAGATCATAAGCGGTGGCGGTAGTGGTTCGACTCCAGACTTACGAACACTGGAAGATCTCCCTGGTATTACACTACGGAAAAGAAAACAACCGGATAACAGCTGCGACTGCTCAACGCAATTTGAGAACTTTCGAACAGAAATGATGTCCTTCTTACACAATTTTGCTAAATCACAACAAGAAAACTTTTTACAGTTACAACGAGATATTATAGAAATGAAAAATGAAATCAAAAGCTCGAAAGAAAGGTCGGATTTACTTACAACAGAACAAAACTTATTAAAACAAGAACTAATTGAGTTAAAGACAGTTAATAAAACATACGATCAAAAAATGATGCAACTTGAGGGCGATGTATTACATCTTAAATCTAACAATGGAAAGGCCGCGATCGCCGCCGCCTCGCGGAATCCGCTAACGCCTAGTTACGAAGACACTATCCTTGAAGTACAAGAACGTTTCCGTCGAGAGAAGAATTTAGTTTTGGTGGGTATACCGGAAATAAATAACCCAAACAAAAAGACAAGATATGAACATGACAAAAATAAGGTAATGCAAATTATAAACTCAATTCACCCGGAATGTCCGAATGAATGTAAAATAACAAGGCTCGGCAAATATAACCCAAATAAAAATCGACCGCTCAAAGTATCGTTCGAATCGCAAGACACTGTGAAATACATCCTACGGAATAAAAACAAGTTTCCTACTAGTGATGTTCAGATTTATTCAGACCAAACTGTCCTTCAACAGCAATACATGAAACATCTCCGCGACGAACTGCACCGTCGTCGACAACTTAATGGCGATGCTGATCTTATTATTAAATACATAGGAGGCGTTCCCAAAATTGTTAAACCAAACTCAAAAAACCAAGAAGCGAACCGGATAATCACAGCAACATACGAATAGAACATGTAGAAGACACATCAAATATTACCTATCAAAACATAAACTGTTGCGAAGACATATGCTTAAAAAAATCGTCACTTAAATTTTTATACACAAACATTAGAAGTTTAGTAAAATACAACAAACTGGATGAACTGACATGCATGTTAAAAGCTGTAGGCTCAACTGTTCACGTTATTTTGATAACGGAAACGTGGATTAAATCGGACTCGGAAGCTAAAACAATACAAATACCCGACTATAGTCACGTGTATTCGTACAGGAAGGGGCGCATTGGAGGAGGCGTCTCCGCGTTTATACACAAAAGCATTACATATGAAATCTTAGAAATATGCAGTAAAGGCCAAAATGAATATCTCTGGATATATCTGGAAAAGTATTCTCTAAGAGTCGGGGTAATATACAAACCACCAAATACAAACGTCGATGAATTTTTAGACACGTATGTCCCACAATTGGTGAAAAACCGGAGATCCCTAGTCTTCGGTGACTACAATATTAATCTACTGAATAATGACAAACATACAAACAATTACATTACTATGTTGGACGAAACCAACTATCAATTACTAAATAATGTACAGAGCAACTACAGCACTCGTGAAACAAAAAACACAAAGACAATAATTGATCACGTGACATCAAACATTCAAGATGAACATTTTCATATGGCTTTAATTGATACGCCGTTATCAGACCATAAACAAATATACTTAGAACTTCAAAAACCGAAAGTTATACCAAAATTAAGACAAGAATACCAAGCGACAGATTATAGCTTATTATACAAATTAGTGGCAAGCTGTGGATTAGGCAAAGAAGCAAATGATTTTGAACAGCTTGAATCGTTTATGAAAAATCAGATCATAGCAAGTAAAATAACTAAAGTAAAAATTTTAAATAAGCCTCGAGACGACTGGATTAAAAAAGAAGTACTCGACGAAATATACAACAGAAATAATTCATGGAAAGATTATAGAACGGATCCCGATAACACTACAAAAGAAACTAATTTCAAAATCAGAAGAAACACAGCTGCAAAAACAATTAAAACCGCCAAAAAGAAGTATTACTATGAAAGCTTTAAGAAATGTGTAAGACAACCAAAGAAAATGTGGGAACTAATTAACGCACTTGCTAACAACAAACACAAAACCAGCTCTATCCCAACGAAACTTAAAACAGAGACTCATGTAATCACAGATGGACAACAAATTTGCCAACACTTTAATGATTTCTTTTCCACGGTTGGTTCCATTTTAGCTAGTAAAATAACACAGACACAAACAAAATATAATATCACATCTAACATAAAAACAGGCAACACTGAACTCCAAACATTAGAACCTAGTACATCTAAAGAAATTAATGACATTATTGACGATCTTAATAATAACACAAGCAGCGGAATAGACGGCGTGAGTGTAAAAGAAATAAAATGCATTAAAAGCTTAATATTACACAACTTAACAAATTGCGTAAACGAGTGCATTAAACAAGGGGTTTTTCCAGATAATCTAAAAATAGCTAAAGTAACTCCAATATACAAGTCTGGAACCAAGGATGATCCTGGTAATTACCGCCCCATTTCCGTTTTGCCTGTGGTATCTAAAATTTTTGAAAAGATTATTTACTCTAGGCTTAATAATTACCTTACAAATATAGATTTCTTTTTCAACCAACAGTATGGCTTTCGACCTAAATCGAATACATTATCAGCAACCATTGATCTTACAACAAAAATAAAAGACGCCATTGACAAAAAACAACTTGCACTAGGTATCTTCATAGATTTAAAGAAGGCATTTGATACAATTTGTCCCAATTTACTATTACAAAAACTCAGAGACGTGGGAATATCAGGGTTAGCGTACAAAATGCTTGAGTCATACCTAACTAACCGGACACAAGTAGTTAAAATTAGCAATTACTTGAGCTCACCTGCTAAATTAACATACGGAATACCGCAAGGCTCGATTTTGGGGCCATTGTTATTCCTAGTATATATTAATAATATCAAGACTGTTAATGTCTCTGGCAATATCACACTATTCGCAGACGATACTTGCCTTTTTTATTTTGGCAACAACCTAAACGACTTAATTACAGAAGCTCAATCTGACCTTAATATTTTAAATAAATGGTTCTTATCTAACACACTAACTATAAATTCAAAAAAGACTTCGTTCATGATATTTGCAGCAAAAAATAAGAAAATTCCAAATCAGATCAAACTTACAATAAATAATGAATTACTACATAAATCAAACCAAGAAAAATATCTAGGGCTAATATTGGACCCAACGTTAACCTGGCAAAATCACCTTAATCACGTTAAATCCAAAATATCTCCGTTCATTGGTGCCATACGACGTATTACCTCGTGCATACCTGACAAAATTCGCAAAATAATTTACAATTCCCTGGTAAAACCCCACATAGAATACCTAATTGAAATATGGGGAACTGCTGCTAAATCCAACATTCAAGAAGTACAAATTCTACAAAACAAAATTATCAAAGCGCTTTACAACTATGACTACCTAACTCCCACTACTAAATTATACGAAGATACAAAATTTCTAAAAATTAATCAATTATACATTTACAAAACATGTACTCTTGTAAGAAAAATTATAACACAGAAAACATACTCACAAGTGCAGTTTAGCGAAAAAAAACTAACATACAACAGTAGGCGACAAAACAAATTAGAATTGATACACCCTAGGACCAACTATGGTAAGAAAAGCATATTATATGAAGGAGCAAATTTATACAATAACCTACCCGAAGAAATAATTAACAGCAAAAGTATAACTTTGTTTAAACAACGCTTAGAATTGTATGTTAGACAAAAACACTAAAATTACCATTTTGTAAACTAAACATTAGTTTAATTTAATTTAATTATTATTAGTTATTTGTAAATAAACTGTTATCTTAATTTTTTGTAATAATCATAATTACCAGTTATTACCACTTTCACTTTAATAAAATTAAATGTAAGTCACTGTCAGATCTAAAACCATTATAGTAATAAAAAAAAATAGTAATAAAAAATAAAAAATTGAATAAGACCCTATTTCGGCATTGTTGAATTTTTAAGACTCACAGATTTGTAATGCATGTATAGATATACTTATAATTATATGTACTTTTCTCATTATAAGTGAACTGTATATGTTCTTTTTTGAGAAAATAAATGTCTTTAAACCGAACATTTTTATAGCACATTGTCACGCAATAATAAAATAAAAATAAATTACCCTTTTTTTTCTGAATTACTGTGTGTATCACGGATGTAAAGTTTCCAAACCGAAATGAGATATCAGGTTCTATTTTTTGCTGTCATATAATTATTAATTAATACCAACAAGTGACCTTTAATTGATATTCATGCTAAAGCTTCACAGTTTTAGGATTAGCATGAACAAGAATAGCATTACCTCTTCATACGGTGGTGTACTATTGAACAGCCACATTTCGCAGATACTGTTAATAAGTCCCATGTACATTCAGCATTAAAAAGAAGTATACATACACGTAGCGAAATTTAAAAACGAGTTTTAGAGGAAATAGTGATAGAAATCTTCATTAATTTCATACATAGTATCTGTTAATACATAAAGATAGTAGTCATTCAAATTTTATAATTTTAATCAATAACTTTTCAAGAATAAGCGTTTAAATTTCGCTACGTTTATACATGTTTTTGATGCTGACTGTACTAGGGGGGATTGCCATCTACTGGGCACAATTTCAGACTCCGGGTTACTGAGGATTTCCATACAGAAAACCTCAGTAACACTATGCCCGACTCGGAAATCGAACCCAGGATCTTACGTTCAGACACACTAGGGCAGTTTTTTAAGATTACAGATTTAATTTTGTAACTAAATCTCTGTTTTTTAAATTACAAAACAAAAACACATGAGTGACAACTTCAATGTCCTAAATCTTGAAACCTTGACACAAAAGGCAACGAACAGACAGACAGACGTAATGTATGGGTCTTTGGCCATCATTAATCATCATACATACAACCTGTACCGTCACTAATAATAAATAACTTGTATGACTTTCCGCTAAAATACTAAAGGATTGGTCGAACTGAAGCGATTCCCGCGGGGAACACGGGACTTTATAAAAAAAAACTTATGCACTCATATTTTTCTTAACTATCAGGCTTGTGTTTCAGATTTACATAATTACGAGTCTTTTTTACTACATTGTATTTACTTTTGTACTACTTGAGTTCGAGATGAATGTAGAGTTTCTTGCCCGTTCTTCTACATTGGAAATCAAGACTTTGGAACGTGGCAATTAGAGTCTGATTATAATCCGACTAATTGCCACGTTCTAATTTATTCATAAGTGCCTTGGAAATGGTCAACAAAAATAACATCTTATTTTGCTTGAAATTAAAATAATACTAACAAATAAATAGGGTTGTTAACACAGAATGGCCGTTCTGCGCGGACTTCGCGCCAGTTTGACCACTCCTTTAAGCTCCATGGTAAACGTGCAATTTAATGCCTCATAAAATAAAATGTGGAACACCAATTTGCAGTTATTCAAACATGTTACCTTAACAAATACATACAATTATACAGAACACACTGTATTCTAAACGAAAATGTCAAAGAAATCAGTAAAATATGGTATTCTGTTGTGAGTTCTGACGTTTTGTCGCAAATTTGTGCATTTCATTAGGCGACAAGTCTGAAAAATACTCAGGCAATTTTCGAGACTGGGCTTAAAATTAAAAATATCTTCTCAATACAATGGACGACAGAATAAAGCAAGCTTAAAGTTGATTGATGCAGATGGAGATACAATAGCTCAGTTAGAAGAGTGATGTCAGGGTATCACGGAGATCGAGGTGCAAAACCCGCTCATATCAATCAATTTCTAAATATCCTTTGCAGTATTTCTTCTAGGTTAAATGATTGCATCAATCTTTGCTTGCTTATGATAAAACGCCATCCTCATTGATTCTATATCTAATGAACTTATCATAGTCCACTGCTTATAATAGGCCCCTCCAACGGTCATGACGCATTTCGTGTCGGTTTACATGTCATATGTTTTTATGCGCCTTGTAAGCGACTATGGTCTAACATACTTACTCCAAAAAGCATCAGATATACAGGTTTCGTGACCAATATTTCGAAAACGTCCAAAATTTACCATAAAAGTCTATTTGTTCCTATAGAACAGAGGTTCCCAGACTTTTTTCTCATAGACCACTTTCAAAATTTAGCTGGTTCCGATGGACCCCGTGCAGCTACATTTCTACCATATTGTAAATTGAATTGTAAACCCCCATTTTTTTGTCACTCCAACGTAGACCCCTGTCGAGTCTCCGTGGACCCCTGGGGGTCCACCTGGACCACTTTGGGAACTAATGCTATAGAACAACTGATACATTTATATTACACTGGTAGTTACACAATGATTATAAGAGGAACTTCTTACAGCTATTCGCTCATCGTTATCTGCATCTTACAGAACATGCGTTTGTAAATTTTCCCTTTCTAAGTGTTCCTGTGGCGTTTAAAACTACATATGCAGTTCCGTATACAGCCCAATAAAAATTTGGATCCATAAGACGGCTATACGAATTTATAAAAAATGTTCTGGTGTACCTACATCTATAACAAAGATATTCTGGTAGTTTACATCTAGACATTCAGATCTGGGCCTTGATGACGTTAAAAAAATCTGACAGCCACAGCGACCAACAAACAGTGCATCTCTTTCTCGCTTACATATCTCTTCATAAGAGTATACGGAATAGCATTATTATTAGCAATAGCAATTGTCACATTGTTCTTACGTAATACGGGTCGGTATCCATACATATAAATTATGTGTTACGACCTGTGGCGCAGAAAGCCATATTGCGTCGTGTCATTGTACTTATTATATATTCTGCAGTCTCACGATGTTACAATAACAAATAATTTCTATTTGCAGTCATCAATAGATAGGTACATAAATAAAACAGCATTGATGACGACATGCGACTCACGACTAATCGTGCGTGTACAGTTCACCCCGCGGCTTCAATATTAACTAATCATATCTCTTGAGATCTTAAGCAAACATTGAAGACACTTTTCATAAAGTTTCAAAACCCAACAATTAGCCTTTTGATGGATTAATCATACGACAGACAAAAAGGTTACAATGAAGTCTTAATTACATGTACGAATAGCCATAGCCAGTGATGGTAGATAGCCATAGCCTTGGTATTTACTTTCGTAATCAGTCGTATATAATAGCAAACGGGTGACATTAAAAGACTCTTGTTTGTGCAGTTATTTATAAGCCGCGCCTATATATTTCTTGTTTGTTGATTTATTTTAGATAAATAACCTTTATTGTGGGATTTCGTATTCACAATGACACAAATACCTGTGGTATTATAAAAGAAATACTAAGGTCTTAAGAACAATAGAAATAACTCCATGTTGAAAGGAATTCAATTTCTATCACTCTGCCATAAAGAGATTTCTCAATATAGTAAGCAATATATACGGCATGGCAGCCATATTGTCCGCAGAAGACAAAAACATCTCTTCGAAAATCACCTTCCGATGGCAGCCGAATTACAATTGCGAGAGGGCGGACTGGCTGTGATCACCAGGATCTTGCCCAGCGTAGTGGCAGCTGCCAATACTGCTCTAATAACTGCTTCTATAATCAATCTATGTTGTCCCACTGGTGAGCAAACGTTTACCCCATATTCTTTCAAATCTATCATCGCCTTGATTGCTCTTAGTCAGTTCTTAGTGAAATCATCTATGTCAACTTAATAGAAAAAAAAATGCCTCATTGGCTCCTTTGCACGAGGACTTGGGATCCCCGGTTAGGTAAAGAGTTATTCAGATTTTCTGAAAGTGAAAATTTTTCTTAGTTGTCTGCAGATTCGGATGGTCTTCGATAGGTGGCAATAGGCTCACCCCCAATTTCAAAGGACTTAATAACGACATCGGCGTGAAGAAGGTGTATACTATACCTCTTCCTGACTCTTCGAAGAATACGGGCGTGATGCTATGTTAATAAAAAGAAAATGATGACTAACTTTCTTGCCTTAAGCGTAAATCTATAAGCAAATGAGTATTTCCCATATATAACTAGGAAATTCTAAATACAGAATTCATTCAAGCGAAAAGCTAGAAAAAAACATACAATCTAATTATAGGTAAACACGCGATTTACGTGTAAACCTGTTGCAGTTGTAACCAAATAGGATGCTAATTCAGTTAATTATAGTGAAACTATCACGCTTGCGACCTCAACAGGTTATGCAGGTGCTGCAGCGTCTTCTAATATAAGTAACACATTTGGTAAAGAGATAAACGGTAGGATCAGGGTTACAAAAACTACACTGCACTAGTTACAAAGTCTTCTTCATCCAGACATTATTAATCCTGAAATTGTTCCTGGGTCTACAGTGCGTTAGAATATCTTTGCCTCAGGATCTCACGTCTTGAGATTTGTCAAGCTATACAACGCTGTCTTTCGTTTACTTTTAAACTATAACATTGGCAGCTGAGGATAAACAAGAACGAGAGAATTCAAAAAGACCACATAGAAGCTGGCGTAAAATCCAAGCAAAGACTTAATGAAGGGGATCACGATCCTCAGTAGGAACAACTCGGGAGAAAGTAGCAAGGTTGTCTTTAATGAGAGGCAGAGAGAACACAATGTAAAACGAAAAGAATAAGAATTTGAAGTAGTATTTACTGCAGAAAACAATAAATCTACTAAAAACAAAAAGGGAGAACTTACACAATGAAAATAACTATAATAAGATGCTAATACAGGCAATTATATGACCAAGTCAATGTCGGAGACAAGGCGTCGCACGACAGTGAATCATTGAAATCTGCTCGCTGGACAAGTTACGACATGTTCACAGGTCACGTACGACAAGTGCTGCAGAATTGTCACGTAGATGACACAGATGAAGGTGCCAAGGCAATGGATTGGATTATAATTGTAAATGACGTTACTATGGACAATGACAAACACAAGAATAAGGAACTTTAAATTTATTTGACAACTGAGGAAAAAATATTGAAGTAGGCAAAGTAAGATAAAGAAACATTTGAAAATGTAAAGTTGGATCATTCAGTTTTGATAGTATGGAACCAATTTAAAAGGTTGTTAAAACTCTCTTGTCTTGGTGGGTGCAATCTTCTTCGATGTCGACGGTGATGATTGGGTAGCTATTTATAACCCAGGATGGGCAGTAGGAAGGCAGTACAATCAGATCCAGCAAGCCCACCTTGTCTGTCCCCCAGCAACGCCCTAAGCCGAGGTTCGAGTCCCACTATGGGACACCCTTAGCAGTGTTGCTTAATATTTTTAATTTGTTCGGCTGGAGGCCCTTCTGGTCTCGCCATTTGCCCGGTTAAGTAGTAAAAGCTCCCTGAGCTGACTGCAAAATACAACTCAAAAGAAAAAAAGTAGGAAGGTTCGTCGACTGAACACGGTACGTTGGTATTAAGAATGGTGAAACTTTGCCCCACTGTTGTAAATACCTCACTTGCCCTATCGTAGTGAAGGCAGGAAAATACATAGTTTTGACAAAGAAAGAGGATAAAAAAGGATATACTATGAATATCACACAAATGCACCAGATTATTGGCTAAGAAAAATAGACAAACATTAGTAGTTTATATAGAATGATATATTATTCTAAATTCCGATGTCAAGAATAATAAGTTGTTATATGGGTATTCTTCTAGAATATTCTTCTATTGTTTGAAGTTGAAGGTAAAATACTGAATGAAACAGATATTTATTTTCCCTTGCGTGTTGCGAGATTACACTATCTTTGTTTATACTTTATCCTTGTTACACTTAAAGTGCCTTGAAAGGGCAAATTAAGATGCTAATCAAGCATTATTTTGCTAAAATATTAATAATACTTTTATAGTTTCCACATACTGCTTTATTTCGTATCAAAGTAACATAACATACCATCACGCCTGTATCCCTGAAAGGTTAGGCAGAGGTGTATTGCCTATTTGACGTCTTTATTTGATGCCATTGTTTAGTTTCGATCGGCCAGCCTATTAGTATCACTTTCGGGCTACTATTGAAAATTTCCAAACAGAAACCCAATAACTTTGTTCAATCTGGGAACCGAACCCAGGATTTCACTTTCAGTAGCCGCAATTAGGACGACTAGTCCAATGAGGCATTATTATAAGCACAATTACACTTTCGATTACCAAGGCCCTAATTACAACAGGCGATTGTTTCTATTATATAAGTGTCTTTATTGCAGCCGTCGATGCTGATAAGGGGCCATCCATAAATTACGTCACACGAATTTCATGCTTTTTTGACCCCTTCCCCGTCCTTGTCACAGCTGATCACATTTGTGAGACTCCCCCCTCCCTAGTGTGGCACAGATACAGTCGGAAATATTTTTAAGATTTTCGTTAACAGTTCAAATTTCACGTTTTAATACTTAGATATGTTAGATTTTTAAATGTGATGTCACGAAACTTAGGACCCCTCCCACCCCTTGTCACACAATGTCACACTTCGTCGACCCCCTTCCCCCCTCTTAACGTGTGATGTAATTTATGGATGGCCCCTAATATGCACAAGACAATATTGCATAAACATTAACAATTCTCGTGACGGGTGTTAAGTGAACTAATTCGTTTAATGCCGATCTCGCTTTGTCTTCTAATTATCTTCATTTGTGTCACTTGTGCAAGTCTGGATGGAAATTAGTATAGTTTGATGTTCATATTGTTATGATAATGTTGCGCAAGAGTGGGTCTGCATGCGAGTATCACGGATAAACTATTGCTTCAATGGTTTAGTGAACACAAGCGCGAATGCTGAACATAAGGTCCTGGTTTCGATTCCCGGGTTGAGCAGTGTTATTGGGATTTTCTGTGGCAGCACGGAGTTTGGCACTGTGCCCGGTTAGTTGCAATAGACTCAGCTTCTAATACATGGGACTCAATAACAGCATCGGGGAAATGTGGGTGTACAATAAACCTCTGCCTAACTCTTCGGGGACACAAGCGTGATGCTATGTTAACGTTATCATGGATAAAATGGATTTCAAATACAACGTAATAAATCCAAAAACTACTGAGTGTTTTGGCGCATGCGCAAATTTGTTTAGATCTGTTTCTATGATAGATATAGACTGCAAAACAAAAAAATCTATCCTTCGTCTATATGTTTTCCATTAATAAAGATTAATAAATCAATATACATATGTAGTAACATTACATGAATAAGCGACCACAATGATCTCACGATTGCACAATATAATGCCACGATTCCTTTGTCTTACAGCTATCTCATAGTGACGTCTTTATAGGCAATGAAATGAAACATTAATTGACTACTGATGGCACGGTTGGCGCAGTGGCTAAGTGATCAGATGACAAGTGAAGAGTTATCAATGTCAGAAATATAAAGAAAGAGGGCAGAAGGCCAACTCTTAACAAAGCACGAAACTTGCACTGTAATAGATGCTACGTTATAAAACGTAAGTTACGTCACTTTCGGCACGGTTGGCGCAATGGTTGAGAGATCGACTGCTGCGCTGCGTGTCGCGGTTTCGATTCCCGCACGGAACAAATATTTGTGTGATCTACAAATAGTTGTTTCGGGTCTGCTTGTGTGTGGATGTGACATGTATGTTTGTAAAAATATACACACGACGCAGGATAAATCCTAGTGTGGGTGGTCCTATGGTGGTTTTAGTGACGAGAGAACACAACTAGCTTTCTCATTATGGTTTTAAGTCTCTTTCGTGAGCGTTATAACCATATACTGCCTAATTAGTCTAGTGGTTGCAAGCGTGACTGTTGAGCGTGAAGTCCTGGGTTCGATTCCCGGGTCGGGCAAAGAGTTATTGAGTTTTTTTATAACTAATTCTCAGTAGCAGGACGAAGTCTGGAAATGTGCCCGGTAAATGGCAATAGGCTCGCCCCCTATTACATGGGACCCTATAACTGAATCAGCAAAATGTAGGTGTATACTAGTACATCTCTGCTTAACCCATTAGGGATTACAGGCGTGATGCTATATTATGTTAATGATATATGAGCTTTGACAAACACTTTTATTTTCTGATCACTTTTACACATCCTGTTTTTTTAAACTTAGTGGCGCATGGCGTCGGCATTTCCTATGACTATCCCCGAGAAGAAACGCCGAAACAAACTCAGGGGTCAAAGTCTATTTTAAAGTCCAGACAGATTATATAATAGTAAAGATTTATGTGAGTCAAATATAGGGTATCATCTGGCCTTTTGAGGAAAGTGCCATAGCTATTTGAGCTGACCGTCGACCGTTGACCGAGTGTTGCTGGGGAGTTTGTTGGGCCGTTTCTTCTCCCCAAGCTAAAACACATAGGAAGCGGTCAAGGGCGGGCGTATTAGTTCTGTGCATAATATGTTTGACGTTCAAAAAGCACTAGTAGTAGTCTATTTTGAATAAATGAATTTTGAATTTGAATTTGAATTTGACCTGTCCCAATAGAGGGCAAGCATCAGTCATTTTTTCCTGATTTTCCCAAATGTACTAGAAATTTTAATTTTTTTTTAAAGTACGATTTTTTTTTCAAAAATGCTGGTGACCCTATTGCCAAGTGTTCATTTCAAGGCCTCTGGACTTTAATGCGGATCCTACACAAACATATAATGAATCACTGGAATCTGTAACCTACATGCCTCTCGTAAACTAATTAAGATTCAATATAATTAGTTCAGTACAATATATCACGTTTATCTGTAATAATTACGTTTTATAGCTTTGTTGACAACGCACGGCCGTGCCAATATGTATTTATTATGTACAGTAACATTGTTTAATTTAATTACCAATCTTCTACCTATTTATCTATAAATGTGTGTATGTTTGTTCTCTATGGACTCCAAAACGGCTGGAGCGATTTTAATGAAATTTTTAAGTTATCTTAAGATTAGCCCAGCGGGTGATCCTGTGAAGTTTCAATAGATAGCATTATCCACGTGAAAAATATACCTATATAGTATGTCAGAAATGACACTAACCCGGGATCCCAAGGAGAAATCTATTTAATTGTGGGAAACGAGTTAATATAATATATTTACTACGAAGCTCTTGAAGTGAAAGAAAATTATAGTGTGTTAGTTAATTATTTCACAGCAGTTGTAAAGGAAACGGACTGTTCCGATGCTTTGAGGAAATTACCATGTTTAATGAGGACTTGTTATGGTTCTTATGGTGAAGTGCGAGATAAATATACGAAACCTAGTATTCTAGTATTGGAGGGTGCAAGGAAACAGACGCCACAAATGACACTTGAGTTTCTCTGGCGAACCGTGGGCAGTCGGTCTCAGTATCACCACTGCTGACTGCCTAATCTTTCCATTACAGTATGATTCCCATGTGATAGATCGTGCCGACTCGAAAGAAGAAAAAGTTTCCGTATATAAGGACCAATCGTGTTTGTTTGTTTGTAACGTCTTCAAGGCAGAATAGATTCTGATTCTAGATCTTTATACAAAAAATCCCGCACATAGGATTTCTCCTGTAACGAGTTATACTTAGTTTATAAACGTACAACCAAACAAGATACAATCAATATTTGTTCCGCAAGGGAATCAAAATGCCACACGTAGCGTAAAAATGTACGGGGTTCTTCTATGTTTGTGTATTCCATCTTATGTATGTACCTAGATTGAAAGCAATTAATTGCTTTAATATGGAAAGCAAATTCTAGACAGACACTGCGTCACCTCTTACGGAATGGCTTATTATAAATGTGCTCCTTCGAAAACATCTTGGGATAAGAAAAAGAAAGTGCACCCACTCACTCATCAATCTGGTCACTTAAATCTTAAGGCTCTCACCAAAATTTGTCCTTTTTTAAACCAACCACAAGGCTACAAAAAAAAAAACTTTGAAAATGGACCACAAAGCAAGATAATCTCAGTCGAGGTTGGACAAGGTCACGTAAAGAAAAAAGTGTTCACCGTGCGTGACTCTGGTTGGTACAGATTTCAATTTCATTTTGCGGTCATCAATAATATCTATAGGCAATTTTTTTGGTCTCATTTCAAAGTGAGATCGAGTTCAATATTCTTTAAGAGATCTGTTAGACAGATATTTTAAAAGACGTAATTTAGGATCGTTACTTGCAAAATACGAAAGCTAAAAAATCGGTGGAGGCATTCACAGCCAAAAAAGAAAAGTAAAACATTAAAGAACGGTAAACAAGATCTGTAAAATTTTGTACATCATCAAAAGAGTAAAAAACCGTTTTAGGAAACTGCAGCAGATAGAAACCGTCATACATAAAGCTTCATGTACATTTCATGTACATGTAACCAAGTAAAAGGATCTGAACAGAATTCCATCTACACCGGAAAAGATGAAACGCCTCTTGTGAATACAGTGATTAAATATTCAAAGGAGCTCCGCCTGCATGAACCGAGGCATTACTCATCTAAACATACATACTTGCTACCCAGAAGCCTTACAGTACACTGACCAGTATTTAGCGCGGCCGTATAACTACAAAGACGTAAGTAGGACACGAGCCACGAGCCCCGAGACACAGCCATGCGAATGACGTAGCTGTGTGTACTAACAGGGGTAGTGAACTCGTGGCACGGATTTAAAGGTGTCACAAATTCAGATGTAAAATTTTTGAGTGTACTGAAGAAAAGATGTGTTTTAAGATATCACTGTGGTCTTAAGTTGACACATACTTTGATATTTTTAGTCAGGTAAATACTTTGTATTTGCTCGGATGTTTTTAGCGACACGTTCTTAAAATATACTTTTTAATTGGACTGTGTGAACCAATATAGAAGTGACGTACTCTGATTACTTTAGCGCTTCTTTATTGAAACTAGTACACAAAATATACTAATTATTGAGCATTGATTGATTACTCTTCGTAGCCCACAATTTCTAAACGGTACGTGAACAGGTACATCAATGTTACATTCCAGTGTCAAAATTTGTATAGAAAAATATCACATTGAAGACCGTTAGAACAGAAACCTGTTTTCCAAACCAATTTGCTAGAAGTTGGTAACAAAGTCTTAATTACCCGATGTGTTATCTAACGTCTATACATTTTGAAGTGTCGAGAAAAGGAATGAAGCCGGTGCAATTTTACAAGTAGCAGTTCAGTTTAATGACAGGATGAAGATGTTAAGGATGTTACCATATCTTCTAAATCTAAGGTACATCGGATCGTAAGATATTGCCGCCTAGTACTGATAAATTAACGAATGCGGCTCGAAGGACCTATCCGCTCATTCGACCGTAGTTGATATATTAATCAACAGTCAGTTGCTAGAATCAAGATCCAGACGACACTCGACTGGCGCTGTGTATGCGTCGATAGACACTGTCTACATGGCGATCAGTTTCTTCTCCATGTCGACTGATTGCTGGAAGAATATGGGCGGTAAAATTATTTTTACTTTACTTTTGTAAAAACGACTGTATTGGCAGATCTCGAAATACTTGAATAAAAAACAATAATCATATATTATTTTTGCAAACCATTTAAACCAGTTGTATTTCAAAACGAATTGAAGCTATAAGAAACGAAAGAAGCGAAAGATAGTTGAAGGTGTCTAATAAATAGCGTAAAAGTAAACAATCTAAACAGAAACAACACGAAGTGTTTGTAAAATATTGTGTACAGATAAAAGTATAAAAACAAGTTTGCGACTTCTGGAGGGGACCACTCTCATAAGCTAGAAAACCTAGCATCAGAGATGGATAAATGATATTGGGTTTGAAATTCAAATTCACGTTCTCTCGATCGCCGGTCCTTCACCTTAACCGTTGGGACATTGATACTTTCATTAATATATGTCAATAAAGCAGTCATAATTCAAATTCAATGTTCAATTTAATGTTCTTTGTAAAATTTAATTAAAATCGTAATAATATCATTACCCAAAGGATTTTTTTTTTAATAGAAAACCTACCTTTAATAATTTGTTCTAAACATATTTAAATACCATATAATACAAATAATTACTTTTAAATTATTTAATTTAAACCTTACACAGATCTACTTAAAGATCAATTTAGCATGACTCAACACACAATACACATTTTACGAATGCAAATCTATATTGGATAATAATAGAGGTGTATTCAGGACCATTTTCGCTAGAGCTGTTAATACCGGTTCATTTTAAGGTCAAGAGCGACATTCATTGTTACTTCCTGATCGATTCGGTATCGTTACCGGTACTGGTCACCCGGTTTCGGTATCTACGAGAGTGGCACGGAAATGATTGTTGTTGGTTCTCTTGGGCTGGTAAGGCTTTCACAATGTGTTATTAAAACATTGTAGATATTCTTAAAAGAATAGAGAAACGCACCCAAGATACAGGAATTATACCGAGTGTGGAACAAAAACAATATTCCGACGAACAATCAACAGATAATGTGAACTCCATAAAGCTCAGAAACAATCTCATAATCCTTAAAAATTCGGCCGTTTAGCGTACTGCAAAGACTTTACGGCTCAATTGCGCATAGCGATTGACTCTATGCTAAGGGTCGTAGATACAAATCCCGCACTGAAATATATGTAGCCTAATGATCATTTCTTCCAGCCACTAGTGTGAGAAAGGACGACAAAATAAATGTCATAATCTTTAATTTGACAAACTACATGAATTATTTTCGGTATAATTTACAAATTCGAAGCAAATATAACTTCTTGCCTTAATTCCAGTAAATAAACATAAAATTTAGCCTCTTAACATTAACAGTTCTAGCAATAAAACCTTAGGTACGTAAGTATCATTGCAACTAAGTCCTTAGGTCCTATACCTAATATTGTGCAATGTATTAGCAATCATTTACTGAAGCCTAATATACAATGATTTGTTACGCCTATCTGACAGGTAATAACTCGTAAAGGTTGCCCGTCGAGGTCGAATATGATATCATAAAAATAATAGGTACAAAATAATAGGTATCTATTTCAGTCTAGGTATAAAAATGTTTAGGTTACCTGTATAATGTTTAAATTGTGATATTTGACCACTGTTCCAGTGTGCCAAAACTGCATGTCGCAAGCGCGGCTGAGCGTGAAGTCATAGGTTCGATCCCCGAGTAAAGTGATGTTGGGTATTTCTGGTAGAAAATTAATCTGGTAAACAATATAATCTGCCTATGACATGGGACTTAATAACGACATCGACGCAATGTGGATGTACATTAGTAGGTACACCTCTGCCTAAGCCTTTGGAGAATATAGGCGTATATCTTTGGCCAAAGTATAAGTATAGCCATCTAGGCTTGCAATGCTGCCAGTCTCCTAGGCACATTACCGATTGATAACAACGTGAAAGAATATTTTTGATGCGTAGTTTTTTTTTTTTGTTATTTTTACCTTTCTAATTTGTTTCGTTTTTAAATATTAAGATAAAATAAGTATTTGGTAAAATATATTATAATTGTTCTGAACCGCTATCACGAGTTTTCTTACTATTTACTATCAAAGTAAAGTAAATTTTCATGATAGCGATTTTAGTTCTTTACTTGGTCACATTAGGGATTAGAGTCGCTAACATGACATCTCTATAAAATAGTAAATAGTAAATCAAAACTTTACTATGACTAGATGTCACATAAACGACTCTAATCCCTAATGTAACCAAGTTAAGAACTAAAATCGCTATCATGAAAATTTACTTTACTTTGACAGTAAATAGTAAGAAAATTCATAATAGCGGCCCTGTTAAATAATAAATATGATAATGACTTACGACAACTCTGAGGGACTGCCTCACAATATTTTCTCAGCGATAAATCTCACCAAATAACATAAACGCAACCGAGTGCACAGCTGATGCTTTTCTCTGCCAAATTAAAATATAAATTAGCATTGCAAATATAAACAACAAATCTATCGAGCCGATGTCGTACACTTGTGACATAACACAACTTTCTTTCCGCCAAGTCGGTAAACCGAATCAGTCGTTTTAATTATACATTGAAAGGTTTTGCGTGTGGATTGATAGTAAAACGAATAACCGATTATACGATTAGTTGATATGACATATAATTAAATAATTAGGAATATGATTGGCAGTATTTCACTGTCGCGGAAGGAGACACGAGACTTTTTGTGGACAATTAAAACATTGAATGACGACTGCATATCGTGGTAGACAGTGACGTGCGGTTCATGAAGACAAAAAGACACTGGCTACCTTACATAACTCAGATAAATATTTATTATAAGATATTTGAGGTGGCAAATCACATACATTATTATTTAATCGACAAGACGAAGAACCAAAACCAACATGCAGTATTTTTAATTAAGTAAGCTTTTATTTTCTGCCTACCCTGTCTAAAAACTCTGTGCACGCCGCTGGTGGTAGACGATTATATGATTTACTGACGTGCCTCAAATTATCATAAATACACAAAACACACCATATATGGGCGAAAAAGCCTTTCTTTCGAGGATAGTTTAAAAAAAAAACATTGACCAACACTAGCATTTATTATGTATTGTAGATTACAGTTTACAAATAGAGCAGGAAAAACAACATAAAACTTAAACAAATATTTGTTCCGTGCAGGAATTGAACCAGCGACATATACCGCAGAAAACAAAACGATTCAGTCATTGCACCATTGGAACAACACAGGATTATTTTACCTTGTTGACAAGATGTAGTAGTTATGATTATCTGTAATTGTAGGATTGCAATATGTCATTAAGGACGATAATAATTATCTATTATAAACATTAAACAACACCAAGCATTATGCAGATATGTGGGCAGGAAGGTCGTCACTACGGGCACTGCCGATCCCTTAAGATCAACATCGTGATAAAGGCATTTAAGCTGTTTCATAGTTTTGCTACGAACATAGCCCGAAGCCATACCAGATGGTTCCCAAGTCATGACCCTTAGCATTTCCGAACGGATCGAAGAACGAAACGATACGTTCGAAGGCCGACCGGTGCGCGGGCGCAGCGAAATGTCAGATGCGATAGGGTTGGCCCGACTTATACAAGGAATTTTTATGAGTTTATTGGTGATATATCACTTAATAAAATATCTGCAGCACGCCTGCATTCCACGAAGGGTTAGGCAGAGGTGTAATGATGTACACCCACATTTCGCGATTGTAGGGGCCCAAGCCTACCATCATATATCTACCGTGCATAATTCTAAACTCCAAGATATATCATTCAATTAAAGATTCACAAAACATATTATTATTTATGAAATATTATAGACAAAATCTTTCCACTTACACAACGATAAGTTAATGATTATAATATAAATGGTACATAAATTACAAGTTGTGACTAATTAAAATACCTAAATGTCTTAATCATGACTTCTTAAATCGAAATGTTAAACGTCATAATACTGAAGTGTTAATAACACTGTAAATATTAACTAAGGTTGTAATTAATACATACGTACCTATATGTTATTTCACATAACGGGACTTTCCCTGATACACGTACTATGAACCCATTCTTTGAAGGTTATCTGGTGTTATTAAAATCTCAAAATACACCTTACCTATGTGCAGTTTTTAAAGGACATCTCTTAGCGTTTTAACTTTTCTCTTATTTTGGCAAATCTACATATGTTTGTAAACAGATCCAGGAGAAATCCTAGTGTGTGGAACATTTTTATTCATAAAGTGAAGACAAAACAAGACCTTAAACTAAAAAATATATTTCTTAAATATTTGAATAGTGCCAACCCTATTCCAGTCCGGGCGACAGGTGCACAAAAATAACAGATGCGTTTGCACATTGTGTTACAGGCCGAGATTGGCCGTGGCGGGCCCGGCTATACTATAGAGATATCTACCTGCTTCCATGAATGGCCGAGGGCCGAGGGATGCTGGTATAAGGAAAAAAATATCTGTTAGCAAAAGTTTTGCAACCTGTGGGATTTTTTGGTTGTTTGTGGAAACGGCAGAGGCAGTGCTATTATTTGATACTTCATTAAATAGACTTAGTTTTAAAACAGGGATAAGGTCAGGTGGATAGAGATATGTAAGAGCATAGAGTGCTATGGAATTAACCGAGGTTCAGTATAAACAGTTCTAAAACTAACTCGTCTATTATTGGAATCAGAATGTATGTCTACAGATATTCTATTTGTACATTATATCTTATGCCCGCGACTTCATCCGCGTAACCTACGTGCAATAAATAATTTATAGCATATAGCACTCATGAATAATGTAGCTTTCTACCAGTGAAAGAATCGGATCATTAGTTCCGGAGATTACCCCCTACAAATAAACAAATTTTACCCCTTTATAATATTATAGTATTGCTTATGTTACATAGTCTGAAAGCTGGTCTAATCTTAGGGTATCAGTGTCTCCCAGTAATTGGGTGGCGGAGGTCAAATGGCAGTCGCTCCGTGTAAAATACCGATATTCAGTCGCAACCTGTTACACTGGGAGACGACCCCAATGTAGTTGGTAAAGGCTAGGCGTATGGTGATCTCCAACTTTCCACTAGTATAAGCAAAGGCAGAGCCTCCATGAGTGACAAAACCTGAGATTGTTTGGCGCACACTGGGCGGTACCGGCTTTGCTGACTGGCTAATCTTTCCACTATGGCATGTGCGTCTCCCATGATACTCGTAGCTAGCGCCGACTCGACAGAAGGTTTAGTATTTTCCCACGCGGTTTAGTTATGAACAGGTGTGGCTCTTAAACGATCGACTCGATATCTGTCACGATTTAACGACTGGATATTACCTATTGGTGTGGTAGCTTTTAGATTTGCTTTTATATGTCACGAAGTTCCAATGATCAACAGACCATTAAAAGAAATAAAATTTGGTATACAGTATTACGCCTAAATAACAGAGGGATAGGCAGGGGTGCAGGTTTTATTACACTTAGCGCATATAAAATCCCATGTAATAGAGCACCAGGCTCCTAATTCCAGAAAATCCCAATAAAACATTGCCCGACTTGATTATAGAACCCTGAACCTCACACTCAGCGATCATACTTGGATCCACTACACCAATGCAGTTATTGACCTCCTTTCACACAAAACAAGACTTTAATTTTATACTGAAAAATGCCCATAAACACAAGTACAAAGTGTCTTACAATGTACTGCATACCAAGTTAATCACACATGTTAAGTATCTCGCCCTTGTTTATATAATATCATTCACCTTGATGCAGTATCAGTGTAATCAGTGATAATGAGACCGGTTGTGTGCCCTTGTGTTAGAGAAAGGACCTGCAATGTGTATGTGACCTCATATCTTCGTGAGGTCTCGTTCTATTTTAGATTTGTTTTGGTACGCGGAGAATGGGACTGCCTTTGTCAACACAAATCTTCTTTCTAGAGCAATGGTAAACATCTAAATCAAAAATGGATGGCGCAGTGACATTCAAGAAAGAACAGATCTGTCTACAAGGACTGCGCTATTAAATTGCGTACCTAAGGAATCAATTTTTATTTGCTCTTTTATCATACATACATCATACATACTATATTCACAAAGGAAGGGCTTGTAGCCACATAGCTACCACGCAGATTGGTCGATCTGCGAGGTTAAGCAACGCTTGCCGTAGTCAGACCTTGGATGGGTGACTATTTTTCATACATCGAGTCCCCACTGTGCCGTGGAAAACACGTTAAGCTGTTGGTTCCGGGCGTCATAAGACCTATTGCACTCGTCACGGGTGTCAGCATCCCAAAAAGTTTGACAACCAGTGTAACCTTAGAGTACCTACCAGTGTCTCTCAGTAACTGGGTGGAAGAGATCAGATGGCAGCCGCAACCGGTTAAACTGGAAGCCGACCCCAATGTAGTTGGGTAAAGGGTAAGCAGATCATGAATATATGTATGAAGGAAGTGACAAATCTACATGATATCACGACGATGATACAGTAATTACATAACATAACATCACGCCTGTATTCCCCGAAGGGTTAAACAGGTGTACTATTGTACACCCACAATTCGCCGATACAGTTATTGAGTCCTATATAAAAGGGAGCGAGCCTATTGCCATATACCGGGCACAGTTCCAGACTCCGTGCTGCTACTGAGAATTTCCATACAGAAAACTCCAATAACACATTGCCCGACCCAGGAATCGAGCCCAGGACTTCACGCTCAGCATTCACGTTTACGACAACTAGACCAATGATTTAGTCATACATTAATTACTACTTTATAAAAGGAATAAATCCACATACTTATTACTCATAGGTATAAATTATAACATTCATACATAATTCCAATACAAACTACTTCTCAGCAATAATCATTTGCCGATCAAGATTATCTAGCCATACAAATAACAACCTCATTCCAAAAGACATAAGATTAATTATAACATGTACCCACCGTGGGAAATGTAGGGGAGAGTGGACGACTAATTGTGATTGATGGAGAACATCCTCGACAGTCGATATAATTCGAGGCGATGATACTACGATTATGAACGATTATCGATGCCATTCGATTCCTGTATCGAGAACCGGTGAGGTATTTTTGCAGGGAAATTAAGTACTAGTTTTACATTGGCGACTAAGTGGCGCGATTTTGCCGCGTCTGACACTAGTCGTTAGGAATGCGAATAAACTTGTGATTTTGTTGCAATGAGGGTAGTTTATAATATCTAGCTTCCTATAAATATATTAAATAGCAGGTAGGTACTGTAACGGTAATCGCTGCAGAAGGCAGAAGGTTCCCTCTCTTCTTTACCTGGGTTTCACAAAGGCTTCTTGCTCTGCAGTCAACTTGTGAGACCGTCTCCAGCTTCTTAGTCGGTATGGGCCCACTAAGAAGCTAGAGACGGCACGGTTGGCACAGTGATTAGCTTTCTACGCTTGGTGTCGTGGGTTTGATTCCCGCACGGAACACATATTTGTGTAATCTACAGATAGCTGTTTCGGGTCTGGTTGTGTGTGCACGTGACATGTATGTTTGTAATGTAGCAACGACACAGGAGAAATCAAAGGGACGCCTCCCTATGATTCACAACGTTTAAAAAAAAACCGGTCGCAATGAAATTTTACAAAGAAGTCGCCTGGGTCCTGGAGAAGGATATAGGGTTATTTTTACTATTGCAGCAACACACAATCTATATAAATAAAAATCAATTGACAATAATGTATGTAAGCGCATAACTTCAGAACGGCTGCACCAATTTGGCTAATTCTTTTTTTGTTGTGTTCTTTATTGTCAGAACAAGGTTTGAATGCAAGAAAATTTTTGGAAATTCTACCGGAGAAGTCGGAAATTTGTCAATAAAAAGTGAATTGCACCCGTGCGAAGCCGGGGCGGGTCGCTAGTTAGATAAATAAGCCCATTTCTGTCCCACTGTTGGGCAAGGGCCTCTTCTTAGAATGAGAAAGGTTAGGCCTTAGGCTAGTTAGACTAAATAAAAAATATACGCAGGTGAAGTCGTAGGCAACAGCTAGTATAGTATATACCATATAAACAAAACAATCACTCATTCCACAGACACAGCACAATTACACTCATCATTATCACGTAATTATCAACACAATTCAGATATTGCGCTATTCACACATTCTTTTAGTTAGTCATGTTTTCCGCGTGGCTCACAGTCTCTTTTCGAAAGCATATAATATTACTAGCTTCCGTCTGCAGCTTCACCCGCGTGGTTTATGAACCCGTACATTTTCCCGGGTTAAAAAGCCTATGTGCTATTCCAGACTATAATCTATCTCTGTGCCAAATTTCATGCAGATCCGTTCAGCTGTTCTGGCGTGATTGAGTAACAAAGATCCATCCATCCTCACAAACTTTCACATTTATAATATTAAGTAGGATTTATATTTATATTATAGAACAGACAGGAAAGCCAATAATGAGTTTTAATTTGATAATGATTTAAGAGAAGAATTAAATCGTGTGAACCGTCTAACATGAATCCGGTTGGAATTATACGACAAGTTATGGCAAGATTTTTAGATTTTACCTACCCCTTTTGAAGTAAGTAATTCATCTATAAAATACAAATAAATACCTGTACCTATTGATAAATGCACTCACTGTAATGATCCATGTCTGGGTGTTTGTGTGTGTGAATACATACACAAACACTCAGACCTGACATTATTTGTAAGTCATACAAATATTTGTACCGTGCGGAAATCAATCCGGCGACCGATAGCTATTATAATTTGACATGCTATATTATAATTTGACTGCCTCGTTGGTCTAGTGGATTCGATTCCCGGGTCGAGCGGGATTTTTCTGTATGGAAATTCCTGTCATCTACCGTCCACAGTTCCCAACTTCGTGCTGATACTGAGATTTCATACAGAAAATCCCTGTAACACTGCCCGCGAATCGAACCCAGGACCTCACGCTCAACAGCCGCGCTTACCATCTCTAGACCAATATACGACTGTCCATTGGTCAATGACCACATACCATAACATCTTATCGAATAAATTCTGTCAAGACATCATGATGAAAAAGATTATTAAAAAAACTATAAATGTCGCCATGAATATTCTCTGATTAGTTTCTTATTAAACTTGTGTGAATATTGTGTGCTGCAAAATATTTCCATGACACTTGATGACCGTTCGATGATGTTGTAATCGGTAATTTCACTTACTCATGTATTTTCAAGGCTATTCCGAGTTGTGGACGTTTGTTTTTATGACAAATCAAGTCTAAACAGTTTTTGTGGAAATCCTTGGGAGAAATATTGTGAAAAGAACTTTTTTTTCCTCAAGTTCAATACTATAATAATTTGATTTGAAAATATCCAGTGAAAATAATTTACAAAATGACAGACCAATTTTATAAAAAAAATTGCACAACCAATAGAAAAATAGTATTGTATTTTTCTACCGAATAGTGCGTAACAAACGAGCGGATAACGGAAAATCGAAATAAAAAGTAAAAAAAAAAAAACTATCTATGGCAAATAACGAGAGTGAAAGTTATTTTCAACGCATCGCTGGCTACTTCAGCTAAGCGTTATTCTAAAATTAAATATTGGTTTAAACTTGGTCTACCATCGCTAATCAATTGGCGCTCGTCAAAAACTTGTTTGCACAAGGCGCTGTTATTAAGAGAGTGTGATAATATGAATTTGTGAAAGATAACTTTTTATATATATATTTTCGTTATTCGTGATTTTATCGAGGGAAACCGGTATCTTAAGTAATAGTTTCTCATTGGTTATGCATCGCGATTTGGCCGTGAATAGACTAGCCTAAACACTTTCGAAGTGAGTGTTTGAAATGTAATATACGTAATACGTAATATTTTATGATATTTACGCGATTTGAATTCGGAATATTAATAAGTTTATGCACGAATGAGATCTAAATTTAAATAAAAGTGTTTTTACTTTATATAATCAATAGTTGTCTATGCATAGACAAAATGGCAATATATAGTGCACGTGTAGGCACGCTGCACGAAGGTTTTACTGTACGTGAAGTTGATTAAAGTATATTTATAAAATAAATATAAAAAAGCGATTATATTCTTTTAGTTTTCCGTACCATAAAATATTATAGGTAAGTATTTTCGACGGATGCATAGCATATTACTCTGATCACTAACAGGCTTCCCAGGCATAATTTTTTACACATAATTTACTACACCTCTGGTTAAATATCACAGCTGTTCAATTAATACAATAACTTTCGTGATTGTTTGATGTGCGAATAACTAATTCATAATTTATGACGATGAAGTCGTGCAGGTAATAATTACGCGTAATTCTGGGAGACAGAAGGAAAATAGCGATTCAAAACCTATTACGGCACCGATTCACATTTGGTTAAACCCGAGAACGTTTCGAGAAATAGGTTTACGTATATTGTAGCTATTTTCATGCTAATTTTGAAGTTTCCATTAAAAATAACACCTATGTTTGATTACACGGATGTTTACGGCTTTTATCAGTGAAGTATGCAGTGTTATCAGACAACACAACAAGTGGTAACAAAGTAGGTGCTAAATACATACAATTAAGGTAGGTAATTGCTAACACACTTTATTGGCTTCTTGTGTACTAGTTTTTTTTAGAATGATTCATAAGATAACACTATTGTTTTTATAATTGGGACATAAATCATCAAGGAAAAGTCTTCTAGCTAGTTTCCACTTTCTTTTTCTATAGACATAATTTGAACTTATCCTATTTAACCTAGGGCTCCCGGAAACCTCAATAGATTTACTATGGTCTACTTTACGCTGTTTGAACGGGAAACAGACGTCTCATTTTATAACACATTCTAAGATTACGAGTGCGCGTAGACTAATAAAATCTCGCATGTAACACAAAAATATTGCACAAACGAGACTTTAAAGCCACAACAGCACGTGAGGCTAACCAAACATTATCAAGAGAAAAAAATAACGTAGAGAAAATCTTATATATAAAAACTTACAGCTTTAGAATAACCGCTGCCGGCGCTTCCATCGGACGAGTTGCTCAACCTTCTCTCACTGTTGGACGCTGGCGGCGACCACGCCGATCCACTGTCTGACGGCATCTTGACAACCACAACTGTCTCACATCATAGCTATCAACCACTATTAACTCGTTATTAACCGTTATTCACAACACTAGCACATCACTATCGGTGTTCCGCGGTCCATTTTACTTGTCCCGTTTACCTGCGGAAGAAAAAAATACGTTTAGATTTTTTTACGATACATTGTGTCGTAACTCCGTATCTGTTGATGGAACTCGAGAATATGCCAGATAGAACATAAAATCAGACGGGCGATAACAAAAACATGTGTTAGTTGTTTTAAAAGATAAGACACGAAAAATAACCACTGATAATTTAAAATAAACACTAGTTAACTCACACAATAACTGGTAATATAAAACACAAAATTCGTAAAATAATAACAGCAGTAAGTTAACAATCGCTCGGTTATTTCGGAAATAACCGTTGTTGTAAACAGACGTCCGTTCGGTCGCGCACGCGGCAGAGCACTGGCGACGCGAGCCCAGTTACACGACAACACAGATAAATTATTATTTCTTAATCTATAACCAGTTTTTTTTTTATTATAAAAGTATTTTATTTTGCACAACGTTATTTCATGTTTCGAAGATTATTAGTTTTTGCTACGTTAATGGACATTACGGTAATTAAATAAAAAATTAAGTGCTATTGTGTTATTGTATTCTTTATGTAACAATGCGGGTATTACAAAATAATTCATTTGTTATTGACCAATGTTGTGTTACTTGTTTGTGGATTGTGGGGTTTTGATGTTACAGTTCAGATCAGAATTTTATTTCTATCACCACAGGAACTAACAATCAATAGAAGTTATTTTTTAAGTAGGTATTAAATTGATTTGACCAGTAGTTATTTAGTTAACAATACCGTTTATTTTAAGAAGATTAAGAATTACGGCCATACAACTTTCTCGCTTCACAAAAAATAATTTGACACGAAAGTCCATACCGAAACATGAACTACATTTGAATATGACCGTACTATATGGCCCAAATACCTCATATATCTGATCTTACCAGTCTATTTGTTAACACGCGATCAATTATCCATTCAAATGACACGGTGCACACATGACGCGATCTATCGCCGAGGCGCGGGCGCAGCGAAATGGGAGGCATTGTACTTTGAAGGGTTGCCACGTCTGAGGGGTTAGTTGGGACAGTCCTATAATGCGTGACGGTTAAGGAAACTCTGTTTACTTGTTAAATTTATATAATTTACGTTAAATAATGTGTATTGCAATTTAAATGTATTAGTTTAAACATAACAAAGTTTGAAATGAATGAATAGTTCTAGGAATTCTTTTTTAAAATTTAAATAATTTGTTGTCACTATTTTAGTGAGTTTTTTTTTTTTAGATTGTTTTTGCTGAAATATTATATAAATTATTCAAGATTTAAATGACAAATCATTATCATTCTTGTCTTCTTCCGTATGTTAGGGGACGATTTCCAGTCTGACCACTTCTGGTCTTACTATTTTAAATATAAATGTTTCGAGATCATTTTTTAAATGAAATATGCATCAAATATGTAGATTAAACACCATTCTAATAATTGAGATGGTACGAAACCGAATTAATTAATTAATACTTCGGACAAACATTATGTTATTGCAAACAAAGTTACATATTTAACATTATACGACATTTTAAATGTTAAGGATACATTTGTGGTCTAAATGCCAAGGCGTTTAATGCAAAAACTTCCATAAACATGAATTGTGTTATTTAAAGGCAATCGATTAACATGTGAAACAAAAAAATTGGTCAAGAATAGTAACACACAGTGGCGTGCGGTTCATAAAGACAAAAAGACACTGCCTACCCTACAGAACTCAGATAAATATTTATTATGAGATATTTGAGGTGGCAAATCACAGACATCATTATTTAATCAACAAGACGACGAACCAATACCAACATGCCGTCGGTATTACTGGTAAGTAAGCTTTTAAAATTTTCTGCCTATCCTGTCTAAAAACTCTGTGCACGCCGCTGGTAACACATCTAGCCAGAATAAGCCTATATCTCTATTTAATATCTTAAGGGGAAACCCACAACAAAATTGGACCTAAAATTTGAGAGGAGAATTTAGACCTCCAGACGGATAATTAATATATCTTTTTTACACTAATTAAGTTGAGATGAATAAATTCGTCGTTAATATACTTCCTGTAGTCTATAAAAACTGATGTGTAACTTATGATGAAGTAGCAAGAAATAAGTGATGTATTGAACAATAGAATCTGATAAATACGTGATTCAGAATTGTATGCATTTTTATGCCATTAGCAGTAATGTTTAGTAAAGAGCTGCTGTTTAATTATCTATCTCCGTTAAATAATTACTTAATGATGTAATTTAATTACTGTGACTTTTTACCGTCATTGTGGTAGTTTTTCTAGCGTCTAGAATAACAACAGTTTCTTGTAATGTACGGTATGTGACCTACAGTTGAATAATTTAGTTTAAGTGCATTTACTGGAGCTTTTAAATTAGGACTGCTGAATATCAGCCTCGTAGATAAAATGATGATAGTTTGAGGATAGAAACGCTAGCAAAATAAAGAGTTTGACATCTATAAATCATGTGACCTTCAAAAGTCAATTCAGTACAGGTTCAGATGAATCCTTGCTAAAAGAGATTTAGCAACCCGATGAGTATCATCAAAACAAAAAAATAAAACCAGTTACAGCTAACATTTACAAGCAAATGTCAGAGTACAGTTAGAAGGTCATTATTGTTGCTCTCGGCAACAAGTGTAGGCCTAAAAAATAAACCATTATCAGACCAAAAAAAATCTTTAAATGTTGCTTTTAATGACTGTGAAAACTGCACATTAAATTTAAATATTACACTCAGTATTTTTAAGATAAGCAAGCTCATACCGACTCATGCGCCTAGACTTTTGAAGGAAGATTTTCATCAAAAAATACAGTTTTATTTGTGTCTATTCCGAACACAGTCTCTTAAACAATTATCATCAATCCTCTCCTAAAATGGTGATTGCAGAGAAAACCGGTTATTACTCAAAGGACATTTTCGCAGAGTTACGTCATTTCACAGGCATCTCTGGTGGTGTGATTCACATCTAGAGGTAGGTACAGTTGTGCGAATAGTTTATTTGTGCTGACCTTGAACTTTGAAGGCGATAAAACTGAAGTGGCTTAGAAAAACTGACGGAACTAGTCGAGCTTAATCGTTTTGATTGAATATTTTGGGCCTAGACTAGAGATGCAGTTGCTATGTTTGATTAACTTGAATGTTGGACATCAAATTATAGGTGAATAAATATAAAAATATTAATAAAAATTACTTCTTTTTATTTTATGTATGACTTTTATATTTGCAAAGTATATTTTAAAATATTGTAATCAGTACAAGAAAGTAAACACTTTGTCATTTAACAGCCATCATGCATCACATTTTTAAACAATTGTAATAAACACAACACCAGTTAAAAAGAAGAAAAAAAAAACGAAGAACATTAAATTCTGCACCAAGACATGCTTCTTTTTCACGAATTTTTGATAAACAGTAACAGAGAAGACATATTATTATTACTAACTATAATAAGATAACATCTTTCTTCCTTTAAGGATATCAAACTGCTATTAATCTAAAACTATCCTAAACCCAACACAAACCACAGTCACCCTACTATGGGACACTTTCTACGCTTACACACCGTGCGGAGATAACGGCGAAATTGTCTCGCTGAATACAATAGACGGACACACCCTTATTCCTACACCCATAAGGTTCAAGTTCGCTACCAGAGGGCACTTTGGGTCATGGTAAGCTGAAACAAAGGGCTAACAAGAGAAATCGGCCGCGTAGCCTTATTCGTAGATTTATGTAATAGACTTTATTAGCCGGGAATTATGGGACCGGCTAACGGCTGGCTTATGAAATATTTTGTTGCTATTTGCTGGCCACTTGAATAGTGGATAAGGCATTTCGAAGCTTGGTCTAAATAATAGACTAGCTGTTGCCCGCGATTTCGTCTGCGTGTATATCGAATTTATTATCTAATAAATGTTTATCTGCAGTAAAAAAATAAGCCTATGTCAGTCACCATCACTTTGAAAAATTTCAATACTTTCGGATCAGTAGTTTAGTCGTGATGAGGTAACAAACAAACAGACAGAGTTACTCTAACATTTATACTAGTTTGGTTTCTAGTATTCTCGGCATAAGCTGCAATATTTCGATAACAATTAATACTAAATCATTAAATTATTTGACCATTAAAGTTATTGATTTGTTTGTCGTTTAAAACATTAATCGTGTTGGCCATTTCTGGATTCACAATGCACAATTGGTCAATCGTATTTGGAGATAAATTAAATGAAATTTATCATTATGCACTTAGGATTTTCTACGAGACTTTTGTTTAAATTCCAGATGATTACGATCTTTAAATCAATTTATTTTGGCGTAAGTAGCGTAAACTCTGGGTTGGTGAGTCAAGTCATTGAAGACTTTTCTGTATCTATGTAAAATGAAATCTTATATACCTAAGCAAAAAATGCAATGCGTGGTTTTTGGAAATATTCTTATCACCGTTAATTGTAGCGAATATTGGGTAGCTTATTTTAGCATATTCTATGGATATTTCCGATGAAGAGGGGCTGATAATACCGCTTACAAAGGAGTTATCAATATCATTGTCATCTATCGATTGCAGCGTGGCTGATAAGCGGGCGATCTAATCTCTGATAACAATGGATGGGACGATAAACAGACGACAGTTTCCCTCGTTTCGAGATAAAAACTGCTTCTCTACGCTTTGAAACATTAAGGAAGTAATAAATGAAAAAAAAAAAAAAAAGTGAAGCATTATGAACCTAAGTGTACGCATACTTGCCGGTGGTTTAAGCAGAGATGTACTTAAAATTTGTCTAACGCTGTTATTAAGTCCCATATGTGCTCCCAAGCCGTCCAACGGGAGTAATTCAAAATTTAAGGCTACTTCAAATTCCTAATAAAATCCAAAAATCCAATAACATCTTGTCGCGGGATTTGTTTCTGGCATTGCTAGCTATTTCTGCATTGCCTAATGGCAACACAAACAAACTTAGATGTCGATGTGCCTGTTCCTTTGCAAGCTTTGCCAGGTTTTGTCAGCTATGTAATATGGCAGTCAGCACTGCCCTGTGAAGTGAGCATAAATATTTCAACAACTTCATTATTCTAGTGGGTATTATTAATACAATACTGGATATAATGTCACAATACGACATTTAACCCAGCACATATTTTGTCCATTGCACTCCGCAGTTAAACGTAGGCTAGGGTTGCCAGACCTAAATAAAAGCAGAATTTTTACTATAAAAAATTAGTCATCTATCAGTGTTTTTTATTTGTATTTTGTTCTTATGTAAACATTACGTATTTGGTACATTCTGGAGCTACTATCTATGGTCTATGATAGTATTCAGAATGGAGCCTTCATGTTTGGTGTAAATAGGCTCAAATCTTAAGGCTATCTGCGGATGGGATTCCCTCGTCCAACTTTAATGGAAATCGCTCCTGCCGTAGCGGAAAGATTAGCCAGTCAGCAATAGTGGTTTTGAGCCTGGCCAAGGCGTGGAGTAGGTATCTCTTTCTATGCACCCCAATATATTTATATTGCAGTACTTTAATGAAAAAAAATATATATCGCAATCGTCCATCGAAAAATAGGTTTTATGTCCGACGAATTCCTCACTGAGTTGCGATATTAATTGTTGTTGCTAAAGCCTATACTGACAACCCTACATAGCAGTGATTACTGTGCGTAGCAGATCAATTAATAATGGTTGGCATTTAAAAGAATCTCGGCGTTGCAGGAAGGACCGAGGTCGACCAGTGGCATTCATAATAAGCTATCCCTTCGCACGAGGATACGGAACTTGTATTACGCTCTCCCCCTAAAAGGATGGGCACATCCCGAAGTGAAGGTTTAAGAGTGAACGTGTTAATTGGTTCGTTACGTTAAAGGGATTTTTGTCGCGTGTTATTTTTTTGTATTTTAAATAACATTGCCCCCAATATGTATAATTCCGGTATTCACATACACAAACAAACATACCCTAAACAACTATCTGTAGGTCATACAAATATTTTTTCTGTGCGGTAATCCAACCACCGCGCCAACCAAAAATCACATCTCAACATACTCCTTTTCAATAAAATCACTCGTGTATCTGTCAAAAATTAACGTCTCCACAACTTGATACGTTTGTCAACTTTAGCGACTTTTAAGCAAACTAGCGTCGCAAGAGTTGAAAAAACTTTAGATCGATCGTTAACATGAAACTGGTTCATCAATACTGGTCTACGTCATCTTGATTTAATAGTAGATAGACTACGATAACAGATGATATCCTGTTACTTTATTCATGGCATGTTTAAGCCTAAAATTGTATATCAATTGGGTCTAAAAAAAAAAGAGGCCGCTCCACAACGACACTGACCACAGTGAACATTCACAATCACGTCGGTCGGATGCGTCCGCGCACCGTTACTACCGTTTTTGCGATTACACGTACAGCTATTCTGTTGTTGTCTCGCTCCGACTTAGCATAATGTTTGGCGATCGATTCAATTGGTTCCGTCGGACCAAAATAAGAAGACTTAAGTGTCTATGCTTGTGTACTGTTGAGAGGTTCTTCGATCAAAGATCTATGTGCTTGGGGTAATGTCTCTCCGTCGTGATCATCATTCTAGATCTTCCAGGACCAGGACAGTCTTAGCAAATGTGAAACATACTCCATGTTTGCGACGAGAAAGTACCAAGTGGTCGATCTGCTTGGCGAGTGCAACGAGAGTTTTCATAAGTGACGAATCCTGAGATCGTCTGGCGCACCCTGGCCAGTCAGCCTCGATACCATTGTTTACTGACTAATCCTCATGACGGATTCTCATGTGACAGCTCTTCCACTACGACATAAGCGAATCCCATGTTGGGTGTTTCCTCTGGCGAGTTTGTATGGGATTTATTGTGAAGATTATGTCATAAACCATATTTTAAAAGAGTAACCATGGAGTTTCTTGCTGGTTCAAATTGTCATTCCATGGAGAAGAATCTCCATGGAATCACAATTTGAACCAGCTAAACGATTTTTAAGTGCCTTTTACGGCCTACGCGAATAAAAAAGTTTTGAGTTTGAGTTTGATTAATTTATAATTTTCGAATGTCATAGAATTTATGGGAATTTTCAGCCAGTACAACACGCAATATAATGTCTGTCTTGGAAACAGAAATATAAATCATTCAGATTTTATAGGAGTCAATTTGAAAGGGAAACAAATTAGTCATAATTCCAGCATAGTAAAGTCAACATCAACACTGAAAATTTATGAACAGTCAGATGTCAAAACTGTTAAAATTTTATGTATTGTTCACCAATTTTGAGTTTTGACTGATCGTCATTTAATTTAACTAGAATCCGCGCGCGGCTGCGCCCGCGTGGTTTGCGAACTCGTACATTTTTCCGGGATAAAAAGTATGCCTATGTGCTATTCCAGACTATAATTTATCTCTATGCCAAATTTCATCCAAATCCGTTCAGCCATTCTGGCGTGAAAGAGTAATAAAGATCCATCCATCCATCCATCCATCCTCACAAACTTTCACATTTATAATATTAGTAGGATAGGATAGGATGTTGACTGTACAAGAAATATAACTAAAAGTGAAACAACCTTGTCATTGCAGAGGGTCACTAAGTTAATTAGTAATTAGCTATAAACGGTAATCACAGACAACTTATAGAAGGGGAAATCTAGTGAAAATGTAATTTATTTTACAACATCCAATTAAAATGGTATTAAAAGTGAAGTTGTTATGAAAATAGGCAGGTGACGATATTGAAACTTGCTTTGATCTCTAGGTGAGCATGAATTTTGCTTAAAGTGTCGGATTTTTTACTTGAAAAATCACATTTGTATTCTTCAAAGGTTAGGTGCACGCGTATTGTACACCCTCATTTCACCGATGCCGTTATTAAGTCCCATAGGAGACGAGCCTGTTCTCATCTACCGGGCAATTTCAAACTCCGCTACTATTGCGAATTTTCGAGCAGACAAATCCAATAATACTGCCTGACAGCGTTCGAACCTCGGATCTCACCGCTCAGGAGTCTTGCTTGCAGCCACGAGAGCAATGCAGTCAACATTTTTTATTTATATTAAAATAAAATAAATATGCCAAACAGAAACATGAATATGATTATGAAACAGTAGGTAACAAGACAGAAATGTTTTCCCCTATGTATGCGATCGTAACATGGTTATATCCAAAAGGTTTTTGGGACAAACTTAAAATTCATGGCAGAATACATTTCTTACATTATCATGCGTGTAACGCCATATTGCGCAAGCGCAATACGTCTTGTTAAACATTTTGCATATATAACAATAAAGCTGTAAGTCAAAAGAGGAGTATAAGTAATCTGAAATTAATTTTTAGTGCGTTTAAAATATAATATCGGTTGTGGCAGCACGGCAGTTAGAGAAACATTTGGCGCATTTGGGGGGCAATTATTGTTACTAAACAAATTAATACTAAGTCAATTTTACAATAGAACAGAATGGTTTTTATTTCAAATGTTTTTTTAGTTGCGCGGTTCCAAAAAGTTGGTCCGTATAGTGAAGAACCGGCAAGAAACTCCATGAATACTTTGAGACACAGTCTCCTCGTTTATAGATGCAGTGACTTGAATCTCGACCGATGCGATCACTTGTTGAATGTGGCTCCTGGCCAAAAATCGACTGTGATAGGCTTTGTGAGTGGTAAGTCAACTGCCGGGCATGATTCCTCTAACAACCTCTCCTCATATGGAGGATCACATGACCAGCGGCGTGCGGTGCATAAAGACAAAAATACACCTACCCTACATAACTCAGATAAATATTTATTATAAGATATTTGAGGTGACAAATCACATACATCATTATTTAATCGACAAGACGACGAACCAATACCAACATGTAGTAGGTATTATAGGTACTTAGGGGTCGCGAGCGCGCAGAGTGGGGACTCTGCGCGCTCACTTAGCGACCCCCGAGAAGACGGCGACACGCTGTGGTCCGTGTCGCCGTGCACACAGCACCAGCGAGGGTAACGGGGGGACCTCTTTACAGTCTCCCCCGGGACGTGCACGAGGGGGTGGCCTCTTTACAGTCACCCCCTCCGGGAAGTGCCGTTTGGCATGGCACCGTGGTGGGCCTCGGTGCGGTCTTTTAAGAGTTCCCGAGGCCCACCATATGGTGTCGAGGCGGACCACCGTGGTGAGTTTAGCCGGTAGGAGTCCGGCACACCCCTCCGCCCCCCCCAGGCGGAGGATAGCCCATGATGGGTTCACACCACGCAAATCAAAAAAAAAAAAACTCTATGCACGTCACTGCTCATGACACCATCCAAACCAGGTGGGGACACGTTATAATAAGCATTCTAGAGCTGCGCCTTTGTAGGAGACGAACTAACGTTTTCCTTGCTCCCAACTGCACAAAACTTTGCAAATCATAACAAACAAATTACTAAAATAAAAAGTACTTTCTTCTCTGTTAGTGTGTCAGTTACGGCGCTTGTTGGTGTTCTCGTTCGTGCAATTTCGTTTGCAAATTGTACACGTAACATGTGCAAGTGGGTAGTTTTATTAATTAATTGTTAAATAATACGGTGAGAGTGATACGCATGGTGAGTTCACTACCTGATTACGTGAATTGTGTTCTTTTGCATGTATTATATGCTGTGTTGTGTTGTTGGAGCAGGCGGACAGTGCGCAGGTCCGTGGTGATTGAGACTTACGAGTTGGATGACGTAGGTTCGAAGGAGGACGCGCTGTAGTAGAAACATAACATAGCATCACGCTTGTATCCCTGAGGGGTTAAACAGAGATGTACACACATTTCGGCGATGCCGTTATGAAGCCTATTGCCATCTATCTAAGAGTCAATTTTTAACTCTGAGAAAATATTAACTAGTAGTGATAATGATTTGATTAGCGTTCATGGTCACAGATTCGACGCAATTTGAGGAATCTCTATTACCGATATGAATTATGAGATACTGGGGAAAATGTTGGCATACACCAATAAACCTCTGCGTACCCGTTGAGGAAATACAAGCTTGAAGATGCAGAAGAAAAACAATGCATCTATCGCTAATCGCCGATCGCAAGGTGCAAGATGAATTCCTTAGGAAATTAGTTTCTGTGACGCAATGCAATCAAATGCCAATCTAACATTACAACACACACTTGACCTAAATATGATTACTGTACGTTCCGAACGGTATCGGCATTCTTTGTGGCGATAACTTTAAAGTACTGTAGTAGCATTTTAGTGGCGCATTGGCTTATCGATAAGCTTTCTGCGCTACGTGTCGCGGGTACGATCCCCGCACGGAACAAATATTTGTATGATCTAAAGATAGTTGATTCGGGTCTGGTTGTGTGTGCATCTGACATGTATGTTTGTAAACTGTACCCACGACACAGGAGAGAAAGAGAGAGAAAGAGTGGGGCAAAAAAAATAATGAAATATGTATTGAATAATATAAACAATACAATCAAGCCTTATATTCCTGTACGACAGATTTCGACAGAGACAGAGACAGAGGGTTTGTACGAGTTTTCCTTGACGGCGATCGTAGTTATAGTTTAGGAAAAAACTTAAAAAAAAAACTGCCCATTACTGTCTTACTGCTGGGCAAGGGTCTCTTCTCAAAGTGAAACGGGTTAGGCCTTAGTCCACCACGCTGGCTCGGTGTGACTTGAACTACACACACGATTAAGAACTTTGTGGAGCATTCCAGGTGTTCAGGTTTCCTCACGATGTTTTCCCTTCACTGTTAACACAACTGACAATTAAATTCTGTTCCGCACGTGATTCTGAGAAGTCAGAGGTGCGGGCCGGGTTTGCGGACTATTGCATGGAAGGCAACCGTTCAACAACTAGGCTAGCAATGCCAAAAACGAAAAAAAAAAAAAACTTTAAATATTCGGAGGTACCAAAGATCAGTGATATTACCAGTAGCATTTAAATCAATAAAGTTTAAAAACATCACATTAATACAAACATCGAAATATCTATCAACAAATTAGAATATCCCATACAATTATAGAACTGCCGTAAAACCTGCCCACGCGCCGGTTTCATATTTAAATAGAAATTAAAAACAAAGTATCCGTTAATTAATACGGCCATGGCGATAACTTGGGGTCTTAATTAGGTGGTTTTTTTATGTGGTTAGTGAAGATTATGTTACTGCTTACTATGTTTTAGAGATCGCATTGTTAAGGTGAGTGAGAGAGATGGAGTGATATTGGTAGATAGCGCTGTCTCTTTTTGTAGATCGCTATCAATAGATAACATTCTTATTTTTTACTGACGAGTGAGACTAAACGAGTATGTTAGGGTAAATAATTATTAAGACCTTTTACTTTAATTTTACGTTAATTTGTGAATTAATTATGTGGACCTCTTGTTATCATATTAATAGGCTTTCATCTCATAATCTGCCCAGCCTTCTTCCAACTTTTTCCCGAGATGGCTCCCGAGTGAGGTTGAAAGCAATCCGAGAGTCAATGTAATTAGATTTACATGAAGCGATTGCCACCTCTATATATATAAAAAAAGTAACTGTAATCTCAACTGCATCTGATCGCTATTTGCATCTCTTGGTTTCGACATGAACCTTAGGGAACATTTTTAGTCGATCTCTCCCAGAGCTCTTGTGTGATTAGTCACGCGAAAGAGTCTCTATGACCTTTTTAAAACAACCGTCATCCAGTGTCTTAAGCAAGAAGTTTTAGTACCACAGCTTTCTAGATGCTTCTATTTACTAAGAATTCGTGATGGGCAGCCTGTCAAGACTAATAAAGAGGCATTTGCCAAAATTAGTTCACTGAAAAATCTGTCCAATTTTACTTCGTTTGGCGATTCGTCGCGGTTTTTCGTCAATCATGACATTTTCACTAACATACACCACAATGCAGCGGTGACGGGTTGACGAGGAGACAGGTTTCGTTTTCGTTACCTCATTTTACAGCTAGTGAGACACTAACTTGTTCAGATTTTGCTTTGGTAATCTTTTGAGAGTTTCTAGCTAACTTGCAATGCTGCTTACAAGTTAAACACGACTTTACCGAATGTTGCTCAAAAAATAACAGACATACCGAATAAGGCAGTGGTCTCTATTGAGTGCAATGCCCTACAGCATAGCCATCTGCTTTAGTACACAAACGTGACGATGATCTCTGAGAAAACTCATCCTTAAAACGTCGGGCATAGTTCAGTTGGTGCCATCAGCGTTAACATATACTGAGCATTGCAGCCTGTCCCTGAGCGAGTTATTTAAAAGAATTTCGCACTACTGCCGCAAAATACACCTGCAATCTAAACAACTTTAATTACACCAACCGGCCAAGATAGAGCAAGCATCCATCTCATTACCATCACATCTAAAAACACAGGCCGTGCCCACATTCCGGGCAGCTTGCAAAACAAACAAGTTGCATTTATGTGCCTTAAATGGTGTTAGCACATGTCCTCCCGTCCAGTGTAATAGTGCTTACAGAATTTATCGATATTAATGGTCGATATTATTGGTCAATATCTAATGTTGGTCAGGAGTTTGATGCAAAAGAGAAGCATTATAAATCCAAATTTGCTTCCTTTAAATTAAGCAGATGGCAGAATACCAATTAAGCAGCTACAACTTGCTAGCTTCAAATAAAATAAATATAGGGATATAACATCCACCCCTAGTCACGAAATCCCAAGAACTATAAAGCTTGCAAGGTTTATATTTGCAGTGGGCTGTATTACTGGTGAGAGATTTTACGATGACGAGCATGCTTACTCTACGCGAACCCTATTTCAGAGAGTCAACATCCAGTAGAAGATTGTAATAAGCAAGCTGTTTATTTATTTTGATTGCATCATCTTCTAAAAGAACTAGGAGATTTTGATTCCCAACCAATTCACTCCAAGTTTCGATCTTATGTGTAATATGCGAATCTGCAAGCACCATAAGACACATTCTGTCGAAACTAGAGCCTCGACAGATGGCCGGTTGTATAACAAGCCAGTGAGATTGTAAAACTGTAACTTTATGCCAACAAGTGAAGCGGAGAGGAATGAGGAAAGACTGCCGGCTTAGGTGTTGGGTTACTTTTGTGATAGTTGCTTGTTTACTTCCAGGGCGGGATGCAGGAACAATGAAGTGTGTCGGGATGTACAGTTAGGCTTCATAAGGGTCGTAAGAATTTAATCTCCTACATTTATGGCTCTATGGATTGCCTACAGCATGAACGCTAAGTTATGTAGCGATCATAAAATAATATTTTATATTCATAAAACCACTCGGATCATCGTTAAACAATATGAATGACCACAGAATTGAAGCGATATGAATAACGGTTACTGGAGCACAGTTTACAAAAGCCAATACAATAGAACTCCTAAGTAATTATTTCGAAGAGTCGATTTCGCACTTAAATCTTTGTTCGGAGTCTAAGGTAGCACTAATATATTTTGTTCCAGTCTAAAAATTAAGTCTCGAGGAAGAAATTACACGATTCGACTCAATGCTGAAACTAATGGACATGAAAACGCAAAGTTTGCGAGGTGAGATTTACAAAAGAGATTTCTAACAATTATGAAAGCATTACTTAGATCGAGACAAGACTAAAAGCAAAATAACATCACGGTGTATTAAAAACTAATACTGATACGATCAGAGAGATAGCAATCGAAACAAATTCAAATACAGCCGAGTTGTTGGTTACAGACATCACAACCTATCATTTGGAAGTCCAAACGAAAAAACTTTTGCAAAAACGAACACAACACATGGCCTGAACGACCTTTGAAATTCCATTGGTGATAAAACTCCAGACAGAAATAAACCTTAAGTTGAAGAAGTTAAAGTTGAAGTTGCAGTAGAGGGTGTAATGTTTTATGATGTTATGGTTAAGTAAGGAAGAAAGGTTGTACAAAAAGAGGAAGAGATTTGTGAAGCGGTACCCCAACGACCTTGGGTTACTGTAGGCCGCGTATCGGCTGTTGCTCTGCGCCTTAGAGCCGGTTCTGTTTTTGTGGAACAACTTTTGGGTCGAGTTTGATCGATGGGTTTTTGGGGTACTCGATTTGAAGTGGTATTCATTATGTTTGGGATACATTTCGTCTATAGCGAATGTGGAATTTCTTTTACATGTTATGCATTGTTTCGGAATGAAAACGTTTAAAGAATTTACCTGATAACGAAGTGTTTTTTTAGAACATAACACATAACATAGCGTCACGCCTGTATTCCCCGAAAGGATTGTGTATATATGTATTCCCAGAGGTATACTATATGTACACCCACATTTCATCGATGCCGTTTTAATGAGTCCCATAGGGTGCGAGCCTATTGCCATCTACCGGGCACATTTCCAGACTCCGTGCTGCTACTGAGAATTTCCATACAGAACAACCCAATAACACTTTTACCCGACCTGGGAATCGAACCCAGGACCTCAGATTTAACAGTCGCGCTTGCGAACACTAGATCAATGATGCAGTCTTGGTGGAAGTGTTCCTTATAATATATATATATTTTCGTACTTCTATAATCCTACTAATCACGCCAAAACGGCTGAACGGATCTGGATGAAATTTGGCACCGAGATAGATTATAGTCTGGAACAGCACATAGGCTACTTTTTATCCCGGAAAAATATACGGCATCGTAAACCACGCGATCGAAGCTGCGGTCGGAAGCTAGTATTGTATATTGATATACGAAATCTGGTTCATTATGTCGTATGATCTGACACTTTCGCAAATCGCGTAATTATTGAAGTGTTAAAGACCGACATGTACCGTGGTATGGTACACTTACTGTTACTAAGACCATATTCATATTGCTTCAAAGCTCAATTTCAACTTACGGTACAATGTACGTTAGTACAACTCATGGCGATACCGTTTGGAGGTCTACTTACCCTCTTAGTGATATAATTCATAAACTACATGCATCTACTTTCTATCAAATTATGTCTTAAAACCATAAACGCTCGTTAATGTCTTTGGCTGAACTTGTAGCTGATTTCTGATAAAATTACTTTAAAGATAGACCTTTTCTTAGTCAACCATGCTTGGCAGGCGGTTGTAAATGCAGCAGGAATTGTTAAATACACCATCATCATTTTGCTCACGCATCTTACATGATTCTTTAGTCCCTATCAAGGACAAATCATTGGCCTGTGCTGTGCCAGTAACTTCAAACATACTAGATTTAGATCCCCATCTTTCTTAGTAACACCCTAAGATATGTCGACTTTTAGCTACTGTTGCTTCATATATTTTGAGTCTGTCTGGTTTTTCTTTTGTCGCTATTTGCAATGGTTTTGCAAACACATATCTCACATCTCCAACCACTTTGTCCATCAAAAGAAGGGTGGTCACTTAGCATTTATTATTTAAATCTTTATTGTTTTTTTCACCATGTATCATTGACTTTATAATGAAATTTGATAATATTTTAGTCAAAAACTTTCGTTTTCCACCAGTATTCGACTCGGCACACTTATTCCTCTGCCCTGTACCACGCCTCGTTTGTCCAGTTCGTCGCATCTATGCAATTATTAACTTTTACTTTCTTTCGTTATTTTTTTTCTTGGTGTTTCGATGCAAATGCGGTGTGTGAAAGTTCCGGGATGGTAGGCGGTGAAATTTATCTCTAAAGTTTGATAACAATCTTATGTTAATAATAACGTGTTTAGTTAATTCTTTAAATCAAGTTTTGTTGATCAATATGGAGAACGACCTTGCGGCGTTGAGAACGACGTTGCGACTTGGCAATACGATTCTCACAGTAGAAGTCGCATGTTACGAAATCCACTAAAAGAGGTTGTTTTTTTCTGAGACGAAATAGCTTAGGAAGAAAATGCACGCATCATAATTTAATTCCTATTGTAAAACTTGATATACGAACAGCTATAGTAAAGGTCACAGTTAAACAGTGGATTAAATAGATTAACATAGATGCATCGAGTGTCAAGTTCAACACGATGCATCGTGCATTCATTACTTTTTGAACTTAGAGAATGCAATGACATTTCACGTCGCATCTTTAATTTAAATAGCTGCTACAGAACAATATGAAATATTATCGGTAGTTTTGAAATTGGTCGGTTTTATAGCATCAATTATTTATTCTGTAATAACATTAACAAAGCTTTCATTGTTTCTCCACTTCATATTTTCTCGAAGTGAGACTAACAAAGTGTTAATTCAATTTTAACCTGTTGCTGCTTATTAACATTTACTTACGAAGTAATGCTCAGCCCTAGTCACGCCATCCAATTCATTTTAACACTTTTCTATACAGGCTTTTTTACCATCTACATAAAATACAGCTATATCTTGTCGGGTCAGTATTATAACCGTGAATCGCCACGTTCACCGAAATTGTATAATTACACAATTAGAGCGTAAACGTTACCGGTGTATGCATGTAACTGAATTGTAATTTTGATAATGATTACCTTGGTATAGGTTAGAAGAATAAAATAATGCATATATGATGTGTTGTCCGAGGTTATTGACTTCTAGCAGTATATAATGTAGATTCGGATGCATATAAAGGTTTTCATTTATTAGGTTTAATTCTATGACGACTGAGAACACCCAGTAAACTTGGAACACAAAAATGTAAAACGAAAGCAGATGACTGGTTCAAGTGTTGAGGGCATACCAAGTGTTGCCATATGTTAAGTTTTGGCTTCCACTTGAAACCTTTTTATCGTAAGAGGAGCAAATACTATAGATTAAGATCTAGAAAAGCAAAGATTGAAATGTGCTGTACCTTTCAATCTTTGCTTTAAATATCTCACTCAGTATTATTGTAATAACAAAATGTGTTCATACTCAAAGGTTTCCGAAAGCTTAAAGTTGTCAATCTCACCGCCAGATCCGAAAGCCAATTCAATTGCAAACAATCACATAGAACTTAGTTGTTGCCCTTTTGAAATATTAATAGAAATTCAAGAAACCTACACGATAAGGCACACAATCATTTTTACTGCGAACGCAGAAACGATAGACGTGATAAGTGAGACCTTTAACACTGCAGACATCACACAGATAAAGACAGAAGTTTCACTTAAAACAACGAACGATAAAAACATTCATACACACGCAGATGACAAACGAAGCCAAAGCATCGCTAAAGCGAGTCGACCCGTGATTGCAGAGCTTCAAAACTACCATAGTCACTATTTATGAATCTCTTATCGCTTGTTACCAATAGTGAGTCTTTTGTGCTTTCTTATTTTATGGCCCAGGTCCCAATTTAGTCCCAACTGGTTGCAGTATCTCACAATACGAGCAGTAAATACCGATAAACAATGCACTTTAATGAAGTGAAATCTCTTAAACATGCCACATTAGTCGTATTTGATACGTTGAGTGAAACCTTATGGGTGGCATAAATCGTTTAAGAAAGTAGCCCAGGCTGTGAAAATGAACTGAAGGTATGAAAAATATTTATCCGATCTAACTTTACGATTATTTTCCCGTGAATCTAGCTTATTCGAATCGTGAAAATAGCTTCTTCGAATCGTTAAATTTCACGCCGAAGAGATAACAACTAACTTTTTTGTTAGTGTTTTTGTATTCAGGCTAACTGTAAGCTAAACTTTCTTCTACTTAAAGCTAAAGAACACGTTAATTTGTCTTTCAAAACAAATAGAGATGGCAGTACGTGGGTGCGTATTAGGGCATGCATTTCGAAATTTCGAAATTTCATAAATTCGAAATTTCGGACCATATTTGCATGTAATTTAATTTCGAAATTGAAACCCCTAGTTTCGAAATTTCGAAATAATAAATTTTAAATTTGATTATTTTTGTTTGAAAGAGTATCAAACATACATCCTCACAAATAATGACTTATAAGCTAATTTATGATACCTTGGGCACAGATAATATAATATTACCCTTGAGTTAAATTATTGCAATTTTCGGAAATTTCTTTTTTTTAATATCTCTGACTGATAATGTAGTCACACCGAAGGTGATTGGGCTCGGGAAGTCGAGCGAGCCTGCGATGTTTTACCAGAAATGGGGGCAATTACCATTTGCCCCCAAGATGTAGCCCGTGCAGTCCGTCCGTTCCCCAACTGGAAGTCTCCAGGGCCGCACGGGCTGCACAACTTCTGGATTAAATGGTTTCAAGGGTCGCACGCTCGCTGTGCGGCTCAGTACCAGGTTGCTTTGGAGTCTGGTTCGCTACCCGAGTTCCTAACGACAGGAAGAAATATATATACATATATCCAAGAATTATAGACCGATCACTTGTCTACCGACGGTCTATAAAGTTCTTACATCCATTTTGAGAGCTAAAATATACAATCATATAGAGACTAACGCCATCATGTCTGTCTCTCAAAATGGATGTCGGAACGGGTCCCGCGGTACTAAGGAGCTGCTCCTCATTGATATGGCCATTAGCCAACAGGTTCGTCGTTCCCGAAAGGATCTTTCGACATGTTGGATAGATTACAAGAAGGCCTATGACTCGGTGCCACATACATGGCTCATAAGGGTGCTGGAATTGTATAAAGTAGATACAACACTACGCACCTTCCTGATGTCATGTATGGGGCAATGGAGGACGGTCCTTCGATATCCAGGATGTCGAAATATCCAGAGGAATAGCGAGCCGATAAGGATCGAGCGAGGAATATTTCAGGGCGATAGTTTGAGTCCGCTTTGGTTCTGCCTGGCCCTGAATCCCCTAAGCACACTGCTGTAGGGTTCAGGTATAGGCTATCGGCTGAGGAGAGGTGGTCAGATTATATCTCACCTCCTTTACATGGATGACCTAAAACTCTTTGCGCCCAACAATTTGCAACTGATGGAGCTACTGAAAGTAACAGAAACCTTCAGTAGCGCCATCAGGATGGATTTTGGTGTGGACAAATGTGCGGTCATGCATGTAAAGCGAGGGGAGATTGTGGAATCCGTGGGAACCCAACTCTCGGATTCCATAAACCTTCGAACCCTCTCCGCAGCCGAAACCTATAAGTATTTGGGTATGTCGGAAGCACTGGGCATCAATGTTACTGACATGAAGCAATCGTTGAAGGAGCGCTTCTTTGGCCGTCTGAAGAAAGTATTTAATTGTCTTTTATCAGGCGGAAATAAGGTGCGCGCCTTCAACGGTTGGGTCATGCCGGTTTTGATGTACTCTTTCGGCATACTCAAATGGACTGAGACCGAACTCGATGCCCTGGATAGGAGGGTCCGTACGCTGCTGACTGCATATCGAATGCATCACCCACGATCATCGGTAATGAGACTGTATATCCCGCGAAAGTGCGGAGGTCGAGGCTTCTTAAACGCTAAGACCCTCCACAATCGCGAGATATGCAGTCTCAGGGAATATTTCCTACAAGACGACGTGGGGATGCATAGAGATGTGGTTGCGGTAGACAAGGGCCTCACCCCGCTCTCCTTGGCTAAAGAGAACTGGCGCAAACCTGTAGTGCTTGACACTAATGATCGCATGGAGGTATGGCAGAGTAAGAAGCTTCACGGACGCTTTTTCCGGGCCCTACCCGATGTACCCGATGTAGATTTATCAGCGTCCGTAGCCTGGCTGCGTTTCGGTGACCTCTTTGGGGAAACAGAAGGTTTTGTCTGTGCAATTATGGACGAAGTTATGATGACGAACAATTACCGGAGATTTATTGTGAAAGACGGTACGGTTGACATATGTCGGGCATGCCACCGTCCGGGAGAATCCATCAGACATATTATCTCCGGGTGTTCTCGTCTAGCTAACGAAGAATACTTGCATAGGCATAATCTCGTAGCCAGGATTATCCACAAACAACTTGCTCTGAAATACAGCCTTATGGAATCGGATGTGCCGTACTATAGGTATGTGCCCGACCCAGTTCTCGAAAATGGACATATCACACTGTACTGGGATCGATCCATCATCACTGACAGGACTATTGTAGCCAATAAGTCTGATATAGTGGTGGTGGATCGACTAGAGCGGCGCGCAATGATCGTTGACATAACAGTCCCGCATGACGGGAACCTCGTGAAAGCCGAGAAAGATAAACAAATCAAGTATCTTGACTTGGCTCGCGAGATTGTCGACATGTGGGATGTGGACTCAGCGATCATTGTGCCGATAGTCGTTTCAGCCAATGGCTTGATAGCCAAAAGCCTCCACCAACACCTGAAGAGGCTCTCGTTGGACGGCTAGGTCAAGGGTCTGATTCAGAGAACGGTACTTCTTGACACGGCTCGCATTGTTAGGAGGTTCCTCTCTCTGGAGCTCTGACCGCCGGTAACTTGGACCCTGTTCCAGATACCGGTGGGCTACTATTTTTTATATTTTTAAATGTTTTTAAATTTTTATACTAATATTTAAAAATGTAATTTATATGTGTGTTTAAGAAAATAAAGAGAATAATAATAAAAACATAAACAAAAAAATTAATGTTAAAATTGTAATTCGAAAAGGATAATTTTTGTTTTTGAAGCTTTTTTCAGCAATTTCTTAAAATAAGGTTCTCGACTATGAAGTTATTATATACAAAATTAAACTCTTTTTCGAGTCCTTTTTATTTCGAAAGTATATTATTATCTTTTGTACTTAAAAAGTTATTCCAATTTTAAAAGTGTGATACTTAGTTTTGTAGGCCAGTGTAAATGTTATTAGATCCACATATACAATACAACATGTAATATGTTTCATCACTTAGATACTTTTCTCACCAATTTGCGTTGTCGCGTTGGGTCGACGCGGGAACGAAATATACGGCAGAAAACTTATTGGTTTCAGTTTTGTTACGCTAGGCTAAGCTTTTTTAACATTTTCAATTAAATTAAAAGTAATAATCTGATTATCGAATTTTTATTAATGAAGATTGCCCACAACTTCGAAATTTCGAAATTTCGAAGTTTATAAGACCGATTTCAGAAGCCAATTTCGAAACTGGAAATATATGAAACTGCATGCCCTAGTGCGTATTATTCACTGATAATAAATACCTTTTGTAGAAAATTACACTAAAGGCAATATGCAAATTCCGTTTTTATTAGGAAATTGAAAGCGAAACACTCCATATTTACAAAACTAATAATGACAAAGATGAAACGTTACTAAGAACTCATTTCAAATAGAAGTGAGATGTTAAATTTTTGACAATTAAGACACACTTTTATCCAATTGTGCGAATAGAAATCTAATCTCCACCATAATCGGCAACTTATACAACACATACAACGTTAGGAGTTTAAAGATTGCAACAGCACAAAGACTATAAGTCTCTAGGTTATCGTTGACAATCATCAGAATAGTACATTTCCTTCAATCCAGAGAAACCTGCTTTGAATGCTAAGCAGTTGACATAGCATGTCTCGTTACAATTTAAATAGACAAAACATGACAATTTCAAAAAAATCTAGTTTCTATTTCATGACCGAGATAAAATCGTTGTACAAAGGGTTTAAAACAATTTTGTAACTGCTTGTCTCATGCCATCTCATGTTGCGTCAGTTGATACAGAAATGTAGCTTGAATACTAAGTGAAGCCTCCGCTGTTGTTGAATATTTCATACCGTGGACCTTTTGCAAGTGATGCATCTTATGCAACAGATTATTAAGATCATTCGGTTAAGCCAAAATAATTGGTTTTGTATATCAGCGTACATAATTATAAGCAGAGTGTAATTATTTTGATTTCCCAATGCTCAATTCAAGTGGCAATTAGAGTCGATTCGATAAAACAAATATTGCTTGAAGCTGTGCTAAAATGGCAATTAAAAATAGATTGAATAATAAACAATTTTGTATAATTGAATCCGTGATAACCATGAGGTTATCGGCGCAATAAACTAACAAATTAGGGGTATCACACAAAAGTTAATTTTATGCCAGTTGTATCAGCTGTGTTCGGACACAATTTTTATTATTCTTCGGATGGAATACAACGTTTCAGGCAATTGAAAGAGTGATAACTTATAATTAAGTTCATGTCTAACAGTAATAATCGCAATCACAGAAAGAAGAGTTATCAAGCAAGATTACAAAACAGTCAATTAACTGTGAAATAACAAAACTGAAATAACAGACGAAGGCTGGACAGCGAAAGGGAGCGATGGTGTGAAATAATCATAGCGTCTATACAGCCATGGAATCGTAAATGGCACAGTGACCATTACGGTAGCATTTTGTAACGGACCGTCAGATTTTTTGTCAGATTAAAATTGTACATACAATACATCGTGATTATGTTCTGTCTACTAAATTATGCCAGATACCGAGAACTGGTTCCACAGAATATTATTTTGTGTTGCACAGAAGCTGATGAAAAGTTGCCACTGTCATAAGTCATTCATATCAAATGATATAATGTATTAGAATGCAATTGGCTTGCGTAACGCAATGGATGGACAATATATCAAGGAAATTAATACAATCGATAGAATATTTGACAGTACAAATCTATCAATGATGAAAGCAGACAAAAAGTACCTTGATGGAAATGTGTGTGTGAGAAGTAATATAAAAAATATAATAGCACTTAATAAGATCATTCAATCGACAATAACTAAACAAACGCATAAAGAGTTCAACAGTACATTTTTCAAAAGAAAATGTTCGGTAATATCAAATTCATATTTGATCTACGCTAATGACGTTAAAATAACTATAGTGAATGTTAATTTTCGCCGTGTACGGTTGTACGAGTTCGTTGCCCTTCGGCGCCATATTTGACCATAGACTATGGAGTAGTGTTGTCGGTTAACAGAGCATGACCATAAATTACAAAAGCCTCCTATTTGCTTGTTAGTCAGTTTTGTGACGCATCACTGAGTTTTTATTTTGCATTCACTGATTTTGTTTTAGATGTTCAATTGGTTTAGACGTGTTTGTTCTATGCTTTATACTTTTTCTTTGTGTAACGCTGCCTTTTCTGAATGGAAAGTAGTAGCCAGTGTAGGATTTGCTTTCAGAGCAACAATTTGAGCATCTATTTAAACAAGAGTTACTGACTCGACACAGTTTTCTCACAACACAATAGAGCAAGGTTAAAAATAATACCTCTCTCATAATTATGAAGTCTGCAAATTATGATACCGTCAAAGCGATTGTTATTTACAACTTATTTCTGCAAGCCACACACCATAGCTGCAATGTTTTTGTGAAACTATATAAGTAAGTAGTGAGCAAGAACTGCAACCGCAATATATATTTTAAGACTTTTTACAAGATTTTCATAAGAAATAACACGTTTTGAAACAAGATCGTATCAAAGAACTGTAGCCATTTTGATTTCAATGTAATTGATGGACAACCTGATACACAAATTCAATATAAGAATTGTGTAATGTTGTCTAGAAAGGAATCTGTAAAACAAATTAATATGCAAACATAATTATACTGAGGTGTTAAACTTAATCAACTTAATCGTACTGTCAATAAATAATAAACTATTTTGATGATATAATCGTCTGGGGTTTTTCTTTCATTGATATAATCAATAGAATTGATTTCAAATTGTTGAGTCTTTTCAAAGAATTCTTAGTCTTTATTTATAGACTTTCGGATGCGAAAAAAGACTAAATCAACAATAATTAACAACGTAGTTTAAATATTGAGATTCGAACGATCAAGGTGATTACATACTAGAATTTTGACATTCGACCTCCAGATAACCCGAGACGATAATGTCAAAGCAATTTCTCTGGAATTATAACTATAGCGTATGATAAGAACCGGTCCGAAGATGAAACCTTCGAGAACAACCGAGGCGAATTTTTAACATATCCAATTGAATTTTCAAACAACTTTGATGGACAGTTTATTAATTTGTTTTAGATTGAATAAGCAACATAATTCGGGGAATTAAATGTGGTGTTAGTTAATTTTAATACAAAAATGTTTTTTCCTTTATCATAAGTGTATTATAATACTAAAAACACATTAATGTGCGTATTATATTCTATTCTCAGAACAGATTTCAGAATTGGCAACTTCGTGTTCAAGAAAAGAAGTATATAAATTGAAATGTGAGATTGTTTCTTAAAGATTGAATTAAATAAATCAAACGTAAAGAGACTTTAATAAACAACTGCCGATATCAATAACATCCTACACTGTTTAAATATTTTCAATCTTAACAATGAGAACATTCCTACTAGCGATAAAGTTCTGATAACGATAACATTGTGGAATCAGCACTTACAATTCATTGAGGCTAAGATGCTATTAAGAATCCACCACTGGAGAACATGTTGCGTCTGAATAAACAGTCAAAATGAACGGTCATGGGGGAATATCAACATCATCAATACTCTTCTCAAAGAGATACGTCATAGAACATAATTTAATCCCTACTAGGATACTGCAAGAATGACTGACATATTCTCAACAAAAAAAAGAAATCAGCCGCAAATCACACAGTGCCATTATAAAATTTACTGTTCTTCTTATTATTAGATTAAGCGTTTTTGTAATTATAATAATCTTTTGACGTGTTTTTTTTTAATTCGATTGGGCCTCTTTTGGCTCTTTTAAAACGTCTAAGACTATAGTTCTATGAAGAAGATACCAGCAAGCAACCCCATGGTACAGGATACCATGATTAATTAATAAGTTCAACGTTTATCTAAATCTTCTCACTACTTGTCCGTTACAACGCGGGAAGCTGTGCCAACAATAATTGCGTTAACATGACCGAATGCTATATTTAGCATCGATTAGGAACACGACTGCAAGATTAGGTTCACGATCTGAACTGAGCGTGAATTTGAAAGACAAGATAATGTTTGGAAGGAGCTGAACCTATTTCTAATCTATAAATTTACTAGCGATCTTAGATTCACGAGAGTAAATATAGGTTCTAATAATATTGGAAAACTCATCTCTATGCTCAGTGTATCCATATTTCAAGTATCGTGCGTGATCTGTCAATACAAATCAAGATATGTCTGGATCATGAGTATGCAGGGTTTGCCCATAGCTTACCAGCTCCAGTACTACCTTTTACATTTCCAAGTTATATAGGATTATGACCATTACCAATTACCATATCAAATGATTTCACTGGGTCATCGTCTGTAGTTCAACTATAAATCAAATTTAAATCGCCATTGCGCTACGGTTTACTTCTCATTCATGCGATTAATATGTTATTTCTTTGAATATTAATTTGAGCTTACGAATAGAGGTGTGAAGTTAGAAGGCAATTTTTTGTTGGTTCTTTTGTTCGTGTAATATCTTTAATAGAAATGTTCATGCCGCAATTTGTACATTCTATGACAGGGGGATACTAAACTCGCGGTCAAATTTTTCTGATCATAATTTATAATTTTGCAAGAAATCTCTGATACAAAGAATTAGATTTAAATCATTTGAAATATTAGCTAACATACCTACACATTTAGGCATTAACTTATACACCAGAACATCCAGATTTCGAAACAAATTCACGATGTACGGTGAACTTTAGATTAAAATTCTAAATTATAGATCTATAATGTATTTTAATATCACGTAAATGTGTAAATAGATTTAAATTATACATAGTATGTATGTATTTTGAAATCAAAGACATTCAATTTACATGTTTAAAATTGTTTACAACTTTATATAGCATGTTATTAACATGCGAATAGACAAGAAAATTCTAAAGGTCACATATTTATGGTCACTTTTATACATTTCACACAAATGTAATGGCTTCATATATTATAATACTGCATGTATGATGAAGTAAAGGCTGTATGACATATTGTAAAGGACTGAGCGTGTGGTTCTCAACATTTTAGGATCCGAAAATATATTATATACTGCTTTGAACGAGTATTTATTTAGATAGAATTTATTGCCAGAAAAGAGACAACTATAACGCTAGGTTTAACTCATTAGAAATAAATACACATTACATAGTAAATAACACTTTGTAATAAACAGGGAGGAGAGTTGCAATCATACTAATATCTCTTACCAAACGCTTTGATAAAACCAAAAATTTTTATGCTTTTGTTTTTATTTATATGAAATTTTGGTGCGTTTGGCAGCCCCTTGGCTGATGGTAAGTGATGAAGCTGACAAGGATGAAGCTGACAAGGATGAACCACATCAACTCTAATAATTCCTTTAAAATTCCTAGATTCCACGAATCAGGAAAAAAACACATGACGGCAGAGAATTCCATTCTTTGACCGTCCGTATAAGAACCGAAGCAGCAAAACGCTTCAATCACCGCTTCAAGTACCGTATCATACGTGATATCCTAAGCAACCTTAAGCTTATGTTCAGCCAGATATAAATCAGCACCAAGAACCAACAACAGTGACAAAATCAGTCCAACATTGAGAACCGCTCCCATCATAATTAATCGCCAACGAAATCATAAGTGCGTTCCATTACTCGCTATACACTGCGGCTTATTACTGAGGATGTATTATGAAAGGCAGTGGGCGGTGTATTCGCTTATCTGGCCGTGCTCGAAGCTAATACAAACACCCACGGGCAGCATGAAATATGGCTTGAGGTACTTCATAGGTCAGACAGCTTGGAGTATTTGATTGGGATGTATGTTTTAAGCAATTAAGAATTTACAGTGATATTAATGAATACACTGAAAATTATGAAATAATGAAGTATTCAATACAAATTGGTTCAGTTGGGGTAGTGGCTAAGTGATTAGCTTTCTGCGCTGGGTGCAGCGGATTCGATTCCCGCACGGAATAAATATTTAAAACAAACATTATGATCTACAGATAGTTGTTTCGGGTCTGGCTATGTGTGCATGTGACATGTATCTTTGTGATATTGTACACACGATACATGCGGAAAAAATAAGGTTTTTGTACGGGGTAAGAAATAAAAAAAAAATAACTTGGTGTTTTCAATGATGAATTGGCAAAACGTTAAAGTAAAGCTCATACAAATATTAGTCCCGTCCGGGAATCAAACGAGCGACACGTAGCGCAGAAAGCTAATCGCTTAGCCACTGCGCCAACCATGTCTAAGTTACGAAGCAGTAAGAAAAACAGTATGATTTTCAGTTGGTTTTTACCAGTTTTTACGATGTTCACGAAGTTAAAGAAACGTTCAGTAGATAGTAAATGAGATTTGAATCTATTGATAATCGCTACCTATTATCTAACATTACATAACATAGCATCACGCCTGTATTCCCAAAGGGTTAAGCAGAGGAATACTATTGTACACCCACATTTCGCCGATGCTGTTATTGAGTCCCATGTGATAGGGGGCGAGCCTATTGCCATCTACCGGGAACATTTAGATGGTTAGCAGTCCACAACTGCGCGTTTCTCTAGAAACTTTCTGCCTCGCACAACAAAACTGTGGAATGAACTGTCGCCTGTGGTATTTCCGGACCAATACGACCTTCAAACCTTCAACAAAAGAGCGTACTCCTTTTTAAAAGGCCGGCAACGCACTTGTGACTCCTCTGGAGTTGCGGGTGTCCATGGGCGACGGTAATCGCTTACCATCAGGCGATTCGTAGGCTCGTTTGACGCCTATCACATAAAAAAAACGGTTCCAGACTCCGTGCTAAGAATTTCCATACAGACCGACCCGGGAATCGAACTCAGGACCTCACGTAGCAGTCGCGCTTGCGACAACTAGACCAAAGAGGCAGTATTCTCTATTAACCTTTATATTCGATGTAAGAAAGCTATAAACTAGAGGTTTCATCGTCACATATCCTAACATATACCGAGTCACATTTTCTAAACGGCAACGCTAGACCTAGCCGTTATTCCGATACAGAAACAAAGATAAACAACTATAGCGTAGGAAGCGAAACTTCTCTAATATGGAGATAGCAAGATAAATAATCGTAAAATCCTTGAAATACAACTAAAAATACACAGAAGTATCTATGTGTCATCATAAGAGAGGGGGAAATAAGGTAGTAGAACAACGGCAGCCTTATTACGTAAAAAAGCGACAGCAACACGACAGCCACGCGACAGCAATTTCACTGTCAGTCAATACATTATATGACACAAAAATGACGTTTGACAGAAGTTATTGCGCGATCTACGTCTGTCGCTACATCGGTAATTAGGCTGCGGGTCTACCACACAACGCCGGTGACAATGAAGACCAATTCTGGCAACGAAATGAAAGACGAAATTAAGAGCCTTCAATTGTAGACCACAAATATTTTTCCTGTTCCAAATTGAACAAAATTAAATAAACAAAACCACAAAACCAAAAATAAATGAAACAATTCCAAAGAATTCGATTAATGGATTTACATAAGCGGTAATTATTAATGCAAAAACAATATTAGGGACATAATACACAGAGCAACTGTCACGATGCTTTTATGTAATACGGCTGCAGTCTGGATTTAGGCATGTGAATATTCGTATTCATGAACGCACTCACCACACGACGTGAAAGACAAAGAACATATAAAAAGAGATGGAAAGAGAGTAGAACTCATCGCTGCAGTGAGACAATTATTTTCATTCCAGAGGATGATCATGTTCAGTCTTGTAAGCTGTTGTGATTAAAGTGAACATTTTTACTAATATTATTAAGAGGTGAAATTTGTTTGTTTGTATGTAGGGGGTAATCTCCGGAACTAATGATCCGATTCTAAAAATTCTTTCATTGATAGAAAGCTACATTATCCCAGAGTGATTGACGACACGGTTGGCGTAGTGGTTGAGAGATCGACTGCTAAGCTGCGTGTCGCGGGTTCGATTACCGCACGGAACTAATATTTGTATGATCTACAGATATTTGTTTCGGGTCTGGGTCTTCGTGTATGTGAATACACACCGTGCCTCGGAAAGCACGTAAAGCCGTTGGTCCTGCGCCTGATCTCTCTCCGGTCATGTCGGATTGCCGTCCCATCGGACTATGAGAGTGAAGGAACAGAGAGAGCACCTGTGTTAGCGCATATACTTGTACTCTATAATATCTCCTGTGTAGTTGGCTAATCTCCGGTGAGATTGGTCGCCGTGACCGAAATCGGTCAGGAGGACATTATTATATTATCCCAGAGTGCTTACAGGACCTATTTTTTATATGTCGGTCACGTGAAATCGCGGGCAGAAGTTAGTAAAAATATAAACTAAAAACTAAATCTAGAACCGCGACAGCCCTTACAAAATATGAACCTAGTGTCTCAATCACGGCAAAGCGTCCGTAAAACTGGATGTTACAGACAAGTGTTACGTAATACCAGCATACGTGAGCGATTGAGCAACTTTCTTTCTTAATGATTTTATTAACGTCGCCTAGGATTAGAGGTCGAATACATTTGCTTATATTAATCATTAAGTGTTTCCGATTATCAGGCGCCTGCGCCTTGTTTTTTGCAAATTTTAGTTTGTTTATGCCAATTTTTAATAGTCTTAAGAAGAAATATTCGGGCATGCTTATTTAAATAAGATGTTTTCTAAGAAATAGATAAGCTTTTAACTATTTTAATAAAGAGGAATTTGATACAGTATCTCAATCTTGAGATGAGGAATTTGACATCATTAAGCCTAATATAACATAATATACCATCACGCTTGTACCCCCGTAGGTATTATAATGCACCCACATTTCGCTGATGCTGTTATTAAATCCCATGTAATAGGGGGCGAGGCTATTGCCATCTACCGGACACAGTTCAAACGCCGTGCTGCTATTGAGAATTTCTATATACAAGAACCGACCAGGGAATCGAATTTAGACCCTCACCTTGCGACCACTAGACCTATGACGTAGTTTAATCTTCCCTAATCTTACTTAATATTATGTGAAATGTGAAAGTGTGTGAGGATGGATGGATGGATCTTTGTTACTCTTTCACGCCAGAACGGCTGAACGGATCCGGATGAAATTTGGCACAGAGATAGATTATAGTCTAGAATAGCACACAGGCTACTTTTTATCCTGGAAAATTTACGGGTTCGTAAACCATGCGGGCGAAGCCGCGAGCGGAAGCTAGTATGTTGTAAACAAAATCAAAATGACAATATGCAGACTTTACACATGTTTTAATCCTTGCACAACAGATTACACAAAGCAATGTGTTAAACATACTTTGAATTATTTGTTTCTCAACTGTCGCGACCTGTTGCGATACAGTCGCGCGATTAATTATGTTTATTCATATTTATAAACGCAATATCCTTTTGTCTGGTGAAACTCTAGCTAATGAGCCTATATTGACTCTATTTTAGATGACCTTTGTTAATTACTAGGTTAGATTTTTACTCAATAGAGAAAATTAAGTCGTGTTTCAAAATTGGCTCATTAGTGTTGATGACATCAAGACATTTTCATTATTGTCATTAATATATTAATGATCTGAGTGCTGGGACTGCAAGCCTCTTGTCTGCTTATAAAAGGCACCGTTTTCACAGTATCCCTCGACACGTCTTTTTTATGGGCATGGCAATGTGGTGGGACTGCCAGATTGGCCTAGTAGTCGCAAACGCGACTGCTAAGCGTTAGGTCGTGAGTTTGATTGCTTAGTCGAGCAGTGTTATTGAAGTTTTCTGTATGGAAATTCTCAGCTCAGCATAGTCTGAAACTGCGCCCGGTAGATGTCAACAGGCTTGCCCCTATTACTTGTGATTCAATAACGGCATCGGTGAAGGCACGAGGTATATATTCGTGATGCTATACTAGTTTCGGCGTGGACTCCTCACAGATCCCGCCTACCATTGGGTGCCGATGTGGAAACCTTACACCGTGATGACGTCATCTCAGAGTTGACTTTCTTGTCCACCATGTGATATTTCACACAATCCATCCATGTTTTCTTGGGTCTACCTCTTCCCTTGTATCCATCCATCCATAGCTATTATATATTTTCCCCCAAAAAGTAAAACACATGTCGATACATAAAGAAACATCCATATTTCAAGCTAAGCTACTTATGTGATCCCATAAGCATAACTTAGCCGTTAATATAATGAAGCTCCAACATAATTTATGAGACATTATATATATATAATATATATGTTTATTATGCTTTATATTACAATATCGATGACACTTTTATGCAATCCAATGTCCATTTCTTTAATAAATTTTGATATTTTGTTATAGTGACAGGTACATGGAAAGGCTTGCATGTTGACATTTAAAATATATTTATATCTTGCGAAGTTACTTTTTCCTGTGTCCTTGTTCAAAAAACTGGGTTCTTTGCACTTTACAATTGGTATGATCGAGGGTTTAATAAATGTATGAGATGCATCTTTCGTTTTGAAACTACATGTCTGAATTTGAAGATTTTATTTTTCATACTATTTGGTCGTAAATTACTATATCGGTGCCATATAAATAATCCTCTATATTATTCTTCTGACTTAGTAAAATTAAGAATTTAACTAATTTAACAGATGTTATATAATTTTGTGAAGACAGTGTATTTATTTCTTTTGCCACACTTAATGATACCAATCTATGACTTTTGAATTGTTTGTGGATGACTGAAAGATTTTTGTCAGTGTGTTGGAATCATTGTGAGAGAGATTTACGAAAGATGTGTCTTTTATTACTGTTTATGTTTCTTTGTCTTTGTGTATTTGTGTGCTATCTTCGCTACAACGTTTCATGGTCGGAATGATGACGAATACCAACATCCTACTTATTTATGAATTTATAGCTATAATCTTCTAACTATAGATGGCTCTCTATTCGTTTAAAATAACTAAAGTGGTCATTTTTGTACTTTCATGCCTTCTCCTGACCTTACCCCATTTTATTTGCGGTGGGCGCCATATATCTTAATTCCTTCTCCTCTATCCGACGTCATCTCACTTTCTTATCAGCCATGTCACCTTTCACGCAGTCCACCCATTTTTTCTTGGATCTGTCTCTTCAGTATTGAAGATTTCTGCTGACCTCTCTAGGGCCGCTGTCTTAAGAACTTTCCAAGTTTGTCACGACAACCGCACCTCATCAAGTGGTGTCATAACATGACATTTTGTGGAATTATCAATTTGTGGTGTGACAAGCAAATGCATATTTAATGGCCGGCTTCATTGCTAATTTTCAATGTAGATACTTGTAGTATATCCGCATCCGCCTGTGGATAATCTAAATTTGTTCGGATTTGACGATGTTGCGTTTGCGCATATGGGTTTATTATGGTTTTTGTTATGGGATGTTACGAATTGGCTAATGGGTCGAAACGTGATGTGTTTCGCATTTTATGGTCTGTCGTTGGATTACGTCCAAGAATTGCCCTTCTGCCCGCGATTTCATAACACTATTACATGTATTACCATTATTATTATACAGTAGATACTAGCTGACCAAATATAAGTATCTCATCATCATCAGCCAGAAGACGTCCACTGCTGAACAAAGGCCTCCCCCAAGGGGGTGTTTGCCATAATCCCCACGCTTGGCAGGCGGCTTGGGGATCGCAGTGGCTCACCGATTAGTGAGAGGATGCTGCTGCCCGTCCTCCGGTGTCTGGCCGCAGTTTTAAGACGTACCCGGGTCTAAAGTAATATTAGTATCTAAAGGTGTAGAATTAACCAATATTGACATAATTATTAAGCATGCCTTTACCAAGCAACCTTGCACTAGTAATAAATTTTCTGTTTAAGAGATTTGTAATGTCAAAATAACAGCTTTTTACTAAATGCATATGAAAGGTACATAGAACATTTTTTATTTAATGTTTGTCTCTTTGTTTGTTCCGACTAATCTCCTAAACGGCTGGACCGATTTCGACGGGACTTTCACTGGCAGATAGCTGATGTTATAAGGAGTGACTTAGGCTATTTTTATTTTAGAAAAAGAATTAGGATTCCGCGCAAAAATCTAGTATGAAGCGGAAGCTAGTATGTTACAAGACCCGTTCGTATATGTTCATTACAATGAAGTCTGTGGTTCATTCGTTCATTGCAATGAGTGACACAGTTTCGTCACTTACGTAAGAATCGTGCGTTTTATAAGAACACTCATTACTTCACGTGACATAATGCGGGTTCGGTGCCGACCCGATGTAAAAGCGAACAGCGGTGTTTTTTAATGCAATAGCAGCGAAATTGATCTTTATTCCCGTGTATCATCACGCCAATATTACTTGAAGGTATAAGCAGAGGTGTACTAAATCTTTCTTTTTTTTTTACTTTGTCCCTCACTGGGATATCGTGGGTACAGTTTATAAACATACATGTCACATTCACACATAACCAGACCCGAAACAACTATCTGTAGATGATACAAATATATGTTTCGTGCGGGGATCGAACCCGCGACACGTAGCGCAGAAAGCTAATCGCTTAGTCACTGCGCCAACCGTTCGTCAAAATCGTCTATGCCGTTATTAAGTCCCAGGTAATAGGGGACGAGAGAGGGCAAAGAATTAAAAAGAAAACATCTCGCTTACATCTTTTAACTTAAAACAACAAGACATTGCAATACAGATGTGTGAGCGAAACTTGCTAAGTTTTCTACCTATATGTACCACACATGCACATTCCTATTGTTTGTTTATGTCTTTGTTTGTGTGTGTGTCCATTACTGATCCAACACGTGATGAAATGGCAGTGCTATGGAAATAATTGAGATACCACGATAGATGGAACTTGTTGATAGAACGCCGATCATGTAATGAGTTTGGCAAAGGTCGTTTGAAGACCTATAACTTAGTTCAAGCTTAAATTAGGGTTCGGGTGTCAGTGCCGATTATCGGCGAGAGGATGACTTTTGTTTTATAAGATTCTTTAACTTACTATGACTAAAAACCTAATTGGCCTAGTGGTTGTAATCGCGACTGCTGCGCGTAAAGTTCTGGGTTCGGTTCTCGAGTCGGGCAAAGTTGGTGTATTAAGATTATCAGTAACAGCTTGGAATGGTACCCGGTAGATGGTGATAGGCTTGCTATTATGTGGGACTAAAAAACGATATCAGCGAAACGTGGGTGTACAATAGATCACCTCTGCCTAAGCCTTCGGGGAATACAGGCGTGATGCTATGTTATGTCCTAAAATATGCCTCATCATCATCATCCACAGCCCGATTTCTACGGCTGAGCATAGGCCTCTCTTAGAAAGTGCCAGTTTTAACGCTCCTGCGCCAGTCTCATCCATGTCCGACCCGCGATGACAACAATATCGTCCGCCCATCTCGCCGACGGCCGACATTCCTTCTCCCAGTTCTTGGCCGCCATTCGGACACAGCTTTACTCTATGCCTAAACATTGTAAATCGGTCATTTATCAATGATCGCATTTGAGACAGTTACTGTGACTAAAGGAGAAAAAGGAAAGCCTATTATAGGATCAGAGACTATGTTGACGATAGAGACGTGTGGCGCTAACTATCTTCTGCACATGTGGCTTCTCTGGTTATCCATTGTATCTGCTAGTTCTATTTTACATTAGATTCGTTTCACATGTCTCGACATTATTGTTATTTCATTATTTTGTATTATTTTTTCTCTGTTTTATCCGCTTTGAACTGTTAATGTCGTTTTTATTTTTTATTCGGAGCATTTGTACAACTCTTATTGTTTTACCTCATTATGTAAGTAACGTTTTAATAAGTTTGTATTTTTCTTATATAATGCATGTTAAGATTTTTAATTGTAAATTAACTTTTTATTTTTTGAAAAGAGTATCCATGGAGTTTCTTGCCGGTCTCTTCTCCATAGGACCTACCCCCTTTGGACTATTTAAAAGTGCCAGAAAGGGCCTATTGGAAATAAAAAAACTGACTTTGACTCAACTAAAATATAATGTAGGGCACTCGAAATGACTGATATTGAAAATATTTCGATCTGTTTTCGCAATAGATAATGTTATCAATACGCCGCTATCAGACGAGTTTTATGACGTAATAGATGACTGGTCATATGTATTTCTAGATGGATGCAAGTGGCGGAATGTCGTTCGATGCGGTGGTTTAAGGGGGAGGCCTTCGTTCAGCAGTGGACGTCTTCTGGCTGATGATGATGATGTATTTCCAAATAACATCATCACGTCTGTTTTTCTTAGGCGGACGTGTACTACTGTAAACTCACATTTCACCGATGCCATTAGTAAGTCCTATGTAATAGGGGGCGAGTTGATGGCCATCTACCGGGCACAGTTCCAGATTCCGTGCTACTTGTGAGAATTTCAATACAGAAGAACCCAGTGCCCGACCCGGGAATCGACCCCAGGACCTCACGCTCAGCAGTCGCTCTTGTGATCACTAGACCTATGAGGTCACCCATCCAAAGACTGACCGTAGCAAGCGCTGTTTAACCTCGCAGATAGACTGCACGGTAGGTATAACGCTACGAACTAGTTGATAAATAAAACATCAATCAGAATTCATTTCGTATATGAGAATGAATACATTTGTTTAATTTCAAAGCGCACGGGACGGAATTGGTCAAAGGGACATTCAGCAATAACGTGTTTGCAGTTCACAGCTGTTCATTAAAAGTGGCAGATTGCTGGCCTATGGTACTGTAGTGGCCCATTTCTCTCAATTGGTACCACCTAGATGCATACACTGATACTCGTACCTACGTTAAGTGATAGGAATGTCTAACCAAGCTGTCACTGTAAATTGCTTTGATTGTCAAAATATAGGTTATGTAATTGTGATAAAAACAGGTAAGTAAGTTGTGTATGAGTTACATCCTCCTCCACCTAAACACACGCCCATACACGTGCACATGTGCACATCATGCCCACAATGTTATTTTTTTGTCGAAATACCTATTCTATTATCTTTACAGAGGATGGTCCGCGAGATCATACTCACAAACTTCAATATTTTGTTACACTTCTGGGCGTGTTAATTTCCACAACGCTATGTAAACATTTAAATATGGTAAAAGATTTAAAACATTTGGTTTTTAGTTTATGAGACTAAAAAGATTTATAAAGGTAAAAAAAAAAACTGCGTTTTAAGTAATATTACTATAGATTAATAGTTGTTTTATTTTATAAAACTTTGTCCCACTCTTAATAGGAATCATTCTTTTATCGTGAGACCTTTATTTAAGTACCTAAACAAACCGAGTATATCTAAATATTCTCATCTCGTATGAAATCTATTAGAAGTGATGCAACTTGTCTGGGTCTAAAGACCGACCTACTTATGACGAATGTTCTATCGCTATAAAACGATATCTTATCTACAACAGACAAAACAAACGGAGTCTAATTAAACATAGTTAATCTAGATTTAGATGTCCCTAATTAGCTTTGTGATAATTTTCCTTTGTTCAGTGCTAGAATGCTGTGTGTGACATGTGATGTTAGTGGAATAGTTCAGGCGACTGGCTCGGTGAGCTCGTGAGTTCAAATCCTTTGGAGACTTGTGTGAAATGTGGCAGCAAGTGATTCTTATAATCTGTTGAACATAGGCCTTAGATAGAACATAAGTATTAGGGTACATATTTTTGAAGTTATACTTCTTTTGGCGCGCTTGATGAGAGTGAATCCTTACGATGCGCGCGCACACCGACAGATAAAAGCGACACAATAAAGTTGGCTGGTAAATGTCTCTTAAATTTTCTTGGGAATTAATAGCTATATTTAAGGTAGTTATTGAAATATTTGTGCATCTGTAACACGTGTTTCATATCAGTGAAAATAAAAAAGATATAAAAAAATAAAATATAAAACCCCGTATTATGAATATAATATAATACCTGTATCGTGGGTGCGTTTACAAACATAAATATTCATATGGACATACACCCAGACCCGAAACAACTATTTGTAGATCATACAAATATTTGTTGTGAATGGGAAACGAACCCGTAGCGCAGCAGTCAACTTCTACGCTAACCGTGCCGTCGATACACAATACATATAACATAGCGTCACGCCTGTATTCACCGAAGGGTTAGGCAGAGGTGTACTAATGTACATACACGAACATTTCACCGATACTGTTATTGAGTCCCTATTTTTTAGCGAGCCTATTGCCATCTACCGGGCACAGTTCCAGACTCCGTGCTGCTACTGAGAATTACCATATAGAAAAACTCAATAACACTTTGCACGACCTGGGAATTGAACCAAGGACCTCACGCTCAGCAGTCGCGCTGACGACCACTAGACCAAAGAGGCAGGCATTTAATTTAATCTATTAGTTTTATTTGTATATGAGGTTCTCAACTGATCTTTTTGGGGTCTGCACTTTCACGGATTGGGGTAGGTTATCCTCAATCCCCCGAGAAGACGGCGACACGCTGTGGTCCGTGTCCGAGGGTAACGGGGGGACCTCTTTACAGTCTCCCCCGGGACGTGCACGAGGGGGTGGCCTCTTTACAGTCACCCCCTCCGGGAAGTGCCGTTTGGCATGGCTCCGTGGTGGGCCTCGGTGCGGTCTTCTAAGAGTTCCCGAGGCCCACCATATGGTGTCGAGGCGGACCACCGTGGTGAGTTTAGCCGGTAGGAGTCCGGCACACCCCTCCGCCCCCCCCAGGCGGAGGATAGCCCATGATGGGTTCTCACCACGCAAATCAAAAAAAAAGGTTATCCTCAATCGAGAACCACACCGCTATAAGTTTCACTTTGTACTTAGCCTGCTTGGAAATCGAACTCGAATCCTTTCACCACAACTGTTTGCACTAAACCAATTTTGCAACTTTCTTGTATAAACATACTAGTCGCATTACATAATCTAAGCCGAGCTTAAGTAAGCTAAACAATCGCTCTGATTAAATACATAATTAATATTACTGTACCTCTATTATGAGTTTTTTACTATTTACTCTCATAGTAAATGTAAATTTTCATGTAAGCGATTTTAGTTCTTAACTTGGTTACATTAGGGATTAGAGTCGCTAACATGACATCTCTATAATGTAGTAAATAGTAAATCAAAACTTTACTATGACACATATGTCACATAAGCGACTCTAATCCCTAATGTAACCAAGTTAAGAACTAAAATCGCTATCCTGAAAATTTACTTTATTACGATAGTAAATAGTAAGAAAACTCGTGAACAGTACCTCTGTACTGTTATATTTTAATGCTGAATGGCTCAGTTTGTAAATAATATAAGCACAGATCATTAAAAATTACGATAAAATTATACAATGCGTTGTATGTAATTTGTTGTAAAATTATTATTAATATTAATATTCTTAATTTCATTAATTCTCACGATAACTGATCCATGCTTGCACTCTATTGCGACAGGTTAGCTCAGATAGTTATGGCACTTTCTTCAAAAGGCTATTCCACCCTATATTTGTCTCACATAAACCCTTACATCATTACAATCTGTCTGGACTTTAAAATAGACTTTGACCCCTGAGTTTGTTTCGGCGTTTCTTCTCAGGGATAGTCATAGGAAATGCCGACGCCATCTAGTTTAAAAAAGACGTGTAAAAGTGATTGAAAAATCCTAATTGCAAAATAAATAATTTCAATTTCAATTAACATATCTTGTTCCTCAATAAAATATATTTTATTGTTTATATACTAAATAAGCTCAATAGTCTAATGGTCGGGCTGAGAGTTTACTGTTAGGAAATTCTCAACAGCAGATAAAGTTTAGAAATGTCGCCGATAGACGAAAAATGGCTCACGGAGCTTAATCCTACTAATATTATAAATGTGAAAGTTTGTGAGGGAGGATGGATGGATGGATGGATCTTTGTTACTCTTACACGCCAGAATGGCTGAACGGATCTGGATGAAATCTGGCACAGAGATAGATTATAATCTGGAATAGCACATAGGCTTTTTATCACGGGAAAATGCACGGGTTCGTAAACCACGCGGGCGAAGCCGCAAGCGGAAGCTAGTAAAATCATCAAACATATATCAAATACACCTCTGCCTAACCTTTTGGGACTTGGCGTGAAGCTATGATGATTATAGTACAAAATAATAATTCTGTGGTACTCATAATAAATTACAATGCAATTATTCAACGTGTTGCAATTTGTTGCGACATTTATCTTGTTGCGCCGTTGTAAACCAGACTCGTGTCAATTATTTTATTGTTTACCCCGCCCCTAATTAGCGTTTAGTAGTAGGAACGTTATACAACCACGACTGAACATTTAATTGGTCCTTTGAGACGGTTTGGTGGCGGACTTTCTTTAACTATTATCATCTCATTTTCTGATAACGCAGTTCATTCCTATGTCCAGGAATGCACCAAAGATCCTTAACGTTTTGAAAATATCTCCAAAGACCCATTTGAAATAAAAAATAAGTTTAACTTTGATTGTACTGCGATAAGATATCCGAAAAAGAAGTGTCTTTTCCTGAGGTCAGCGCACTGGGCTGGTCTCTGGCTCAGGTGACGCCGCTGCCTTCACTAGGTCGTAAAAATCTCCTCAATTCATAATCGTAAAATCGATCTGAACAACGTAGAGGTTAGGTTGCCGTTTTTGGGAGCCGAGGTGTTTTGAGGAACCTTTCATCACAAAAGCTAGCAAATTACCAAAGCAAGTGAATACCACTATTCATTGAAACTATTACGTAACCAGACTTGGGCAAAAAGTAATCAGATTAATGATTAAGGATTACGATTACAATGTGTAATCCTTAATCATGATTACAGATTAACGAAATTAATCAAAATAGTAATCATATTCGGTGATTAATGATTATTAGTTTGTAATCGTAATCATGATTACTGATTACAGATTGATATAAAATAATTGAAAAATAAAAGACATTCATTTTGTATGTAAGTCACCTTTATTTTTTATCAGTCTCATGAATTGAAATTTTGGGAATAATTATATTACTGAGATATTATAATTATATTATCTGAGATAATCGTTTCTAAAGTTTTAAAATTAAAAACGCCTGTGATTTTGTTAAAGGCAACACGCACGGGTAATTTTGCTTTTTATGAAGATGAAGAAGACCACTGAATTTGGTGTGGATGATCCGGTTGGCGCAGTGGCTAAGCGATTAGCTTTCTGCGCTACGTGTCGCGGGTTCGATTCCCGCACGGAACAAATATTTGTATGATCTACAGATAGTTGTTTCGGGTCTGGTTGATGGTGTATGTGACATGTATGTTTGTAAACCGTACCCACGATACAGGAGAAATCCTAGTGTGAAGCAATGTATTTTTGAAAAGAAATAAAAATAAATTTCAGAAATTATTTTATTTTTCGAAAAAAAAAAAATGGTTTTGGACTTTCTAAATATCTAAAGTTGACGAACTTTCAAGTTATTTTTCTCAACAACTATACAGAATTGGCATTCAGGAGTTCTACGCCTGTGTCTAGAATATTATGACGCATTACTTGCTTAGCTCCACTCAAAATTACGGGTCACAAAGGATTATTTAACACTATGTTACGCGGCGACGGCACACAGAAAAGAAATCACATTATGGGTCTGTGCGGTGACGGGTGACCATGCGTACGCGGCGATTGACTTGTCGGGTATACCCCGTCTCCCGCACACTTACCGCACATCTGGTCTCCGGAATACAGTACGTCGAGCACACAAAAATCTTCTGTTTTAAAAATTATTATTATGACACAGATGAAAAATCATGTTTACTTTTATAACTTTTTACAAAACTTGTATTAGGTGCGATGTTACAATCGAAAATATTAAATTGAAGATTAATTATTCTTCAATTTAATATTTTATTATGTAGAATACATTCATACGTAATCATGTAATTTCGATTACTGATTACTTTTAATCAGAATTACAGATTACATGTAATCTGATTTAATGTAATTAAGGATTACAAGTAATCAGGATTGATGTAATCATGATTACTTTTAATCAGATTATTAATCTGATTACAAAAGTAGTTGATTACGCCCAACTCTGTACGTAACCTACAGATCTCACTAAACAATACCTTAAAAAAAGTAAAAATTAAAAGTTCAAAATTAGAACAAAGATGTCCGGTCATTACGTTTTGTAACGGTTACGCAAGATGGCCGCCGCTGACCTACGATATTTCCCGCCATAATGTGTTGCTACCGTTGTGTAAGTTGACTGATGGCGCCTTTGAGGCCTGAACCTATTGTTGCTAAAATCCGTTTATTTTTGCTAACCTGGCCTCGTTAGTACTTTAGAGTAATTGTTCTTCAGTTATGTCATGTGCTGCCGAAACGTTGGCAAAGATTTTAATCATATAATAATTGAAACTACATGTCTAGTAAGCGTAAATATCGCCTAGAGGCGTTTGGAGTTGTTTGCTGTAATTAAGTTCAAGTTAATGCACTTGGCAGACAAGCCCCACAGCCAGCTGTCTGGCAATACGGAAACGGATAGTCACGATTTATCTGCTAAAGATTTAGAATGGAAGGTTGCATACGACCTCCAACTTCCCTAAGTGTCATTAGTCTTATCTGTATGCGGTGTTCCTACCCTCAAATATCTCCCCTGAGATATTGCTAACCATTGTTCTGCACGGGTACCTACTATGCACTGTAAACTATAGTCGGAAGTCATATCCTTTTTTAATGACAGTTTTGAATAAATGTCATCACGTGATAAGTATAAAAATAAGCCATCCCAAAATGCAGTACGAAGCCTCAGGACAATCTCATATACTTTTTGACGCGTTCTATACAATATACTATATTTAAACTCTTAAACTTTTCTGTCTGCTTGTACACTTATAACTTAAAAACCAGTAAACCGATTTTCATGGGACTTTCACTGAAGCGCTATTTAGGGGTCTAGGACTAATAATAAATATGAATCATGCTATTACCCTTAGGATTTTAATAAATCACAGGCAAAGCTAATCCTACTATCCTATCCTAATTCCTACTAATATTATAAATGTGAAAGTTTGGTGAGGATGGATGGATAGATGGATTGATCTTTTTTACTCTTTCACGCCCGAACGGCTGAACGGATCTGGATGAAATTTGGCACAGAGAAAGATTATAGTCTGGAATAGCACATAGGCTTTTTATGCCGGGAAAATGCACGGATTCGTAATCCACGCGGGCGAAGCCGCGCGCGGAACCTAGTTGCTAATAAGTAAAAAAATATTAATAGACTGTCGTATTACCATGACTGCCGAGTGCGTCATGTATTACGTTACGACAGTGTGAAAACAGTGGCAGGTTGCTCTTCTAACTTCTGTTGAGAGTACACTGACCTTTGGCTCAGATCAAATGATGCATAATACTTTGATATGTCCGCGGACGACATCGCAACTAGTTGTAGCTACAGATTTCGCTGTTTATTTGACTATTTTAATATACTACGCTTAAGTTTTTATCAGTGAACTGGTCTCTTATTTTTGTGTTACATTTAAATGTTATGTCATTGGTCACTGCCGAATAATGAACTCTTTAACAGTTACACATTACTATGACCGCGTTGGTGACATACAATGTTTTACGTGACGTAAAGTTGACTCATATTATGAAGTTATGGTTGGCTTTAAGTCTCACCAGCTGTGGCTTATCATCAGTATTTTATACGCAGTGACATTCATCTGACTTCCAAAAATCCTAGGAGGTATCGAAACTCTGGTTTGACAGCAGTTGTCAGTATTCCAGGCTTTCGATTGGTAGAAAACCATACCGTTTTATTTTTTTTATTAAACTATGTAATCGGTTTAATTGTTGGATGAGTTGAGTCTCTAGACTAGTAGAGAAGGTAATTAATAATGGCTAATTAATTAGATTAATAATTATAGTCTCTGGTGTATTATGTATAAGTTGTAGGTACCATCTCATAGAAAATATTTATTGGTAACTGTGTAGTCTAATAAATATCTCATAATTCAATAAAATTTCACTATAGGTAAACCGATAGCCATCTACAGATTAACTACAACTAAAGACAAGTTAACTGTACAGGTACCAGTACCAAAGGTTATATTGGTTTATGGTAACATAGACAAAGCCGCGGGCGTGGAAAATGCCGACGATTGCACCATTGCTATTTGTAACACGCCTTGCTAATGATAAATATCTCTTGGACTATTACTTGGCTGGTAAACCTATGAAAGAGAAATAGTTTTACAATCTTAGACATCATAAATGGCTATGTAAGATGGTTGTACAAAATTATCACGTCATAATTATGCTTGTAGTCCCCGAATGGTAAGGCAGGGGTGTAGGCACTGTACACGATTTCACTAACGCTATGAAGCCCCATGTGGATTTAAAAGGATTTCAAAATGAAGACTATGCTACTGAAAATGCCCTTAAATCTTGATCCGACAATAGAACCCAGGAGCTCATGCAAAGCTACCGTGCTTGTGATTAAAAGACCAATTAAGCAAGTACTATTGAAGTTAACAATTGTAATGGTCCTTATGTACGGATTAAACTTTCTTATCATATCATCTTCATTAATCTTTTAAGGGCCACCGAAGGTTTATGCCTATGATATTATAAGGTCTCCGCTAAATCATAATAAGTACCTAGGTCTTAGTAATGAGCATCTCTTAATTAAAGCCTAATGTATACTAAGCATCCTATAAAATATTTCAAATCACGATTATCATGCGAAAAGGCCGCCTTATTAAGAGTTATCTGAGCTATCTCTAGCTAAAGGACATTGAAGGCAATTAACATAAAACTGACATACTTGAGCCACGACTAACAGTTATAATTAGCGTATTTGAGTAACTCTACAGTGTTCAAGTCGGTATATAGGTTTATTTCCTGACTTAAAACATGATACTTTGCAGTTACCCGGCTATTAACGTTCACCGAATAAATGTCACAAGTTTGAAACTTTAATTTGTAAGCAAAATCTGTGAAACGTTTAAGCACAAATTCCATTTAATATTATAGAGAAAAATACCCAAAAACATGACTGGACACAAGAAATTAATAGAAAATTTAATGTAAAGCAAATACAAACGATTACGTCAACAAAAACTGAACTTTATATTTTAGTATATTTTGTCACCAGCCAACATGCGAAACGAGACAAAAACTGGTGACCTCCACAACCTGCAACAATGGCTGGCATATCAAATTCACTTCACAGTTGCTAGTTAACGCGGCAACCGTGACGAGTATACAATAGTTGGGCACCTCTGGCCGTTTGTACTTTCGCTGCGCCCGTGCGCTCGTCACCCAATCACAGGACACGGTGACGTCAAACAGCCAGCCAGTGTCAACCTTTTTTATGATCAAAATAATCCACACAAATTGTAGTGTTGATTTCTCTTTGAAATAACATAATCAATATTTCTATAATTATATAAGCTATACAATATAATTAAATTAGTTTTCTATTGATATGTCTATTCATATCTTTACATTAATAATCTCTGTGGCTTAGGTTAATAGCTTTTACCTAAGCCAATTAACATATTTAACGAAGTCTTATACCTACATAATTAAAATTTGCTAGATTATTTCACAAATACGTTCGGAATTCAAAGCCCAAAACTATTAGGATCGTGTGACAAACATTATCATATTACCGGAAACCATATTTATAAGCCTTGACATACCGTATTAGTGTCGCAAAACTGTAATTTAGAACCATGTCTACAGAATTTCTGAACTGTATCAGATACTATTTACGAAAGGATGTGTATAGATGTAAAATTCCAAAACTAGATCATTTTTTTTTTTATTAGTCATAATAAACTTGTTCTCTTTCAGAAATTTGTGAGTCCATATTTATTGACACAAAAGACAGTTTCTATTGATTTTAATCTAATTCATATCCGACTATAGTTAATTAATAGGTTTTCGATGTATTTGGGCTATCGCATTCATTAGGGATTACATGGAAACTTTTGATCATTACTGGCTTATGTAATGAAGAATGGTAGGGCCAAATTATGGAAATTTATTTTCTAACAATAAAATTCTAGAGCAATAATTAAAAACGGTTCCGTGTCGTGAAGAAACGGTGATACCATAGTGGTTAATTCAAGTCAATGAAATATTGGTACCAAGTGGTTCCTAATTACTTTTGTCTGGTTTTTTACATTATAAACTTCCCTTTTTTCAGAGCCTATATTTAAAATTGTACGTACAAGAACTCCACAATAATTTTCTACATAGTGCATCTTCTTCACCAAGTTCATGTCCCCAGGAGATGATGAAGTGGACCAATATAGCTGTTAACATGCACTCGGTATCCAAGTTGGAAGGGGGGAGGGACAAAACAAAAAAAATGATATAATGAATTGATTTTATTTTTTATAAATATTATCTTCACTGGAGTGAAAGTTGGATAAACGGTGAAGAAAAACATCGTGAGGAAATCCGCTCACCTGAAAGGGCTCCATAAATGTTGTGGTTTAAGACCTCATCCTTCTCAGACTGGTAAGAGACACGTACCCAACAGTACGACAGTAACATTTATGATTATTATTTTAATAGGATTATACAGCTTTTCAAATTCACCTTAAAGAGTTAACTATCTAGATTCTATATAATATTACACACAGAGATTCCTCATTATGTACTATTAAATCAGAAGGTTTAAGACTTATTAATTTCCTATAACGGTAAGTCAAAGCACTTAAGTATCTAAGGTTATTTCCCCAGTAATTACTGGCATCATTAAACGTAATCATCGTAAATGGATTACCGCTTTAACATCTTCAAGTCTTCATAGATCACAGAACAGATTATTAGGAATCAAGGAGCGTAATAGTACTGGAATCATTATAAACGATCTTACTCTAGGAGAATACTGCTGCAGTGTAAGAACTTACTTCTCCTTTAAACTTTGCAAAAACACTAGGAAGTAATGAAGGGCTTTCGTTTTAGGTGTGCCGTCTCGTAAAAATTACTAATATTAACTAGTCTCTACTATGTATATGTGTGACGACACGGTTGGCGCAGTGGCTAAGCGATTAGCTTTTTGCGCTATGTGTTGCGGGTTCGATCCCCGCACGGAACAGATATTTGTATGATCTACAGATAGTTGTTTCGGGTCTGGTTGTCTGTGCATGTGACATGTATGTTTGTAAACTGTACCCACGACACAAGAGAACACGATCCAAGTGTGGGGTTTTTTTAAAAAGAAAAGAAAAAGAAATAAAATGACTAGTTAATACTAGTATTTTTTACTAGTTATTTGAATTGGATTTCCCTCTTCAGTGTAGTGGTCACAAGCGCGATACCTGAGCGTGAGGTCGTGGGTTTGATCTCCGAGTCGGACAGTTTTAGTCTAAGACACTCCGTCTTAGAAGTGAAGCGTAACTTAAGAGTGTAGTCTAATTAAGAGTGTAGCCCGGAACCTGAAATTATGCTGGTACCAACAGGTTCGCTCTGTATTACATGGGACTTATTAACGGCATCGCCGAAACGGGACACTCACGAATTTACAACAGTATGTACCTACATATGTATATTTTTATTTTATGAATTGATTTATGTGTGCTCATTTCGTGGTTTCACCACAAGGCTGAACTACCTCAGTACCAGCGCTGCGACCAATTTTGTGTCTTTTTGTTTACTTTTTATTAGTGTTGCCTAAACAGGAAAGAGTACGCCCCCCTCCCTCACCAGATTACTCTGATAAAGTATCGCGCGCAAAAAACCCAAGACCTTATACACTGCTGGGTGGAAACGTAATGAAATGTTACATAAAAAGTCACTATAAGCACACACTAATCAGATAACCAATAGACATTCCACCAATGTCCTTGCGCGCATTCCGAGACTTGCGCACATGGGCGGCACTTGTCCATAAATTAGATTAATTTTATGTCCAACTGGTTTTAATTAAAGAAATCGTGAGTTTGTTCAGCTGTTTGCTGTGACACTGATAGCTATCTTATTGGATTTGTAATTGATTTTATTCGGAAGCAGGTGAATTATTACATTGAGAACTGGCTGACTGATCTTGTGGTTGCAAGGACGACGGAACGTGAGATCCTGGTTTCAATAAGGGTATCATTTGGGTAAGTTAATAGTGTTTTCTGTATCTTTAGTAGCAACACCGAATTTGGAATTGAGCCCGTTGTGTAACTGTTGGTAGCTGACCATAAACTCGCCTACTGTACGGGACTTAAAAACAGCATCGGTGAAATGTGCCTGTACTATAGTACGCGTCTGCCTAACCCCTCAGGGATTACAGGATTGCTATGTTAAAAGATTTATTCAAATTTTAAGGAGTGGATGGATGGGTAAAAGACTCCGCTGTTAACAAATAATTGAAAACTGAACAACAAATAGAACTAAACGTCGTTACTGTTCGTTTCGAGCAATTATTTGAATAATTACTTGTCAAAAATACTACAAAAACAAACGGGGATGCCGATAGCGGAACAATGAGAATTGCTCGTCTACAAAAAGATCAAAACAACTATTTGTTAAAATGTTGTTTTATTTTTTTGTTAATTCTCTCGTTAGAAAGCAACTGAGCCACCAAATGCTGAGCTGCTAATTGCTTGTATAAGCATTAACTTTAATATAACAGTCGCTAGAATGCACTCGTTCATATTTACGGCGAACATCACTCAATAAACGGCGATAAACCCTCGTCATGCAACTCATAATATCTTCAATATCATACACTAGCAACCCGCTCCAGCTTCGCACGGGTACCAGAGCATATACGCTTTCATTTTTTCCGTCATAGTGTTGTATCAGCCTGTTACGTCGAACAATCACTCGACGCACGCCAGTAAAGCTGCCAGTTGGCATGATTTTTTCCGACATCTTCAACTATCATCGTCATATTTCAGCCAATTAACACAAAACCTTAACGAATTATACACCTAAACCTTCCACATGAATCACTCTGTCTATTGGTGAAAACTGCATGGAAATCCGTTCAGTAGTTTTTGAGTTTATGGCGAACAGACAGACAGACGCGGCGGGGGACTTTGTTTTATAATATGTACGTAGTGATTAAAAAATAGAGAAGAGTACACTATCTCACCACTTTATCTAGCCGGCTTCTTTTCATACACTATCATGACAGGCTGACTCATAAGATCCTACTAACCGTTTAGTAAACACAGCTAGAATAAACTGTCTTATCTTAACCCATTTCGACGGGGTCAACGTACCTGTAACAAATAAAATAAATATTATTATATATATAAAGATAATTATACATTATACATCACATGTGTATTCCCCGAAGAATCGGACATTTCGCCAATGCCATTATTGAGTACCATCTAATAGGGTTGAGCTTATTGCCCTTCAGTGGGCACAGTTTCAAAATCCGCGCTGCTACTCAGAATTTCCATACAGGGACTTTCCCGACTTTGGAATTGAACCTAGAACCTTACCAATGAGGAGGCAAGTTGAGGTACGACTTAGCTATTTCTGCGTTGGGCGTGCTTGCAATCGTATCCATGGGCGGATCCAGCTTTCAAGTCAGGGGGGGTCACATGTTTGAAGTCTAGTAGGGACAGGCTCTTATTCGATTCGAAAAATTATCAGTGGTCGACCTAGAACCAGCCCAGGGGGGGGTTATGACCCCAATGACATGACCCAAATGATTGATAGGTTCAAGGGCGGATGATCCAGGGGGGGGGGCTGGATCCGCCCTTGAACCTATCATATCAAATCATCATTTATTGCATCAAATAGAGTTGGTACATAGATCTTGTAATAATATATATTAAATTTCACATATATGGCTAGTTCACAGCATGCAATCTTTATATACAATAAAATTCTGATGTGCGTGTGTTCGTAATTCCTCCTAAACGGCTTTATCGATTTTGATGATTAATTTTTGTACTTATGACGTCATCTAGATGGTTTTTAGCTATAGTTGGACCCGGTAGATGGCACTGTTGTCGAAATCCAGATGATTTTATTACTATAATATATAATGTTGGAACATAGAAATCATTTCAACTTAGCTAAATTTAATAGCAGTGATAGCTTAGCGGTTGAACGCTTGCCGTCCATGCAGGAGGGTCTAAGTTCGAACCCGGCCCGCACCTCTGACTTTTCGGAATCATGTGCGGATCAGAATTTGATTATCACTTGCGTTTACGGTGAAGGAAAACATCGTGAGGAAACCTACACACCTGAGAGGGCTCCATAAAGTTCTTGACGGTGTGTGTAGTCCGCCAACCCGCCCCGGGCCAGTGTGGTGGACTAAGGCCTAACCCTTCTCGTTCTGAGAAGAGACCCAGCAGTGGGACAATAATGGGTTGAATTTATTTATTTATTTATATCTAAATTTTAAACATTCACACAATTATTAGGTCTCATAATATTATACGAATAATGTTTATTTATTAATCATAATAAGAACAATCGATGTATCATTGTTTATTTATGGCAAGTCAATAAATGTGGGAATATTATGACAGAAGTGTGGAAACTATGATAAATAAACATGTTTCTGATAAACTATAGTTAACCGAGTGATTAAACACTAGTCATCGATTGGAATCGATATGCTTTTACGTCATCAATGAATGCGTATTGAATCACAATTAAGCATGGAAGTAAAGCATACTGCCTCAGGTTTAGTGGTCGCAAGTGTGACACGAGGTTCTGGATTCGATTCGGTCGGGGGAAGTGTTATTTTGATTTTCTGAAATTCTCATTAGCAGCCCGTAGTTTGAAACTGTGTCCGGTAGATGACAATAGCTCCTTCGGACTTAATAACGGCATCGGCGAAAGTGTGTGTGCAAAAAATACACCTCTGTCTAACCCTTCACGAATATAGGCGTGATGCTGTGTTATAAAGGTGATTAGATTCCTTCTATTGTGTCAAACAAACATACGGCCCGCCTGACGGTATGCGGTTATCGTAACCTATGGACGCTTTAATCTATAAATTATAATACATATCCTACTTCCTACTTAATATTATAAGCGTGAAAGTTTGTAAGAATGGATGGATGGATGGATGTTTGTTACTCTTTCACACAAAAACTACTGAAAGGATCTGGATGAAATTTGGCACAGAGATAGATTATTGTCTGGAACGGCACATAGGCTACATTTTATCCCAGGAAAACCCGGGCGGAGCCGCGAGCGGAAGCTAGTAATATTATAAACGTGAAAGCTTGTAAGGATAGATGGATGGATGTTTGTTACTCATTCACGCAAAAACTACTGAAAAGATCTGGATGAAATTTGGTACAGAGATAGATTATTGTCTGGAATAGGACATAGGCTACATTTTATCCCGGGAAAACGCGGGCGGAGCCGCGAGCAGAAGCTGGTATTATAAATGCGAAAATTTGTGAGGATGGATGGATGGATCTTTGTTACTCTTTCACGCCAGAACGGCTGAACGGATCTGGATGAAATTTGGCACACAGGTAGATTATAGTCTAGAATAGCACATAAGCTACTTTTTATCCCGAAAAATGCACGGATTCGTAATCCACGCGGGCGTAGCCGCGGGCGGAAGCTAGTAATAATATATAAATAATTTAATATTTAATCTATATACGATTTATCTTTAAAAAAATACTTCACCAAACATACATATATTGGGGACAGGCATTTTACTCACAATGAGTAAAAAAATATTCAACACTTCAACCAGGTACTACACCGTGTGAACAGCGTAATTAACCATAAATCACGTGATTACGACAACTGTGCTGTTAACCGACAGTATAAAAGGTAAGTAATGGTGTTACCACACTTAATAACGCGGCTTCAGTATAATGGTTGCATTTTAACGTCTTAATGTTTGTGAGATGTGATATTACTCAAAATGGTTATTTCTGAAGCGTTCCTTTTTCCCGGTAGACAGTTAATTCGTGGTTAGGATGCCGTTTGTTGGCATAGCAGGGCTAGAAGTCCAAACAAGAGATTTATAACATCACGTTGTGTAGAAAACGTCAAGAGTCTGTGTGGAGTATTCTCTTTCTTGAGCATAAGTAAAATAAAGTCAGGCTACACGATGAAAAACACATGCTTACCATCTGCTGAAAAAAGAATCTGCTTGGACAAGGCAGACGGCGGGGTTTGACGGCACGGTTGGCGCAGTGGTTAAGCAATTAACTTTCTGCGCTGTGTCGCGGGTTCGATTCCCGGAACAAATATTTGTATGATCTACAGATAGTTGTTTCTGGTCTGGTTGTGTATGTGTATGTGACATGTATGTTTGTAAACTGTACCCACGACACAGGAGAAATCCTAGTGGGGGGCAAAATTTTATAATTAAAAAAAAGGCACCTCACACAGCTATGGTACTATCCTCAACAGGCCATTTTAGACGCTACATTGTTCTCACTAAGAGCTTTAAGAGATGTTTTCTGAACTTAGAAATGGATATTGACCTCTTTTGTTTCAGCGTTGCTTTTCAGAGGTAGTTATAGAGATACCAGACGGTTAGTATACAAAAAAGAATAGGTAGTAAAAGTGATTGTATGTACAATAAACAATTTGATTTCAATCAACTGTCAGAACAGTGCCATTTCGGTCGATAAAGAATGAAGTGAATGATTATTCGACAAAATATTCGAATGAGTAGTTAGAGAAGTGGATTCGGTAAAAAAAAACTAAATACGTAGCAATTTTTTTTTTTTATAGCAAATCTTTGCCCCACACTAGGAATAATTCCTGTATCGTGGGTGTGTTTACAAACACATATATTCACATACACAAATACCCAGACCCGAAACAACTATCTGTAGATCATACAAATATTTGTTCCGTGTGGGAATCGAACCCCGAACACGCAGTGCAGCAATCGATCTCTCAACCAATGCGCCAACCGTGCCGTCAGAAATTAATCTACCATCTTACAGTATTTCCTCCAAAACAATTAACAATAAAAATTAATAAGCTTCCCAAATTACTTACAGTAGGTACTTTACACTTATATAAGAAAAGACATTCACTGTAAAAAGTAAAAATAAGTACTAATATTGTCATATCACTCGATACTATCTCAGTATCGCGGTATCATGCCGCATCTGATATCGTGTGTCGACTTTCTATCTAGAACTTTCCATCTGGCTGTAGGGCTGCCACAATGAAATATGATGCAGGGGAAATATTTTCATTTTACTGCGTGTCTGAACAAACTACGAGTCTAGAAAACAGTTTATACTATTAAACAAGAAAAAAAAAATAAGGCAACTTAAGTTCTCATTATTAATGTCCAAGGTTTTATCACTTGACTAGCTTTGACAGTGGCTCTCTCTAAAATCAAGGTACTATGCTATTTCAGGATACATTCCGTCTTTAGGCCATTCAAATTTGATAAGCCGTTGCCTAGCGCTTGATGGAAACATGCATTTAATGCTCTAAATCAGCGTCACGTTCATATTGTAATAATTAATAGATTTTTAAAACGTTGCAGTTGGTGTCAAAAATAACTTTATTATTTTTTATTACGGATAATTTTCTACTAAAAACGTTTGAAAACTTAACAACAAATATCTCTCGGTGTTATAAGTAGTACATTTTATCATTTTAATAATGAAGCAATAAGATATATCGCACACTTAGAATGAAAGTGGTCTAACTCAAAATTCTGATAGTGCTAAACTGACATTAAAAAGTATACTTTTCTTGAAGACTTTCTTGATAATTTCCCATAAATAGCATTTTGACTTAGGTCACTTTCGTTTTGAGGGTGCGATATAAGGTCCACATAAGGTACTTTTAGAATGGGACCAACGCTGAAAAGGCATTCAATACATTTAAGTCGAGTTATCTTCAATTATTTGTATGGAATAGATTTTTATTTCACGATATCAGGGTAGATCCCGTTCAAAAATTTTTCGTATTGATAAGTACAATAACCTCTTAAAAGGATATGAACTGGAAAACTTCGTTTAAAAAAAAAGAAAACCTTTCAGAATTCACCATCCCTATTTGCGTGAGGTGTAAAAAGGACATCACAGACAGCCAGACAAGCGACAGACAGGGGCGGTGCGGATCGATAGCAGCCTCCCTTCGTTCATATTTATCGGATCTCTTTACCGCTTCTCTCCCCCGCATCCTCGCTAAATGGCAGTCTGATAACTTCACCAAACCCTTGTCACAAGTAGGGGGGTTGGTTTCTTTGGATTCTCTTAACTGTCCATTAACTATTTAGCTTAAACGACTTTATAACGTGATTTTCTTGTTGTTTTTGACTTAGTAATGATAATTTATTTTTAAATTTTTTAGGAACATTTTCTTTTGGGTATTGGCGAATGGCAGCGTATATCGTCGTACATTAATCAAATGAATTGCGAAAGAACAAATGTTCCTATAATTTTACAGATTGTCCAAGATTGACCACCTCTTTGGTGTAGTGGTCTCAAACGTGGGTTTGATTACTGGACAAAGTATTATTGGGTTTTTCTAAATTCTCATTGAAACACATACTTAATCTGGAACTGTGCCCAGTAGATGATAATAGGCTTGCCCCTTATTACATGGTACTGAATAACGGTATCGCGAAATGTGGATGTACAACAGTACACCTCTGCTCAACCCTTCGGGAAATACAGGCGTGATGCTATGTTATGTGTCGAAGACCAGGATTAAGGTCAAGGTAAATTATTTTCTCGTATATATAGGAGGAAACAGGAAGACACGGTTGGCGCAGTGGTTGAGCGATCGACCGCTGCGCTACGTGTCGCGGGTTCGATTCCCGCACGGAACAAATATTTGTATGATCTACAAATAGTTGTTTCGGGTCTGGGTGTATGTCCATGTGAATATATGTGTTTGTAAACGCATCCGCGATACAGGAATTATTCCTAGTGTGGGGCAATGTTTTTAAAAAAGAAAAGAAAGAATAAACACAAAGAATCTTAAACATACATAGTTGCAATAAGCAAATTTAATACAACTGTACTAGCTAACTTATCGAGCTATTTACTTGAAACAAACTAATTTAAGCTTCCTTACGAGTAATCATTGCCATTCTAACTGTATTCTCATATTAAACTTTAGTACGTCCACTCATTAAGTACCTACAGAAGACGCCAAACAATGCACAATAACCAATAAGAAGCTAACAATTGCTGCTCAAGCGCATTTGAGCCAAGAATTTACAGGATGTTCTTGACTCAAACAACAGCATATAAAAGCTATTTACTTCACAAAATTACTGGAAAATTAGCGGAAGATTTAATTTACACATTTATAAAGAAGCCCGTGGTTTTGCGAAAAGATAATTCATCTTCAGTCGTGTCGGCAGAAGATATCACATGGGAATCGTCCATGCGGTAGTGGAAAGATTTGCCAGTCAGCAATTATGGTATCGAGGCTGACTGCCTATTGCTGCTTACCTATATAGTATGAGTATATGAGTATTCTAACTCGGCGAATGCAGGTCGATTCAATGTCCATGCGTCTTCTGGGTCCCAAGTTGCAAAACAGGCCTTTCATCATCATCATCAGCCAGAAGACGTCCACTGCTGAACGAAGGCCTCCCTCAAGGGGGGGTTTGCCATAATCCCCACGCTTGGCAGGCGGCTTGGGGATCGCAGTGGCTCACCGATTAGTGAGAGGACGCTGCTGCCCGTCCTCCGGTGTCTGGCCGCAGTTTTAAGACGTACCCGGGTCAAACAGCAAAAACAGCCCTTTAATACTGCTTAATAAGCCGTATTGCAGCGTACAGCTGAACAAGGGGTCCTATTGCTGGCACCAAACACACAGAGTTATAATATAATAATATTATAACTCTGTGTGTACTAGTATTATGTTTATCTTCTTGTACTGTATTTTTTTTTTGTTATTTATTGTTATGCGTGCCTGCAATAAATAGTTTTTCTTTCTTCGTCTATGCGGCCTACTGAAATGTCCTGCAGATCTGGAGTCATGCGTCGGGTCGTTGCGCTCCCTAAAAGACGGTTGAGCTACACGATTACTGATGCATGCGTCCCGTCTGTAAGGACAGGTCCGCTCAAATCTGTCATGGCACTGGTACCTTCTTCCAAAGGCTAGTCCAGACGTTGCCTTACATTGTTCTTACACGTCTTCCACATACTGTGTCATACACAATATTTTAAAAAAGTAACCATGGAAATTCTTGCTAGTTCTTCTCCATGGAATGACTATTTGAACCAGTTAAACGATTTGTAAGTGCCTTTTTATGGCCTACACAAATAAAAATGTTTTGAGATTGAGATTGAGTTTGCCCAGGGTGTGCCCCTTAAAATCTTCCGCTCAGCAGTTGTTCGTGACCACTAGCTTTCCAAACGTGGATTTTAATATGGGTCAATGGCGGTTTTAGTTTTAAACATCTTTTATATTATTGGTGAACATGGCAACCCTGTCAACGTGCGGCAAGCCAGAAGCCAGACAAACCAAGGACATAATATAATGCTTTTACGTTAAACAAATCCGCTTAAGTAACACAGAAGGTACACTTATCAACGCTTTGAAATGGGGACGAGTTTGTGCGCACTTAGCAATGCGCATGTGGCAATGGCTCTTATGAGTGAAACTCGTGGTGTGAACGGGAAACCGCATGATGTGTGGTCACCGGCAGGAAAGTACTGCATCGTGTAGGTATCATGTTATGTTACATATAGCATCACGCCTGTATTCCCCGAAGGCTTAGGCAGAGGTGTATCGTACACCGGAATCTTGTAGTTGCTGTTATTAAGTCCCATGTACTAAGACGCGAGTTAATTGCCATCTACGGGCACAATTTCCAGCTTCGGAGCTTGAAATTGTGCGTACTGAGTATTTTCTAACAGGAAAATCCCTGACCTGAGAATCGAACCCGAAAATACTGAACTTTGACTCCCAGCAAGTTACTTAGTTACAAGACAATAACATCATTGGTTTGTACAATAATACATTTCTGCCAAACCCCTCGACAAATACAGGCGTAATACTCACATCAAAACAAAATACTTTCGAAATCATGCGCATTTAAAAATCTCGTCGTTAATCCCTATTCACATTAAATCTGCTGTGGGCGATATGGGGATAATCTGAAGTACCATCGGCCCACGATCCAATGAATATCTTATAAAATATCCAGAGACAACTAATTGGGAACATTATTGTGGAATGTGTAAATAAATTGGTGGATAAATTAGTTCTTCAATAGTTCGAGGTGAACCTTGGGTGACCTTCGATTGGGCCAAGCATGAGAACCTTCCCAAACCAGACATGGGGACGATAAAAATGTAAATCAAATCAAAACCAATGAATATTCATACCGGAATTTTGCCCGTCCTGGGTATCAAACTCAAGAATTTTAAATCTAAATCAAAATATATATATGATCTACAGATAGTTGTTTCGGGTCTGGTTGTGTGTGCATGTGACATGTATATCTGTAAACTGTACCCACGGTACAGGATAAATCCTAGTGTGAGGCAAAGTTTATGTTTTTTATTAAATAAATAAATTTTAAAAGATAATTATTTGTACTGTTTCAAGTTTTACTTATGTGCATTTTGCCCTCTCGTTAATTACCGAGATGGAATTGATAAACGTTCCCTTATTAACAGCATTTAATTTGTGAAAGTTCAGTAAAATATAAATTTTATTCAGTGAGAAAGTGAAAATAATGTCGATCAGTTGCGGTGCAGTGGTTCTCGTAATGCTGAATTGGATTTTGTAAAATATCAATTATACACTAAATTACGCTGATTCGATGTATTTAAATTAAAAAGCCGTTTAATTTCCAAGTAAACAAAACTCACATAAATTTGCAACGGCTCCCATCAAATATTGCTCCTTGTTAAATTAAGAAAATAAAGTTTTAAATATAGTACATTATGTTTATAATGTAGTATTCTGACGACACGGGTGGCGTAGTGGCTAAGTGATTAGCTTTCTGCGCTAAGTGTCGCGGGTTCGATTCCCGCACAGAACAAATATTTGTATGATCTACAGGTAATTGTTTCGGGTCTGGGTGTTTGTGTGTATGTGAATATATGTGTTTGTAAACGCACCCACGATACAGGAATTATACCTAGTGAGGGGCAACGATTCTTTAAAAAAAAAAAAAAAAAATTATCAACAATGTATATAACCTACAATCAGGTATAGAATAGGTTTTTATATATAACTACATGTCATCAGCGGTTTTGTCTGCGAATATTTTGTTTTTATTATCTAATATAACTAAAAATTAAATAAATTATCAAACTGTCCTCTAAAATCTAGCTTACGCTTTATCTTAAAACACTAACTCAAATACCTAAATATCAATCAAATATTTTTTTTATTCATCTACAACATATACAGGTTCATGAAAAGTCAGACTCTTGTTGTCACGTTCTAATGTGTTGATTTCCAATGGTTCGAACGGACAAGAAACTCCATGTTTACTCTTTTAAACTCAGATAATTGTATCCACACTGTTATAAATGCGAAAATAACTCTGTATGTTTGTTACCTCATCACGTCTAAACCACAGAACCAATTGCTATGAAATTTTACAAGGAGATAGCCTAGGTCCTCGAGAAAGGTTTAGGCTTAGTTTTACTATTGCAGCAAAACTTATTATATAATAAATACAAAATATAAGCATTCAAAGTCGCGGGCATCTGTCTACATCTATACTACTTACAGTATATAACTTTTCCACCGTCAATTCCCAGAGTTCCACCATTCTAAAATTAACTTCCAAACCACAAATATCTTCACCAAAACAATATGGTGGGCAGCCATTAAAGTATCAAGTTTATCGTACACCGAACTGTACATTTAGCAGACGAAATAACTCAAGGGCAACGCACCGCCAGCTAAATTTAATTAACAACTACCCGTACGGCTGGTAATAACCATAATACGGCTGTGGATGTAAAGCAGCTGGATTTGAGAGCTGAGGAATAGAAAGCAGTTGAATTAGATATGGAAGAAGACATTGATAAGGACGAAGTCTAAAAATGCCATTTTAGAATAGAAACGAAAATAATAGAATATTATTTATTAGATGCAATAAGAAACTAACACGCGATTAGACATACAAATATATTAAAACTAAACAATACCACTTACGAAACTTCAGAGAATAAATCTTATGTAATCAATTGCGATTTCATCAGCTCAAATGTGCCAAATGGGTTTCCAGTTCAACATTACGCTGGTGTTTACTCTTTAGTCGAGTTATAATAGGATAGGTATAGGTATAAATGGGCTGATTTCCGTAAATACACCCTTAAGCGCATTTTTTGCGTCGGGGTGGGAATAATGTTAGTTTATTCGATCCCCCCAGTTCTTCGAGAAATGCCAGCAGACGCTTGACATTTCTGGCTATTTCCCGGGGAGTTGTAATAGAATTCACGATACATGTCAAAATATCTACTTTATTGCGACTTCTCCTTATATTTAGTTCGGTTGGGGCAGTGGTTGAGCAATTGAATGCTGCGCTACGTATCGCGGATTCGATTTCCGTAAGACACAAATATTTTTATGGGAATTATTCCTGAATCATGGGTACTAGGAATTGTTTCTGAATCATGAGTGCTTTTACAAATACAAATAGTCACATGCACAAACGCCCAGACTGCAAGCGCTATATGTCGTACATATATCTCATATTAATAATATACATATTATACATATTCCTATATCTCATACAAGCATTTGTTCTGTGCGAGAATCGAATCCACAACACGTAGCGTAGTAGTCTATCGCTCAACCGCTGCGCCAACTTGACGACACGGTTGGCGCCACTGTTCTGTGGTTGGCGCAGTGGGTAAGCAATTAGATTTCTGTGCTACGTATCGCAGGTTCCATCCCCGCACGGAACAAATATTTGTATGATCTACTGATAGTTGTTTTGGATCCGGTTGTCTGTGCATGTGACGTGTATGATTGAAAACTGTACCCACGATACAGGAGAAAATCCTAGTGTGGGGCAACGTTTAAAAAATAAAAGGACTATGACGTCAATTAAGACAGAAGTGCCTCAAGATTGTGTAAGATATACAGAACAAGTGTCATATCAAATACAGGCACGTGGAACTAAAAAAGAAAACTGTCTAGAGATTTTAATATTCTTCCACCACTTATAAACGTCAGATACATAAACACTTCAATAAGTACATCACTTAATGTCAGGTGAAACTAATCGCTGGAGATATGCGCCAGCGCTTCCATGCAAAATGTATGTGCATGTTCATCGCGTGTGCCAATCACGGTGTTTTTTCTGTTTTCCCATACTCTTACTTTGCTGCAGCTTAAGACTATCTGTTCGCACTTACCATAGATTTTAAGGAACTCTACAAAGTATTAAGTATTTGATTCATCCTCTATTTAGGAACATACTATTATTCGCTAATTATAATAATAATTTCTCCAAACCGATTTCGACTACGGTGATTAGGCTTCTAATTATGAGTATGGGTATTTTGGTCTCATGTGACTAAATATTACTGTAGCACTGAAGGGTTAGATAGAAGTGTACTTGGAAAGCCACATTTAGTCGATGCCGTTATTAAGTCCAATGGCATGGGGCTAGTCTGTTGTCATCTAACGGTCACAATTCCAAATTCCGGGCTTCTGTTAAGAATTTCATAAAATTCTAATAACACTTGGCCAGACCTGTGTATCGAACCTAGGAACGCTCAATAGTTGCGCACGCAACCACTACACCAAGAAACCATTTTATCTACTACTAGCTTTTGCCCGGGACTTCGTACGCGTGGAATAAAAAATCTGATATTTTCCCGCGGTAAAATGGAGTCTACATTTTAAGTTAGACCTCTAGCAATACATCGGTGAAAAATGCATTAAATTCCATGCAGTATTTTTTGCGTGATGCGTGTGCTGTAATAAAGACCCTCCATATTAGATTTTCTCCAATATCTATAATGTACAGATATTGGCCTATTATAATTTTATTATAAGTATGTACCAACTATTGCAATAGCAATACGCTAAGTTTTAATGTCACCATCTTCACCATTCTATCATAGACTGGTATTCAATCATGAAGACTTAAACATCACTCCGCCTTCAACAAACAACCAACCTCTTTACAATATAACTACAATGATTCACTACATCTCCATCGATCTAGATTAAACACTCCGGAAGCCCAAACTGCCCAATTTACCTTAATTTAGCGAAAAGTGTGCAAGGAGTACACTGAACTTTAGCGCCAAACATTAACACCGCCCACTGCGCTAATTCTAGCACAGAAGTTTGTTTATTTAGTGCTAAATGGTGTGTTTGCGTAAGCTATCAATATCGACTCCATTGGTTTAGTAGTTAATAGACTGTGGGCTTGGGCTCGATGATGATTGATGAGTTCAGTTGAGATGAGTAAAGTGACCATACGTCCCGTTTTGAACGGGACCACTCCTTTTTTCGGTTATCTGTCCCGTTGTCCTCAAACGAAGCTCCGGGACGCAAAATAGTCCCGTTTTCCAAAACCACGCGAATTTATGGAGCTCGCTGGACGCGAGCGGTGCGGGACCGCGTCGTAGACGATCGGCTATAGCCCGCCCGTGTGCGCTTTCGGACAAATGCTCCAGTAGAAAGGGTATTTTCTTAAATGAACAATTTGTGGACGTCTGAAAAAACCCAGTTGCAGATTCCAGTTCTGAAGGCTATATTGATAAGGTGAATATAAAACAAAACGTGCCAAGAATTTTATTCTTATTTGAAACTAGCTGTGCCCGCGACTTCGTTCGCGTGGATGTCGGAACTTAACAATGTATTTTTTAGTGAGACCAAATCCACTTAACCCTATTTTTCTAAAATAAAAGTAGCCTAAGTTACTCCTTATTACATTAGCTACCTGCCAATAAAAATCCCGTCAAAATCGGTCCAGCCATTTCAGAGATTAGCCTATACAAACAGACAGACAGACAGACAGACAGACAGACAAAAATTGTAAAAAATGTTATTTTGGTGTATGTACCGTATATATATTCATATGCATGTAGTAAAAAACGGTTATTTCAATATTACAAACAGACACTCCAATTTTATTTATATGTATAGATGTATAGATGTATAGATCATCACCAGTACCTCTATTATGAGTTTTTTACTATTTACTTTCATAGTAAATGTAAATTTTTCATGATAGCGATTTTAGTTCTTAACTTGGTTTCATTAGGGATTAGAGTCGCTTATTTGACATATGTGTCATAGTAAAGTTTTGATTTACTGTTTACTATATTATAGAGATATCATGTTATATATAATAGTAAATATTAAGAAAACTCGTAATAGCGGTACAGCTGTATGTTGCAGAATATAATTTAATTAATTATTTTTAATTTGTAACAATAACTAACTTTTTCTAAGTATTTTTATTTTTCATTGAGTACATGCTAATTGACTTACGTAAACAGATGTCCCGTTTTGAGTGAAAAATTAAATGGTCACGTTAGTTATGAGTAAAAGTGTAGTGAGTAAGTACTAATTTATAGTCTAAGCTTTTTGAAGGCATCGTTCGCTCAGTGGGTAAGCGATTAGCTTTCTGTGCTACTTGTCGCCGGTTCCATTATCTGATTAATTGAACTATTTATGTTGTAAATTCTAAATATTTTGGACATTGGTCTATTTTTAAGACAAGAAGCTCGTCGTAAATTTTGGCACGATACTTGGCGCATTGGTTGTGCGATCGACTGCTGCGCTACGTGTCGCGGCTTCGATTCCCGCACGGACCAAATATTTGTATGATCTACAAATAGTTGTTTCGGCTCTGGGTGTGTGTCCATGTGAATATATATTTTTTTTTTTTTTTTTAAAAACGTGCCTCACTCTAGGGTTTCTCCTGTATCGTGGGTTCAGTTTACAAACATAAATGTCACAGGCACACACAACCAGACCCGAAACAACTATCTGTAGATCATACAAATATTTTCCGTGCGGGGATCGAACCCGCGACACGTAGCGCAGAAAGCTACTCGCTTAGCCACTGCGCCAACCGTGTCGTCATTTGTGTTTTTAAACGCACCCACGACACAGGAATTAATGCTAGTGTGGGGTGATGTATTTTTTTTTTTTAAAGTTGACAAGGAAATACCTCTACGTACCTTTTACCTTTAAAATTAATTGGTAGTTAATTAGGGATTGATTCATTATCGATGCGATACCGAAATATAATAAATACCTACGTCCTGCATTAAAACGGATTTTGGAAAGTGAAAGGAACTATTTTGTGATTCAAGAGAAATTATAAATGTGTAACAAGAGCGAGCCTTTCCATTTTAAAATAATTTCAATGCAATTGGCAGTAGGTATAGTTAGCGTCAAAAGTGAAAACTTGAATTTTATTATAACTAATTAATTACAGAATAGCGTAACTTTATTGACTAGTACTCTTGTCAGTTGAGAACAATTCTTAAAAAAATCATTTCTAAATGACGAAAAGATCATAAAAGAAAATTGATTGTCTATATTTTTAAGAGCAAGCCAGAAAGTTTTTCTCATACGGATATCGTGTACGTTAGACCTTTTTGTAATTATCTCAGTAAGTTGCAACGAGCTTTATTTATATAAATATCTAGACAGCATCAAGCAATATTTAATGCGCTAAATTGAACAATTGCAATACCGCACTGTAATGGCAAATTAATTGCATATCGCCTACAAAGAGCAATTCCTTCAATTGACTCCTACAGTAGCGAGGCGAGATTACTAAATGTTTGAAGTTTAAACTTACATTCATAGCAGCAATCAATCACGGGTTAAGCAGGGCAGTAATTAGAGTGAAAGGTTTTATTTTTCATTTTCATCATAACTGTCAAATAGGTCTAGTGATCGCAAGGTCTGTTAAGCTTGAGGTTTTGGATTCGATTCCCAGGTCAGGTAAGGTACAGGTTTTTTCTATAACTATAGAAATTTTGAGTAGCAGCACGAAGTTTGGAACTGTTGATGGGAATAGACTCGCCCTTTATTACATAGGACCTAATATCAGCATCGGCGATACAGGCTTGTCTATTGTGGGGACCACGGTAAATGAGATCTGTCTTAATAGAACACAACCATGTACAAAGTATACGTGAGTTTTTTCATTAAATTTTCATCCATTTAACGGCACGGTTGGCGCATTGGTTGGGAGATCGACTGCTGCGCTATGGGTCGCTGGTTCGATTCCCGCACGGGACAAATATTTGTATGATCTACAGATAGTTGCTCCGGGTTTGGGTGTATATCCATGTGAATATTTGTGTTTGTAAACACACACAATACAGGAATTATTTAAAGTGCGGTTCATGTTCCATGGAGCTTCCCAGACAAATAATATCATATCAGCCTCGTTTCGAACCTTGGACTGGCTAACCTTACCAGCGAAGCATCAGCAATTCCAACATAAGACCAGAACTCTATATAATATTTCGTTACGCACAAGCATAACCAATCTACTATTTAAACCTAACAAACTAATTCCAATTCTAAATCCTAACGCTGAATGTTAAACGCTCAATCAATCTTGCGCAACAGTACTGCAATCAATCACTTGCTACCACTGATTAAGTTGGCAACGCTAATGCTTTTGAAAGGTTAAGTTACGTTTGGGGTGTCTTTTTGCTGAATCAATCATTTGTGGCAACTGAGGGTGATGAGTGTGACGGACGTCAGTTTGAAATGTGAAAATGGATGACTGTTAAGTGACGAGACTAATGACTTGAGAGAAGACAATTGTGTTTAGGAAGAAACTAACCAAGATTAAGAAATTAGAAAAGTTAAGAATAGAACTGCTGAAGAAACTGAACACCACGTAGAAAGCGTTGCAATCAAAGAAGGAAGTTTAAAAGTAAATAAAAAAACTAAAACTGACAAATTGCGTAACGAGATCGGTCGTTTACAAAAAGCTGATGATGAGATGAGGTATTCATTGGAATCTAAAGAAAAATATAATTTTGTGCAACATATCACAGTAACTTACTCCGTCGGTATAGATATAAAACTTTTTTACAGATATACAGTTTATCTAATAAATTCCCTAAACTTGACTGAACTGGTTGGATTGGAGACAACCACAGAAGATATCTTTAAATCGCCCAAGCCAGACATTGTAAATCTTCCTTCCTTTTCCAATATTTTTCGTTAGAGCATCGAAAAATTAATCATTCACACTATAAATTGAATGTTTCAAGGTATTATCACGTGGTATAATGAACTTGAACAGCCACAATCAGTGCCGTGGGCCTAATGATAAAAGTCACCAATAAATCTTCATTAATCAGGACTAGTTTAACCCAGATTGTGGAAACTGTAATCTTGTAGTGTACGGACCTCGTTTATCACTGTTGTTGAGCCAGGAAATAGGAGGAATACTAATAATAATACTGGCTGGTACTATTTGTTTCTGGCCTATGTGCTACAAGTACAGTCTACAGACTTACTATAATCACTAATCCATTTGGCTGTCACTGGCAATATTCTCTTACCGCAGTTGTTGTGTCTAATGGGGCTTGTTTGTTATGGTTTTTCTTTGTCGACGTATTAGTCTGCTACATAAAATAGTGTATCTATCATTGTTGTCACACGATGTTTATATTGATGGAAATGATGTTCATTATTAAGAAGATTTTGTTAAGTTTTCAAAATTTTTGTTCCAGCATAATTTATCGTGTCCAAGCTTAAGTCAAATTCTTTTCAGCGACTCAATGTTTAAAACCCGAACATTGGTACCTAAGTATAGTAATATTTACTTAGACTTCCAATCAGCTCATAATCCAAACCGCTCTTTCCATAGCTCTAAGCGTAACCGCGGCAGCATAACACAAATCATTGGATCTGTGTAGATGAATGTGTAACAAATTCGAGGGAATAGTTTTAAGACCGCTATTAGATAGCCAGGGGGTATCCGAGGAACGTGCCTCAACCTCAACTTTTACTATTTACATGCTATTTGATCAGTTCTGCAGGCATTGGTTTGGTTCATTGATAAAGAAATAACTTGCAGTGCTTGTGAATTTAATGAAATCAATCATTTTTTGTATGTTTTATGTTAAGCCACGTGCAACGACATTCATGAAAAGGTTTCAGAAAAGACCAAAGGCTAGAAAAGATCCCAAAAAGGCTTATAATAAAAACACGAAAAGTTTTCACTAATCGTGCACTTCCAGATGCAAAGGAATTTATAAAAGAGCACATAATAATGCAAATGCAGAAATCTTGTTTAATATATACTTCAATATAAATTATTCAAAGTTCATCAATATTAGAGAGGCTAACGAGGATGGAAGTGATATCAAGATTATAGATAGAAGGGAACCTTCGACCAAGGCCGTTAAGATACAGATAAGGACGCCAAACGATATCAATGCAATGCGTATGCAAATGTGAGTGGTAAAGATTTACATACTAATACAAATACTGGTGCAACACCTACCAACAGAGCAAATAAATTAGAATATTCTAATACCACTCATATTAACTGCTTTATTGGTATAGTGGTAAATCTGACTGCTGAGTAAAGGCCTGAGTACGATTCTTGGGATTGTGATTATGTTCTAGGTGAGAAATTAAGGTGGATACCTTATCTAATAAAGTTAAATCCAAAGCATTTAATACTTATCTAGGCCAACCAGCAAAAAAATTAGTTATCAATAGTGAAGTTTAGACAGAAGTAGGAACACTTATCCAGACCACACAACTAGAGTAAGCTATTTCCACAATATTAACACCATTTTCTTCAGCAACAAAAGTGTTTTTCAATATGCCCTCAACGAGATATTAATTCACGCGGCGGGACATAACTCAGTGTTCAATTAGGGCCAGCAGAGACAGTTATTGAGGAAGTAGCCCTGCTGGACACGGCATCTGGGACACTCGAAGATCGGGCTAATATGGATGTGAATAGTTTCTGTTGTGTTGAGTGTTGGAAAGTGTAGGTATGGTATAGAAGTCATAATTATAATTGTCTCAACACTAAAATGTTTTGACAATGTTAAACTAGATATGATGCGGACTGGTACCCGCCATGAAACGTTGCGAAAAATCCAAGAACGATCCAAGTTTGAACCCTAATGAAAATGCAAACGCATGCAAACGTCCAATCGAAATAAAATTCATTGGCTTTGATGATCCAACTATCGCTTGCACGCTTGACAATGAAATTTGATATTAATTTCTTCAACAACTTTTGATTAGAAATCTTCAAAATTGCACAGAATACCATTAGACTTGGAATGCTGCTTGTCACAGTGGCCAACCAACACCATAGCTAAGTATAACGGCACTCGTATGTTGCATATATGTGTTATATTTCACTCGCAAGGTCGCAGTGTGCGTCCGTCACGCGTTCCTTACTTTGTGCTATGGTTCAAGTTAGGAGCAGTAGACCAATTGTATAATACCTACCTGTGGTTGGTTGAAAGGTATCATAAATCATCAGCAGACCTTATCTGATGGCAGTGCATCCAGAAGACAGTAGCCGAATTTGTACATCGTCATATGGCAATATAACCATAAATTTTGTTGCTTTGGAGACGGGAAGTGGTGTCACAAGCCTGAGCTGCGTCCCCAGCGAAAAGACTGCCAAATTTAGCCACACGACCACTTCATTCGTTGCTAACCATCAGGTAAAATAGAAGGCAAAGGCATTGCCAAACTAAATAAAAATGGCAGACAGTATCAATACAATCCTGTCAATATCGTCCACTCCGCTACCTCTCATCATTCACACCAGCACGTTCCACTTAATAACCGTGATAAATAGCTAAGAATAATGAATCGCAAATACGTTTTGTATATTTGTCGTAAGCAGTGGAGGCTTGACCAATCAATGGTCCAGATATGGCCGTCATCCGGCCGATAGTTTTTATTACTTTTCAATTGTAATAAACGAGTTTGATGAGAATTAAATTATATTTATAGAGTTCATTTTAACGTTGGTTTAGGAAATGTATAGTTCTGATAGTGGGTTGTCTCGGTACTATAGATGATTCGTCAACATTGTATCCTACATCATCTTGAAGGAACCACGGATTCTTACGGTTGTTCGGTTCTGTGTAGAATTTGGCTTTGACCATATTGTCGAGAGAACTAGTCAAATCCTGGCAAAGTTTTTTTTTTAAAGATGAACTATGATTTCTCCTTTGTCGTGGGTACACTTTACAAACATACATGTCACATGCACACACAACCAGACGCGAAACAACTATCTGTAGATCATACAAATATTTGTTCCGTGCGGGAATCCAACGCGCGACACCTAGCGCAAAAAGGTACTCACTTATCCACTGCACCAACCAAATCGTCACCTGCTTGAACTTACTTTTTAATTTTTCTAAAAACTTTATTGAGCTCGCGACTTAATGAAAAATGCTAATGAATTTGAAGATAGATATTATTCGAATCACCTTGTAAAAGTAAACAAAAGAAACCTACTAATATTTGAAGCTTAGTACTCATGCAAAATTTAATTCTTCAAGTCGTATTCGTCACTTATATGGCTTCTAGGAATGTGCACGTGACTTTAGTAGTTGTGCTAGCCATACCAGAAAATTCTAACAACATTAAGTAATAAAACGAAACACTACCAAGCAAGTATGCACCGAACTTCTTCACTAGGCGAGAATATGGGATCTATAATTGAGCTACGATTGCTGTTTTTGTAGAAAGCAGTTCCATCAAATCAGTAACTACTTCTTCAATAGTTACTGAAGCCAATTCTGTATTTCTTAACACCACAGGAGTGATCAAAACACTAGGTCCATTATCTGTGTCGTTTTTCTATCGGGATCGGTTTCCAAACTAGACCAGAGTATCAGTTTTACATTGCGCACCATCCTCAACACCAAAGTGGGTCAGCACCACAAAGTTAATTCCACAAAATTATCGAGTAGCCCCTCTAATTGCTCACACTTGGCCGATTGCCGACCGTTATGGGAGCGGTGAGGCAAGTTCATTGTCACACTTAAACCATCAATTGTGTATGCTTGGGTGGTTACTTCATTAGATTCTGCACTAGTGACTTATTTGTACTTAATTGGTTAAGTTGGTAGGTTGGTTTGTATAATCTTTGACTTGCTTATCTATGTTAAGGAATTGTTTGTGGTTTACGTATGGCAAGAACAGTTTTCTTGTCTTTATGAAGGGCTTACAACGGGACCAGGATATCTGATTTAAATCTTTACGTCTTTTAAAGCCTCATTGGTTGTTAGGCGTGATGTCCTGAGTTCGATTCCCGGGTCGAGTGTTATTATGTTTTTCTGCATGTAAATTCTCTGTAGCAACACGGTGCCTGGAAGTGTCCGGTAGCCGGCAATAGGATCGCCCTCTATTACATGGGACTCAATAATGGAATTTGAAAAACGTGAGTGTACAATAGTAGGTTTACCTTTGCCTAACCCTTCGGGGAATATAGGCGGTGATGCTGTGTCTTAAGTTCTGTGAATGTGACCTTTAAAAATATAGATTTAAGTGGCGATTAAGAAGTTGTATGTCCGATGGTGAAAAATCTTTTGGTTTCCATTACATTGCTTGTATTCCATTTAATTTTAATTCAATAACAAACCAATTACGCAAATTCCAAAATAAACCTAAAATAGATCATAGAATGGCGAAACTAGAAAACATTTGGTTGGTTTCTATAAATTTACATACAATTATTTAAATTGTTTACACCGCAATAATTGCCGCGACCTTTTGTCACGGTTTAGAATGAACTATAGTCTTTGTTTGTACTGTATTCTAGAGTTATCCTCTCATAAAAGGCTTGTGGCAGACTACGAAACAATGTTGTGTCTTTGCAGGATTCGAGCTATATATATACATGGTTTCACTTAACATGGGTCTATGACAGTCGTTATGGGTGTCAGCAGCCCAAATTCTGACAGCCAGTCTAACCTTCAAGCATCAAAGTTCCAATAATTGGTTGGCGAAGGTTCTATGGCAGTCGCTCCGTGTAAAATACTGATATTCAGCCGTTATTGGTTAGACTGGGAGCCGTACCTCAATGTAATAGTTGGGAAAGACTAGGCAGATGATGCTGATGACAATATTCCCGACTGGATTTATGAGGAGGTCCACATTCTGCTGTGAAACTCTAGGGCTGATATATATCTTCAAATATAAGGGGTTACTATCTCTCCCAGTGAGATTAGAAACGGTAAAATCTGGCACTCAGCCGAATTGGTCAAACTGAAAACCGATCTATCCATCTTAGGTATATTAGTACCTAAGAAAAGGTGAAGATGATGAGATATAAAGAATAAAAAAGTTATTAGTTCAACTGAAGATTAGCTCAAAGATGTTAAACTGTTTTTACAAACTGATACTTAAACCCTTCTAAAGAATATTCGTTTACGTATTTGACACCTGTTTCTATATTCAAGACAATATAATTACGCCGAATGAATGAAACTTGAATTCTAAGTAAAACTACTGCGTCAAAGCCTAAAACCAATTTGAACAGGTTGTTGCTAATTTAATTAACTATGGAGAATTGAACTCGCTGTGCATTGTTCGTTTGCTTGTTAGCGATTTAACTCGGCTGAAAAGAATAAGCAGGTTGTTATTGGGATAATCTAAAAATGAAACGGCCCAAAGAAAAAAATATTCTAACTAAAAATAACTGACTGATAGTCAATGTTCGGAGTTGGGGCTCCAACACACATACGACTGATCACTTTAAAAATGTTTATGAGAAACATACGATACCAGTCTCCAGATCTTTACAATTAGTTGGCCGTCTGCTAGACCCCATGCCAATAGTTAGGTGTGTTTGCAAACACAAAACTTCACATGCACAAACACTCAGACCCGAAACAACTATCTGTATTCCATACCAATATTTGTTCCGTGCGGTCATCGAAGCCACGACACGTAGCATAGCGGTCAACCACAACCAATCGCAATGATCTAGTATGGAAACCATTGTCGAAATAGTGTCCCATAGAAGCATATGTAATGGCAATTGTCAGGGAGACGTTATTCCTCAAAATAAATCATCTATTACATCGCAGTTTAATCAATCCTCTTGCTTTACTTCACAAACTATCCATTGGTCCTTTGTCATTGGTCTTTTGAATGATTCCTCGTGCCCGTGACGGCCGCGTCAGATATTCGCATGACAGTCGCCTGGCTGTAGATCCGCGCTATAAAGGTCGACGCGCAGTGGCCGCACGCACCGTTAGAGGCGGGTATTTAGGTCGGCGCACGCGCCCGCTACAGTATGCCACGCTGGGTGAGGTAGTGCGGGATAGGCGGCAGCGGGTTTGGAGTTTCCTTTGTCAGCCTGTTAGCTGTTTAGCCACAAAAATATTTGATTTGGTGTTAATCTTAAATTGTGATAAAAAAATGATTCACTCAATGCACTCGAGTGAAATTCTTAGATATTGTATGGACTTAGTTAGACTATGATAGTGTCGACACAAAATTGCTGCGTAATTTTGGTCTATATTTATCTTCTAAGATATTAGCGTATTTTGTTATTTCATCATGTTCTCAATTGAAACTAGCTAATACAGAAATAAGTGACGAAATATTAAAACTTAATTGAAAATATTCGCCGTAATAAACAGTTAAGCTAATCATTAATAAATATAAAGACGTACAATTTGTTGTAATAAATAATAAATCAAATATAAATTCTTAAGTTTATAGTTAAGTAATATTCACATTATAAGTCAAGGTGGACGAGACATATATAAAGATATTGCCTAATCGATCTCGAATTATAAGCCGATAATTTTATACCAACTGATATAAATCAAGAAATTACCTATATTCGAAATTGAAATTAGTTCATAGGTTTTTTTATGCTGTTGACAAATTGAGTTACCTGGATGTCTGCGAATATAAAATAACCTAACAAACAACATAAATAATTATCTAAAAGGTTCTAAATCTAGGCTTATAAAATATTTTTTTGGACAATATCACATAATATATGTCAGTATCGCATTTTATCTATTGAAAATGACAACGGAAGATTCATTCTTCTTATTAATGCGCACGCAGTTAAGTATAATACGATTCGATGGTGACAAATGTGATTTCACCCATAAATCCAATTTTCAAGCTGGCGCCACTGAGGTCTCGAGGCCAACTACATTGGGGTCGGCTTTCAGTCTAACCGGTTGCGGCTGAATATCAGTATTTTACACGGAGCGACTGCCATCTGACCTCCGCCACCCAATTACTAAGAGACACTGATACTCTAAGTTTAAACTGGTTGTCAGACTTTTTGGGCTGCTGACACCCGTAATGACTGACTTTTTCGTATGACACTCGGGACCAACTGCTTAACGTACTTTCCGAGGCACAAAGAGCCTATGAGGTCCACTTCAAAGAAAAAGAAAAATATAGATAAACAGTTTTTTAATCGCTTTAATCTGTTAACTTGTCCCACACCAGCAGAAACAGTAATCTAGGATGTTATGTGTTATGTACGTGACATGTCAACGTTTGTGACGGAATGTTACCGATTTTACAACATGTCCAGTCTCAGCGGAGCGACGTGCTGGAGTGCCGCCCAGCCGCTGTCAATGTACCCTTGTAACAGCTGACTCATAGGGTTCAATCTGACGACACTATTTAAATTTGAATTGCCTGCCTCACTAGTCTAGTCTAGTGGTAGAGGTCCTAGCTTCGATGGCCAGTCGGGCAAAGTGTTACTGGGAGAAATATTCAGTAGCGTTATGTAATGTTAAAACAAATTGGTTGCGAACTTTTTACCAATTTTTGGAACCTCTTTGGACCGATTGGTGGCAAAGCGTGACTCTCGAACGTGACGTTACGGGTCCAATCACCGGGTCGGATAAAGTATTACTGGGTTTGTCTGTGAGAACATACGCAGTAGCAGGCTAGGATTTGAAACTGTGCCATATGGCAATAGGCTCGCCCCCAATGACATGGGACTTAACAAGTGCACTATTGCTACACCCAAATTTCGAAAAGCCGCATATAACAGGGGCGAGACTACTGCCATCTACTGAACACGATTCTAAACGCCGAAATCTTTCAGCTTATCACGCGCACGTCGTAAAATATATTTACGTTCAGTTTAACGCCTTAAAGAGATCATGTATTGTTTACATTCCTTACACGTTCATCTGGCACCAAGAATAAAGATTGTTGATATAATTAACTTCCACAATTGTTTATTAAACCTTATAACAATCTATATAGAATCGAAACTGCAACGCTAAATTCACAAAAATAACCGAAATAAAACTGCGACCAGACACCGCAGGACGGGCAGCAGCGTCCTCTCACTAATCGGTGAGCCACTGCGATCCCCAAGCCGCCTGCCAAGCGTGGAGATTATGGCAAACCCCCCCCCCCCCCATTTGGGGGAGGCCTTCGTTCAGCAGTGGACGTCTTCTGGCTGATGATGATGATGAACCGAAATCGTGAATCATGATCATGAAAAACAGAGATAACTCGCACAGTTGCTAGAAATTACGGCACCAAACATTACGGATTAAAACACAAACGCACACACGGGCCTCATAAAACCCAATGCCACATGTATTAATTACGCAAATACGCTGAGTACCTTATTTTCACGGCCAACGCTACCGGCCCAGACAGGCCAGTTACATAAACGTGTATGCACTAATGAAATAATGAGTTAACAACTGGATTATGACTAATTTAGCGTAACGTGGCGTTTTTATTGGTTTGTGCAAATAGGCGCAGCGTGGGGCTCCCCGACTTTTGACCTAGATGTGATGATTAGGTGGGGCAGGAGTATTTATGTGATAGGTCATTCTGTCTTGTATGCAATCAATTCTTTCTGGAGTGTTGTTATCAAATAGTTTCTTTGTTATTAATATCATATAAGAAGTTGTACGTATACCGTGGAACTTGAGATGCATGATTTTTTTATACTCTTTAAGTTATTTAAATCAGAAAGAAACTATGTAAAATATTAACAAAATATATGAAAAAGTTAATTCAGAAATTATTTTACGACTTACCGCTAAAAATCTCCTTTATTTTCAATGAAGGGGCTGACACATCTGCAAAAGAAAAAACACGCGTTAAGAAAATCATTAAAACATAAATAGCAACAGAATAATCTAAAACAGAATAAATCATAGCTTTTGTTGCAAAAATTATAAATTCAATATTGAAAACACAAATAGAGCAAGGTCCTATACTACTTTAGAAAATGTCTGAAGAAATATTGTTAATCGAAGACAGTTAATAAATACTTCAAGTTGTAGCCATTCACGATTTATTAATCCATAATCGAAGGCTTTACTGTAGAAAATTCTATTAGAAAGTTAACTTTCAGGTGGCAGTATTTACTTTTAGGTTAATTTCTATTAAGACTAGACCCTTTTACATAAGACGTGGATGTGAAAGAAGTGAAATATAAATGTGATTTTTTTTTAAAGATTAGAGGTGTGAATTTTGTTGCTTCCAAAAAGTACTAGTAATTTTAATGCAGATGTTAATCCAAAAAGACCAAACGTGATGACACGTAAATATATGCAAGACGAATTATTTCAAGACCTATTAAGACTGCACAAAGGTCAACATCAAATAATGTTCCCTAAGAAAAAAACATCAGGCCAATTACTTAACAAGGAAACAAAGACAACTATAGAAAAATGCAAATTCGCAACAGACAATAAAAGCCGGAATTTAGTATCCATGTCACCACCGTAGAAAAGAAGGCCATGGGTCATAGAAAATATGAAAATAATGGGAAAATAATGATAGCCACATAATTATCCGACAATTTCAGAAAACAGAAAGTTAAAGATGAATTTAGCGATAATCTTGGATGGAAAGAATTTCAAACGATGGTATTAGAAACAAGTTGAGTCTTAACTTCAACGCTGGTTAAGTTTTTGGAATAGATTTAGTAATTCTAAATGTTATTCCTACTAAATGTCACTGGTGTAATGACCATTAAATAGACAGATAACAGTATGTTTAAATCAACATTTATCGATGTTTGAATAAGTCCAAGTGGTGTTTTGGGTTTGTATAAGATAGCATTACAATTTATGTTCCAAAAACCATGAAAATATTTTGAATTAGCGATGATTTTAGCCCAAAAGAATTTCAACCAACGAATTGGTTATTAGAAACAATTGTTATATCCAAACAATGGTCCACCAGGGGCGTTGTTCTAGTAATTGAGCTAATGTCATTGAAACGGTTCGTTATTCCGCCATCATGGCAGCAAGCACTTCAATCTTAATTAAAATCAGGACATTGGACTCCGCCAGCATAAATTTTACGGCGTATTTTAATTTAAATGTGTTTATGACAAGCATATTTTACATGTTGCGTTATTGTAAATGACCAAACGTTCATCAACTCTTTATCACGATGACATTTGATTAAGTACCGCAAAAACAAAAGAGCAATATGCCTGATGATACATGCAATTTATTGACTTGGATCATTTGACTAACAACTAAAAACGGTAACTCACTAATTATATTATGACTAGTTATAATGTCTTTTAAATGTTTGACTAGCAAAATAATTGTTTAAGATTTTCTGTTATTTGAATTACTTACTCCAATCGTAAAACTTTATAATTTACGATCTTGAAATGCGATGTCTGTCGCCCGTTTGAAAAAATGTTCTTAACTTAAGCTGTTTATATTTAGGTCTGTAAAATTATATTTAGATGATGGGGAGTTATTTACTGGAGGGATTTATTTATTTATGGGATATATTATATAATGTATTCAAGTTTGATTCGCCGGTTCTTCTCTCCCGCTAAAACACTAAGGACCGGCAGTCTGATTACCGATGTAGCGACAGGCGTAGATCGCGCAATAGCTTCTGTCAAACGTCATTTTTATGTCATATAATGTATTGGCTGACAGTGAGATTACTGACGCGTGGCTGTCGCGTTGCTGTCGCTTTTTTACGTAATTAGGCTGCGGTAAAGGTGGTGATCTTTGTGCGTGCTGTCTCATATTGACATTAAAGAGTACTAGTTATAGGTAACTTTTCAGAAATTAAGCCAGAATGACAAAATTAAATAAATATTTTACACATTTTTTTTTAAATTTTGTATTTTTGTTGTAATTTATATTTATGTACACCGTGAACTACCCTTCTCTTTTTACCTGCTATACTTTCCATCACAAGGCTGTCTGGCAGAAATCGCCAAGTTCGATTATACCGCCCCTTACACATCTCTATTGGTTTCCATTCTAATACATTTTTTTCTGTTTCTATTGTATTGTATATGTACCTAAAAGGTACGTACAAAAGCATTATACAACTAAAACATTCACTAAGATCCGGGACTCGTCCCACAAACGGCACGATGCGTTCCGAATCCGTGCGACTATTAAACCAATTACGCGACAAGTCGCTGCGACAAAAACGCGACAGTCGCACGATATGAGCCACTGGGTTGAAGGTGAGAGTGACGGAAAAAATGTGGTGATGGATGTTCCTAGAAGTGGTTTTTACAGCGTAATGAGTGATGATAAATATCGTCACAAGTGTCTTATTATTATTATGAAGTACTGACGCATAATATTCTTTTTTTTTTTTATGAATAGATGAACAGGAATTTTCTATATACCTCTGTTATCTAGAATTTATAGCTTTATTTTGCCCTAACAAGACTAAATTCGAAGGGAAAAGTGTTCATTTCAACTGGAGTTAGTTAAATAAGTTAAATTAGGATATTACGTGAATGAATAACTAATTAGTGATTCATAATGATCCGGCTCGCAGCTTTACTGCGTGCTAAGATTAAATAAAAATATGATGGGGAATCCCAATATGTTTGCGTGATAAAGCTGTTCAACAATCTTAAATAAGAACCAAATTCTCAAGCAAACAATAGCCACGGAAAATCTTCAATTCTACAATAATCTATAAAAAATTTCAAGTAGGTAGTCAAGGAGACGGCAGTATTCAACAATATTACAATAGCCATAAAAAACTAAGTGTTTATGCGCACGCGCCGCACTGGGTCAATCCACGTGACGAATTAACGGACACGAGTGCCCCACAGGCCCGGTTACCGAAATGTGGAGGTCTGGTCACGAGAGGACCAGATCAAGCGATCGGAGGGGAGCGGAAGATATAATGAATTTATTTAAAAAAAAACACTTATATTATCTATACTGCTTTTTTTTGTCATTAAAATCATCGAGAATAATCGTCGTCTAATTTACGCTGCTTTTAACAACATATTTTTTTTTGATCAAATATGGACCAATGGGCAGTATTTTGTTCAGGAGTATTTTGCCTCTGAAAAATATAGTTATTTTTGGATAATATATTATAGGATTACTAAAGGCCGTGTTCACCAACAATATAACGTATGTTTAAAATGGAAACGGCCGTTTCCTCTACAAAAAGTATGTGTTAAACGGATGACTTTGTCTTAAATATGTGTTATTATTGGTGAACATGGGCCTAAGTGAACTAGAAAATTTTGTCGTTGGACATCAGCCCGAAACGTGGTCGTAAAACAACAACCCTACAATACATATAGACTAAAGAACAAATTAAAATATTTACCATACTTTATCTTAAGAGAGATTATAAGGAAAGAGGAAAACTAAAGAGAGAAATGGACTGTGTGAAATGTGACATGGCTGATAAGAAAATGAACTCCGAGACGATGTCTGATAGATATGAATGGTCGAAGACATATTGTATCAACTCCCACTAAAATGGACCAGAAGAATGATCATTCTTTTCTCATAAGCATAAGCTATTTTTTATTTACCGAAATCGCTCTGTTGCAAAACTTTGAACCACCACAAAAGCACAATTAATCTAAATTCCATTAATCTTAACTGGGTATGACTGATACATAACTGTTATGTATTGCAGGATTATGTGCGTCTCTCACGACATGCTGGAAAACTGTTTTATTGCGTTATAAATAAGTTTATAATATAATTGTTGTGATTGATTGAAAGTCTCTCAGTTTTCTGAACCTAAAATCAAAGTCCAATTTGCCTTAAAGAACTGCATCTTTTCAACCCATTAATATCTTCCAAATGATGTCATAATACAACAAATCTTACAGTTAATGAAAATTACTCACACACAAAATAACAAAATGTTTTAAGCGCAACAGTAAGTGCAAGGGTAGATTCTGTATCCAAAATTGTGGATTTACAAGAAGCAATGAACACTAAACACTTAAATCCAAAATCCCTTACAGAAACCAGCTGAATAGATAATGCTATTAGCTCTAAAAAGTTGAATGTGGCTGCCAATCCACTAAATATTTAATCACATCTGGAAATACTAAATTAAAACTGAACTGTCCATATATCAGCTAGAAACCATTCAAGTTAGTAAGCGAAAGACCACACTCAAAGTAAAACTAATTAACATGGTCATAGAAATGAAGAGAAGTTAATATTTCCCGGTTATCTACAAATAAATTGCAATATATGGACGACGGAAGTATATAAGTATGTTCGGAGGGCTTAGTTAGCTTATCACAAGTTATGAACGATTACTGCCTTACAGCTAGTGCAAGAACACGATATAATGGTATAGATACATTATGGCTTGAAAGTAGAATGTTGGTAAGACATGAGTAAGGTAAACGGTTCAGAGCAGTTAGCTATGGAAATCTATGGAGGTCTGTATCTAGAAGTGGATGTCTTCCGGCTGGTAATAGATGATTTAGCTAAGTAGATACAGGTAATATAAAATTTATTGCTTTTGCGATATCGTAACAGTAATAGGAATATTTGATATGACACGGTTGGCCTTGTGGTTGAGCGATCGACTAGTGCGCTAAGTGTCGCAGGTTAGATTCTCGAATGGATCAAATATTTGTATGATCTACACGACAAATTGACAAACCTCCTAAAAATAAACAGTCAGCCTGATTACAAGATACTAAGAAGACCATAAATCTTAAACCGTACACCCGATATACATAGGATTTATGTATTTAACACATTAAACCATCTTATATTTTCATTTAATTGAATAAAGAGTTAAATGCTACATTAATTGAATATTTATTATGTTTTACATATAACATGTTTTGATATTGAAATGCTCCATACATTAAAGTTTAGTTGTGTAAATTTTCTTTACAATGAGTAGCGGATATATCGTCATATATTTTGATATCTGGTTTCTTTTGATGATGTGAAGCCTTTGTTCTTAGATTAAACAGCTGATATAATCTTGTTACTATTGTTATCTCATCCGCTCAGATCTCATAGAATTAGGTTCCTTAGAGTCGCCTGCTCCTAAACTGTCACCTAGCTCATAACTACTTTAAAGGAGATCGATTTTCTTGTCTGTCCCTCCATCAGAACCGATTGGTTGGTTTGATAGTCTGATAGACCATAGAGGAAAAGGTCGTCAACATTTTTGGCGCCTTATTCCTGCTTTTAAAAAGCCGGCAGAGGACCTTGGCCTGTGTCTTTGAGTGCCTTTTTGACAGGATCGAAAATGAATTCAGGAGCAGATCAAGAAATGCAGTTCAAACTTTGAACAAGTGACGTCACCTCAAGTGACCTGACGTACAGTCACAGAAAAAATCGAAGCAGTCTACCACTCCATATCCTCCATTATATTAATCCCACATATCACCCATCAGTTTTTTGCCATCCTTCCAGTTCAGTCACGATTCTTAATTAATTAGAAAAGAGTATTTTTTGCCGCCGTGACATCGCGTCCGTCGTGACTTGTTAGTGTTTACCGACTGCGGAAAAGTAAGTTAATGTGTTTGACATTTTCGTATCACGAACTTGAGGTTTTTTAGCTAAATTAACATGAGCTTTTGTTGAGATCTCGCGTTTCTTTTCAGAGACTTATTAAGAGGTGTTCAAGATTTTTTTGCAATTCTTTAGAAAAGTATATGTACCAAGATACTTTCATATAGGCCTTCCGGCAAGCAAAATTCACTGCAAAGTTTCGTGATATTTTTGCCATAGCATAACAATTAAAAGGTCCTAGCAGTCTGTGTGCGCCTGATCACAACGTCACGCGTAAGTTGTACTCCAAAAACAATACTGATCATAAAGAAGCACAAATCGAACATATGCAAATTAAATAACAAAGCCTCGATACTAAACCGTGGGAGTATCTATCAACAGAGTATCAAACAAACATGACAAGCGGGAACCGTGAGATTTGAGCTTACGTGCTAACTAATGGTAAACTATTCAATGTCGGCCAGGTATAATCAGAGCGAGGATAATCGGGGACTGTGTCACAATTTCTCTTCCACATCAACAGACAGCGATGTGGCCAGTGATTTAAAATTTAATAGAGACTAACATAGTCATATTCTAGCCAAAAAAAGACCGTAATGCTGTTAATCCGCACGGTAGATGCAATGGTTGAGCGCTGGACTGCTGAACCGCGTGTGGCGAGTTTGATTCCCGCATGGAACAAATATCATAATTGTCTTGGTCAAGTATGAGTGCGTGTGAATATTTGTTCGTAAACTCATCCAAAATAGTATATGTTATGGCTAGTGTGGGGTAACGTTTTTTATTAGAAATTATAAAGCAGCGGCAGATATCCTGCAGGAACAAAATGAATGTCTACGTTTGTCATCTATTATTTTCTGCTGCCCCAAACTAGGTTTTCTCCTGTATCGTGGGACAGTTTACAAACATACATGTCACATATACACACACAACCAGACCCGAAACAACTATTTGTATATTATTAAAGTTATGATTAAGCATTGTGACTCCCTTCGTTAGAGTATCGTTAAAGCGACTTACACCATGCGCAGATTAAAGATACAAATAACCGAATATATACGTGTAGTCGTTCATATATCAACGAATAAAAACAAGCAACTGTCGGCAAACCGTTTAATGTCTGCAGGGGAGGAGTAAAGATGATTGACAGAAATATGTATACGCTAACACGAAATCCCCACCAATTGGTGGCATTATTCCCCATCAGGACCTAAGCGATCTATAGATTGTCCTAGAACATGACGTGCACTTTTAGGTTAATATCAAACCACAAACTTAACCTCGTTATAATGAGTATGAGTTCTAAGTCCAGTGACTAATTTTAGTAGTCAGTTTGTAACTAATCCTGACGCGATTATATCTAGACGTTTTGAGTCCGGTTTAGCGATAGATATTAATGGGGTAACGAGTTTTACGATGCGGAAGCGTTTGTTATATTTGTTTGATGTTGTTTTTAATTAATCTGCTATTACAGATCGGGCTACTGTCTTTTTTGGGAGACCTATAAAAGTATGAAGCCTGAATAGATGGAAGTTGGTGTACCGCTTTTAAATGTTTTGTGGTTTTGGAGATACAAAGCTAGCAGTACGGTCTTTAAAATCCCCAAATTCATACTTAAGAAAACATTACAAGAGCAATTCAAATTCACAACCCATTAAATTACAATACAATAGCTTTCCTTTTCGTACATATTTTTCTTTGAACCCATTTAAAACCCGTATGCAAACACAAGCATCTCAAGATATCACGTCCAAATGTTTGACCACTCCTCATTAGCATGCCGACAGCTAGTATCAACGAAACCCGACATATTGACAGATTGATATTTATTATACATGCACGAAGATCGCTGAGTGAAAGTGGCGCGATGGACCAATTAAACTGACATTATATCGAGTGATAAAAGATTAGATCTAAGAGAAATGTGACCGTAATTATTGTAGTTTTTAGGAACTTGGTTAGTTATACTTTAACTATAAGTTAATTAGAAATTTCTTTTACTTATGGTGACAGTATTAAAAGTTGCCTTACAATAAAAAATCTTTTCTATTTTACATTTACAACATTTTCAAAAATAAAAAAATAGAGACCAACCGGTATCCCTTGATCCTGCCTCCTAACGAGAGCCTCTGAAGATTTTGCTCAAGGCAATTAAGCCATTAGCCGAAACTACAATTGGCACTATGACTGCCGAGTCCACATCTTACACGTCGACAACCTCGTGTGCCAAGTCAAGATATTTGAAACTACATATTATTATTATGAGCCTGCTGTATCCCACTGCAGGGCAAAGGACTCTCTCCCCTTTTTCCATTTTTCCCGGTCTGTTGCGATTTGAGGTTCGCGTCCAACTCGTCTCGCCATTTCCTTTTGGATCTGCCGTGCTATGATTTCCTACCTTTTGGAACCCCCTGTGTGGTTGTTCTAGCCCACAGCTCCTCCCTCATTCGGTTTTGTTCGGTGTTCGCCTACAGGACAGGTATGGACAGTTCAGATAGCCAAAATCATGGACAACGTTCCTACATTTCAATACTATTATTTCATATTAGTTAGTTATCCAAAGAAACAGAACTACTTAAATTAATATCATGATATAAAGGAAAGGAAACATCGCACCAACCATTTATTTAATTTCTCGCTACCTAGAACTATGTATTTGTGTTAATATTTCGCGACATCATATATCAATATACTCAGAACGAAATGCTTACACTAATAAATTAATTAACTATGTCACCCATCGTGTATTAATTAGCAATAAATCTTATGCCAACCCAATTGTTTTGACATGCTATTAAGCTTGATATCAATTTGAAAAGCAAGTTCTGGAGATTGTCACAACATCGGAACACGTCGGGACAGATCGTATGTATTCGGAACATTTCGTATTACTCCGTGATATTTCGTATCTAAAGACGTTGAGGTGGGCGAAACTGTGATTGGCAATTTAAATTGTAGATTTAATTATCTATTTACAATCAATTTAATTCTATAATTATTATGTGGTCGAAGAAACTACATTTATTTAGCCATGTGTTCCATTTTAAAGGTTTTTAAGTATATAATGGTACCTCATTAGTTACTCGGTTCTTTTATAAGCATCATTTTCAAATTCAAACAACCTAAAGCTAATTATCTCAAAAAGGTATCAGTCTTGATAATTAGATACTTTTAAAAGGATTCTGTATGATATTGGACCTTATTATCTTGAATCCCAGCCACATTTTGATCTGATTAGCGTATCGAAAGACTTTAAATAGACTGCTCGATTGATTGCTTCAATTTTTTTGGCTCAACTGGAAGAATTCTTCTGTTTGAAAACAGAAGTGGCCTTGGAATTTGGAATCGTACCCGGAAATATACATGGGCATTGATAAAAGCATCAGTGAAACGTAGGTGTACAATTTATAGTGCACTTGTGCCTCACCCTCCGGTGAATACATGCGTGCATAGGCATCATTTGAAACTGGAATGAAATGCAAATGGAGTCGGCGTGATAACATACGTTCACCAAATCGAACTCCAATACTAATAATAATAATTTTGCAAGCCAGTAACATTTAGCCTCACCTCATATATTATTGCGCCGTTGAATTTTACGACTACCACCCATATATCTATTTCGTTCGTTAATTAATGACATTAGGATGTGTCTCGAATGTCGCGAAATCCGTTCACTTATAAAGAAACAGTTATGTGAGAATATTCATTTTTATGGCGTGGTATTTCAGCTATCCATAATGTTTGGATGCCTATGTAAATGCTCCTGTGAAATTGCTACATTCATGCATAATTTAAGTTTTTTAATAGTCAGTATGAGTGTTAGAGTTACTTGTTTTGATAGGATGTCGGTATTTTATATACCGGTCTGTTTTATGTCGTTGCCACAGTCGCAGATTTGATTCAACCAATGCTGACCGCGACAATCAGCCGATTTAGTATAATCAGTTGATAATCCTGAGGTATGGTTTTTTTTGAGTATTGCGATGGGGCATGAGATCTTCTAGCGCAACCTGACAGTCAGCCTCGCTACTGCTGCCTGGATAATCTTTTAACTACATATGAGGGCATTCCCAAGTGATACCTCGTGCAACCCACAACAGGTACTTTTTTTAGAAGATATGTATGTACCATACGATATCATGATCTGCCTAAGCTTTCCCAACTACATTGGGGACGGTTTCCAGTCTAACCAAATGCGGCTGTGCACATATAATACATTAAAATACTAATGTGCATGTAATATTTCCTGTATTATTTTTGGTCCTTCAAGAACGTATCTATCGGAAGTTCAAAGTTAGAAGAACTTTTCAAGTCTCGAAGGACCAAAATATATGTACTGGCGACAGTATCCATGACGTGAACTATCAGTTTTCAAGGGAAACACAAAACAATCTCATGTTTAAAGCATACATGTTATGGAATGGCCTTCTGGTATAGTCCACACGTATGAATTAATCAATCCCATTCAGTAGTACATTTACTCATTAGTAATATAAACTAAAATCCACTGAATAACTTTCTATTCGATCTGGTTCTTTTGTGTCTTCATTGATAAATATCTCAATGAACCGACCGGACTGTGACGGGCAGCCATTTTGCATTCGTTCATAATAACTGTAAAATCACGCCCATATGGTTAATTTTTTTAATACTGCATGGGCAGTTCTCAGTTATATAAGGTAAAGCTTTTAAAAGTAAACTATATTAATTATGATACCATTTAAAGAGTGATGGCGAGCATAGTTTAATAAGCTTTAAAGTACATAGGTACACGAGGTACGCTTTAAAGCGCGTAGAATGTAGGTTCGTGAGTTCTTAATATCAATATAGCATTATCTATACATATTTATCACAATTACTACCGTATGGGTTTAAAAGTTTAATTCTAAACATATTTAACTCAGTCCAGACCTCTAAGAAACAATTGAAACCTCAAAAAACTTTCGAAAATTCCCAAAAACTTCCGATAAATTCCAACAGGTAATCCAAATTACCGAGAAACCAAAATAAAAACATTAACATGTCAACGTCCCACATTAGCGTCGCCGGCACATGCCAAAACCTCGGCCTTGGTGTGGCATTGAACCTGATTACCTGCTTACACAGTTTATTCGGAATTGTAATAATATGTCACTAGTAATGCCCTGTTTTTTGTTCCGAAAAGACTGGTTACAATGATGTTTTTATTGGTAATAAAATGGGTATCAAGGAAACATGGAGAGAACAATGTCATGTCCTCTCTTTAGGTCGTGTATTCCATAAAAGATACTAGACATACAGGCGAATAGTATAAGAGATACTATTCGCCTGCCTCTTGGGTGAACAAATCGGTTATTTTATTTATAACCCATTTCCATTACTCCGAGACTCCTGTAGACCATATCACTGGTGGTATCATATAACTGTTCTAAATGTGTGCATCTCACATCAAAATATATAACAGAAGAGGTAAAAGACCTACTATTTCCTCTTTTGATTAAATTCAAATTAATTTGATAAAAGTAGAATAGGCGCCAACATCCGCTGAGGGTTATATGGATTCAATTATTCTTCGAAACTATTGGTTCTAACGATAAAAAAAAACTAAGAATTGAGAAATAGTCCACATGATCTAAGTATAAACCTTTCCATTTCTCACAAACAAGTTTTATTTCAATGAAAAGTATCGATTACCTAACAATCTAGACATTACTCGTATATTGAGTTGAATTGTGTAAACGTATCTAATCAAGCCGGTAAGACTAGTCTGAGTAGCACGACTTATAAGGGTTAACAAGGATATTAGTTCATCGAATTCTTTGAAAAACGTGTGTAAGTGAGTTTAGATAGGTCTACAAGGTTTGATACTAATGTTTAGAAGCTAAACGCCTTATTTATTCAAATATGATTTAAAAAATAGTTATAGAGCTTTTTTTTCTGTTGGTGTATGAAATTTCAAATCAGCGAGAGCAAAACACAGTTTAATTAACGGTTGGTCCTTTGGTAAAGGCTTGATCCTTAGAGACGTTATTTAAAGTCGGCTCATTATTATAAGCTTATCTTAAATTGCATGCATGTTTATTTTACCACTTTCTCCACAATTCAGTTTTTTCTTGATTGCCATATCACTGCGGAAACATTTATGACGTGTTATAAAATTAGTTGCTATCTTTATGACTTCCCGTGTGCCCCTTTACGCTCTAAGACCTGATACGTGATATGTGCATTGCGAATATTTACTGCAAATTAATTGATAAAACTTGACTTAGTTCCATTAATTAAACTTTTTTAATTCCAATTAATTTTGGAAATATGTTAATTTAGTGTACAAAAAATGAACGTAGTATTCGCACGCCTATAGATTTTGGGAGATTTTAAAAATATCTGTCACAAGCATTGTTAAATTGGAGCTCATGTCCGATAAACTGTGGTGTGTGGTTTAATAGCAGAAGCACATAAGTAGATACTACTGCTGTTAAATGTCACGTAAAAATAATGCAAAAATAACATACGTTAACACCATAATAGAGCCACCAGACCCGGGTACGTCTTAAAACTGCGGCCAGACACCGGAGGACGGGCAGCAGCTTCCTCTTACTAATCGGTGAGCAACTGCGATCCCCAAGCCGCCTGCCAAGCGTGGGGATTATGGCAAACCCCCCCTTGGGGGAGGCCTTCGTTCAGCAGTGGACGTCTTCTGGCTGATGATGATGATGATGATAACACCATAATAGACAACAGTCATACCAACCATAGTACCTACCTAAGCTTGTTGCTATTACAAAAATCTAGTCCGGGAAAACATTTTACAGATTAACAGTTCGGCGTGCCGATTGTCCAACGAATCGACCACAATTGACATGTCGTCGCCAATCGGTAATAGCCATTGTTTGCAACTGTGTCGTACAGTTACGAAACCATTTAATTCAATAAAGGAATCCGTTCTGCTGCAGAATGAGGTTTAATGTGCTGGAAATTTTAATGTGACTTCTAAGAATGGACAATTGTTATGTAATTTTGAGGTTGCTTAATACAGTTCTGCATATTTCACCTCAAAGGATCGTTTGTACAAAGGATACATTCATCGATTTGTAATACATTCGTGGTCTTTTTGCATATTTTAAAAGTTCGTGCGTAAGGACCACGAATTATGAGTACTACTATACCTACCTGTTTTCTCTCTTTCATAAATTAGTAATAAAGATAGTGTCATAGTTGTAAATGCCGGCAGGTGGATTTGTTATCATGTTGTATGGATATTAATGGCTTACGCGTAGTTCGTGGTGGTTTAAGTTACATTCCATTTACGAAGATCTGTTCAGAAGCAAATTCTCTGTTTTCATAGCACACGAAAAGCCTGAAGATCATATTGACGCGCTTTTAATAGGAGATGGTTCTATATGGACTTATTTTCAAAACCAATGAGAGCACCGATGTAAACGAATTGGTATTCAATAAACACAAACATGAATCAGCGTTCCACAAATACCAAAAGCAGTTTCGATCGCCATTTCACAACCATTGCACCATTTCTACACAAACATTAGCACATATCCTACTGAATCCTGCAATGGAACATTCCAAAGAATTCGTATTCCCAGTGCATTTGATTCATTGGAAATACTTCAGTTAGTTACAATGTGAAACGGGTTTTATTTGAAAATCTGCCAATAGCCGTGCGTGTGACCGAAAACTGACGGTTGAAGGTTGTGGGAACTATTAAGTAATCGCTTGATATATTTGCGTGAAAATGCGAGTTTTTAACAGATGACCTTGCACGGGATTCGCAATACATTCACTGGATTGATGAATGAGAGCGGTTACGTGGGGTTTCGAAATAACACGAGTGACTTCATCGAGGTTGGTTTTTGTATGTTTATTGGCAGCGAAACAATTCTCGTGGTTTATATTTTCTTTGTTTTCGTTTATAAAATTATCTATATAAATCGCGTTATTCACAATGAGTAAAAATAAAATGCCAAAATAGAAAACATAAATACCGTATGATTTTTTATCATAAATTAGGCATAAATATCCGTGACAAGTCCCTTTTAGATAGCGTTCGTGTGAAGTAATCAATAAGAATAAAATTCAGACATCATGTAAATGTTCATTAGATTGAGAAAGTGATAGAGTTAATTGAAAAGTTAACTATCGCTTGTATTTACTCGACGTTCTCATTTTAGTATTAAGCTATATGGATGAAGACTAGCAAATAATACCTGAGGCACTTAAAGCAAGAGTAAGAATAACAAATGTTGATCTGGCTTTCATAGAAATAACTTTAAATAAAGACACGTTAAAAATACATTCGTAAATGACCAATGGAATGCATAAGAAAATGTAAAGAAGCTAACGATATTTATATCAAACCAATGAAGACAGTTGTACAAGCTATATTACCAAATCGCGTAGCTAAATATGAAATATTCAATGTTAATGAATTACTAACATAAACCGCACATGTACGCTCGAGTAGACTAATTAATGTGGACGAAGTAGGAAAATATGCCGCAGCGTGAAATATTACTATCGAATGTAAAACACGATAATAAACTGTAATACATAAGATAAGATCAACATTATTGATTACAACGGCAGCGACAGAATTAATAACTCTAATTAAACAGAAATGATAGTAGATAAAAGCGTATAATTAAAGCGTAAAATTATTGTAAAACATGTAAAAAAATGTCTAGCGTAATGAGAAAACTCCGAAAACAAAAACAAACTGCTTATAACAACGAATGTGTCTAATATGAAAATATAGATAGACTGAAGGTCTAACGCGATCTAACTAAAGACTTCTAGCTTAAAAAAAACGTAGCTAGTTAATTTCGTAATATGTCGTTTTACAAGTATTACGGTACAGCCTTGCTATTATCTGAACAAGTTGATAATATTCTGCTCTAGTCTGAAATCCTAATTTTATTGTTGGGACCTTAAAACACATTGTAATATAAGAAAATACCTATGTGATCCACAATGAACACAAAAGCCACCAATGCTATATATACATCCCTGAATTTGTATTGTAAGACACCAAAGAATTTAGTTAAACATTAATGGATTTTGAAGAGGCTATATCTTCCAAACGACAGGATTCTTACTACACGTCGGAAGAATTATATGAATATGCATAGACTCAGTATGGTCACCCAAGACAAGGAACAATAGTTCTTACATTTCGAATAGTAAAGTGCAAAGACAACCAATTGAATTCCCATCCTGCGACACTGACAGACAGCCATTTCGCAACACAAAATAAAATCCACAGACACCTTTTCAATATTCATAACATCATCTGTGGCGAACACAAAAGGTATATAATAAGACGTATTCAGCCCCGCATTACTGATGCAGCAAGCAAATCCATCATTATGCATTCCTCACGTTGCATGCTTTGAAAATGTCCTTGCGTGCGCAAACTTAAAGAAACCGAACCGAAAGACCGAAACGGTATGACTATAAGGACCAAGTTTTAAGTCCTGTCTACTTCTTCTAAACTTTGCAAAATCTTTGTCGAGTCTCATGGTTCTGCATGACAAGGTGGAAATAATAACGGGGCAATTTTATCACAAATGTTTAGCACTTGTATTCATATAGCAAAGTTGACAATTCTGAGTGATTTAACACTGATTGTCAGTGGTTAATGCTATGCTGGTAACTTTCTTGAGTTTTCTTGTCTTGATTTTGAGGCCGTTAGGGGTAGACAGTTATGTACTGATCCATAAGATAATATAATAGTCGTGAATGTTCGCTATGATTTACTGCTTAAAGCTTTTCGGAGTAAAGTACGTAGGTACTTTACTCCGAAAGTCTTTGTTGGCAGCAACAGAACTACTGGTGACGCTGACCCTTAACTGACCGTGAAGTGAATGTGATAAAATATAACCGCGCCAATTTAGATTCTTGACTTGAATTCTAATCTCTAGTATGATGAACACTATATTTTTTAAAAAGGAATAGTTCTTAGTTTATGTTATTTAATGAAGCTGTACCTCTAACAGTACCCATTGTGCAAATACTTGCAAGAATCATCATCCGAGTGCCAAACTCGTCTGTCTGCACAATTGTCACTTTAATTCAAAACCCAGACACCTATCCCTTCATACTTTCCGGAAGGGTGATTCCATTACTCATTTTCAAATAAATTTTGACTCTAAACTTCCAATCCTAAAGACTAAAATCTACTGACTAAAATGACTCTGTACTAATTCAGGTATTATGAGTCGTATAACCATCAAGATAGAGTTGAAAATAGCTTTTTGAACCAAATGAGAGGTGCTACGTGCCTAACAGCTGTTTTGTGTGACTAGACGCTTTGTTTTACAATTTTCGACGACGCCAAGGACGGACAAAGGACCTTTTGTGAGCTTTGTGAACAATGAGATGGGTTGGAGTACTCTAAACAAGGGAAAAAAGCAATTGTGGTTTGTCTCCTGTAATGGACGTGGGGATGAAGTGAGGTTAGAACGTAGGAAGATAATGAGTGTTGAGAATATTTTTAATGATATAACTTTGGGGTTTTTAGAATACGTGTCTCGTTTCTCACAGTTTATTAATCTAATAGACGACACCTATTCTTATTACGAGAGAAATGATTTTGAAATTATTATTACATTGCGATTTAAATTTGCTGACAGCAATATGTGATTACGATTTTTCAGATGTTTGCTAAATATTTTTCTCCTGCAATCACTATAGGAAGTTTTGCGATCGGTTCACAGTACTAGCACGTACGTAACAATAAATAATATTTATTATGTTACTACTGCTTAATTCCCTTCACACATACTCAAATATTTGCCCAAGAACATACGAGACATTCTTACGCAACTTAACATGTAACAAGTTATCAAGGGGTTAATCTCACATGGTTAATGTGAGAACTCTTAAACAATACATGTAAAATCAGGAAGGCACGGCTCATCGGTCTAATGACCAGTGTTTTTCCTTGACCAGCCAACCAAGACCTCTTAGACACCTTCAGTATACCTCTAGAATAACTATAGATGTTGGAGTATTGAAGGGAGAGGGAGGTCTTAGTATTTTGGATGTGGATACCACGCGAGTCGGCCATTTCTTGTGCGTGATTACATTTTAACCTGTGGGAACACTATAAATAGGATATGGTGTAATTTGAAAAAAAAAAAATGTATTTGTATCCATGGTTTTAATCTGAATTAGTTTCATGTGGTTTTAAAATACCGGTTTAACGTCGTCCAATTTTTTGTATGTCGTGCTGTAAATAATTACTTACTAATGCCATAGGCCTCTCATAGACCTACAATTAATTACCACGCTTAGGAAGCAAATTGGTGTTGCAGTACATATTGACACTATAATTAATGCTTCTGGCATGATCCTTAAATCGATTGTTAGACTGAATCCTCAACTTTTGATTCAAGTTGTTCTACCTAAAAGCGTTATATCATATTATTAACTTTAAGAAGTACGTTAACTAGCATACTGTCCAGCAACTTATTAAACATCTCTGTGAACACTCATTGGTCCTTTTACCTCAAAAGGACCAGTATTAGAAACACCTATTCTTTACGCAACTGGCAACTTTGCGATAGTTAAAGACGTGTTCAAAAGCTTAACAACATCCGCCAATAAAGGAAACAAACGTTTTTATCAATATCGAAAACCTGTCAAAAAATACAGTACGCATTGTTGTTTATAATTGAATGGGCACGAATTGATAAGTTAACAATGAAATTCCGTAAGCTGAATAGTAGTACTTATGACCGTATACATTGTACCTTAAACAGTTTTTTATAAACTATAAATGACTACTTTTATAGAAATTTCTCTAAGAAAGATTAATTGAAAGTCTATCAATATTGTAAAAGTAGAAGGGAAATTTACAAAAGAAAAGTGAAATTACTTATTTATTCCGGCGAAATGTAGTCGAGGAAATTTAATAGCATGTGCCCGAATTAAAAAGCCGGTAATAAATATTTCATAACTTTTCCAACATTTCACAAGAAATCAATTATATCAAACCAAAAAAATCGTATTAAAAAGAACGCCTTGCTAAGCGAGAAAGGACCACTTATCGCAGCCCAATCTAGGCTAGATTCCGCAAAATTTTAATAAGTGAAGAACATTTACTATTTATTCCACAAGGTTTGAAACTAAATTAGACTCAAATGTTATAGTTTAGTGCCATTATATTCTCAAAGCTATAAACACGACCCAAATTGCCCAAATACTGTAACAGAGCAATGTACACATACCAAATCCTATTGCTTCGCTTTGAGCAATCAAATCTCACGTTAAGATAATTGCAAATAATTACGTTTATTACGATTGTGGCAAGTACAGCAATCGTAGGGCGCGACAGGTTGGATAACTTAGTGATGACGTAACTCACTTACCTAATAACTTAAATATACTTAGGACTAGTTCTACTGGTTCAGATCTAGGCGTTAACTTAGGTTTCTAATGTAATGTAACACGCCTGATAAAATCTCAATAGCAATTTATGGAGGTGTAAATTATTAGTATTAATTTGAAATCAGATATGATTTTCAGACAGGCAATTAAATAATTATATAACTGTCGCCGTATATTTTATAAAATCACTCTATTGACTCCATATTGCAGTCCATGGTTACTTAGATCAAGCGAAAAGTAGAGATGCTGCCTAATATTTCGAGGATGGGTACGAAATTTTTGTAATTTTGTGTACAGGTGAGTTAACGGTTCACCTTAGCCACATATAAACATTTGCAATACCTTAGAAGAGGTGCAGACACGTTGCCAACGACACGAAATGCATGTGACTTATTTACTTCAAGAATCCATAAACAATAGAATTTCCATTGTATCCACTTAACGACACTTGATTAAATTGTGGTTTTTATGAGATACGTATGATAGGAATTATTATATAACTTTACTAAAATATTACCCTAACTACTTAGGGTAATATTTTATTGTTATTTAAAAATAGCTATAATTAATTTAGCTGTGAAATTACCGGGTTTCATTTTGTTAGCTTATATTTATTAATGTAACATGTAAGTACAGTCGAACGCAATAAAAAGCCAACTATCTAACCAGGCACTTATTAAGGCCGACGAAGGATCAGTTAACCCTCCATTTACCGGTTTTTACAAGGTTTCAATCAACTTAACCAATCGCAGTCAACTGACGGATACTTATGCCGCTCCTTTTACAAGATAATCAAAAGGGAAATCTGTCTGCCGATTCTGTTCGGAACCTTTGTTAATGATCTTGAACTTTCTTAGGTACCCTAATACCGTCCACCGATCATGTTTACGATAATCTGCTGTGACGAAAATGAACCGGAAATTTTAATTGAAACGTGTTGGCATCGTGTATTCGTAGCTTTACACTTGAAGTACCCAGGCGGCCTTGTGGTGTACCTCTCACTCCAATACCATTTAAATAGGTATGGTATGTGATAAATAGTTGGTACTGTTGCTACTCGCTTGTAAATGTATACTTGTGATGCAGATTCGTAATAGCACAGTCGCTGGTTGGTCAACAAATTCCCTTTTCTGTTCTTCTTCTATCGAGTTAGAAAGAGCCATCACATGGGAATCGCTCATACGGTAGTGAAAGGATTAGCCAATCAGCTATGGTGGTATCGAGCCTGATCCTACAGGCCTTGCACCCAGTGATATTTCAGATAACTTACTGGACAAAATAGCAACAGAATGATACCCAATAACATGGTTGTAATCTCTGTGACACGTTCAAACATATAATCTTAGTAGGCGTACTTTGACATTATCTACATAATTGTCATGCGACCCCCGAAGGCTTATTCCGAGGTATACTTTGGTGCACTATTACGAATTTGTCAATGACAAGGTAGGGCTCTCATTATAAGGCGCACTTTCTACGCCCATAGAAAGTTAATACCAGTATTAGTTCTCAATGTGACGCGTTTATTATTTATTGGTATAAGAACGAATTGCTAAATCGAAGTTTTAATCATAAAGCTTGAAGTCAGTGGCAGTCTTCTGGGCACACTGCCGGTTGACAGCGATGCGGAGGAATATTTTGATGAGTAATGTTTTTTATATTTTTTTTACTTTTCTAATCTAATTAGTGTGTAAATATAGTTTAACATATTTAAAATTAATAAACACACTGAAATCACATACAAATAAGCAGACTCCAGAAAACATTTTTGACGATACGTTTGGAGCAGTGGGACAGGTTCAATTCCTGCAGGAACAAATATTGGTTTGTTGTTGTTTCGGGTCTGGTTGTGTGTGCATGTGACATGTGTGTAAACTGTACCCACGATACAGGTCAAATACTAGTGTGGGATAACTTAATAAAAGCCAAAAAGATTTTTTACCCCCAAGCGAACTTTAGCGAAGCGATTTTGACTCGACATGTTAACGTCGTCGAAATCAAAATCGCTTTAAATTTGGCTGTTTAATGACGTTTATGGGGCAGTATGTTGTAGATATCTCCGTGCTAGACAACTAAAACAATCCCACGAAGTTAAAGCGTATCGAAGTTCTACCGAACTTATGTCTCTACATTAAAACTGCTCCAGTTGTACTTGGACTGAACTCGGGACCTCAAAAACGGTATCAATCCAAAACGGTGCTAATTACTCCAAGCTGTTGTATTCGTTTATACTGCAATCTTGTTCCTAACGGATTGCTGACATAAAATTATGATTGCTAGTTGTTTTATCATTAACATTCTGGCACAACGATGATTGGGGTGTGAAGGATACTGTCAGTTAATCGGCCTGCTTTGATGACCCAATTTGGTGGTAAATTACCTTTAAGATTGTAATATTGATCGAATTTTATACACCTTAAAATATTGTAAAGCTAATGCTTCTTAAAAGTTTTTGGTCTTTAGGTACTAGCCAAAAGACCATTTAAATTCATTTCAGTTTAAGAGGTGCGAAATCAATTTCTTTACCTTTATTATAAATTTACAAGTCTATTTAGCAACCTTTTTACCTTAGTATCTAACTAAAAAAGCGTAAAGTCTCTAGCGGCTACCACACTAAACTAAAAAAATCATTGCTGTAATGGAATCTATTTGATTACAGTATACAAGGGCGAAGAATATGTTGTAATTAGAACCGGCGATTAATTAGAAACGCAAGGAGAATTAAGTACTGTTATAAAATTCAACAACTCATAGCATGTCTTATAAAATTAAAACGAAAAACCAAAATAAATCCCCCGTCACACGTACCAAAGCCAACGTAAACTAAATAATAAAATCTAAACTTGCAGACGCAGGATGTTCACTATAACGCGTGTTTATGCGCGAGCGCAGCGCGATCTAAATCTGGCAACACCTGGCTTGAACGTAAACATAGCGGTGAATGGACGAATTATTTTACTCAATGACGGATTATTGTAAATTTAACTAAGCTTCCTAGGCCAATACTTTTGAAGATTTTAGCTTTTTTTTTAAATTTTTTACGTGTCAACGTGACGCAATTGCGGCTTCATAATTCCTGAATCATATTTTTTTAATCATTTCCACTAATAAGGACATTATTCCCTCATAATTAATACTAAAACGACATTAACATCCTGGATGACACACTGCAGACTGAGTCTACTTAACATATTCGTGCGCATTCAGTATCCCTTCGCATATATTCCTTACATCCGGAAGACAAGGATATTACGTTTGTTTACCCATCAAGTGCAACTTATTAAACGCAAATGCCGTCATTATGCTATGGTGTTGCTGTTTTCTCTTAGGTGTCCGTGTTTCCTTAGTTAATAATAGAATATCTCGTGGATGTCGTAAAAGCCGAGTAAAGGATTATGTTAAGACGCGCGAGAATTTACTAGTAAGACATTAAAGACCAATTTTATCAACAATTCGTCTCTCAGGTTTGTATTACAGAACGGCGCTCAGTGTGATCTCTTTTTGAGCAGCGTTTGAATGATGTATTTGTATGAAATGACAGACTGAAATCTGTGCTTACTACGAACTTTAGTCGTATGATTTTGAGTATAGCTCCTAGATCTGTTCCTTGTAGTGGTTAAAGAGTAGACAATTTTCAACACTGACTTAGTCATGTACGAAGAACACTCTACGATTGTCGAACGCACTCTGGACAATCAGCCTGTTGATTGGCTAATATTTCACTATGACGTGAGCGATTTCCAAGGTCGTGCCGACACGATAGATCTCTAATCAACTTATGGCTGTCAACAGCAGAACCTAGGCTTTTTCATAAAGGTATATAAAGGTGGGTAATGTTGATAGTCAAGCTTGGAGGCGAGTTGGAGACTGCAGTACAAGCTCGTATATTAATGAGCATACTCAATCAAAAACAAACTTAGTTCATGTAATTACGGAGTACTAAGCTGGCATTTACATAGAAAGCTTATCACAATTGTCTTAAGGGAACCGATCATCACTAACGACTATTGACACAAAGAAATTAGACCTCGGCCCACGAAGCCACGGTGCCAGGGTCCCAGGTTTGCGAGGAACAAACAGCCGGACAAACAAAGCGCCCACCCCTTCCGGCTTTTTGTATGCGTGCACGCAAGGCGTCCGCGCATTATGGCCTGATTGTCGGTAGATAAAATAGTTGGGAGTGACATGTGGCGTTTAGAATGGTTTAGGGTAATTAACTGTTTTGAAGTTTTGTTTATGGTGTATTGTCTTTTATGGTGAACGGACTTTGAAGTGAATTCTATTGGCACGAGTCAATTCTATCAACGTTCAGTGGTTTAGTTTAAAAACTGAATTTGGCAGTAGAAAAGCATTTTATTTATTGATTAAATTAATGAGCCAAAGAGTTCCTGTTTATTTTTTACCATGAATATACATAACATAACGCCTTTTTCCCATGAGAACAGGCAGAAATTAAAGACCGCCACGTCATCAATAGAAATCCTTTTTACTTCTTTAACATTTGAATTGAAATCGCCAATTTAAGAAGGATGATAAAAGCAGAGGGGTTCGTAACTACATAGGTACCGCGCAGAACGGTCGATCTGCCAGATTAAGGTCAATCTTTGGATGGGACCATTTATCTCACACATCGAGACCCCTGCCTGGACAACCAGTCTAACCTTAGAGATAACAGTCGCTCTGTGTAAAATACTGATATTCAGCCGCAACCGGTAAGATAGGAAACCGACCCCAATGTAATTGGAAAAGGCTTGGCAGACGATGATAAAAGTAGTGGGTGTAAATGGATCTTTCTAAAGGATAATTTAACTTACAGAAATGACATCAGATGTTAACCAATCGCTTAATCCCGTTTCTTTGACAATGACTCATATTATCAAACCTTTGTACGACTGTGTAGGCGGCGCTTATCCCCAAGTTCAGTATTGAATATACCTCATATTTGTATACACATTTCGGCATTATAGCCGACCGTATATTTTATGGGCTATTTAAAGAAACAACGACATTTTTACTGTCAATTTAACGGGATTACATTAAAGCGCGTAGCGACATTCATAAACTAAAGTTATATTTCGTGACAAATTAAATTACATTAAATGTGTTTTTATTACAATAATAAATTTAACACAGCATCATGCATGTTTTCTCCGAAATGTTAGGCAGAGATGTACGGTTGCACACCTTCATTTCACCGATGCTGTTAGTGAGTCCTATGTAAAAATAATATGGGACTAGCCTATTGCCATCTACCGGGCACAGTTCCAAACTCGATTCCTGGGAATCGAACCCAGAATCTCATGCTCAACAACCGCATAAGCGACTGCACAAATAGGCACTTAAAAAAAAATGAAAACGGGAATAAAATATAGTGAAATGCTTGGTGCCGTCCAATTATTTCTAACAATATCCACAGGAAAAGAAAAATGGATTCCAGGCCATGTACACTGCAGAACTCCTTCCGATTTTTAATACCAGAAATTATTATGGAAATAAAAATTAATAATCTGAACCGATAAAACACCGGTAGCCGTAAAGTATGAAGACATTTTATGGTAGCAGCTTTAAAAAATAATCCGGACATGAGACGATCGTTAATGTAACTAATAAAGAATAATATTCATTCCTGACAACCGATGCTACCGATTTTACATAAGGTACTGACTTTTACCGAATTTTAATTCTATAGTATTCATAGCAGCATCACGCCTGTATTCCACGAAGGGTTAAGAAGTGGTGTACCTACCACTGTACACTTATATTTTGCCGATGCCGTTATAGTAGACGGCGAGCTACCAGTCACAGTTCCTTCATTGCTGCTACTCAGAATTTCCATACAAAAAAACTCAATAACACTTAGCCAAACCCGGGATTCGAACCTACGACTTCACGCTCAGCAGTCGCACTAGCGACCACTGGACCAATGAAGTTAAAAGTAAAGGCTGGCGATATTCATTTGAGCTCCTCCAATTACCAACTTTACTGAATTGCTAATCTTTCATTTAGTTCAGGCCAACAAGACAGAATAAAAAGCACAGAAGAAGTGAACTAAAGTGCCTATATAGCGATCTTTTTGCCATGAAGACGATCTAAGTGCTACTCGTATTTTGCCCTCCTAAAATAGTCATTAGTTCTTCAAAACTCACGGAATGAGGCGCTCAGTGAACAAGTTAAGGTCACTTCAGACCAAGAAAAATTACACTGCTTACCATCAAACCACACCGTATTTGCTCAATCCACATAGTCCAAGAGGCGTTAACTTACAAAACACATAATGCCCCACAATTACGGCGGCATGGCGAAACAGATAACACTGCTGTTCCCACCACAGTATATAACTGGTATACGAACAATGCTGCTATACTTACGTCATCGGTGCAGGTTATAAAGTTACTATAATGTAGTGTATCAGATGCTTTGTACCCACAGATTTGTTCTCAGACGTCGGGAGAGTAGAAGAGGCATACAATTTCGCACGTCATGTAAAAGGCAGTTCGGACCCTGATTGTGGCGAGCCTATTCCCATCAACCGAGAACAGTTTCAAACCCCGTGCTGCTACTGAGAAGCACTTTGCCCGTGTGTTATGTGTTCTTCTCATATAAGAAACTGTGGTAGGATAACATTATTTCAATGCCGGAAGTTCGAATTAGTTAAGAACATATGGCCAATTGAACTAAAAGCAAAGGCCTGGTTCCAAATTACCCCGTTTTACGGTACACAATGTCTGTCAAAATTCCAATAAAATACTATTATAAAATTTAATTTCCTTCGACATTTACGAGGATTTTAATCTGGCCAGTTATTTCCGGGAAATGAGAGGCACACCGTTATACACAAATCAAGACAACATAAATACGAACTTGAAGAATAAAACCTTATTCTTTAAGTGGAAACATCGTTAACACAGAAAACGTGAAGTTATTGCTAAAATATTGATGGCAATTCTCACTTGTGGGATCGGTAGAACTGTACTTTGAAAATAATTTCAATTGCAATGCGAGTTTCACTTACACAAAAATATGGTATCTATCTATCCGAATAAACGAAGGTACCTAATTTAAATCACTGTTAAATCTTGCCACCAAAAATCAACACTGGTAATCTAATTCGATTGGCACTACCAATTGTTTTTTTATTCGTTGCGCCACATTATCAATAATTTCTGTATCGTGGGTGCGATAACCCAAACCCGGAACAACTATCTGGAGATCATACAAATTCATACGGTGCAGGAATCTAACTCGGGACCCGTATCGCAACAGTCGATCTCAGCCACTCCACCAACCTCCCTCTCGCTCTCCAATTTAAGTGCTAGGCACGTCGTATAGCATTTTCCATTTTATTCTGTCCAAAGCTAGCTCCTTGACACCTTTATATGTCACTGCATTTGCCTTCTCCTTCAGTTGGTCTATACACTTCATTCTTGGCCTTCCTCTCTTTCGTTTTGCTTCCAGTTTTCCTTCTATTATGTTTGTTATAAATTTATCAAGTCTTATTAAATGTCTAACCATTCTGCCCCTTCTTTTTTCTTTTTGATTCAAAATTTGCCGCGTCTCATTTAATCTTTCCAATATTTCCATGTTAGTTACCTTTTCTGTGCATGATACTTTTTCCGTTCCACCAACCGTGCCGTCCAAATTCATTGTTGAGGAATACTTTATTAAAACTTCTTAGAATATCAATTATAAGGACTGAAATGGTATTCATTAGCCCACTCTCGCGGATGCATCGTGATCATGACGCAGAGTACGGTACAAGACAATATGCCGCGAAATTGGTCCAAGTCGATATTTCACGCCGATTGAGATCCGTGGGCGTCACCTTGACACGGGTTAAAAGAGGTCGGCGAGAGGTACTGAAGTGTACCTTCCGAAATTTTTGGTAAAGTCGGATTGATTAAAGAATGATCTCATACCACCATCATCTGCCTAGGCTTTGCCCTACTACACTGGGGTCGGCTCCCAGTCTAATATCAGTATTTTACACGGAACTATATACTATGCAGTGCTTGCTTTATCCTTGGGACTTATAGAAAAAAAAAAACACTGCCTCATTGGTCTAGTGGTCATAAGCGCGACTGCTAAACGTGAGGTCTTCGGTCAGATTCCCGGGTCGGGCAAAGTGTTATGGCGTATTTCTGTATAGAAATTCTCAGTAGCAGCACAGAGTCTGGAACTGTATCCTGTAGACGGTTATAAGCTCGCCCCCTATTACATGAAATACACGTGTATAATAGTAAACCTCTGCCTAACCCTTCGGGGAATACAGGCGTGATGCTATGTTATGTTTTAATAAAGAAGTTATAACTTTACAATAAGTGCTTTTAAACGTCGTGATTGACAATAATATGTCAATAATTATTTAAATAATTCCATACATACATACGTAAATGACAATTTCTCTAGTTAGTATCAAAGTCCATCATTCATTTTGTGTTCATATAAACAATTAATATTCTCTCTCCGTCCTTACACGGATGACAATAAAAAGCAGTCATTGATGTCAGAATAGCAATTACTTGGAAATCGTTTGAAACACCGATAACGATACAACGTCCAGACGATGTAGATATTTTAAAATATTTCGTCGTTTCTATACTAACATAATAAAACTGAAGAGGTTGTTTGAACGCGCTACTCTGAGGAATTATCAGTCGAATTTGAAAAGTCTTTTTGGATTTGATAGCTCAATTCTCGAGGAAAATTTTAAGCTATTTAACATCATGTTACGACCCTTAGGAGCCGAGCAAAAAGAAAAAAGATCAGAAAGAAGGGGTAACGAGAGCCGAACATTACCGAGAAGAGCCGAACATGTGCTCTTTGCAACGGTCATATCCCGGAATTTGATAATAAGTCCTAAATATACGTAGACGAGACTGCGGGCAAAAGCTAGTTCAAAATAAAAGAGAACAATGTCTGCGTAAGGCGTAAATAAAAGAATAGGTACGCTATTATTAAGACAATAGGTAGTACTTTCGTTTGAACAGACCATTAAATCGACACAGATTCATAAATGATTTATCGTGCTACCGTAGGCATTATGTCTCCATCAGATAATGAATCTAGAACCAGTACGCGTTTATAAAGAAAGTGTTAAAAATATCATAGGTAATGATTAATATGTAAGTGAAAGCCATATTGTATGCAAAAATAGTCGCCGATATGTAGAACTGGAGATTGAAGATTAATTTCGTATATTAAATAGCTTATGATCGTGTATGGAATGGAATCACATCTACATACGCGCTTCACGCCATTATAATCACTATACCTGAGTAGTAAAGATAATAATTGCGTGCATTCAAGTGCTCTGCACTTATCAGAGCCGTCAACCCCTTTCTCTTGGAATTGCATCAAAGAAAAAGTAAGTCCATTTGAAAAGATTGACCCAAATACTTGGACAGGTTTGTAACAGTATCGAGTGAGCTTATTATCTGTGGATTATCGAAGTTCAGTCGATATCGAGAGGAATTAAGGACGAGTATAAACCGTCGCTAAATTTAGAAGATTAGAATCCAAGAAAAATGTAAATTTATTACGTTAGAAATGTTTTGGTAAGCAAAGCTACAATCAAGATTAAAGGTTTTGTAGTTAAAGCTCCGTTAACTATAAATACAAATGTTCAGTTTAATAATAACGCTGCAAGACTACAAGCAGTCGACACAACGTTTATCGCTTAAAATAGAAAGGAAGCTCATACAGGTATTAATAAACATTGATGAAAACATAAGAAATTATTTGCTATACATCAGATTGTGCCTACATGCCACCACTGACCCAGCTATCAATAAATTCCAACAATCAAATTAAGCAATCAACGCAAGTAACAATTAAGAGAAAACAAAGACAAACTACAAGTTTATTCAACATTGACATTGGAAAAATTGGTCATACCACACCCAATATGGGCAATATTTTTGCTTTTAAACACCGGGTGTGAGCATAACCAGTCGTTATCGAAAGAAACATCGAGTCATTTGCATTTAATCGTTGTCGTGACATAGTAGGAGAAAGCATTGTAATTTCATAGGAAATGCTACATATGGATAGGTGATAAATAAAGTATGAGCCTTCGATTCTTGCGCCGTACTTCTACGTATTATTCTTGGAGTAATTGTTAGTATTCGCCGCGTTTAGTGCGTAAATATTACGTAGTCTTGACGGTTGTACAAGTAGAATTTTATCTGATGGTACCCTTCGATGAGTTTGGTATCCAATGAATAAATGTGCCATGTTTTAAGGGGGGACAGACGGTCTAAATGTGAAGGTGGCTGAAATTTAAAACAGATTTCCGAGTACTAGCATTTCATAGAAATCTTATAAAGGAAGCAAATCATGTAGTAAATGATTCTGTGATTGACAAGAAGTAGGTTTATGTTCTTAAGCCAGTCTCAGTGACATTATGGATGTAGCAACTTTGATAAATTAAATCACGTGATGAAGGAAGTCTTAAATTAATATTTCAATGAATCTGGAAATTTTAGATGCCAAGTCTAGAATAGTATCAGCAGATACACTTACACTTGGAGTTAAGTTTGTATTACTGACAAATTACTGTATACAGATCCTTAAAGATGATGAAAAGAATACCATTAATCCATGACATTGCTGAGATTATCTCACAAACAAACACAAGTTTGATAAGTGCTGATACAATGAAAGTCAAGAACGAACCAAGGTCAGACAACAGGGAACTATAGGTATGTATAATACAAAAACTAAAGTTGAACAAGATTGGAATGAGATAGGGTTACATGGTAATATAACAATACTCAAGTTTGAATTGTTAATGTGAACGTGAATTAATTTTAAATAACTTGGTGAATGTGAGAAAGAGTTGAGCGAAATATCTTTGGAGGTAGAATTCAGATTGACCAAATATAAATCTTAAGGAAGTTCTCCTTGTGGCGCTCAAGTTCACTCCGCCTAAATGACATGACGATGAAAGAATCTCTCAGAACTTAAAGACGCTTTTAAAGTGACAGTGTAGTTAGAAATAGTACTTTTTCATATCAACAAGAAACAGCAAACCAAAATGGCCTCCCTTCACCAGTTCCTCGTGATTTCATCATAGATATATATGTCGCTTTTTAACTTTAAGACGCTTTCGGCAGGCATTCTGTAAATACTATCCACCACCCATGAGTTAACAGTATTTAGCGGTCTTCTTTGCCGTTTGAAAATCAAAACTATACAAAAGGGGAACAAAGTCTTGAAACTACGTCCAGCGTAACACCAAACAGTAGAAGCTACAAAAGAGAACAGAAATAACGAGAGCATAAATTTGATTCGTTAACAAGCCATAAAATAATGACTGTCCGGTTAATATCTTTGCCAATAAAAATTATACCTATCGGAGTTGATTAAAAATGAAATATCGACCTTAACCTGGGCAATTGGCCGTATAAAATATTTGGCGCAAACCTCGAAGCCGTCATAAAAGAATTCATTCTTTGGTATTATTTAAACAAGCTGCCCAGGTTTTAAAAGTAAATGTTTTCTTTATAAATGATAAAAAATATATAATTACACTTCTTCATCACGGAGAAGCAAATAGAGTAGACTTGAAGCAATATTATGTTTCCATTTCAATTATATGTATTCCAAGTTACATTTAATAGATTGACAATGGACATACATACACAGAATAACACCGTACCCCTTGCCGTAATTCAGCCCCATGTAATAGGAAGCGAGCCTACTGCCATCTACTGGGCACAAGTTACAAACTTCAGGCTGCTACTAAAACTTCTATACAGAAAATTTAGTAATTTTCTTATCAAATAAAGCAGCTTGTAACACTGTCCTTTAGCAATAGTGTTGCCAGATGTCCCGCTTTTGGCAGTACATCTGGCGGATAAGTTTCGCTAGGACCCTGAGTGGGACACCTAAAATCCTGTTTCATCATTCTCATATTTTCGTCTAACTACCTAGGTAGCAAAAATTAGCACGCAATTTAAAACTATCAGTCAGCGAACGAGAAGAATTATTACTACTTAATTATTACCATTGACTTGCATTTTTTATACGTCCCGATTTTTTGTTCCCAGTCCTGATTTTTTCATCCTAGTCCCGCTTTTTTTGCACTTAGTTCTCGTTATTTAGAAAAATGGATCTGGCAACACTATTAAGCAATCAAACCTCCCGGCTACTGCAACTCCCACAGTAATAATTATATCAATAGCCACAATACAAATTACCTCATTCACCTTGAATAAATCATTCAAATCGTTTACTTGGACATTGTCTTATGGCGGTGTCACTGATCACTTTCAAACCATAAGTCATTATCATTTATTGGGATCATGTCTTACTAGCGATCCGCCCTGGCTTTACCCGTGTTTTATTTTTGAAGTCTGTTAGGAAACTATGGTAGCTTAATTAAGGTTGCTTGATCCCTAGTTAAGCCATTAAGCCCTGTACAGCCAAGGGCGGATGCAGCTTTCAAGTCAGGGGGTGGTCACATAGTTGAAGTTTAGTAAGGACAGACATTAGATTACAATAATAAATCTAATTAAAATGAAATATTATTTTTCATACCAAGTATTATTTTATGTAGTATTATTATCAATGCGATTAGAAAAATTATCAGTGGTCGACCTAGACCCCCCCCCCCTGGATCCGCCCTTGTGTACAACCTAAAGCGCACACTGAAACGCACAGTTTGATAAGGCACTGCGGTTTTAGCGTTGTTTGTAAGTACCAAAATTTGTAAGAAAACACGCATTATTGTAACACACTGACAACGCGTCCCCGTAAGATCGCACTCCATTGAACGCAGACGGAGCATCGGTGCAGTCGTTTTGGAGATTTATTCTTACAAACAAACACTCACATGCCCACTGTTTACATAGTCAAGTAATTCGGTATGTGATATGTGTTAAGTAAGTACCGATATATTTTAATTACAGTATCACAGTAGCGTTTGATTTATTTGTTTCGTCGTAAATTCTTGCCATACAAACTATTGGCCGAAGGACTATCAGTTTTCATACAACTAGGTCTGTCACGACTTACCCTCGATTCAAGTTTAATTAGTGTTTAGTGCCAAGTATTGCCAAGTGCTTAGCATATTATATGTATATGCACTCGCTTGGTTTTGTAATCCGTAATGTATTTTAAGAAGGAACGCGTCATCCATATTTACGTGAAATGGTATGACCACTTCACTAGTCTAGTGGTAGTAAAAGCGACTGGTGAGCGTGAGGACCTAGGTTTATAGACAGCAGTGGCGTGCAAAGCGTTTTTTCTTTTTTAAGACTTTGCCCCACACTAGGATTTCTCCTGTATCGTGGGTACAATTTACAAACATACATGTCACATGCACAAACAACCAGACCCGAAACAACTATCTGTAGATCATACAAATATTTGTTCCGTGCGGCGATCGAACCCGCGACACGTAGCGCAGAAAACTTATCGCTTAGCCACTGCGCCAACCGTGTCGTCGTTTTTAGACAGGGTAGGCAGGAAATTTTAAAAGCTTACTTACCTACCTACTGCATGTTGGTATTGGTTCCTCGTGTTTTCGATTATATAATGATCTATGTGATTTGCCACCACAAATATCTTATAATAAATATTTAATTGAGTTATGTAGGGTAGACAGTGTCTTTTTATCTTTATGAACCGCACGCCACGTATAGATAGAAGGATATAATTGCTTTTATTTCAAATAAACCTAATACAGGCTAATTCATACTTATGAAACGTTAAAGAACTCTATTTGCACGGTTCGAAAAAGTTGGTCCTACGAAGAGGAACTGGCAGGATACTTCATGGATACTTTTTTTTAAATCTTGCTATGTATATAACAGTACGTTTGATTCCCGGGTCGAGCATTGTTATTGGGCTTTTCTGTACGGAAATTCTCAGTAGCAGCACGGAATCTAAAACTGTGCCCGATGGATGGCAATAGGCTGGCGCCCTATTTCATGTTAGTCAATAACGGTATCGGCGAAATGTGGCTGTACACTGGTGCACCTCTGCCTAACCCTTCGGGGAATACAGGCGTGATGCTTTGTTATTTTGTTTTGCATAGAGGTTAACAAGGTCAAAATGTTTTTAAATTCATCTGGGCCTTTACAGGCTCTTTTAAAATATAGAGACCGGTCAAATTTTAATGAACAATTAATTGGATTGTAGAAATTTCGCGGACTATGGTCTGTTAGAGAAGATATATAGAAATCAATTACAAAGAAACTTGGTGACAATACTAATAAAATTATAGGTAATCTATGACTGATGGATAAATTATACAGAATGCTTTGTGTATAATTTGTTCATCCATATTTTTAATGCATATTCAATTTATGACTATGCAATTTTTATGATAAATAAAATAATGAAATTGGAGAGAAAGGGCGAGGAGCCTTGAACAGCTCGACTGCAGCTATTATATCTCACGAAATCGATACATTTCTGACAGCTGACCCATTCATTTGGAGGTCGTAAATATAGTAAAAACGTAAAAAGCAATAGAGATAATAATTTGAATATCAAAGTAGGTAGCTTCACAAAAAGATTCGCAAAGACGTTAAAAAAAAAAAACAACACAATAAAACTTCAAAAATAAAACAAATCGTTTCGAACAGTATTTATGGAAGCCACAAACAAACAGTTAAATAAACACTACTTTTTGCGCCGGAGTTTAAATATAGATGAAGCCCGAAATGTTAAAGATTGGCAAAGGTTTTCTGTGACTCACAATGCTACACTATTCAGGTTGTCTTTAGCTTTATCTTTCAACATTAGATTCATGAGCTTAGCCCTTATATGAGCTTTTTAAGTGGTATAATAACTATTTACACTATACTTAGTTTAGTCACTAGATTCTGCTGCGGTTTTCTTATATTTCATAACGATTTTTGTCTAGGTATTCCACCCATCCATCCACAAATAAACTTTTGACAAGTATGTGCGTAGATGGCACATGTTTTAAGGATTTTCGGTAGCATCTTCTTATATTGAACCTGGGTGCAACATTACTTTTCTATATCTATACAAAGGCGCCAGTGCCCGACCATATGGCTCCGTTTATTTTTATACCCTCTGCTACTGTCAGTGCTGTTTACCCCTGGTTATTTTAGGAGATGCACCCAACACGTGTATTTACCTTTAGAAAGGCGCAGTTTGGACTTTGGAATGCGCATGCGCACGTGTCTTCATTTTTAACAAAGAGAGGAAATTCTTTACGTTTGTGTTGATAGAGATATCGTCAACATCATTATCTCTTTGAAGTGTGTAGAATTCTAAACAAATGGTAGCCGTGAGTTGCTTATGAATACGATACCTTCATCAATTGCGATGTATATGGATAGTTCTTGTCAAAATAAACTCGTAAATAAGTTTTTATGTCAGTGATATATACAGAAACGACGCCACACATGATTGGCTGATAACGATTCGAAAGGTAGCAAATGAAATAATTTATTCCGCTTCAGCTGACTGACAATCGCACAGAAATTAGATAAACTTAAATTAGAAAACAACATCTAGTTGATTATGAGAATAACGACCGGATATAATCAGCAGATGACACTTACATCACAGGTTACATCATCAAACGGTGAAACGAAATTATTTACCGCCAATTTAAATCCTAAAATGGTAGCAGAAATTAACATTGCAAATGATTGCAAAATGGCGGCTACCAATTTGGCGGGATAGTTAGCGCCGTGTCAAGGCGATTTGAGTAGTTTTTATACATTGCAAGAATTTCGTAAAAGTCGTCAGAAAAAAGTCTATTAACTTCAAAAGGTGTCGTTTAGTTGTTATTTCTATTCAGATAACGGCAATACCTACACGCCTTGACATTATTGAAAGAAATTTCTATCTAGCCATTGACAACTGTTTCATTATTTTGTTGTTTTTTTATTTTTATTATTTACGTTTTTGTTCTTTCTCCATGGTCTAATTACTAGATCGGAGGAACAGTTAGGATTCTGGGATGGACCAACTTGAATATATCAGAGCGATTACTGTGGACTTGTAACCATGATTTAAACGTTTTATCAAAATTGGCCGAGAAATTTCGGAGCTTCGGCGCAACAAACAAACATTCGCCGGTTACATACGAGTGGGATTACCTGAGCAATGAAAGTGAGCGAGTGTAGGTAAGTCATTGAGATTTGAGTTCTATGACCTCTTGCTTTGTGAAGATTTCGTTTTTAGAATTTTGTATCACTAATACCTAACGTCATAACATAAAAGGCCTTTCTACTAGGGATGTTACGGAGCTTCGACTCCGATTCCGATATGTCGGAACCTCCGATTAAAATTACACCTCCGAATCCGGCTCCGGTTCCGATATATCAAAACGGAGGTATATATCGGAGTTACAAGTTATGACTTGCTATCGCTGCAGCGCTACTGAGCGCTTTCTACGTGACACTGACAACTGACGGAGTACATGTGTTCTTTGCAACTGATGAACGAAGAGTGAACGAGTTGCGACAAGTTTCTTCTTTCTTATTTATTTACATTTTACATTCGTAGCTTTCCTCCGACTCCGACTCCGATTCACCTCCGACTCCGCGGAGGTCACTACGAGAACCTCCGACTCCGATTCCGCCTCCGATAAATCCACCTCCGTAACATCCCTACTTTCTACACGTCATAGCACCTATGATAGAGGTGTTATTCCAACAATTCGTAAATATTATTTCAATTTTTGGATAGAAACCGTACCTAGGTAGGTAGATTCTTATCGTCGGGTTAAACAAGACGAGTTCATTGTACCTATAAATAATTGAGAAGCCCATAGTGAGCAGTGAACGTTGACGAGTTGAAATGATGTTGATGAAGCAAACCTTTACCTAATAACATTGCTATAAATCTCCCGTCGTAATTTTTTTACAGCAGGGCCGGTTAGGTACCTAAATCCGGATGAGGATTATCCGTACGCCGTACATACCTACCTCTCCTACCTATGTAGGTACAAATGGGAATATCTTCGAGTTATTCAACTGCGAATCGAGATTGCATTAACGTACACACACATACGTTCCTTTACAAACACGCAGATGTTTTGCGGATCATTTTATTCATCACAAAGGATCAAGGATGCGATTTTTAGCATTCCACGCTTTGTGGGGATGCAGTCCGAAAAAAAGGGATGTGCCCCTACATCGGAATGCGTAACATCACTATTGTTGTCGTGGAATATATTATCGTATCATTCTATATCCAGGGCTTCATTTCAGGCCCCTTCATCGAATAAATATTATCTTTTAAACGTTGATAATATATTAGGTTTAAGTAGTCTTTTTGTTTTTATATTGTGGTACCCGTCGATTTTTTACCTGCCAACTAACCAACGGTAGCAACGTTACGGAAGACGCTCATCCACGGAATTTCACATAACTCGAAGGGGACAAAAACCTCCAAATGTCTTTAATTAGCGAAAAAAACTGACGCCTTTGACCACTAAAATGCAAATTCCACAACCGACCGGTTTCAAACTTCGAACGCAATGTTTTTTTAAGAACCAATGTTTAGAACAGCCATCGTCTATATTCGGCCAGGTAATAGATCGGTATACGACCTACTTCGAGTTGTAATACAGATTATACAACAGCACCCAGCCAGTGATACGAACGAGATATTTTTTTCCGCGAATGGCTGTTCTAAGCGTGCCTCGGCAAAGCATGGAAAGTACAGTTAAAATAACTAAAATACTCACGAGACTTCGGACAGCACACGACGATGCTTAAAAAGATTACGCTCTTTTTAAACGTTGTAGACACTAGTCATGACACACAGATTGTTCAGTTCACTATTATGGTGCACAAAACGTTTTTATTTTTTTAAGTAAACGGGTTATTTGTGTTTATTCACAGCTGAGTTCTATATGCGGTTCACGGTAAGGGTAGGCGCGGAGCGACGATCCCCTACATACGTTTCAACGACGCGGCGCGGCGCGGCGAACTGACGGCGAGTGAAACGAAACGTCATCATCGCGCGCGATCTCCCACTCTCCCGTGCGTTCGGAACTATGGTGATATGCTTCGTGATTTTCAAAATATTTTCGTAAAATGACGCATTTGTTTTCAATATATTTCAGGTTCTAGTGTTTATAGTAGTGGAGCGTTTGTTACGAGATTGAAATTACGTTGTTCTATTTTAAAATTATTTAGGTGCATGATACAAAAATAGAATGAATGTGACGAAATAATAGGTAGGAAGGTATTATATTCTGAAACCCGTTCATAGATTACAACCGAAATCTTCATTTTATAACTTCAGTGGTCTCAGAATCTCACGCATTGATGTAGATAGTACGCCAATAAAATAAATGAACCATATAAACAAATTAAAAACGAAGAGATTGATGAAGATTAAAGCTTGATTGATCTAAGTAGTGCTCGACCGTCTTAATTACGACTGTTGATAGTGATGTCTGGGGTTTAATTCCAGGTCGAACAAACAGCACACTGACAACACGGTTGGCGCAGTGGTTGAGCGATCGACTGCTGCGCTACGTGTTGTGAGTCGACTCCCGCACGGAACAAATATTTGTATGATCTACAGATAGTTGTTTCGGGTCTGGTTGTTTGTCCATGTGAATATGTAAACGCACCCACGATGAAACATTAATTTTCAGTGTTGGGCATCATATTTTTAAAAAGAAAAGAAAAAAAAGTATCCTTTTGTTGTAAATCAAAACTTAGCTGTCCGGAGCATGTCAATAGTCTCTACGCCCTCAATTAACTTTACATCTTTAACGGTGAAATCTAGTTGTACGTATGCAAAACAATACCTTTTAAGCTTGTACTCATAGAAATGGCAGTAAAAATATTTTTATTAAATCTAATAGTCTACGTAACATTTCGGAGCGCGCCTGTTCCTTTCGACCGTGTTCGGTCACACTGGCGCGCAATGCAACTGACTGCAGACCACCGCCTACGACAATCAACTACTAAAGATCCTTATTATTTTCAACAAATAGGTATTAGGCATAGTTAACAATGTACTTTATACTTACTGGTTATTATATACAATCTTTATTTATTGACGGCCTCGTTGGTCTAGTGGTCTGCTGAGCATGCGGTCGTGGGTTCGATTCCCGGGTCGGGCAGTGTAATTGGGTTTTTCTGTATGAAAATTCTCAGTAGCAACACGGAGTCTGGAACTGTACCCAGCAGATGGCAACAGGCTCGCCCCCTATTACAGAGGACTCATTAATGGCATCGGCGAAATGTGTGTGTACAATAGTACACCACTGCCTAACTCTTCGGGGATACAGGCGTGATACTATTTTATGTTATGTAGGTTTGATCATGATAATTACCAACAGATGTGTATGCAGAACTTTTTGGTCTAACCATACCACAAATATCCCTTTAGAGCTGATGTACAGTTACATACTTTGTGTGTAATGTCAAAGTCAAAGTCAAAGTTTTATATTTCAAGTAGGCCTTTTCAGGCACTTTTAAAAAGTCGAGACTCTAGGTGCACGGTTCCAAAGGGGATAGGTTCTATGGAGAAGAGACCGGCAAGAAACTCCATGGATACTCTTTTCAAAAACAAAAAGTTAATTTACAATTAAAATCTTAAATTAATAAACTTAATAGAACGCTACTTACATAATGAGGCAATACAATATGAGTTAAACAAGTGTTTCGAATATAAAATAAAAACGGCATAAATAGATGAAAGCGGATAAAACAGAAAAAAATAGAAAAGAAAATAAAAAATTGTCTTTTTAAACCATCCAGGAACCCATTGAAATATACACACAAAATTACATCCAAATCGGTCCAGCCGTTTAGGAGGAGTTAGGTGACAAACACACGTACAGAAGAATTATTTAAATTATTAAGATGACTTGTAAAAGTGATTGAAAAAAATATTATTTCCAAAATAAATAATTTCATCAATGACATAATTCAAATTGTGTATATATATACGTTTAATCTTTACAAAATACGGTATTCTTTCACAATGAAAAGTGACTGTCAACAATTCTCAACAATCAGCGCCCCTAGCGTCAAATATACAAACTAAAGTTGCTAGGTTTACCGCTTTACCTTCAAACAGATTTTATGAGTTACATCGAGTCGTTATTTTGATGCAGAATAATGGAATAATATCTACTATGTTAATACGTGGATTGCCTTGTCGAGGGAACGGAATAAAATGCCTACGCTTTACTGATACAGATATTAAGATATTCCAATTGCATCGCTGGATAATAATTTTATTTAGTTATGCGATCTGGCGCTTACATTATATAAACTTGTAAGTTGTTTTTAAGTTATGTAAGAACTAGGCTTAGTTATTTAGACATAAAACAAGGTTAAGAACCTATAAAAGTTATGAACTACATAACATAGCACCACGCCTGTATTCCCTGAAGGGTTAGGCAGAGGTGTACTATTTTACCCACCCCCACATTTCGCTGATGCCGTTATTAACTCCCATGTAATAATATGCGAGCCTATTGCGATCTACCGGGCACAGTTCCAGAAATCGTGCTGCTCCTGAGACTTTACATACAGAAACACTCAATAACAGTTTGCCCGACCCGGGAATCGAACCCAGGACCTCACGCTCAGCCGTCGCACTTAGGACCACTAGACCAATGAATATTTATAAACTACAATATTTTCTAATAAAGCACCTTAGAAATATTACATTACTATATCTTTATTTTTCTGTACGTATGTATGTCACTGAATTAATAAAAACTGTGTGTGTTTGGGTGGGTCTCTGGATGGTTTAGATTCCCAGTTGGACCCGTTAGGTGGCGTTGCGATCGGGTTCTAGGACAGCTTTGGGCAGGATAACGTCTGTCGGGTATACCTCTGCCTCGCCTTCGGGGCAACACAAGCGTGATGCCCGCGGCTTCGCCCGCGTGTTTTACGAACTCGTACATTTTTCCGGGATAAAAAGTGACCTATGAGCTATTCCAGACTATAATCTATCTAAAAAAAAAAACCAAAAACACTGCCCGGCCCGGGAATCGAGTCCTAATTCTAGTGTGAACAGACCCTTAGCAAGACGAGTACCTGCATCATCGTGTAAACTACTTTTATGTCACAATCTAACCAGAAATAGTATGTATCATCCCATATCCCGATCACAAGGAAGCTACAAATATATATTGTATTTTACGAGCTAGTATTAAAAATACATTAATATGATTTATAGTTCTGTTTACGTTCTGCCCGCATGCGAACTTGCAGCTTTGTGATATGACAGGATAGTCATAGATCAAGGGATGTCTACTTTACAGTACTGAAAAGCATAATTTAAACTTTATTTAGTTTATCGCATATTGTAGATCAATAGCAGTTTAGGTTCATGACTTAGTAACCGCGACAATACTGTCTCATTGGTCTACTGCTCGCCAGTGACTGCTGAGCGTGAGGTCCTGGGTTTGATTCCCGGGCAAAGTGGAATTGGGTTTTTCGGTGTGGCATTTTAGGTAAATGGCAATAAGTTCGCCTGCTATTACATGGGACTCTCTCTCTGCCTAACCCTTCGGAAAATATAGGCGTGATGCTATGTTATATTATGTGAATGAATATTTTGAAAGTTACACAGAATTTAGACCTTTATAGCTATGATGGCGATTTGTAAATACATAGTTTGTAAATATAGTATTTTTATTATAAATTGATCTACAATTTGCAAAAATCAAATAAGATTTGGATTTGGCGGGCTAAGCAAGTGCATCCACCTTAGAGCATTATTCTAACGCTCAGTTCTAAATTGGAGTGGAATCAGAACACACATTTCCAGATTAATGTCGTCAATGTAGAAGTCAGCACACAACACCATTAAAAGTTTAAAATGGAGCGAGTTACGACTTCGATAAGACATGGGCCTCTAGAGCCCTAGAGACTGCGTACTAATCTTGGTGAGACGAATAATATCATTGTTTTATATCATTTCATAGTATATGCTTCATATTTTATATGGATGCTTTTGTTATTTAGTTGTGTTTTAAGTTCATATCTGTCATTGCATTGTATGTTATTTAATAATTTCATAGCATTGGCTTCATATTTATGATAAATCTTACTTTTGAAATAATTAAGGTAAATTATACCTTAATTATTTCAAAAGTAAGATTTTATGATTGGCAAGATTTACCTATGTCTACTCGAATTACATTTTGCATGCCAAATTTAGTAGGTGAAATATGTGAAATAAATAATAAAATCTGTAAAAACGAAGATCTGTAAATCCACAATATTTCACGCAAAATAAAGATTATATCCATTTCAGTCGCCATGGAAATTCCTCAAGTAATAAGTTGTTTAATATGGGCAGAACTATCAAGAATACTGTGGAGAGAAGACCCTACACCAAGCAGTGACTGATTACGGGATGAGTAAAGTTCACAACTTCGATAAACAACATATAAATACAGTTGAGTTCACGTGTACTTCAGTTATGAAGTACTCGTAGAACAGGTAAATTTCGCAGTAAATCGAGACAAGCTGTTTCCTTTGTTCAGATAGCTTAGCTGGCTGTGCCGTTTTCCGTTCTGTGCGATCAATATTTTAGTTAGAAACAAGGATAACACCAAGGGCGGATCCAGCTTTCAAGTCAGGTCACATGTTTGAAGTCTAGTCGGGACAGGCTCCTATTCGATTACAATAATAAATACTGTACGACCAATGCGATTAGAAAAATTATCAGTGGTCAATCTAGAAACAGCCCAGGGGGGGGTCATGACCCCCATGACCCCCCCCCCCTGGATCAGCCCTTGGATAACACCGACATAAGAAAAGAATCTTACATTATCTAACTTTTTAACTTATTAACAGTCGTCAAATTACTATGAGGTTCAATACAATATCTTAAATTATTTGATTATTTTTTTTCTTTAAAAAACTTTGCCCTATACTAGGCATAATTCCTAAATCGTGGGTCCGTTTACAAACACAAATAATCACATGGACATACACCCAGACCCGAAACAACTATTTGTAGATCATACAAATATTTGTTCGGTGTGGTAATCGGACCCGCGAAACGTAGCGGTAGCAGTCAATCGCTCAACCACTGCGCCAATCGTGTCGTCATATCATATTCGACCACTAATAGCACTTGTTCTCAAAATCGATTGAAACGGGTGCCATGTGTTGAGCCTGGTCAGTGGTCAACGTCTTATTATTTGTGTAACTTAAGAGCTTGGTAGTCTGTAGTTTAGATTTGGTCCTCCATTGTCCTCACAACACTTTTTGGGACAACAAAGATACATGGGTAATCAAGGAGTTCCTTGCCCGTTCTGATTTACTTCCGTTCTTCTAACTTATGGACTAAACGGATAAAGGCCTGCTATTTTATTTACACTTCTGTTTTACTTGAGACCAGTGGCGGTTCGAGGGTCAGAGGGTCATGACCCCCCCAAATCGTACACGTAAAATTGACAAACCTCCTAAAAATAGACAATTTACGTTTTTTTTTATAAATTATTAAATTCCTGCCTACAAGGTCTAAAAAATGAAATAAAAAATAGGTAGGATTTTTTTATTTATAATATAATTTTTTTTTTTTTTGTGAAATAAATTCGAATTTGCTCAATGTTAATATGACCCCCACGTAATTTTACTGTTAATATGACCCCAAGTGTTTGGCCTGCGACTGCTTTAGACCTACTATTAAATGGCAAACGCTACCCATTGCAGCTCTGTTCATTAAGAACCAGGGATCATATTTATACGATTTATGTCGGAATGTTTCAATGAATAACCTTGTCATCGGCATCCGTTCCCATTGAACAACAACCCAGGAATTTTCACGTCTGCATCTGATCAGGCGATGCCACCCAGAGAGAGCGTGGTACCTACACATATTAATGGTCAGCAGTTACACATCCGATGTAGTGTAACGGGACCTTCTGATTGGCACTATAAAGTTACAGTGTAGAATGACTTGATATCGACTGTCATAGGTATTCGGATGAGACCAACTGCTTAACGAGCTTTTCGAAGCACGGAGGCAAACTTAAGCGCTAATTAACCTTGCATATCGATTGACCTGCGCGGTAAAGTCAGCATAAAAATATGTATAAACGAAGCGAACTTCAAACGCTTATTCTTGGAAAACAATTGGTTAAAATCATAAAATTTGTATGCGTATGTGTAAAATTGATCAAGATTTCAAGCACTATTTCGTCTAAAAATCGGTTTTGAATTTCATTAAGTATATACATCTTATTGATGCTGACCTGAAGCCCTGAGAAGTCATAATAGTAATATATATTAAGACATTACCATAACATCACGCCACTATTCCTCGGAGGGTTATCCACATTTCGCCGATCCTATTATTAAGTTCCATGGAATAGGGCACGGTTCCAGACTCCATGCACACTAAAAAAATTCCAACAAAAAACCCAATTACACTGCCTGAGAATCGAACCTAGGCCACTTGCGATCACTAACAAACTAAATACAACTGTTGCCTATACATTGTATAACTACAACGGGCATTGATTACACCAATTATAAGTTGATTTTATCCTACAATTTAAATGTTAATATTAACTGATATTTTATACACAGATACAAATTATATCTAAATTGTTTCGTAATTATATCGCCCGTGGCAAATATCAACTTGATAACTTAATATCGGTAATATCAGAAGTCCGAATAACCAAGCCTTAATATTTAATCAATTTATTAAGCTCAGATCAATTATGGTTTACGTATGAGAGACAAGTTTCAATTAGCGATAGAAGAGCCATTCGATGGAAGTTTAGCAAATCGAATGTGTAAATAAACACAATTATACTATACTAGCGTCCGCCCGCGGTTTCGCCCACATTCATTACGGACCAGTGTATATTTTCGGGTCACACTTAGCGCCATCTGGCGTCCTAAAGCAATTGTGACCGTCGAAAGTTTTTGTTCTTTTCCTCGGGAATCCTATGTCCTTTTCTGTACCCCTGACAACGTATATAGACTGAACTGTCCTATCTCGATTTTATGAGGATTTTACTTGGTTATAACATTCTTAATTATTTCATAACCGGCAGCGCTGCAAAAAGCATATTTTACTTTAATATAAATTAGACGCCAATATATATTTTTAAAACTATAAAGTAACTTTCGGCCGCGTTGTATGCACAAGATGGTCGATAGTTTTTTCTTAATCCTGTAATGTTGTCAAAAATGAGATAGTACCAGTTGCCAGTTCACAGTCGATATGCAAAATTTCATGATGATCGGTTCAGTGTTTTAGGCTTGAAAAGGTAACAAACAAACTTACTTTCGCATTTATAATATTAGTTAGGATTAGGATTGGCTCGTAGCTGCATAGCTACCGCGCAGATCGGTCGATCTGCGAGGTTAAGCAGCACTAGCCGCGATTATTCCTTGGATGGGTGACCATTTTTCACACATAGAGACCCCTCCGTGCCTCGCAAAGCACGTTAAGCAGTTGCTCCCGGTTGTTATATGAAGACCTATGCCAGTCGTTACGGGTGTCAGCAGCCTCAAAAGTCTGACAACCAGTTTAACATTAGAATATCAGAAGAGTGGCGGAAGTCAGATGGCAGTCGCTCCGTGTAAAATACTGATATTCAGTCGCAACCGGTTAGACTGGAAGCCGACACCAATGTAGTTGGGAAAAGGCAGGCAGATGATGTTTGTATATATACGGGGTGAAAAGTAATTCGACCTATTCCTTGTAAGGGATTATATTCAGTGGCGTGCGGTTCATAAAGACAAAAAGACACTGCCTACCCTACATAACTCAGATAAATATTTATTATAGAATATTTGAGGTGGCAAATCACATACATCATTATTTAATCGACAAGACGATGAACCAATACCAACATGCCGTAGGTATTATTGGTAAGTAAACTTGTAAAATTTTCTGCCTACCCTGTCTAAAAACTCTGTGCACGCCGCTGGTTATACTAGAACCGATTTGTAATAATTTTTGACTTCAGAGATCGGGGGTCGGTTATGAGTGAATTTGGAGATATTGTTGGCTTCATAACACGTCAACGTGGTTTATTCAAACAATTCTATGTGAATGATTAATTCTTCTACAGGTACCCACTTAACAATCAAATATAATTATTTATAGGCGGAAATGCAGACTTATTAAAATATATATACATGCTAAAAATATATAAATAAAAGTAAAAACTGTTAAAAACGTTGGCTTTAGATAGGTATTTTTTAAAATTTTCCGTCTGGTGATTGAACGTTGCTTATTGTGAAAAATATATTTAAGTCTGAGTACGTACTTGACTGGTTCTTGCTTCTCTAGGACTCATGCTCCTACGGTAGACAGACTTCATCTTGCTAGCTTGAAAGTTTTGTCATAACATAACATAGCATCACGCTTGTATTCCCCGAAGGGTTAGGCAGAGATGTTCTATTGTACATCCAGGTTGTAACATAATTGGTATTTCATTCTATATATAGATTTTATTTTATAATTAGCAACTCCATCACAACCAGAGCGTTAAGCTAAGTGATCGGTTTATCGCCCACGTCAGTGACATGACGTCAAGGTCATTGTCGCACGTTCACTTTTGTCGTGCGTGTGCGCATGTATGCAGGTGCTTTTGATTTGTCAACTTGTGCAGTGGCCTTCCGCTTATGGTTAGTCACTTGGGCAATAAAAAACACTTTATTAATTTTAAACATATTTAAAATTCAGCTAAAAGCTGACATATATCGATTCTAAGCATAATAACTGTCACATTGGTCTACTGGTTACAAGCATGGCTGCTGCGCGTGAGGTCCTGGGTCTGATTCCCGGGTTGGGCAAAGCATTATTAGGTTTTCCGGGTTTTCCTGTTTACAAAATTGCCATTAGCAGTCCGAAATTAGATGACAATAGGCGCGCTTATTACATGGGACACTGGGACTTAATAACGGCATCAGCGAAATGTGGTTTTAGTACGGTACATCTCTGCCTAACCCTTCGGGGAATACAACAATGATGCTATGTTATGTTATATTCTTGGATTGTCATACGTGAGGTATGAGAATGCAAGAACATTCCATAAATATTAATTGCTTATAACAAAACGTCATTAATTAATACCCATATCTACATACTTATCATGTAACATCAAACGAAATATGTACTGGAAATATTTGGAATATTTATTGAATCATAATCGCCTCATGATCGCATCGTGGGAGTCTGGTCTGTGACTCCATGACATATAACGCGTACAGTCTATGGTCCACACTATTATAAACGCGAAAGTAACTCTGTCTGTCTGTTTCATCCGCTTTGACCTGTTTTATGCCGTTTTTATTTTTTATTCGGAATATAAATTGTACTGTATTATCATTATGCAATTCAATAAATTTGTTTTTCCTTATATAATACATGTTAAATTTAAGATTATTAATTGTAAATTAACTTTTTATTGTTTTAAAACAGTATCCATGGAGTTACTTGCCGGTCTCTTTTTCATAAGACCTACCCCCTTTCGGACCGTGCGCCTAGAGTTTCGACTCTTTAAACCTCCTGCAAAAGGCCTAGTTGAAATAAAAAGCTTTAACTTTGTTTGATACCTAATTACGACAAAACCACTGAAATGATAGTTGTGAACGAGCCCCTTCGGACTGATATTGAGAATTCCAAAAAATCCCAATAATAATCTGCTCATCTCGGGAATCGAACATAGGACCTGACACTCAGAAACTTCGCTTACGTAACTATGCGACCATTAGGCCATAATTAAGTTTAGTTTCATTAAAGGTTATTGAATTGGCCTTCAAAAACCCGGAGGTACAATTACACGGGACTGTGAGGCGAATCGAGAATTATACCTACTTTACGGTAGCCAATGTATTTGTATGTAAATTTTATCGCGAACCACAAACAAAAGAGTAAAAGTCAATTTTGAACCCTGAATTAATCTTTTGAACTGATACTAAGGCACAGTATTAAAACGAGATAATAAATAATATTAATAAGTACTGATAAGATAATTTCCTGAGGTTGTTTCGGCGTTTCTTCTCAGGAATGGTCAAAGGAAATGCCGACGTCAACTATATTTAAAAAAAAATAACGTAAAACTGATTGAAAAATCTTAATGGCAAAATAAATAATTTCATTTCAAATAAATTCAATCCATTACTGTCCCATGGCTGGGCAAGGGTGTCTTCTCATAATGAGAAGGGTTAGGCCTTGGTCCACCACGCTTACACACCATCAGGAGCTTTATGGAACCCTCTCAGGTGTACAGGTTGCCTCACGATGTTTTCCTTCACCGTAAACGCAAGTAATAATCAAATTCCGCACATGATTCCGAAAAGAGATGTGGGCCAGGCTTGAAGTCAGACCCTCCTACATGGAAAGCAAGTGTTCGACCGCTACTTAGTGCTTACATAAATTGAAATCAGTCAACTTATTATATGATAGATATGCAGACGAACGACGATTGAGTTCTTTATGTATATATAACATGTTTTCAAGATTAAAACATATTTTATTATTCAATAATCAAACCCTTGAAAGAAACTTTCCTGCAATATTGTAATATATATTATAAGACAGATTAGATATGTACTAAAGACTACACAATATCAATATATTGTATGCAAAAATCAGATTTATTCACTTCGTTCCTCAAGATAACTCCACTATTAATTAATCAGGTTTAGCCCGGAGCGACGGGCCGAGATTTTTACTTTATTCTCGGTTCCCTTTTGACGTGGCGTGATGATATTATTTATAAGGTCTACATCAGTTTTATACAAAAAAGATATACTTGATGTCGGGTTTATCAATATTAAAATGGTGTTCATTATGTAAAAGGAATAAAAATTTTTCACGATCTTAAGTGATAAGAGGATTTTTCGACATCAGAACGAATATTCTTTTTTTAGGAATTTTAGGAGACCGTCACCAGGAGTCGTAGATTGCACAGCGATTGTCTGTTTTCATAGAGTAATTAAAAAATTAAACCTCTCACTCTCATCCCTCTACGCCATCCGAGAGTTTCTTATGTACAGTGAAATAGTCAATAACCAGAAAGCAGACTACCAGGCTAGCATAAGGATTTTGGAAGTTGCCTCATATCAAGTTAATTATTCAATCTACCACCATTAAGTAGACCACGGAATGGACATTTAAAACACCTGCTCAAAAGATAAGCAGTTGATACATATTTTATAGTAATCATTCCTTTTTTGATAGCCTAGTGGTTGATCGCTTGCCTTACATGCAAGAGGGTTCGAGTTCAAACCCAGCCCGTACCTGTGACTTTTCGGAATCATGTGCGGATCAGAATTTGATTATCACTCGCGTTAACGGTGAAGGATAACACCGTGAGGAAACCTGCACACCTGAGAGGGCTTCATAACGTTCTTGATGGTGTGTGTAGTCCGCCAACCCGCAGCAGGCCAGCGTGGTGGACTAAGGCCTTACCCTTCTCAATCTGCGAAGAGGCCCTTGCCCAGCAGTGGGACAGTAATGGGCTGAATTTATTATTTATTATTCTTTTTTAGACTAAATTGGTCTAGTGGTTGCAAGCGCAACTGCTGAGCGTGAGGTCCTGGGTTCGATTCCCGGGTCGGGCAAAGTGTTATTGGGTTTTTCTGTATGGAAGTTCTCAGTAGCAGCGCGTCGTCTGGAACTGTGCCCGGTAGATCGCAATAGGCTCGCCCCCTATTACATGGGCCTCAATAACGGTATCGGCGGAATGTAGGTGTACAATAGTACAGCTCTGCCGCACCCTTCGGGCAATACAGGCGTGATGCTATGATGTCATTTCAGATTTAAATTTCTTACTTCTTCTTCTTCTTCTCCAAGGTGTTGTTTTGTAAAATCATTTCTTAGCCCTTTTTGTAGTCATTATACTTTCTGAGACTTCGAGATTAGTCTATGAGTGACATGGTATTTTGCTTTTGTAATTCTTTTTGAAGGGGTTCGGCAAGAGCTTCTCTAAAAATAGAATAGATTATATTTCAAATAAATTAGGCACTTTTAAAACGGACTATGGTTAATCGGACTCCAGTTGTACAAAGTTAGTCCATTGGAGAAGAATGAGCAAGAAACTCCATGGAGAAACAATACCTAAGTATACGTACGTACTACTTCTCCTGGGACGTTAGATCCCTAACGAAATGTGACCTTTTTGACCTATAATTCCACCACAGCATAAGCAATTTCAAGACTTTTTGGATCTAGATCCGGCTAGAAACACCATATTATCCCATTTACAGAATCAATTTATTAAAGGCATCAAAAACGATAATTCATTTATAATAGAATATTACATTTTATTGCACTTTGATTACGTGCACGGTCGTTAGTTCAGACTAGGTTATCTGAGACAAATTGCCTGACTTTAAATCTAGGTAGACCTAAATACCGCTAGTAAAATGAATCGAAGCAAATTTTCCAAGAATTTCCATACATTATTTATTGTGTTTGAATAAACACCGGCTTTATTAACGATTCGATATTGTTAATAAAAAGGCGTTTAATATTATATCTGCATGGTTACGGCAAAGAATTTCCTAGTATCAAGATTTGGCCAGTGGTGGCTACCAGCCAGCCAACAACTGACATAGTTGACAAAAGGACTTGATTTTGCAAGAAAAAAGCCTCCACGAGAGACGAAGCCTGAGATCGCAACGATTTGAATCTTGGCGAGGCGAACTAGCCTCGATACCGCCATTGGTGACTAACTGATCTTTCCATAAGATAACTCGTGGCGACACCATATGTGTGGGTGAAATTGCGATTAAAAGCTAGAGACTAAAAATAATCGCACATATTACATCCATTAGCAAGCTCTGCATTCCTAGCGGATGGGCAGTTATACAGGCCTCTGGTGTCGTATTAATGCAGTTTTATAGGGTAAGCATTTGATTTATAATATTTTCGTTTGGTGGGGTGTGATTTACGAGAGCTAGCGATTTGAGGGTCTGTTGTAAAGCTCGTTTAAGAATTCGCTTTTCGTTTGTTTTTTTTTTTGTATGGTAAAAAGCTACGTCACGTTTTCACAGTGTGTTAATATGGAAAAAAAAATGATGTCCTGCTGACCGATTTCGGTCACGGCGGCCAATCTCACCGAAGATTAGCCAACTACGCAGGAGATATTATTGAGCACAAGTGTGTGCGCAAACACAGGTGCTCTCTCTATTTCTTCACTCTCATAGTCCGATGGGACGGCAATCCAACACGACCGGAGAGAGATCAGGCGCAGGACCAACGGCTTTACGTGCTTTCCGAGGCACGGTGTGTATTCACATACACGAAGATTCAGACCCGAAACAAATATCTGTAGATCATACAAATATTTTTTCCGTGCGGGAATCGAACCCGCGACACATAGCGCAGCAGTCGATCTCTCAACCACTGCGCCAACCGTGTCGTCGGAAAAAAAATATTTGTGTAACTAATATATTACTAACAATAGTAATAAATGTACCACCAAAAATGTATAGTCCATAGCGAGACCAAAATATAAATTCAGACGATTACTGACCCGCTGCTGGTCAAGGGCCTGTTCTCAGTTTGAGAAGAGGTAGGCCTTACATCTACGCGTGATAGAGAATTTTATATAGGCCCTCAGTTACCCCTCAAGTGTGTAGGATTTTTTCACAATGTTTTCCTTCACCGTTAGCGCAAGCGATAATCAAATTATGACCCGTATATGATTCCTAAAAGTCAAAACTGGAGGCCTGGGATAAACTCAGACCCTCCGGCATGGTAGGCAATATCCAGGCTATCAAACACGACATGATCAAAACTGTGCCGTTACCCCACTGAATAAAACTCATCACTTACACCAGACACTTAAAGCCGGGCGCCACATCTGTCAGTCATCTCTTGGCCCTTTCATCGGCTTAGCTCCGGCTGCTTTACTGACAAAGATATCCTAGGAATGCGGAGACTCGGTCTTCTTACGCTATATACACGTAACACTGACTACATATGGAAATTACACTCTAATAGCTCTGCTATGTGAAATGGTACCACTTGTAGCCGGGTTTTGTACTTAATTTGCTAATAAATTGGTTTAATCATGTGTGTTCATGGCCTCATCAAGTCAGTCACGAGCGGGATTTCAACTTGCGACGTCTGGCGTACCATGTCATTGATTTTCCATCGCTATTGTGCTGCTTTCCAGTTCATCCAAAATCATGTGTTCTTTATTTGATCGTCCTCATTTGAGGAGGTGATGATATTTATTTTACCAGAGGCAGAAAATGCCTCATTATGTACCGTCTGTACGTTAAGTATAAATATATAAATAAATATTTGTAGCCTAGTGGTTGAACGCTTGCCTTCCATGCAAGAGGATCCGAGTTCAAACCAGACTTTGAACTTCATTCATTTGACTTTGAAATCATGTTCGGATCAAAATTTGAAGTTAATCGTGAAGGAAAAGATCTGATAGGTCTCCATAAAGTTATCGATGGTGTGAGTAGTCCGCCAACCCGCACCGGGCCAGCCTGGTGGACTAAGGCCTAAACATTCTCATTCTGAAAAGAGGCCCTTGCCGAGCAGTGGGATAGTAAATGGGCTGAATTTATTTACAGATTAGAATACTTTTAAATTATACGCTGATATAAGAGGTCGCAGGTTTTAGCCCGCTCATGTCAATCTTTATTAAAGTTTTTAGTATTTCTAGGTATTTTTCTTTTCGTGAGTGCGTCGCTACTGTGATATTTTTTCACATGACATTGCGAAAACGAACTCTGAAAATATACGAAATCGTATAACTTATACCACGCAGGATATTGTAGACTTTTTGTAATTATATGCTTAGAGATAAGTGTCTTGCACAGATATCAGTGCATACGCTACGAAATGTCCAGATTGATGAACAGGAACAGGATCATTTTGCAAGATAAGTCTAGGGCAGGCTTTACGTCCGTCCGATGTTCAGCGATGTCGCTAGATGGCGGTAGTTTTGTTTTGATTTGTGGCAGTTTTGCAAGGCGAACTTACAAATCCTATCGTACTTCCTACTAATATTATAAATGTGAAAGTTTGTGAGGATGGATGGAAGAATATTTGTTACTCAGTCATGCCAGAATCGCTGAAAGGATCTGGATGAAATTTGACATAGAGATAGACAGTCTGGAATAGCACATAGGCTACTTGTCATCCCGGAAAAATTTACGCGTTCGTAAAGCACGCGGGCGAAGCCGCGGGCGGAAGCTAGTGTTCTATATTTCTTACATCTAACAGAATTAAGTATATTTTTGTAACATAACATAGCATCACGCCTGTATTCCCCGAAGGGTTAGGCAGAGGTATATCTACAATTGTACACTCACTATTAAGTTCCATGTAATAGGGGGCGAGCCTATTGTCATCCACCGAGCACAGTTCCAGACTCCGTGTTGCTAATGATAATTTCCATACAAATAACTCCAATAAAACTTTGCTCGACCCGGGAATCGAACCCAGGACCTAACGCTCAGCAGTCGCTTGAGACCAATAAGGAAATTTCTCTTTTATTTGATTCATTTCAATACCTAAGCATATTAGTCCTTTTTTCTTCTTGAAAAGAAATATTGTGTACCACTAGGTATAATATCTGTATCGTGGGTGCGTTTACAAACACAAATCGCACCCTTAGAATTAAAGTGATCTAACTCAAAATTCCTGAATAACAAAAACTGACCTTAAAAAATATACTTTTCTGAAGTTTTCTTGCTCATTTCCCACAAATTACATTTTTGACTTAGGTCACTTTAATTCTGAGGGTGCGAAATCAACACATGCACAAACATCGAAACCCGGGACAACTATCTGAAGTCCATACAAATATTTGTTCCGTGCGGGTATCAAACCACGGAGCGCAACAGTGGATCGCTCAACCACTGCGCCAACCATATCGCCGTTTTGACTTACCTCTTTACACTTTATTTTCTAACAGACAATCATAATATTTCTTGCCATACGAGACAGCATACAAATGTACAAATAGGCGACATGCTATTAACATTTCAGCAGTGAATACATCTCTCTATTATAACGAGAACCGCATACCGACGCCATGTAATGGACGCACCTCGTTAATAACTTTGATTTACTTGCTCTTGCGCATCTCAGTAACAATAATGTGTAGCAGAAGGATTTTGAATTGGGTAGCGTGGCGATTATAACTATAATATCTTTAAGAGACTTTTATCATGATATTTTGATGACACGGTTGGCGCAGTGGGTTAGTGATTACATTGCTGTGCTACATTTTTTTTTTACATTGCTGCGCGACGTGTCGCGGTTTCGATTCCCGCTCGGAACAAATATTTGTATGATCTACAGATAGTTTTTTCGGGTGTGGGTCGTTGTGTATGTGAATACACACTGTAGTGGTGTGGTTATTTATTCATTATTTAAGAATTTATTTTTTTATTTTTACGTTTCTAAACGTCAAATCAAAATGGAAACTAACGTTGATAGTATTTTCACGATTTCATTTCACATAAGTACTTATTAACCATTATACTGTAAAATACTGACACTGTTTGGACCGCTGTTTACCCTTGAATTTATACTAAGATTATGCTGAATTAACAATACATTACCACCAAGCGCGAAGTCAACCCAGAGTCAGTGCCGGATCAACCTCGTAGCAAGAGTAGCAATTGCTACGGGCCCCGTGCAAAAGGGGGCCCCGCGTATCCAAACCTACCTACAACCAGAGCGAGAATATTTTGTTTTAATTTACCGAAGGGTTAGGCAGAGGTGTACTATTGTACACCCACATTACGCCGATGCTGTTATTGAGTCCCATGTAATAGGGGGCGAGCCTATTGCCATCTACCGGGCACAGTTCCAGACTCCGTGCTGTTACTGAGAATTTCCATACAGAAAACCCAATATGAAATGAAATGAAATTATTTATTTTACAATTAGCATTTTTCAATCACTTTTACACGTCTTTTTTAAACTAGATGGCGTCGGCCGCTAACTAATAACACTTTGCCCGACCCGGGAATCGGACCCAGGATCTCAGGCTAAGCAGTCGATTTAATTTACTAGATGTTACAAAAATGCTAAACGTTACACCTGTTCTCCGACTAAGACAATCGTTAACCAATTATTTTGTTGGCGAAAATAAAACACAGAATTTCATACGGTAAACGCGCAAATTCTACAAAAATTCACTTTATACTTAAGAGCTCATAGCAGATCAAGGGTCCCTCAATAGAATTTATACAGGCCCCTCGCTTGCTTAATGCGGCACTGTCCAGAGTCCCAGTCAACAACGAAATGCAAATAATTCACGGTGACAAATAATAATTGGCGTTAATCCGGTACGTCAGATAACATACAACAATGGTAAGGCGTGCCCTTTGCGTACACTTAGGCAATGCGCATGCGCCCTTATTGTTGCGATATCTCAGGGCTGGCTGGAGAAATGTTACTGTTACTAACTACTAAAAACACTAAACAGATTAAAGATGTAAAAAATCGCATCGCTGTTGTAGCGACAACTACTCGCAACATGGCAAAAAGTAAAAGCGCCATCTATCGCAGTGAAGCTACAACAACAAACCCTGAATCGCACTATGAAAGTTTACAACGATTCTAACAGATATACGAATATCCGACATTAACTGTCGGGCTTCGGCCCGCCAGGCTAACCACCTTGCCTGGTCGGAGGATCCTCCCTTTTCAATGGAGGAACACCATACCTCGTTCCTCCATACTGTCAACCGGCATTGTGCCCAGAGTGCCCAGAAGACTGGCAGCATTGCCACGCTTTATGGCAATGCTGATTCTTTAACCAAAGAATAATCCAGTTTTCTGGTCACGCATAGAGTCGACTAATTTAAATTATTTTATTTATTTATAAGGAGTGATAGCCTAGTGATTGAACGAAACTATATTATTCGATTTAACAGCCAAGACAAAGTTACTGAGGGGCTAGGCAGAGGTGTACGATTTGACGCTCACATTTAACTAATGTTACCAAGTCCAATGGAATAGGCACACCACCGGCTTGCTGCTGCGAATTTCAGTAGCTACTTAATGATACTTCACCTGACCTGGGAACACAGCGCATGCGTCAACTTGACCAAGAAAGCAGTCAGTCGAATGATAAAAATATAATTTATAATAATTTCTCTCTGCCAGCCCTCGCACCACCTAAGGGCCATTACTAACCATTCGCAAAGCTGTCTAACGTAACCGTGAATGATTTACAGTGTGTACGGGCCCCAAGGCACGTATCAAGCTAACAAATGAATGCAAACGTTTATCAAATGTTCTTTGCAAGTTGTACTGTAATTATATTAAATCTCGGTGTCGTTGGTATTGTTAAAAAAGTTTTAAAATTCATAATCTTGCTGAAAAATGATATTAAACTTACAAAAAATAACACGCATGCATTTGCATAAGTTCCATGTGATAGGGGGCGAGCCTATTGCCAGTTATCCAGGCGCAATTCCAAACTCCGTGATGCTACTGAGCATTTCCATACAGAAAAATTCAATAACACTTTGCTCGACCCGGGAATCGAACCCAGGACCTCACGCTCCGCAGTCGCACTTGCAACCACTAGACCAGAGAGGCGGTCACGCAATATTATTTCAATAAAATTTCACAGGTGCTTAATAATTATTGAAATTTTAATTAAATATCTGATATCTTGATGTAATTATCGTCTCTATTTCATACTCAATATTTTCCTTATGAGACTCCGCGATACAATACAATCATGTTAATATTCAGCCTATTTCTGTTGCAGGGTAAGTAGATAGCTTAATTAGTTTATAGTTTTAAATACGTCAGTTGTAGGCGATTTGCAAAGCGTCTTACATCAAAAAACGTTTTTTTTTTCATGACTGTACAAGTCCTAATGTGGTACAGATAGCAGACAAACCTATTCCTATATTCCTCATTAAAGATAACAATACACAATAGTAGCGCACAAAAGCACGATGATCGTTTGCACAGTTTCTTCATGTAGACTATCAGCTCATTTTAATTGATCAAAGTTCATAAAACCATTATTATATTATGAATCACTGGCAACAAACACATTGTTTATGTCTATACATTTCTGTGTTAAATTGACCTTATTTTTATATAAAATGGTATATAACATATCATAGCATCATGCCTGTATTTCCCCAAGGCAGAGGTGTATTACGTACCCCCACATTTCGCCGATGCCATTATTGAGTCCCGTGTAATAGGGAGCGAGCCTATTGCCATCTACTGGGCACAATTTCAGAGTCCGTGCTGCTCAGAATTTTTATACAAAAAAAACCCAATAACATTTTGTCCGACCCGGGAATCGAACCCAGGAGCTCACACTTAGCAGTCGCGCAACCACTAGACCAATGAGCAGAAATAGAATAGACTAGGTATGATATAATTTCGTAAGTACCTAATGCGTACGTAATAAAGTACCTACTCATACATAGGTATGTACATCATAAATTGGTAATATATTTTTTCGAGCATCTTATAAACGAATTTGGAATTAGATTTTTGCTAATACAAATTCCTCCGGCGCCGAATGCAGTACAACTCTTACAAAGTAGAAAATTTTAAAATCACATCCACACATTTAAATTATTAATTCAAAGAAACTTTATTAATTACATTTTCAGCAATATCTGCTTCTTTGTGTTACGACATACAGTTGGAGGGAGTAATGCAGGTAGGGAAGGATTTCCTCAAGACATTAAATGAATATTCCGCAAACGGAGGCAAACTAAAATTGCCTTTACCTTCATCGTTCGCGTCAAAAGGGAAACTACCAACTAAAGTCTTAACCGGGGCAGTCATGAGAGCCTCGTCAGAACCAACAAATAAGACCCAAGAAAGAGTAAAAAATCCTTTCCGAGATTACATTGAACACCTTAAACAAAAAGGAAAACGGAACATTAACTACATGGGTAAAAAAATAAAAAAATACATGCATATTGATAAAAATATTAATTTTATACTTAAAACTGTAACTGATGATTACGTTGGTACGTTAAAAAAATACTACAACTTCATCGCTGAAGCAACCACGAGTTCCAGAATAGATAAGGAATATATATTTCTAGATATGGTTGAAACATCAAACAGGTTGCTTTATAGCGAACAAAGAAAACTGTTGAACGATATCATTATAGGTCTTAATAATACAAGTAGTAACTCGAACGATACTCAAGTAATGAACGAAAAGATTTACAGGTATACCGTCATTAACAAGAAAGAAGAGTTTCGATATATTTGCGATTCATATGAAGTTTGTAGACAGTACCCTGCTTTTACTGATTACTGCGCTGACTTAATTACCGAAATACTAAAACTTTCAGAAGATAAGTTAAAGCTATTTCTTGATGTAATAACTTCAACTCTGAAATCCAATGAAAACTTCTTTGAGAAGATCACGAAAAAAGAAGACAGAGAATTAATGCTTGCAAAATTAAAAACATTTTCTGATGATATGTTTGCCATGAAAGAATTTCTGGCAGTGATGAGAGCAGTTATAGCGCAGAGATTTAAATTAGTAGATAGCATCGACGAACAGTTGAAAATGAAGACTAAAGCTGTAAGAATACTTATAGATATCATCGATAAAGCGCTAAGTATGGACGACGATATTATTTTCATAGATTTTGATACTGTAGTTCAAGCTTTGAGGGCTTGGTCTGGTGATGAAAGAAATAGTATCGATGAGATTATTAAAGATTTTGTCAATCATGCGATAAAAACGTTAGAACATAGTTTGTTTCATTCTTCGAGGAAAGAATTTAGCGTATTAGTTGAAATAATAATGAGGGGAACTACGAAAGATACGGATATTTATCAAAATTTGTTTAAATATGGGTCCAAGTATGTCAGGGGTGAGGATATTTTTGGCAGCATGGACATTATTTGAGTGTGTTAACTAACTTTGAATAATGTTAAAATAACTATACAATAAAATTATTTTGGAAATTGAAATTTGAATCAACAGAATACTTTTTAACAAATAACGTATGCCTATGCCCCTACTAATTTAGATCTTACAAACATAATGGATTACATGAATGGTGTGTAAATATAGAATATTGTCGTACGATACATTATTTTCAATATCTCTCAGCAGCAATATAATTTATCACGGCATACAATCTGACACAACATAGAAAGGCCTGCTTCACCACATACTGATAAACTAACAAACATTATTAAAATATCCCTCAACTAAAAACAACACTAGTAGCTGTTTTTCAACTGCATACTGTTGTAAAACAGAAATTTTAATGCATTCCGTCAGATAAGTTACCGATAGGCAATCAGCCGGTTTATCAGTAAGTACAATAAAATTAATAAATAAATTCAGCTCATTACTGTCTCACTATAGAGCAAGGGCCTCTTCTCAAAATGAGAAGGGTTAAGCCTTAGCCCACAACGTTGGTCTGGTGCGGGTTGGCGGACTACACTCACCATCAAAAACTATGAAGCCCTCTCAGATGTGCAGGTTTCATCACAATATTTTTCTTCACCGTTAACGCGAGTGATAATCAAACTCTGATCCACACATGATTACAAAAAGTCAGAGGAGCGGGCCGGGTTTAAACTCAAACCCTCCTGCATGGAAGACACTGCTTAATTGACAATAATGATTTCAAAATTATAAATTATAAAGAATCTTTATTTGGCGGCTATTTTAGAGTATTATGAATGAAATAAATATAAAGAGAGGCGAAAACACTACAATCTATTGTTTCGCTCGCTTATTTTTAGTATTTTCCCAAGCGGATCGGTTTCTCTAGAGCGGTTTACGTAACCGTTTCGCTTTTACTACAATTAACACATTCATGTGACGAGATTTAGTCGTCAACATACTGACGGCATTTATAATATCTATGCTTTTCATTTGCATAAATTCTCATGTGGGTTTTGGATTTCTTAATTTTTTATTAAACTTGTGAGTAAAGTGTCGGTATGATGAAGTTCAAATTATTTTGAATTAAGACAATGCAGTGGTATGTTTATTTTTGACTACGTAATCCAGATTAGTAGTATTCGTTTTGTGGTGGATTAAATATTGCACTATAATAACCGCAATTTAATCTTTATAAAATATTAGCGGAACCGACAGACGTTGTCCTGCTGGAACCTGTTTTAGAACTTGATTGCAGCGCCACCTACCGGGTCCAATTGTGTTTTCAAACCATCCAAGAACCCATTGAAATATACATACAAAATTTCATCCAAATCTGTCCAGCCGTTTAGGAGGAGTTAGGTGACAAACACACGTACACAAGAATTATATATTTTAAAGATATTCCGGTGTGCGGGTGTTCCTAATTCTTCTCCTAAATGGCTTGATCGATTTTGATGGTCTTTTTTGTATTTATGGGTTCATCAGGATGGTTCTTAGCTATAGTTGGACCCGGTAGATGGCGCTTTTGTTGAAACCCAGAAAACAAAATACACATACAATGTTGTGAGCAACAGCTACTAATCAATAAAAATTGAAGATGCGATGTATGGCATATTGTATGATTAGACCCTTTTTTTTAAAAAAACATTTCCACTCTCGGATTTCTCCTGTGTGGTGGGAACAGTTTACAAACACACATGTCACATACACATACAACCAGATCCGAAACAAATATCTGTAGAACATACAAATATTTGTTCCGTGCCGGAATTGAATCCGCGGCACTTAGCGTAGAAAGCTAATATGTTAGCCACTGCGCCAACCTTATTGTCAAACATAATGTTTACGGAACTTGAGAAATTCCTTATTTCACTTGTCAATGACATATACCTTATGCCTTAGTACTTAAAAACTACGGTACTATGTTAAATTGATTTTTTGTTATGAATACAGACGAGAATTTTGGTATATAGCCAAAATATCACATCATATTGCGGCAAGTGCATCCGATTTTAGTGATTCTGAACAAGACTCGTTAGCTCAGTAGGTGAGAGCACCGATATACACTTACGCTTGAACATCGGAGGGCGGAGGTTCAAATCCTTCACGAGTCAAACTTTTTATCGAACTTTTTTAGACTATGTATAACATAACATAGAATCACGCCTGTATTCTCCGAAGGGTTAGGCAGAGCTGTTCCTATTATTATACACCCACATTTCGCCGATGCCGTTATTGAGTCCTATGTAATAGAGGGCGAGCCATCTAACGATCACAGTTCTAGATTCAGTGCGGCTACTGAGAAATTCTACTCAGTAAACCCAATAACACTTTGCCCGGGATTTGAACCCAGGACCCCACGCTCAGCAGTCGCATTAACGACCAATGATGCTATCTAGATTTGGTCCAGCCGTTTATGAACAGTTCAGTGACATACACACGTACAAAAGAATTATATATGTACCTATATAAAGACTTGCGACTCGCCCCGGCTTCGCACGGGTGCAATTTAATTATGAAGAAAATAAGCAATTATTGAGATTTTCTTACAAAAATACTATCCTAACTTTCTGGTGGATTTTCCAAAAAAGAAAATCGTTCTTTTAAAAGGTTTATATGAATGATTTTTTTTTTTTTAATATCCTCCTTTATTCCTGACAATTACGAAAACAAAATAAAAATGCAAAAAACAGCCAGATCGGTCGAGCCATTCTCAAGTGATGATCCATCGTATATGGGACAAATGATGATTTTTATTTATATAGATAAATTAGACATAGTGTACTTTTATATATTTATATTCTAAAATTTACTAATATCTTTACAGGCTAGACCTAATGCGATATTGTAGTTCCTTTATTTTACACTTTATTTTTATGATATTTTAATTTTTGTCGTCATCAAACGATTCACATCAAATTGCTAGACCAATTTTATATTATGATGCGAATATTGGAAAAAAGCCAACCTATGACGTCATATTTTGGAAAGTGCATCAGATTTTAGTAATTCTGAACAAGACTCGTTAGCTCAGTAGGTGAGAGCACCGATATACACTTACGCTTGAACATCGGAGGGCGGAGGTTCAAATCCTTCACGAGTCAAACTTTTTCGTCAAAACCTTTTTTCAGTTAGTAGTTTTTGAATATATTCTGATGCCCTAGTGTAAGTTTCTTTCGACAAATTCGATTTACTACATCGAACGCGTTCGGCGCTCTGAGTGGTCCGTTTCGTGCTCTCTAGCAATGGGAGCGCCGAACGCGTTCGATGTAGTAAATCGAATTTGTCGAAAGAAACTTACACTAGGCCCTCTGAATCTCATTTCACTGATACCGAAAGTATTTTAATCTGGAAAAGCTCGTTTTAAATTAATTGTTCATCAATTATGTGTGAGGTCTAAACCTCCTAGGTAAGTACGACTTGTGGAGTACCAGATTAGCGCATCTTCCTTAAGAGTATCGTTTAGCTGCCGGCTTCTAAAAAAATTGTCTTGAAATACGCGCAATATAGGTGCTTGGGCGATAACGTTTCTTACACTTAGTGGCTAAGCGATTAGCTCTCTGCGCTACGTGTCGCGGGTTAGATTCCCGCACGGAACAAATACTTGTATGATCTACAGGTAGTTGTTTCGAGTCTGGTTGTGTGTGTATGTGACATGTATGTTTGTAAACTGTACCCACGACACGGGAGGAATAATAGTGTGGAGCAACGCTTAAAAAAATCTGTATGTGTTCTATAGCCAGACTTTAGCTCGGTAAAGCTAGAACCTGTCAATATTAAGATGGAGTAGATGAAGGGACTGATTGTGTGTTTATCAATTTAAGTTAATTCATTGTACTAAGGGCCATCTTCACCGACCCTATGACAAACGGCTGCTTACTCATATAAAAATCCCTGTCAAACTACTGATTATGCTTTAACCGTCTGTTATATCGGTGAAACTGGGCCTACTAAAATATGTGGAGTATTGTAATATTTGGATTAGCAGTGATAGCCTAGCGGTTGAACGCTTACCTTCCATGCAGGAGGGTCTGAGTTCGAACCCAGCCGACCTCTGACTTTTCGGAATCATATGCTGATCAAAATTTGATTATCACTTGCGTTTACGGTGAAGGATAACATCGTGAGGAATCCTGCACACCTGAGAGGGCTCCATAAAGTTCTTGACAGTGTGTGTAGTCCGCCAACCCGCACCGGGCCAGCGTGGTGGATTAAGGTTTAACCCTTCTCGTTCTCAGAAGACCGTTGCCCAGCAGTGGGACAGTAATGGGTTGAATTTATTGTAATATTTGACATCATCATCCTTTTTAAATGTTCTTATTCAAACCATTGAAGTAATTTCAAATCAATTAGTAATATTATCTTTTGGAAAAAAGCCAAAATGAAACGTCATATTACGGAAAGTGCATCAGATTTTAGTGATTTTGAACAAGACTCGTTAGCTCAGTAGGTGAGAGCGCCGATATACACTTACGCTTGAACATCGGAGGGCGGAGGTTCAAATCCTTCACGAGTCAAACTTTTTTTAAAGCAATTTTTTTTATATATTGATCGACATGTAGCGACTACTACTCGCAACATGACAAAAAGTAAAGCGCCATCTATCGGAGTGAAGCTACAACAACAAAAACCCTGAATCGCACTATGAAAGTTTACAACGATTCTAACACATATAAAAATGTCCGACATCAACCGTTGGGCTTCGGCCCGCCAGGCTAACCACCTTGCCTGGTCGGAGGATTCTCCCTTTTCAATGGAGGAACACCATACCTCGTTCCTCTATAGACATAATATACACAGTGGTTATTATCTTCGTGTATTGCCACATAATAATTATACAGAAGCAAAGCCTATGTACGGAACGATTGCCTTTCTATCAAGGGAGATCTAGTAGGTTTCTTCTAGGTTATAGGAAATGCTGAAGCCATCTAGTTATAAAAAATGTGTAAGTATAAGTGATTGAAAAATCCTAATTGCAAAATAAACAATTTCAAATTTTACTTAATTCTTCTGTACGTGTGTTTGTCACCTAACTCCTCCTAAACGGCTGGACCAATTGGGATGAAATTTTGTGTATATATTTCAGTGGATTTCTGAATGGTCTGAAAACACAATTGGGCCCGGTAGGGGGCGCTGCGATCGAGTTCTAAAACAGGTTCGGGCAGGACAACGTCCTTCTGGTCCGCTAGTTTTATTATAAAAATAACAGATCGGTACAAGTTATTGAAGAATCCTTATTGCAAAATAAACAATAAAAATTTTGAGGAAATCCATATCAGATAATCAATTGTGTTAATGAATAAAAAAATACCTCGTTTATTTTAGTACTTGAGTATCCTTCCTTTACCCAAGTTTCTTGACTGGTATATGGATAGGATGAAGGAGTTGGTCTCATCATACTGTCGTTTACAATAAGACGATGTTATGCTGGAAAAAAGCCAAACTATGACGTCATATTTTGGAAAGTGCATCTGATTTTAGTGATACTGAACAAGACTCGTTAGCTCAGTAGGTGAGAGCACCGATATACACTTACGCTTGAACATCGGAGGGCGGAGGTTCAAATCCTTCACGAGTCAAACTTTTTGAATACTTCTTGGCTTATTTTCAGTAAATCTTTCATTAAGGACATACATAGCCAAAATATACCAAACAATGAAGGAATTCTATAAAATAATTAATTTTGGGGCTTAAGAGTAAATTAAAGATGGCTGAACTCTCCACATTGATGCGTAAGTACGCATGTTCGTACAAAATAGGCATTTCGAGTAGATATCAGAATGCGAATTAATGTTGATAATTAACTAATTTTTATCAATAATAATTTCAATCAATAAACAAGCATAAAAACATAATTTATGATAGATCCAAGCTACGCTATATATGCGCGTGTGTCTATTTTTACAATTATAAGGTTGCCTTTTAACTATGACTATCCAAATTCCACAAATCTATATAAATAAAAATCAATTGCCGCGTGTATGAAAGATCATCACTCGAGAACAGCTGGAACGATTTAGGTGATTTTTTTTGTCTTATTCATAATTGTCAGGACGAGGTTTGTATGAAATCTTTTTTTGGTAAATCCACCGGAAATGTTGTAAATTTGGATGGTATCTTTGTATTAAAATATCAGTAAAAAACATACTTAAGTTTTTTTTTTTGTTAAGCGAAGCCAGGGCAGGTCGCTAGTGTCACATAAATAATATAAAGCTTATGTTAATAATATTTATAACACAAATTTTGAATGTAAACTACCTCGTCAGGGTTAGAAATCATAAAATATTAAATACGTACGTCAGTAACACACTTGATTGGCTTCCTAATACAATTATGCGTATAACAATTTTATTGACTAATATACCGGTACAGTCTACAAAAGTGTCCATGTTACCTACCTTAACAATTTGCCTAGATTTTGAGTAACTAAACTATTTTGGTGATGACGTCCTAAAACTGCGGCCAGACACCGGAGGATGGGCAGCAGCGTCCTCTCACTAATCGGTGAGCCACTGCGATCCCCAAGCCGCCTGCCAAGCGTGAGGATTATGGCAAATCCCTCCCTTGGAGGAGGCCTTTGTTCAGCAGTGGACGTCTTCTGGCTGATGATGATGAAACTATTTTGAAAACATGTAATTTTTTTTTTACTACTAATTTGAATGCGCAGCGCTTCACCTGATGGTGAGTGACAATGCTGCCGAGGATGGAACAGGCAAGCTCAAATAATGCCTATTCAATCTTGCCTTGAAGATTCAATGACAGCATTAAGCCTGTATTACTCGAAGGGATAGGCAGAGCTGTATTGTTGTACCCATATTTCACCATAGCAATTATTGGTGGTGATCAACCAGACATTGTTCTAAACTCCTAATTGTTACTGAAAATTTAACCAAAATCCCAATAAAGTTAACAGTATTAATCAATGATTAAAGCATATCGTAATTTTATGGACTCATTGTATCCTAGTCGTATCGTACTTTAAAATTAATGGTTAGTTAAGAAACATAATTAGGTATCTATGAAAAATTAATGTCAAAATTAGTTTAAGCGAATTATGTCCCTGATTGTACCGTTAATGACTTTTTCGACCATTATTAACATGAAAGTCTACAATCTCGAGTGCAGAAGCCATAGCAAATTTGGAGTATCTGAGAATTACTTTAGTACTTATAGTCAGTAGAAACAAATAACTAATTTTTTGCACTCTAATGCTAATTACTTAATTTTCAAACCAAAAATAAATAGCTTCAAAGACAGCCTTTTTTGCCTCCCCGCTGCAGAAGTGCTAATGGGTAAACAATCGCTGTAAATATAATCTCATTTGCAATAAAACGAATTATATTCGGGCTATTTTGTAAAGGCAGTGTCACATCTAGATAATTATGTTATCATACCTAACTAAGCAGGAGTTTGAAACGGTTTACATTCATAAAACGTCCGGTCCAACATCGAATCCGGATTTAAGTATAATTCATTCTGTGCAGCCTTTTCCTGTCGAACTCCAGACCCTACCAAATTTAAATTTACCTAATCAAGTATTCAATAATGTTTAAATATAATGCGCCCCGATTAATTTTCTTCTTAAAAGATTAAATAAAAATGAATTTGGATCGTGCGTAAAGAGTCTCGACTATATCATAAATGCGAAAGTTACTCTGAGAGTCTGTTTGTTAACTCATTACGACTAAACCACTGAACCGATCGTCATGAAATTTTACAAAGAGATAGGTTGAATCCTGGAGAAGGACATACGCTATATCTACTATTGCAAGCAAAACAATATTTAGATTATAAAAAAAAATACACGTAGACGAAATCGCAGGCAACAACTAGTTCTTTGTTAAATTGAAGTTCTAACACCGATTCCGGTATTTGCACTATCGGCAAAGTTGCCGGGTCAGGATAATGTGAATAGCATCTTACAATTACCCAAATCTTCACACTTTTTTTGCGGATTGTTCTAAAAAATGTCACCAACGTAAAAACAGACAACGGATTTAATTATATTATTATATTTACATTAAGAGCAGGTATTTCAAATGTCGCTTGTTAAGACAAAATGTCATACAGCCAGTTTTGTGACTCACGCGCATATTTTAATACTTACTTTTTGCATTCCAACCTTGATCGTGCGAACGCAAACAACTTTTTTGTAAAAGAGTACCCACAAAACTTAATTAGTTAAAAGGGAAATTGTAAATTTCCATTTATGTATGGAAAGAATGAAAAAGATTTCTTGGTCCCCCTTCGCTTCCACATTCTTCCCGAGGAAGTGCACCGCATTTATATCAGCTAGATAGAGATGATCCTGATTATCCTTCTGCTTGATGTGCCTATGCCTATCAACCTCTGACTACCACTGATGGAATAATCTACGAGGGACAGATGCCTGGATAGCCGTACAACTTGCTCCAAAAACCATCAAGGAGTCCTGCCTCTTAGTACCTCTACTCATTTATGGAAAGGCCTATATTAGTCAATGGAATCGCGACAGGCCGTTAATTGAGATGTATTCAGGATTGTGTGCTTTTCCAATAGTCAACAACGACAATGACGAAGTAAAGCAATAGTGTCGACAAACAACTGAAAATATCAGTGTCATCGATAATTATACGGTAAAATACGGTGAAAAGACACATTATGAAACTACGATTATCTTTTCTATTTACTTTTTTAAACGTTGCCGCAGACTAGTAATAATTCCTGTATGCGTTTACAAACACAAATATTCACATTCAATTCGAAACAACTATTTGTAAGGTTATACTGATATTCGTTCCGTGCGGGATTCTAACCCGCAACACGTAGCGCGGCAGTCGATTGCTCAAACAATGCGCCATGCGTGCTTTTGTTAAAAAACACTTATCCTTGTGAGTCTACATATCAATTTCTTTACTTAAATAACTCTTTGACATAACAATCTCTTTTATTAAATGACAAAATTCGAAAATAAAAATACCTAAGACATGTAATGTGAATACCAAACGCCCACAGATGACTCGGGTGACCTCAAATGAATCATGCGCAGCCATCTCTTGTTTTTTACATAGTATTCATTTATATTAATTTATTATTTTGTAATGTATTCAAATATACATATATTAATTCATTATTTATCAATCGTAAGGATAGTGATGCAATTGATTTACAGTCTTTTTTTTTTTCAATGTTGGCTAATATCATTTCATCACCATCATAGTTGGTATAGACTGTTGAGCGTGAGGTCCTGGGTTCGTTTTTCTGTATGGAAATTCTCAATAGCAGCACGGAATCTGCAACTTTGCCCGGTAGATGGCAATAAGCTCGTCCCCTATTACATAGGACTTAATAACGGCATCGGTGAAATGTTGATGTAAAATAGTACTCCTCTGCTTAACCCTTCGGGGAATAGAGGCATGAAGCTATGTTATATATGATACGTTACTTCTTAACAACAAAAAAAATGTGGTTCGGAATTCAACCCTAAAATGTCGAAGCTATTCTAGTGTTCGGTGTATTTCATATCGTCGAGCAAAGTTAGTTGACACTTTAGTCGATAGATGGCGTTGTACCGTATTTCTTTAAATCCTGAATGGCGGTGTTAAGATTTTCCGTCATTTAGTGACCCTAGTGCTATTTTGATTAATAAAAAAACTTTCGTTGACATACTTCCGTGTATAATTCAACCCTTTCGTAGGTAGCTAGGTCATCCCATAAACATTTGGTCCGTCGAGTCGAATTAAATATTCGAACTAGCTTAGGGGAGTACTGGTGCGGTGAAGTTTTTTGCCTTAGTACACCGCGGCAGTTGTTAGGGAACACTGAAGGGGTTGTGGATCGCAACTCAGGTGTTGGAAGTGGTTTCCTGAGGAAGGAGACACCATCGGCCTGAGAAGAGGAAGTACTGTCAAGCAGATCAACGTCATCAGCAGAGCATCGTGACGTCAGTGGCGTACGACGTGACGTGTGCACAGAACAGGTGCTTGTGTAGCATCGTGACGTCAGTGGCGGCGTACAACGTGACGTGTCCGCAGAACAGGTGTTTGTTTGTGAGTGACGAAGACAAACTGTGAGTACATTTTGTGTTATACTTTATCAATGAAGAAATAGTTCAAATACGTTGCAAAATTCCGCACATTCCATTAACTTAGTCGTTTACTACATGAATGTGGGACTTAGAAAAATCAGTGCATAAAATTTAAGGACTTAGAATAATAAGTGAAAAAACGAGGGAACGTGGAATCTATGCCCGATTTCGCTCAGAGTTAAAAGATTGTCAAACACTTGTAAAATTTTCAAGATTTTACTGCATAGAAGACACGTGTTGCAAATAATACTAAGTCAATTTTTAATTCAAACATGGAAAAATACGCCAATTTACAAAGAAATTTAAATACTATTATCGAAAAGTCAAGATGTAATTTTAAGAAGACACCGAAGGATCGTCTCTGTTATCAGTACATTGATGCGAGATTAGAGAAGTTAGAAAGAGATTGGCAAGCATTTTGTAAAAACCATTATGAAATCTTAGAATTGGATAGTGCAACTGTTAAATCTTTGGAATGTATAGTGAGCGATGTTTACGAGGTAACAGAAGAAATTTATATCAGTTACAAGTCGGAACTTAAGATCGCATTAGATAAATACCACGCTCCACTCAGTGACACATCAGTCTATAAGAACACCCAAGATAATTCTGTACCTGTGTCGTCTAATTCTTCTGTAAGATTACCAAAAATAACGATACCTACTTTTTCCGGGAAATATTCTGAATGGACATCTTTTCGTGACTTATTTATTTCCTTAGTGCACAGTAACCAATCTTTAGATGCAGTACAAAAATTACACTATTTAAAGGCTCATCTTACAGGAGAAGCAGAACAGTTGATAAGATTTGTACCTATAGCAGCAGCTAATTATAATCAGTGTTGGACGCAGTTAGAGTCGAGATATAATAATAAACGATATTTGTCAAATTGTATTTTAAAAAGACTATTTAGTCAACGTAATTCGAATGTCGAGTCAGCTACAACATTGAAGGAGTTGTTGGACACTACAACAGAGTGTTTACATGCATTGAAAAATTTAGAAATTGATGTGAGCTCATGGGATATTATTATAATTCACATTGTTACTTATAAATTAGATCCAGATACGAGGAAGCAATGGGAACTACATGTCACAAGTGATAACTCGAACGAGTTGCCAACTTTTGATCAGTTTTCTAAATTCTTAGAAAGTCGTTTTCGAGCATTAGAGTTCATTGAGCCTAAATCAAAATCAGTTCCTTCAACTACTTCACAAACAAAAGGTCAATTTAATAAGCCAAAGGTGTTTCACGTTTCAAATCAAGCTATCACATGTGAATATTGTTCAGATAATCACAAATTATGCTTTTGTAAAAAGTTTGCAAAAATTGATTATGATCAAAGGCATGACTTTGTTATGAAAAATCACATTTGTTTTAACTGCTTAGGTAGTAATCATTCTGTAAAACAATGCCAAAAATCCATGAATTGTCGTCTTTGTAATCGTCGTCATCACTCACTTCTGCACCCAAACAACAGCTCAGCAACTACTGTTGCCCAAAATAATAGCAATGATCAGGTCACAAAGGTCAACCCGTCCCCACCAGTGGCGGGATCGTCATCAAAGGAGAGTTCACCAATTGTCTCATGTTTTTCGTCAGGAAATAGTAGTCAAGTATTGTTAGCCACCGCGCTAATCAATGCTGAGTCGAAATTTGGAGGCAAACAGGTCATCAGAGCCTTGATTGATCAAGGCTCACAGGCTTCTTTTATAACAGAGGCCACAGTACAAACGTTGGGCCTGAAAAAGGTTCATGCAAATAGTATTATTTCGGGTGTTGGTTCAGATAGCACTGTCACCTCAAAATCAGTAGTTTCTTTGAAGATTCAATCGAGAGTTGATCCGTCTTTTGAAATTGTAGTCAGAGCGTATGTACTGAAATCGATAACCACTCTTCTCCCACTTATGAAAATAAGTGAATTGCAAGAGTTGGATTTGCATACGATTACATTAGCTGATCCTCAGTACAATAGGCCTAATAAAATTCACATTTTATTAGGTGCTGAAATTTATTGTCAGATCATACAACAAGGACTTTTGAAAGGACCTACCGGCACTCCAGTAGCTCAATGCACCTCTCTCGGCTGGATACTGTCCGGGTTGGTATCTAATAAACAAACTGATAATACCGAAAATAAGCTTGTAGTTATGAATGCTACCGTTAATGAAGACGAAGTTCTGAAAAGGTTTTGGGAATTGGAGTCAGATCATTCTTCCATTTCACAAAAAATGTTAACTGAAGAACAACAGAAATGTGAAGAATATTTTAATAGTACAACGCGTAGAGCACCTGATGGGCGTTACGTGGTCCGATTACCTTTTCGCGAAGCTGATCCTGCGTGTAAATATGGTAAATCTAGGGAAATAGCTGAAAATAGATTAAAATCGTTAGAAAGGAAGTTACACAAAAATAAAGAAATGAAGAAAAGATATACAGATGTTATAAAAGAGTACTTACATTTAGGTCACATGATTCCTGTTCCAGAGAATGATGATAAGCAGTCTGAATCTGTTTACCTTCCCCATCATGCGGTAATACGAGAGGACAAGTCCACCACAAAGGTGAGAGTCGTCTTTGATGCGTCGTGTAAGGGTATAAATGGCGTATCATTGAACGACACATTACTGATTGGTCCACCGTTACAACCGGAATTGCGACATCTAATTATACGATGGAGAGTACATCCTATTTGCTTAGCGGCCGATATTATAAAAATGTATCGCCAAGTGCGAGTCCATGATGATGATGCAGTGTTTCAGCGAATACTGTGGAGAGACAATCCGGAAGATTCGGTGCAGGAATACCAGCTGGTCACTGTAACATTTGGAACAGCTTCAGCCCCATATTTAGCAGTCAAAGTACTGCAGCAGGTAGCACTTGATGAAGGAGATAAATATCCAGAAGCTGCAAAAAAGATTCTTGAAGACTTTTATATGGATGACCTTATGAGTGGTTGCGAAACGGTAGAAGAAGGTATTAAATTATTTAAGGATATTAACATGGTACTAAACAAAGGTGGATTCAAATTGCAGAAATGGACCAGTAATGATGAAAGGATAATACAAGAAATTAATTTAGAAAATAAAGAACCAGACATAGCAAAGGAACAAGATTTAGAACAAAATTTGGAAATTAAACTAGACTCTATAATGAAGGTTTTAGGACTTACCTGGAACCGCAGAGACGATATCTTCCAATACTCGGTGAAGCTTACGAAGACCACAGGACCTGAAACAAAAAGAACAGTAATTTCTAATATATCACGGTTGTTTGATCCATTAGGTTGGTTGGCACCAGCGTTGATTACAGCAAAGGTATTTATCCAAAAGCTGTGGTTAGCGGGAATAAGCTGGGATGAAGAAATTCCAAACCAATTATTAGATGAATGGCATACTTACTGTAATGAACTGTCTCAACTTACGGAGTTCAAAATTCCTAGATGGCTAGGAACAAAGGCGAGTGATATCACAGTAGACTTACACGGCTTTTCCGATGCGTCCAAGGTGGCATATTCGGCAGCAGTCTATTTACGTAGAGTGGATGTCAATGGTAACGTTCTCGTTTCACTAGTAGCGGCTAAAACACGAGTCGCACCTATAAAACAAATAAGCATACCGCGCCTAGAGTTGTGTGGCGCAGTATTGGTGACACGTTTGCTCGTTGAGATGGCAGAAGTTTTGCATGTCCCAAAAACTAATTTGCGGGCGTGGACAGATTCGACGGTCGTACTTGCGTGGTTGAACAAACATCCTAGTTATTGGAAAACCTTCATAGCCAACAGAGTTTCTGAAATTCTTACAACGTTAGACGCATCTCAGTGGGCACACATACCTTCGAATCAGAACCCTGCAGATTGCGCCTCCAGAGGAATAAGACCTGTAGAACTTATAGATAATGTTCTGTGGCTACGAGGTCCAGATATTTTACAAGAAACAGATATAAATTACCCGAGGCCAAAAGAATTAGAAGTCGATTTAGAAAGGTCAATAGTCACACATTGTTCATCTATCAATAATTTTATATGGGACAGATATTCTTCTCTGTCTAAGTTGTTATGTGTCGTTGCATATTGTAGACGATTTTTAAATTATAAAACCGACACCGATCGGACTAAACAAGTACGTAAATGGGAGATTGATGAGGCTTTGAATTGTTGTATTAGGCAATGCCAAAGGCAAGAGTTTGAAGAAGAGTTCACTGAATTAAATCAGAAAGGTGAAGTTAAGACAAAACGAAGTAAAATTAGAACACTTAACCCGTATATAGACGAGAAAGGTATAATTAGAGTTGGTGGACGGCTTCAAAAGGCTCAACTAGAAGAAAGGACAAAACATCCAATTATATTACCCCATCGATCCCATTTCACACAATTAATCATCAGAGATGCTCATATTAAAACATTGCATGGAGGACCACAACTCCTGCTAAATTACATCCGGTCAGCATACTGGATCATTGGCGTTAAAAATTTAGTAAAACAGCATGTCCGTCGATGTGTTCCTTGCGTAAAAAATAGTGCGACGGTGAAAACTCAAATGATGGGTTCTTTACCATCAGTTCGCGGAACTCCGTCCAGAGCGTTCATACACAGTGGAGTGGATTACGCAGGCCCAATACAGGTTAGGACGTCAAAGGGACGAGGACATAGGTCTTATAAAGGCTACATATGTTTATTTATATGTATGGCAACACGAGCTATTCATTTAGAGATGGTTAGTGATTTAACCTCTCAAGGCTTTTTAGCCGCTTTTAGACGATTTGTATCTCGTAGAGGTCATTGCACAGATTTATGGAGCGACAATGGCACCAATTTCATTGGAGCGTCCAAAGAATTAAAAGAGCTACTGGTAGCGCAAAAGTCCAATCTGTCTGAAGAAATCGCGAAGAGCCTAGCGCTCATCGGCACAACGTGGCATTTTATTCCTGCACACGCGCCCAATTTCGGCGGATTATGGGAGGCAGGAATAAAATCTACCAAGTTTCATTTGAAACGTGTCATAGGCAACTCGACACTTACCTTTGAAGAGATGGCCACTCTTCTGACGCAGATTGAGGCGTGTCTAAATTCCAGGCCGTTGTCAGTCGCATCTGGCTCAGATCCAGATGAGTGCATACCCTTGACACCTGGTCATTTTTTAATAGGAGAGCCAATAGTTACCGTGCCTGATGCAAATTACCATACAAGTCCTATTAGTAGTCTGAAAAGGTGGCATTTAGTGCAAAGTATGTTGCAAACCTTTTGGCGTAGATGGGCTAATGAGTACTTGACACATTTCCTCCATAGATATAAATGGACCAATAAGACACCCGAACCCCAAGTAGGAGATGTTGTTTTGGTAAAGGAAGATGACTTACCCCCCGCAAAGTGGCTTCTTGGTAAGGTTGTAGAAAAGCACCCAGGCAGTGATAATCTTACCCGAGTGGTTACATTAAAATGTAATAATTCTTATTTAAAAAGACCCACTTCTAAATTGTGTGTTCTGCCTGTCACAGAATAAGAATTTTAGTTAATAAGAACAGTTTTGTTAGATTTATAAGCAAGTTATGTCACTACGTGCAGTGCCAGTTTTGTAATTGTATAATGTAATTATTGCTTACTTACTGTATGTGATTTCCCACCAAGGCTAATCTAATATTCTTGTTGTTTGTAATTTGTATTCTTTTTGTTGTATTTTCATTATGTTTGCCACGGTGGGCGGTAACTTTAAGGACAAAGGTCCTTGGTGGGCGGTATGTTCGGTGTATTTCATATCGTCGAGCAAAGTTAGTTGACACTTTAGTCGATAGATGGCGTTGTACCGTATTTCTTTAAATCCTGAATGGCGGTGTTAAGATTTTCCGTCATTTAGTGACCCTAGTGCTATTTTGATTAATAAAAAAACTTTCGTTGACATACTTCCGTGTATAATTCAACCCTTTCGTAGGTAGCTAGGTCATCCCATAAACATCTAGTGTAAGTTGAAGAGTGTAATAAACGTGACGAGTGGTATTGGCGGGCACGTGCGAGTAACAATGGTTTACGAGCTACAATCCCGGCGTTTATACCTAAATAACTAAATGGGGAGTGAGCCCCAGTGCTGGGGAGACGGTAGATCAATCGTAAGAAAAGAATGCAAAATAATGAAGTGTCAAAAAGTCCAAAAGAACTTGTCAAAAATAAAACGGTGTGTGTCAAAATTGACAGTTCGAGCTTGATAGCTAAGTGTTTTTTCTCATTTCACGTCTGACATTGGCAGAATCGTCGGCATCGGCACCGACAGCATCGCTTACCATAAATAAAAATAAAAAAGTATATTTTGCTTAAAAATATGACGCCCACCATGATTTCCTACCTCACTCAACATTTACCCGTCCCAACTACATTGGGGTCGGCTTCCAATCTAATCGGTTGCGGCTGAATATATGTGTTTTACACGGAGCGACTGCCATCTGAACTCCGCCACCCAATTATTGGCAGACACTGATACTCTAAGGTTAGACTAGTTGTCAGAATTTTTCGGCTGCTGACACCCGTAACAACTTCGTATAGCACTATGGACTAATTGCTTAACGTGCTTTCCGAGGCACGAAGGGCTTCGATGTGTGAAAAATGGTCACCCATCGAAGAACCGACCACGGCAATTGCGGACTGAAGACATCCACTGATCTGAATGGCAGCGACCAGCCCTTGGATTTCTTAGCTCACTATTCAATTATTATCTACATAAAGTCATGCCAATTGAATTTATATAACGATAAATATTGACATTCCAATGCACACAAATAATCAAAAACAAAGGAAGAAGGAAATCATTATACCATCATCAATATTAATAATATGGATTTTTATTTACTTGTTCCCTCTAACTGCGAAGCTTCTTGCAATCTTGTCAAGAATAAAATCAAACTCAAACTCAAAACTTTTTTATTCGTGTAGGCCGTAAAAGGCACTTACAAATCGTTTAGCTGGTTCAAATTGTAATTGTAATCGACAATCTAACAGAGTGAGTTCACTCTATCACTTGAACTAACCAGTGGGTTTATTTTGAGCAAAGCGTATGGAATGTAAGGGTTTGATTGCACCTCGGTTTACAGTCAATTGTTTGTTTTTCGACATCGATCCGGTCGGCCGCCGCTTGTACTTATGTTTTTGCTTTTTCTGCTCTTTGATTAGGGGCAGTGTTTTGCCCGCGGTACCGCTCGCAATACTTTTGGACTGGATTTAAGTATTTTATATTTAAATTAGCTTAATAAGAGCAAAGCTAGTGAAAGTCTCATTTAAATTTGTACTGTAATTTTTCGTGATGAGATTACAGACATACAAGAAAATGAGGAAAGTAAATTATTGTGAAGGCTATTTTTAACCGTTGATTTTTGATTTTTTCTTTGATTGGTTAAAGAACAGTTCGTGGAGAATTTTCAAACAGAAAAACCCAATAACACTTTGCCTTAGCCAGGAATCGAACGCAGGACCTTACGCTCGACAGCCGTGCAACCATGAGGCAGTAAACAAAAAGAACCAAAGTCAAAGATTTTTAATTCAACAAGGCTTTTGCAAGCATTTTTGAAAAGTCTAAACTCTAGGTGCAGGTCCAATTACACTTTTGCCTGACTTCAAAATCTAGATCAATAAAGCGATATAGCTAGATGGCTATAACTCGCAAAACTCACGAGACACGTTAACTGCAAAGTTAGTAGCATAACATTCTGAATTAATAGATATTCATTCAGATTTAAATTACGATACTATACATCATAATCCTAGGTCTATTATTAATGCAAAAAACTACATCCCGTGTGAGTCATTTTAGCTCCACTGAAAGCTATACTAACAGATACTATTTTCCCTTCGAGACTATTGATGTTTTACGAATGAAAAGCAAAAAAATAAAAAATTGTACCCCTCGGTATAGTGTGTAGCGAGTACTACTCGCAACATGGCAAAAGTAAAGCGCCATCTATCGGAGTGAAGCTACAAGAATAAACCCTGAATCGCATTATGAGAGTTTACAACGATTCTAACACACATACGAATGTCCGACATCAATCGACGGGCTTCGGCCCGCCAAGCTAACCACCTTGAGTGGTCGGAGGATCCTCCCTTCTCAATGAAGGAATACCATGCCTTGTTCCTCCACAAGTTTATACACATAGGTACCAACATACAGCTGCCTCTTTGGTATAGTGGTCACTAGCGGCCGCTGAGCGTGCTTGGTGCTGGGTTCAGTTCTTGAGTTCAGTAAAGGTAGATAGCATATATTAAGGGACTTGCCTACTATACATCTGGGAAATATCTATATACTTTATTCTAATTATATACGGGAGATTGAGTGCCTTTTGGTCCAGTGGTTGCAAAGGTGATTGTCGAGAGTCAGGTCCTGGGTTCGATTCTTGGGCCAGGCAAAGGGTTATCGAGTTTTACTGTATGGAAATTCTCAATAGCAGCACGGAGTCTGGAACTGTGCCCGGTAGATGGCAATAGACTCGTCCCCTATTACATGGGATTCAATAACGCCACCGGCGAAATGTGGGTGTATATTAGTTCACCTCAGCCTAATCCTTCGGGGAATACAGGCGTGATGCTATGTTCAGTATCTGGCAATTAATAATAGGTATCTATTCAGGTTTCGTCAAGGTCATGAAAGATTCCATTTTTGTATTAAGATGTGTGAACATATATTTGATTCCCGAGTTCTGGGAATACGTTGTCGATTTTTTCGCGTTTTAGATACCAATTTGACTATTTTACTGTAACTACATCAGATAAATATCTGCAGTAAGAAGCGCCTGTTCTTATCTAAGCTACATATTTTATGCGCATTGCTATGTCTTTCACTTTTATCGCGATCGTTCTTAAATCACTTTCTTGTAAAGCAAAAAGCTGAGTTTGTTTCGGTGTTTCTTCTCAGGGATAGTCATAGGAAATGCCGACGCCATCTAGTTTAAAAAAGTCGCGTAAAAGTGATTTGCCCCACACTAGGAATAATTCCTGTATTATGGGTGCGTTTACAGACACATTTAGTCACATACACAAATACCCAGACCCGAAACAACTATTTGCAGATCATACAAATATTTGTTCCGTGCGGGAATCGAACCCGTGACAAGTAGCGCAGCAGTCGATCTGTCAACCAATCTGCCAACCGTGCCGTCAATTGCAAAATAAATAATTTCATTTCGTTTCATTTCATTTCAAAAACAGCCTGACGATATTCAATGAATTGGGGAAATTGATTAAAACAATATATTAATTGGCTCACGTTAGAATAATTAATAGTGTACTTATATCTTCACAACACGGGCGGGCTAAAGACTATACGAATTAAATTATGGATTCACATTAAAAATGTCAAGATGCTCACTTAATGGTCACTCTTACCGAAACCTACATTGTTCTCCATACCTCTTTCACATTATGTACATAGCAAGATTGTTATAGGAGATTTTAAAAGAGTATCCATGGAGTTTCTTACCGGCTCTTCTCCATAGAACCAAGTTTTCGGAACCATGCAACTAGAGTTCTTTAACGTTTCATAAGTGTCTGTTTTCGGTTTATATTATATTATAGGTATATAAATGAATTGCTGTTCGTTAGTCTCGCTAAAACTCGAGAACGGCTGAACCGATTTGGCTAATTTTGGTTTTGAAACATTTGTGGAAGTCCAGGGAAGGTCTATATGGTGAGGAAATCTTTTTTGTAGCGTTGTGTAGTGTAGTGTAGTGTAGTGTTGTTCTTAATGCGGACGAAGTCGCGCGGGTCTCCTAGTTTGAAATAAAAACAATTCTATATATCTATCTTAATATCATTCAGGTAAAATTCATATTCCGTGATCATATGTTTGACATTTAGTCGGTAAATTTTTGGATGAATTGCTTAATGTGGCTTTGTGGCCTTTTAGGCCTTTAATGTCGTGTTTTAAATTCGGCCAGCATATTTTTTTAAATTTATTACAAAAATAAAATAAGTTTAAAATCAATAATAACTAATAGACTGCCTGATTGGTACAGTGGTCGTCGGTATAGTAGCGTGAGGTCCTGGGTGCGATTTCCGGGTCGGGGACAGTGTTACTGGGATTTCTGTATACAAATTCTCAGTAGCAATCCGGAGCTTGTGATTGTGCCTTAGATTATGTCAAAATGCTCGCCCCTTATTACATTATACAGAGACTTAATAACAGCATCAGGGAAGTGTGGGTGCACAATAGTACACCTCTACCTAACCCTTCGAAGATATAGGCGTAATACTATGTTAAATAAAAAAACTAAAGCTTAATAAATAATATTATAGCTTGCAGTATGTCATAATCATATTTTGCAGTACTTTAACAAGTAATTTATCGATCTGGTTTAATTAAAATCTGCGGCAGATGGTCCACTGCGGCCATTCATCATTTAGATAGGGACCGATTGACGGTAGTAATACTACTGTAGGTACTATATACTACTTATGTATGTACTTACATACTATGTACTTAATGGCGTGCGGTTCATAAAGACAAAAAGACACTGCCTACCCTACATAACTCAAATAAATATTTATTATAAGATATTTGAGGTGGCAAATCACATACATGGTAATTTAATCGACAAGACAACGAACCAAAACTAACATGCAGTAGGGATTTTTGGTAAGTAAGCTTTTAAAATTTTCTGCCTACCCTGTCTAAAAGCTCTGTGCACGCTGATTTATCTATTGTGTTCGGATATGGATGTAATCGGCACATAAAAATGTTTTAATGTACTAATTATTTCGCTTACTTTTTCAAAGCAGTCAATTTATAGGCAGGTTGGGCAAAGCGTTATTGGGTTTTTCTGTATGAAAATTCACAGTAGCAGCTTGCAGTCTGGAATTGTTACCAGTGGATGGCGATAGGCTCGCCTCCTATTACATGGGACTTTATAACGGCATCGGTAAAATGTGGGTGCACAATAGTAGCCTAACCCTTAGGGAAATACAGGCGTGATGCTATGTAATGTTATGTCAATTTATAATGTCGTGTCTGCTATTATAGTTTAGACCATTTTTACTGCTACTTAAGCGCTCATTTTTGCTTAATGTCTCCAATGGCTGAAATATTATCTCGTTGACCCTTGGAAAGATGGCTGATGAATAGTATAGTTACGACAACTTTACAATAGGCTGTCAATTCTTTATTTTTCCATACGTTTATGTTAATCTTTGGTAGCAGTAAGATCATAACAATACAATACACTTTATTGCACACCAGAAACAGAAAAAATATATAACAATGGAAACCAATATAGATGTACAAGGGGCGGTCTTATCGCACTTGACCATTTCTGCCAGACAACCTTAGGATGGACAGAATAGCAGGTAAAAAGAGAAAGGTAGTTCACGGTGAAACATAAATATAATAAACATAAACAATACAACAAAAATATTATATCTACATATACAATTGGATAATAAAAACCTGCCAATAATGAGTCCAAACATATAGCGACGTGCTGCGAATTTCATACTGAAATCGCTACTTAAAAATATATTACAACTACCGACACTTTGAAAGATACAAATGATGTACAAAAACACATGGTCACAATAAATCACGCACAAAACTCTACAATAATGTTTACTTCATTGTAATCTACACGCAAACGTATGTGCGTATGCATCCTGTATTAATATAAACAGTGTTTATTTCTGAACGCGCGTAACTAGCGGTCAAAATCCTAACCTTTGTCAGGAGCATTGAACTTAACCGACTGGATAAATGTAGTGTGTTTGTTTGCAAGTCTCATGTATGCTTTCTTGAATGGCAGAAACACGGCTTTACTAGGAAGATTTTGAGTTGGTCTGTCATCATCTGTTTAGCCTTTTCCTGACGATGTTAGTCTAACCACAATATCAGTAGTTTACACGGAGCGGCTGTCATCTGATCTCCGCTACCCAATTACTGGGAGACACTAATAGTCTAAAGTTAGAACGGTTGTCAGGCTTCCTGAGCTACTCACTACGGTCTTAATGTGTGAATAACAGTCACCAATCCAAATAATGGCCGCAGTAAGCGCTACTTAGTCGGGTGGATCGACTTCGGTCATTTACTTGTGATGAATGTTTTAGCGAATATATATACAGAACTAAATACGCAGTTAGTCCAACAGGAGCATTCTGAATACAGGTGGTTAGACAAGTTTGGCGTTACAGGGGCCCACCCTAATCTTTACCGCGAGAACGTTGTTTAATCATAAATTTGAACTATTATACCAAAAATAATAATGTACTGCTTATTTTGATCATCATCTGCCTAGAATTTACCCAACGACATTGGGTCGGCTTCCAATCTAACCGGTTGCTGCTAAATATCAGTATTTTACACGGGGCGACTGCCATCTGACCGCCACCCAATTACTGGGAGACACAGATACTCTAAGGTTAAACTGATCCTCAAAATTTTGGGCTCCTGAAACCCGTTACGTCGGTCACAGGTCTTTGTATAACACACGGAATCAACTGCTTAACAAGCTTTCTGAGACACGGGGGGATCTCGATGTATAAAAAATGGTCACCCATCCAAGGACTGACCGCGCCAAGCGCAGCTTAACCTCGCAGGTCTAGCGAACTGCGCAGTAGCTATGTACCTACACTCTCAAACTCTGAATAATGTTATCAATAATGAATTCTTATGACACTAGCCTGGGCGTGAATGTCATAACAGTTCTTGATAGTTGCGGACAAGGCCAAACTGCATTTCTATCAGAATTCCACATTACGCCATAAATCTGGATCTAGACGCATTTGAATTCTGACCGAATAACAAGTTTGCAAATGTCAAAGCTGTTTATTAATATTATGTACAGTGAAACACATAAAGCAATTGATTAAAAATTTGTTTAATGTGTAACGACTATCGTCGCGACGTAGCAAAAAGTACGCCATCTATCGGAGTGAAGCGACAACAGTAGATATCTTGTAAAAAGGATACTATAAGATTTCGGACTATTTAGATGACAAAAACGCTTGGGATTGATCGCTTCGCTCTATAGCCTTTCCTTTTCTTTATACCTGTACAATTTTGCCATTAATTATTATATTATTTACTTCTTTATTTTGATATTGTAATATCGTTTAAATAAACCGATATACACTGTAAATGTGAGTGAGATCTCTTCATTTCATTAATTCTCACGATGACTGATCCATGCTTGCCCTCTGTTGCGACAGGTCAGCTCAAATAGTTATGGCACTTTCTTCAAAAGGCTATTCACCCTATATTTTTCTCACATAAATCCTTACATCATTACAATCTGTCTGGACCTTAAAATAGACTTTGACCCCTGAGTTTGTTTCGGCGTTTCTTCTCAGGGATAGTCATAGGAAATGCCGACGCCATCTAGTTTAAAAAAGACGTGTAAAAGTGATTGAAAAATCATAATTGCAAAATAAATAAATCTCTTCATGTCATTTCATATATAAATGAGTACTTTTGTGTTCAGTTGTACTAAATATCAATTAATTCACGGTTTAATAAAACTATAAATGAAGCTAGTATATTGAATTCATTGATATTTAATATTGTTTTAACATTAATTTAAATTAAGCAGCCCTAGTGACATAATGTATTGGTATTTTAATAATGACAGATTATTATAAATAGAGATATTTTTAGACTTGACTGCCTCATTGGTCTAGCGCAACTACTGAGCGTGAAATTCTGGGTTTGATTCCCCTGTCGAGTAAAGTTTTCCCTTGTCAGGACATCACTATCCCACTGCTGGGCATGGGGTGAATTATAACCTCTTTGACATCTACCCACAGGAAGATCTAGTGGCCTTTTCTTGAATGGGAACTACACGATTTAAAGCATATTTGAGGTGGCAAATCACATACATCGTTATTTAATCGACAAGACGACGAACCAATACCAACATGCAGTAGGTATTTTTGATAAGTAAAGCTTTTAAAATTTCCTGTCTAAAACCTCTGTGCACGCCGCTGGGTGTCATATGTATACCCATGACAGTCGTATGGGTGTCAGTAGCCTAAATAGTCTGACAACCAATTTAATCTTAGAGTATCAGTGTCTCCCAGTAGCGGAGATCAGATGGTAGTCGCTCCGTGTAAAATACTGATATTCATCTGTAACCGATTAGACTGGGAGCCGACCCCAATATAGTTGGGAACAGCCTAGGCGGATGATAATAGTTCAGTTAAATGCACAATCACAACCATTCAGAATTTAACCCATAATTTGGAAACCTCTTTATACAATCTATTGGACGGCATGGTCGGTGCAGTAGCTAAGTGGCTGGCTTTGTGCGCAATGTGGCGCGGGTTTGATACCCGCATGGAAAAAATATATCTCATCATCATCATCATCAGCCAGAAGACGTCCACTGCTGAACGAAGGCCTCTCCCTTAGACCACCACATCGAACGACATTCCGCCACTTGCATCCATCGGTTGCCCGCGACTATGACCTACTTTTAGTTGTTTGGGTCTGTGTACATGTGAGATGTATGTTTGTTAACTGTACACACGATACAGGAGATATATTAAAGTGAGAATTCGCTTAAAAAAAAAAAACAGTCAAAAATCTTGATTCATCACATATTTCTGTCAGGATTTCGAAATGCTAACACGATAAATCGTGACATACGGACGTACGGACGTTAAGTAAACATAAATGTATGTTTATGACAATCAAATGACTAATTATGAGCTTTTAGTAATAATATTTGTGTTATGGCAACCCTGTTTCGCAAAAATATGGGGTAAATGGTTGATCCTTCTCATTTGGCGGAATTTAATTCGAGTTTTCAGATAAGAAACATATCTTACTATACTTTAAAAACACACAGGGTGTCTGTAGTACAAGTTTTCTTTGATATATCTTAATATATATAATTCTTCTGTGTGTTTGTCACCTAACTTCTCCTAAACGGCTAGATCAATTTGGATGAAATTTTGTGTGTATATTTCAATGGGTCCCTGAATGGTTTGAAAACACAATTGGACCCGGTAGGTGGCGCTGCGATCAAGTTCTAAAACAGGTTCGGGCAGGACAACTTCTGTCGGGTCCGCTAGTACCTATATGTATATTATATAAATATGATGATAATTTTTTCAAGTGGGCGTGCATGGCCATATCCAAAACTATAAGAAATAGTAAAAAATCCGATACCGTCGCTAATAAGGATCAAATTCTAGGAAGTAAAGGCTTAGGTCATACTAAATCTCACACACAAATCTCAAAATCTCAAATCACCCACATGTATTCATCCTTCCATTTGATGATATTATAAATGTACCTACAAATGATTGTATTTTTGAAGTTATACTTCTTTTGGCGCGCTTGATGAGAGTGAATTCTTACGATGCGCGCGCACACCGACAGATAAAAGCGACACCATGAAGTTGGCTGGTAATTGTCTCTTAAATTTATCGAATTAATCGCTATATTCAAGGTAGTTATTGAAATATTTGTGCATCTGTAACACGTGTTTCATATCAGTGGAAATAAAAAAATAAATAAGAAGTATAACTTCTTACGGGCGTACATAAGTACACACACACACACATTTTTTTATTATTAAATTCAATATAATTTATTACTCCTTGTCTGCATGCACGTATTAGGTAGATATATCTTGTATTTCCCCGCTTACGTATTAGACCAGGATGTGCTGGCCTTTTTTTAGGAACTGGGGATAGAAAAATCCTGTCTAACACCTCCATGCAAAATACGCGCTTCGACGTGGATTTGCGAAAATTCGATCGCTATCATCACATCATATACCATGAGGCCTTCATCGTTCTCATTCTCAGAAGAGATCCAGTAATGTTAAATTAATTATTATTTAAAGTTTAATTTCTATTGTTTTATTTTATTTATTATTTTATTGTTCTATTGTTTAAGTTCTATTGGGAAAAAACATCATCATCTGCCTAGCCTTATCCCAACTATATTGGGGTCGGCTTCCAATCTAACCGGTTGCGGCTGAAATTCAGTATTTTACACGGAGCGACTGCCATCTGATCTCCGCCACCCAGTAACTGGGAGACACTGATACTCTAAGGTTAGACTAGTTGTCAGACTTTTTGGGCTACTTACACCCGTAATGATTGTCATAGGCTTTCGTATGACACCTGGGACCAACTGCTTAACAAGCTTTCCGAGGCACGGAGGGGTCTCGATATGTGAAAAATGGTCACCCATCCTAGGACTGACCGCGTCAAGCGCTGCTTAACCTCACAGATCGACCGATCTGCGTGGTAACTATGTAGCTACGAGTCCCTCGTTGGGAAAAATCATAGTGTGGTTAAATAAATTGAATTCAAACAACGTCCTCTTCTACAATCAAAGTGATAAGGCGTGACAAGGCCATGAAATTTAAATCAAGACCTAACCTCCTAAATAAAAAAAACTTATTCTTCTGACTAAAGAACGAACACCTTGATTCGCTAAAACAGAAACTGTAAACAAGTAAAAAATATGCGGAATAAACAACAAAATAAGCTTGATCAGGCGCAGGCGCGTCAATTGAAAGTACCTAAGTAAATAAATTTTGATCGAGGGCGAGTCAACAAGGTTGTTCTTTGTGTCCTGTATTTTGTTAAATAAATACAGATGGAGGTCGTGAGTTCGATCCTGGGCAATTTTTTACACATATTTTCCGTCCTGTTGTTTTTTATATTCTGGCCGATTGCCAAATCTTTGTCTTCTCTTAACAGGTAGAGATTTTTGAGCTATACATGTGTTGTGGGTACATAATTATTAATGTAATTAACTCTACTTTTAGGAAATAGGTAAAGTTAGTGCCTGTTTAGTCTTAGGTTATCATCAATCTGGCCCACATCAGTAATAATTCCTAAATCGTGGGTGCGCATACAAGTGCGAGGTTAAGCAGCGCATACAGCGGTAATTTTTTTTTCTATTTTTATTCTTATGGACGTCAACAGCCCAAAAAGGCTGACAACCAGTCTAACGGTGAAGTATTAATGTCTCCCGATAGTTGGCTGGCGGAAGTCAGATGGCAATTGCTTCGTGTAAAATACAAATATTCAGCCGCAACTGGTTAGATTAGAAGCCGACCCCAATATAGTTTGGAAAAGGCTAGGCAGATGATATCAGTTAAGTTAATATTAACGGACCTTAAAAGCCTTAAAAGATAAAGTTTAAGAAACATAAAACGGAAATGACAGTTTATCTCGGCCATCATCGCCATGTTGTTTGTTAATATCGATCGTTAAACCATTTAATATACATGTAGTTACATACCTTTGATTATCACTAACTTAAAATGTATTGGATAATATATATTAGTACAATCAGCATCAAACTAGCTCAACATGGAACATAGTTTTATAAGATTTTTTAATGGAAAAAAGATAAAAACGAAGGTATGTGTATTAATATATAAATAATAGCGTTTCTTCTATTTTTAATTGACAAATATGACGGAAAGATAAAAAGAATAATTCTTTTTCTTGATTTCAAAATTACAAAATATTTATCTAGGTATTTATGGCGCTGTCTGTAATCTGTATCATATGTGGTAAGATTGAGAAATGTTATTAGAATCGATTTTTTTAAAATCCTTGTACTTAACAATGATTGAACCTTTGGTTCGCGGCTAAGAAACTACTCCACCTTTTCTCCTAGGTAACTTGAGATGATGAAGATATTTCATAAGTCAAAAATATACCACCCACTACCTGACTGTGCCGTTAACTAAGCGTCGTAGCTACTTTACAATACTTTTTGTTTCATTATTGCATATTCGACATAGGTAAACGATTAAGCCGAATTTTACAATGTTTAAAATTCTAAAATAAGAATTTATGGTTTCTTTGAAGATATTGCGATAAGGCTGTTATTAAGTCCCAGGTAACAGGGGGCGAGCCTATTGTCATCAACCGGGTACAGTTCCAAATTTCGGGCTGCTGCTGAGATTTTCTATACAGAAAAACTCAATACCAATTTGCCCAACCCAGTAATCGAATCCGAGACCTCACGCTCAGCAGTTACGCTTGCGAGCATAGACCATTGAGGCAGTTAGGCCTATCTTATGTACACATTTATAAATAAATATATCTTTTTAATTTTGAGCATTTACCTCCAACGAGAATTCAAAAACGGCGCCGCTAGATGTCCTTCACTGTTAATAAAATCTTCGTACATTCATGCTAAACTATTACGTGGTGGACAGATAAACAGGCTACTTTAAATGCGAATAATTCGGTCCTTATCTAAATCTGTGTAGCTCGTTTTACAAATAGACTTTATGTAATGATGATGGCATTTCATGGCCATTTTGTTCTTAATGTAATGTTTTGTTTTCATATTAAATGACAACAATCAAACAGATACAATATTGATTGGAATGTTAATAGGAAGATTACTTTTTTACTTATTTGTAGCATACAACATTCTTAAAAATAAAGAATTAAAATTGCAAAGTTAAATGTCGTTTGGTTTTGACTAAAAAAGGCCGCACCTTTTCAGTGTTGCGAAATGTGACTGATTACATAACATAGCATCACGCCTGTATGAAGTGAAAGGAAAGTAGAGGTCCCACAACTCACCGATACTGTTATTAAGTCCTTTGGAATAAGGGTGAGCCTATTGCCATGCAGCGGAGGCAAATTTTAAAACCAAGCTTATACTGAGAATTTGATGTTTCACCTTTTCGCCTGATCTGGTAATCGAACCTTCATGTATAGCAGCCACACTACAGCCATTAGACCAATGAGAGAGTGTGACTTATTACTACAGCTAGGTATTCTGAAGAATCAGAAATTAAACATATACATATGTAATCTAATGTGTGTGATATAATGATATCAACAAGTACTTTTAATTTTATAAAATCCGAAAATTGCATTATAGTCTGAATACAATGTTTAATATCACATAATTATTGAATCGTATTCAAACATATTATTAGCTCTTCTTCCGCTGGTCCGTAAAAGCCCACCAACTGTTGTATTGTAGTACATTATGGAATATTATAAAGAATTAAGAATTGAGGATAAAGCGAAAAGGCTAAGATGACTTTTTCTTCGTTGCCCTAAACTATAATTTCTCCTGTGTCGTGGGTACAGTTTACAAACATACACACACAACCAGACCCGACACAACTATTTTTAGATCATACAACTATTTTGTTCCGTGCGGGGATCGAATCCGCGAAACGTAGCGTAGAATGTTAATCGTATAGCCACTGCGCCAACCGTGTCGTCAAAAACTTTTACATCTAAAAATGTCGCTCTAAATTCAGTTAACACTAATAGGTCTTATCATTTCCAATATCAACATTTCTCATCTAACAGACGCTAATTCAGCATCACACTCTAATAACCGATTCGTACCGTATCAAGTAACCATAGCGCAAGTACTAACGGTAACGGCCAACCTCGGGGCCGTCAGTTCGGTGCCCGGTCGGGTGGCCTGTCTGATTAATTGTCACTGATCAGTTGATAACACTGAGACTTAAACGCGCTGAACTTGACTTTGATGCAGTATGTTTTATGTCAAAGAGTAGGAAATAAAACAGATGTGAATTTTGAAATAGTTTTGTGGAGTTAGAGCAGATGATTCAGGGAGAGGTTTGAGATATGTCAAATGAGTTTTAACGCAATATTTTTTAACGACTTAACTTCTTCGACTGCTGAGCGTGAGGTCTTGGGTTCGATTCCCGGGTCGAGCAAAATGTTATTGGGTTTATTGTTACATGCCTGTTACATGGGACTCATACACCCCCCTGTTACATGGGACTTAATCAAATCAAACAGCATCGGCGTAATGTGGGTGTACAATAATACATCTCTGACTAATCCTTCGGGGATTACAGGCGTGATGCTATGTTATTTTATTTTTTTAATTATATTTTTATTGTGGCATGAAAATCGCTCATGCCGTAGTGGGTAGATTAGCTAGTTAGAAATTGATGGTATCGAGGCTGACTGCCCAAGGTGCGCCAGGGTATCTCAGGGTTCGTCATTCTTGGCTTTTTCTTGTACCCCAACTGACAACAATTGCAGGAACGAATGTCGTTCGTCGACGTAGCTGGGCATTTTTTAATATCTACACATAGCGTTGCCAGGCGTCCGGATAAAGCCGGACATATTTAGGCTTTTTGATTGCGTGTCCGGCCAAAATAAACGGTGTCCGCCTCGTCCGGATTCTGTTAGGCTTTTTACATTTCGCAAACGAGCGAGCGCCGAGCGTGGATTTTTTGTCGTACCTATTAAAGACACAAAATCCTCAATAATGTAGGGTGTCCGGACTTTTTAGCCAAATATCCGGCCAAACTGGCTGGTCTGTCCGGCTATTAGGTTTGGCGACCTGGCAACCCTACACAGGATGATCATGCTCAATTTACGACTCGATGTAAAAGGGTTTATTCAATAATAAATGAGTATTATTGGTACCTACATAAGCTTTAATAACCCAGTACAATCGTCGCCGGAATTATGCCAAAACACAATCACAGATAGATAAACTATGCAAATGCAGAATATCTAGTAATAATCATTGTTTATATTAGGCAGATACATTATTTTAATCTAGATTGGGTATCTCACAATCACTAAAACGTAGAAAGTCACAAAATGTATTTATACTCTACGACGATTAGCTTTTTGCGCTTTGTGTGGTGAGTTTGATTCCCGCACGAAACAGATATTTGTATGATTTACAAATAGTTGTTTCGGGTCTGGTTGCGTGTGCATGTGACATGTATGTTTGTAAATATAGCATCACGCCTATATTCCCCGAAGGGTTAGGCAGAGGAGTACTATTGTACACCCACATTTTGTCAATTATTAAGTCATGTAATAGGGGCGAGTCTTTTGCTATCTACCGGGCATAGTTCCAGACTCCGTGCTGCTACTGAGAATTGCCATACAGAAAAACTCAATAACACTTTGCCCGACCGAGGATTCGATCCCAGGAGCTCACGCTCAGCAGTTGGACTTGCAAACATTAGACCAATGAGGCATTATGTTACGATTTTTTCAAACGTCTCATTCCTGGATATACATTCCATCATTTTACAGGCCGATGTCATAAATAACCAATGTAAAAAGTTTAAATAAATAAATATGCAAGCTTAGATCACGGTGTACATAATTATGTAATAGGGTTCCTCATATCCTACACAAAACTGCAATAGTTTCACACTAACACGACCACGATACGACACAAAAATCGTCAACACTAAACCACCTCCAAAACTAGTTCAAGCCCACCGGCGCGTACGCAACAGGCTACGATTATTGACGTTGTTTAATAAAGTGAAATAAACTAGGATTAATACAGATAATGATGCTATAAATGTTCACAGTAAGCTTTCATGGGTAGGCAGACATGTTGAGGCGCTGCGATTTCCAAGATGGCGGAATATTCATTATTATTAAGGCTAATAAGGGTATGGTTGACTTCAACCGCTTTCTAAGTCCTTGTCAGTTATGGCCTGGTTGGTCTATTATGTCCACTGACACTTGATAAGGTAGATGCAGTCTAAGTAATAATAATAATAATCTTTATTGACATAAATGTGGAATGAACTGTCGCCTACGGTATTTCCGGACCAATACGACCTTCAAACCTTCAAGAAAAGAAACGTACTCCTTTTTAAAAGGCCGGCAACGCACTTGTGACTCCTCCGGTGTTGTGGGTGTCCATGGGCGACGTTAATCGCATACCATCAGGCGATCCGTCTGTTCGTTTGCCGCATATGACATAAAAAAAATTCATTATACAAACACTTTTATGATTTCCCTAGCTCCTGCGCTAGGGCACACTGTATTACAGGAGCTATTTTCATCCCCTAATTACAATGTTACATGTTATTTATGGCATCCAAAGATTACAGAGCGAAACAAAAGTGATAAAAGTAATAAAATTAAATGTAAGTAACAATAGATGGCACCACTTGTAGATTGGTTCTCGTTTAATTAAAGTGGTTGAAGATAGTCTTTAAGTATTGCATCTTGCCTGATATGGTCCGGTCCAGTAATTTAAATATGCTCAGTGATTTGTGAGTTGTCTGGCGTACCTCGCGATTGCTCTTCTACTTCATATATTGCGTATGAACCAAATTTGTTCTATGGAGACGGGATCCAATGAAAGTCGTTCATGTCAATAATTTTTTAGTTTCTTCCGCATCTCTGACTTTACAAATTCATAATAATAATAGTATAGGATATTAAACATAACATAGCATCACGCCTGTAATGCTTGAATGTTTAGGCAGAGGTTTACTATTGAACACCCACATTTCCCCGATGTCGTTATTTAGTCCAATGTAACAGAGGGCGAGCCTATTGCCGTCCACAGGGCAGCGTTCTAGACTCCGTGCTGCTACTGAGAATTTCCATACAGATAAACCCAATAACACTTTACCTGACCCGGGAATCGAACCCAGGTTCAAGCCTGCTCGCGGTCGAATTTTCACAGGTTCATATGACACCCGGGATTAAGTTTGATGCGCCTTCCGAGGCACGGAGGGGTCTTGATGTGTGAAAAATGGTTACCCATCCAAGGACTGACCGTGGCAAGCGTCACTTAACCTCGCACACTGATCAATCAACGCAGTAGCTATATAGCTACGAGCCCCTCTGATTGAGTATCCACGTTGAGCAAAATTGGAATCTAAAAATAAATTTTTCAGATTTTTATTATATATATTTCTAGGATTGGCCTTCCTTCCACTTTCAAGATTAATGATATCTTAAAATTATTGTACGCCTAAAACTAAATCACTAAATATTATAAATCAAAGTCGCCACGTTTGAACGCGATAAACTCAAAAACTACTGAACGGATTTTCATACGATTTTCACCGATGGACGAAGTGATTCATGAAGAAGGTTTAAGTGTATAATTAATTAAAGTTTTAATGTTAATTGGCTGAAATATGACGATAATTTTTGAAGATGTCGAAAAAAATTATGTCGACTGGGAGCTTTATTGGCGTGCGCCGCGTAAACCCATAGAGATATTGCTGATACGACACTACGACAGAAAAAAATGTGTAGGCGTATATGCTCTGCTACCCGTGCGAAGCCGGGGCGGGTCGTCATCAGCCAGAAGGCGTCCACTGCTGAACGAAGGCCTCCCTCAAGGGGGGGTTTTGCCATAATCTCCACGCTTGGCAGGCGGCTTGGGGATCGCAGTGGCTCACCGGCTAGTAAGAGGACGCTGCTGCCCGTCCTCCGGTGTCTGGCCGCAGTTTTAAGACGTACCCGGGTCATTAGCAAGGCGGGTCGCTAGCAAGCAATAAAGTTTACTTTACATTGTTTACCAACCTAACACTGAATGTCTTTGGTGTGTGCAGTCTATTTTACTAGAGGCACCCTTTATCTGATCAGCATAGAAAGTGATATCAAATATCTTGACGTAAATAGTACGAAGTTGTGCATAATTGACACACAGCCATGATATTGTCGCGTGATATCAATAGATGATAAGGATATTTCATATAATTACGCACGATTGAACTTGTGACGGAATGGCTTAATTTGTTTAATTGCGTTGTGTCAAACGTGTTTGATTGCCTGACTTGGTACTGTGGTTCTAGAGCGTGAGGTCGTGGATTTCCAAAATTACTAAATTCTCAGTAGCAGCACGTAGCTTGGAACTGTGCCCGATGGATGGGAATTGTACTGTAATTGTAGGTACACAATTATTAATCTATGCCTAACCCCTCGAGGAATACAGGCGTGATGCTACGTTAAGGGTAGTATTAACATTCTTAAAAAAAAACGTTGCCCCACAATAGGAATAATTCCTGTATCGTGAGTGCGTTTACAAACACATAAAATCACATACACAAACACCCAGATCCGAAACAATTATCTGAAGATCATACAAATATTTGTTTCGTGCGGGGATCGAACCCGCGACACTTAGCGCAGAAAGCTAATCGCTTAGCCACTGCGCCAACCGTGTCGTCATTCTAAGCTATCTAGAGATTCAATTCACTAGATGGCTTAGAAATCCAAGTTCTAACTGCCTACCGTCACCAGAGACTGTCAGAGACGTGCTGTCCACCTGAGTTCTAACTGTAAATAGTCTAATGATATTGTATTTTACCGCACAAATGTAAAAGTACCCTAACACACAAGATAACACAAAGGTAACATAGCTGTCACTCCGTCCGTCAAATATTTGCGCAGGCGCATAACGCAGCACGAGGTTGATGTACTGTCAACTGTCACTGTTCTCAGTAATGTGGAAAATGATATCTATTGTCATTTATTTTGCATGTGTTTTCCAAATGATTGGGAAATTAAAAATATTAAAAAAAAACTTTCATTCGTTCGTTAGTCTGCAGTAGAATCAACGGTGTAAGAGAATCAATTACAGTTGGATCCCGTTTTGATCCCAAATTACACATAACATAGCATCAGGGCCTGTATTCCACGAAGGGTTAGGCAGATGTGTACTATTATGCACCCACATTTCACCGATGCTGTTATCGAGTCTCATGTAATAGGGGGCTAGCCTATTACCATCTACCGGGCACATTTTCAAAAGCCGTGTTGCTACTGAGAATTTCCATACAGAATAACCCAATAGCACTTTGCCCGACCCAGGTAATCAAACTCAGGACCTCATGTTTAGCAGTCGCGATTACGACCACTAGACCAAAGAGGCAGTCATATAATAGTTATATGTCTGTGTACTTCTTTACAGTCATAATGCAGTTACTTTAACTACGGCGTTTTGACGGCACGGTTGGCGCAGTGGTTGAGAGATCGACTGCTGAGCTACGTGTCGCGGGTTCGATTCCCGCACGGAATAAATATTTGTACGATCTACGGATAGTTGTTTCGGGTCTGGGTCTTTGTGTATGTGAATACACACCGTGCCTCGGAAAGCACATAAAGCTGTTGGTCCTGCGCCTGATCTCTCTCCGGTCGTGTCGGATTGCCGTCCCATCGGACTATGAAAGTGAAGGAATAGAGAGAGCACCTGTGTTTGCGCACACACTTGTGCTCTATAATATCTCCTGCGTAGTTGGTTAATCTCCGGTGAGATTGGCCGCCGTGACCGAAATCGGTCAGGAGGACATTATTACTTTAACTACAAATGCAAAACTGGCACTTATTTCCAGCAATATTTTTAAGACCTTTTGCATTCGTTGTTGTTGCAATTGCCTTAAAAAACGTGATTATACCACATTTTTCCGTCTCTTTATCTCTACGGATGTTCAAAACAAAATTAATATTACGGTTAAATTATATAAAAGTCGTGACGTAATTATGGCAGTCCAAATAAAGAGAACAAATTTCGTTAAGCCTGAAAAAATAAAGATAGCAATTCCGTCGAATTTGTGTTTGTACATAGATAAAGCTATTTAAAAATGAATGTTAAGTACAAACGATTGCCGTTTGATCTTGAACTCGGGAAACTTTACATACATGACATGCTCGATACTTCCCTTCTTGTCTTGGTAAGGGTTCCATTAGGTCTTACGAAAAGGCGATTGTTGGGATTGAAACCGATCGCGCGGATTTACATCATCAGCAGCGAATAGCGATGGGGTGCGTTGGTGCGTTTTCATTTATAAATTTTACTGCGATTATAAATCCAACGTGCAATGCCGTGGGTGAATAGAATATAAATTAAGATATTTAAACTGAAATTCAAAAACCATTTGTCTCGACCTAAAGATTAAATTTGAAATCAAAATATTGTAGAAATATTTAACTTAGTACCTACCAATATCCAATACGTTTTAGATGTATATATATGGCTTGTAAAGTTTGTTACAAGAAGCTACAGCTTTAGCAGATTAAATGAGAAAACAGGATTGCTATTTTGCGTGAAAGAGATGGAGTTAAAAACAAATAAACAATGAAAGATATAAATATCGTAACACTTCCTAAACCAGTGTCACAATCTTTACATAAATTGTCGTGAAATGTTCTTAAAAATAAAGAAATTGGAGATAAGAGCACTTAATTCATCAAATAGTCTTGAAGCCAAGCTCTTGTTGTACAACCGAACGAATATGAAGTTATAACATAAATTTTTGCCTGCTCAAAAACTCGCAAGAAACTAATCTCAATATAATTGCGCGTAATAATAAAAATAGCTTCATAAATCACAATGTCAAACATCTCAGTGAGTCTGAGCTCTGTAACAACACACAGATAAGATAACACCTAGCGTCGGTAGTCAGTCACGTTCCGACCATGGACAACTTCGGGTACCGCGAGATGGGGTGGCCATCACCTCTACAAACTCCATCTCCATCCACACCTTCGAGGTCCCGCTTCTCAGGTAGCATCAGATCAAGAACACCCCGAGAACCAGAAGAATTTCCACTAAATTCCAACTACAAACATGTTCGTAACATCGATCTTCTGGAATCCGCTCGAGAGCCTGGCAAAGCGAAAGAATACCTGTTCGTGGGTCCGTCACCGCCAGCTGAAGATGCTCCTAACATGTATCACAGTTTCGACGTTCTCGCTCCAGACCCTGAAGCCAGATTGACCGAAGAAGCCGCCAGAAGAAGCCTGTACGAAAAAGCGTTGTCACTAGGAGCTGCCAGATTTTTCGATGATGTTGAGTGTGGTTTGATAACTACGGATAATATTGAGGAGCACATCAGCTCTGCGCCTGAAGTGGTTGTGAATTTGACTTTGTTGTGGGCTGCGTTACTAGCCAGGGATGAGCTATTGCCAGCTATTTTGGATGCCGGTGCCGATATCCATTACTCGGAGCCCGCAGGACTGACAGCGTTACATCTAGCCGCATTTAGTGGCGCAGGAAGAGCAACTGTGTTCTTACTCACTCGTGGTGCTGACGTTGATTTCGCTCCAAAATATTTCGCACCTCTTCATTGTGCCGCGTTTGGCAATTCTTTAGAAGTGGCTGAAGTTCTAATAGCTAACGGTGCTTCGTTACATGCTGTTGTCCAAAGAGCTGGATGTGAAGATAATCTGGTTCATTGTTCAGTGAGAGCTGATGCGGTGGAGTGCATGGAACTTTTTATAGAAAGAGGTGTAGACCCTGCATATGTAACATCAGGAGGATTGAATGCCTTACATTTAGCTGCAGAACTTGGTGCTCAAAGATGCCTCTCATTTTTACTGAAAGAGACAAAAATAAGTGTGAACGGTGTGACCAAACAAAGAGATAAGGAGTGTACAGCAATACATTTAGCGGCAGCTAGGGGTTATGCGGAATGTTTAGAGCTTCTGCTGTCAGAAGGGGCAAAAGCAAATACAAAGAATTACAGAGGATTCACGGCGTTACATCTAGCAGCTAGGTGTTCAAGTATTGAATGTGTAGAAGTGCTGCTTAGGGATGGTAATGCTGATCCAAACGTCGAAGACTACGACAAAAGGACGCCACTACATGCAGCCATAGGTCGTTCGGAACGTGCATGTGACATAATTGATATGCTTGTAAGTTGGGGTGCTCAAGTAAATAAGAAAGATGAATACGGATATTCTCCATTGCATTTAGCTGCAATGGATAATTTGACTCAGTGTGTAGAGACTTTAATATTTCTTGGTGCGGACGTAACGTCTAAATCAAAGAAAGGTCATACAGCTTTAAGTGTAATTGCTAGGAAAACGCCAAAGTCACTGGCGATACTGAGACATAATTTAGATTGTGGCATATCCCTAAATCAGCCAAGTGAAGCCAATGAAGAAGTGCAGATTGAATTCGATTTTGGCAGATTACTGAAATTTTCTTATCCTCGTGAGATCACATATTTAAACAGTTTGATTGATGAAGGCCAAAAAGATATATTACTGCATCCGCTATGCTCGGCGTTTTTGTTTATGAAATGGAGGAAGATAAGAAAATTCTATTTGGCACGACTCATATTTTGCTTCCTTTTTGTATCGTTTTTATCTATATACGTTTTGACTGCTGTTGTGAAGACTTGTAAAGGAAAATACGCGGAAAAATATGGTGTTCTCAATGAACTCTGTCAAAAACAATCATTGCTGGGTCTTATTTTGACTAATAATCCCATAGAATTCGAGAGGTGGGTTCTAATGGCAATCACAGCATTTGAGATACTTCGGAAATTGACAGGCATAACTGGTTACTCCAGTTTCTACCAGTATTTTACTACATTTGAGAATTTAATGGAATGGTTTGTCTTGCTATCTGTATTTTCGCTTTACAAGATATATAATGATTACAGTTGGCAAAATCATGTTGGAGGCTATGCAGTTCTGGGAGCTTGGACCAACTTGATGCTGATGATGGGCCAACTTCCAATGTTTGGTGATTACGTGGCGATGTACCAAAAAGTATTGACGGAATTCTTAAAATTATTATTGGCTTACATGTGCCTACTCCTTGGCTTCACAATCTGCTTCTGCGTTGTATTTCCAAACGAGGAGATGTTTTCAAACCCGTTAATGGGTTTTATAAGCACGTTATCAATGATGGTCGGGGAGCTGAACCTAAATATTTTGATCAACGATCCTACGAAAGACGATCCACCTTTGATATTTGAGCTATCGGCTCAAATCATATTCATTCTATTTCTCATGTTTGTGACAATTATCCTGATGAACCTGCTAGTCGGTATCGCTGTTCACGATATCCAAGGCCTGCGCAAAACTGCGGGTTTGTCTAAGTTAGTAAGACAGACGAAACTGATTCTATTTGTTGAAATGGGTATGTTCAGTGCTTGGCTGCCAAAATGTCTACACAAATACGTATACAGAACCGCATTGGTATCTCCTGAAGCTGGCAAAGTAATTTTAAGCGTGAAGCCTCTGAATCCACGGGAGAAAAGATTGCCAACTGACATAATGATGGCGGCTTACGAACTGGCGCAGTTGAATAAAGTAAAATCTGGCAGATCCATCAAAGAGATCCTGTACAAAAACAAATACACATCAAAATTGAAGAATGAGGGACAATTTGCTCACGATCACAACTTCAGTTTAGAAATCAGAGGAATGCAGGAGAAGATTGACCAAGCAACATTTAATATGAAGAAAATTGATCAAGAAATAAGGCATTTGAATACACTTTTAATGGACCAACAGGGTCTTCTACATAATTTCTTCAAAAATACCGAGATCATACCAGTCAGAAATTCTCACGTGTCCACGCCAGCTTATTCACCGGACTCACCTGTATTCTTTTATAGCACAAATCAAAGCCAAACACCAGATAGTGTCAAGTAGATTGTTTAAGATGGTTTATTCTTATTGAATGAAAGCGTTACTTCTAAAGTTTTTCTAACGTACTTTTGCGCTGTAGCTAAATATTTCTTAGCGAGTGTTGTTCTCGGAGAAATTATTTAGTTTTATATTGTTTGTGGCACAAGTCGCAGGAGTGTATGAAAATGGCCTTGAATGGAAAAGTACCTGTGGCTTAACATTACCAAATATTATAATATCTCGTATGTATTTCAATTTTGAAGATTGTCTTAAGCTTTATGTACATATTAGAATCTGTCACTATCTAACGTGTAAGTCGAGATTCAAAATTGTTGATATTTTGCTTAAATTTTGCATGAATGTATGTTTACAAGTCAGGGTATTTTTGTTATAGATTTATTTTTGTTATTTATGTTCTTATTATTCTTTCAGTATTATATTATAATTATTATTGATATAATATCTCATTGCCAGCGAATAATATTACTGCGATTCAAACTTTTAAAAATGTTAGTTTGTTTTACTCTGAATATTTTTTTGTTATATTAATAGATATATACAATCGTGGTATAGCAAAGTTATGTTATTCAAATGCCGTAACTATGCCTCTACCTAACTTTGTCTAGAATAAAAACTTGTCAATAACCGTTGAAGTACTCACTTAAGTATTTAAAATTGCAAAGAAATATTTGTACACCAAGTTTTACCTTACACAGTATACGCAAAGTTGAAAATACATTATGTAATAAATTTTGACTGTAAGTACACATTAAACATTTTGCTTTTCAATTCTAAACGAGACGATTCAGTTTATCTTCCAAGGTGAAAAGTATTTTGTCACCAAACCCATAAGATACTTTAAATTAAGTAATGTGTTTGTCTAGCTATTTCATATGATACTGATAAGACCTATGTTTTAGTAAATAGTGTAGTATGTACAAGCCTCCATCGGTTGATATGTGATAATTGTTGTACCTACTGATATCACTGGTAATTAATTAATTAAATCTTATTTTTATATTCCTCTTTGTTTTATTTTCTTTTTTATAAGACTATATAAAGATAGAGCAAGTTTACCTACCCCTTTAAAAAAAGTAACCCCTATGGGTTACTTTTGTTAAAGGGGTAAAAGGCGTAAGTAAACACTATGATTTCAATTTACTTAGCGGAATTGTCATCGAAGGCGCTGCTGCCTTTTGGTCTGAATAATTGTATCTTTTACTGAAATCAGACTCCTTATTTATTTAAGAAGTGGAAAATAAGACCGGAATGTTGCTGAGATTATGGGCGTTTCTTTCTATACGCACATTTACACACTGCATACAACACAATATTTATATAATGTATTTAAGACCTGAAAAATTTAATTCTTGGGTTATAATTTAAGAAGAAAACGCGTACCTCGATAAAAATGTATTAAATAAGCACTGTAATTGTGCTGACAATCAATTAGGTGCGCACATCCGCGTTCCTGCGCTACATTGAACTTGTGTTCCTGGTTTCATGCTTACTATTGAAATGGAAAAAGGTTAATAACAATTCATAATACATCATTACAATTTGTCTGGACTTTAAAATAGACTTTGACCCCTGAGTTTGTTTCGGCGTTTCTTCTAAGTGATCGTCATAGGAAATGCCGACGCCATCTAGTTTAAAAAATACGTGTAAAAGTGATTGAAAAATGATAATTGCAAAAAAAAATTGTGTATTATAGGTCCATAGAAAAGCAAATGTCTATATTTTGTTCAAAATGTGTGTTATTGATTTAATGACGGTGGCGGATTTAGCGGCTCCTGAGCGCGAGGTCTTGCGTTCGATCAACAGTAATTTCCTTCCAAGAAATTATACAATAGCACGTAGTAAGCAACAACCCAGTAACACTTTTCTCGATCCAAGAAACGAACCAAGGATCTCGTGCTTGCTACCGCAGTCTGGGTAGTCAGTACAAATAGGGATTAAAGTAAGCAACTACCTATTTACTTTTAATATGACCGTTTACGATGGTTTCAATTAGTCTTTGAGTGTCCCCGTATAAATGTGAGTTTATACATAGTATCAAAAGAATCTCGGCAATATCGAGAGCTACCACTAAGTAAACCGGGCCGCACTAAGGGCTAACTCACATGCAAGATTTTAAACTGAGATTGGGAGGGACAAAACTCACAATACACTGCAGGTCGGTGAGAGTACCGTTCAAATATATGAAAGAGTTTTTGGAGTTAAACTTCTTTTGGCGCGCTTGATGAGATTGAATTCTTACGATGCGCGCGCACATCGATAAATAAAAGCGACACAATGAAGTTGGCTGGTAAGTGTCTCTTAAATTTTCTTGCGAAATGAAAGCTATATTCAAGGTGATTATTGAAATATTTGTGCATCTGTTACACATGTTTCATATCAGTGGAAATAATAAAATAAATAAAAAGTATAACTTCTTACGTGCGTACATAAGTACACATACAAATTTTTTATTGTATCATTTTTATTATTTTCAAACTTTAATGCAGTTCAAACGTAAAAAAACTGGTATAAGTAAAAAGCACTGATACTATTCGGGGTCTGTGCGTCCCGAAGATAATGGAAATAGTCACTCCCACCATTTTAGCGATATTTACATTTACCCGTATTTACTCATTATGCGGCAAGATGTGGGTCGTGCGTTAGTAATCAAAATCTATTGTTTGTAATCTGTCAGCTACTAAAACTTATCTGTTACCTCGAGGTTACTTTTGACAACTCCATGAACATTTCATAACAAACAACGTAACTGTTGATTCTTGAATCATCATTTAAACAATATTCCAGCACAAACCTCTGCGGAAAGGTACATGCGCGGAGCCCGTAACAAATTCTATCGAGGGGCCCTTGATCTGCTGTGGGCTCTTAAGTATAAAGTGACTTTTTGTAGAACTTGTGCGTTTACCTTATGAAATTCGGTGTTTTATTTTCGTCAGCAAAATAATCGGCTACCGATTTTCTGACGTGGACAGTCTTAGTCGGAAAACAGGTGTTATTTCACGTTTTTGTGACATCAAGTAAATTCAATATACTTAATAAGTTTCACTCAAAAAATTAGGCTCAGGTGGAGGACGGGTTTGGATACGCGGGGCCCCCTTTTGCGCGGGGCCCGTAGCAATTGCTACTCTTGCTACGTGGTTAATCCGGCACTGACTTAGACAAAGCTTTGTAAAACAAGTGAAGGAGAGAGTAGGGGTGGAATCGTATCAAGAAATGAAAAAGACGGCAGAGGACAGAGAGCAGTGGCGATCGCTCCACCAACAAGAGCTGAGCTCTTAAATTAAAAAAGAAGAAACCGCTGCTTGACCCTAACGAATCATCAATCTGTTCACTCACTATATATTCTAGAATCTATAACGAATGAACATATGTACAGTGTGTGCGTTAGCCCTAAGTCGATAACAATTAAAAAGCAATGCAGTCGCCGCGCTGCCGACCTTGCGCGTGCGCCGTACTATCGCACACAGAATATATATCAGTAATTTATTATCATTATAATTAAATAGGTAGACACTTTAGACATCCACTACTGTTTTCCAATTAACTTGATAGAGTTCAGAACAGTAAACTTTTCTGAATAGTTAATAATGCAATCACCACTTTAGACAGGTGCATTGGTGATTGCACTAAGGTACATATTTTGGTAATATTAGCTTCTGCCCGTGGCTTCGAGTGAAAAGTGTTTTGACGAGATGAAATCCCACGGGAAAGTATTACCGGGATAGTATCTTATGTGTTAATCCATCTGTTTACCAAGTTCGGTTAACACTTCACAAACTTTACATTTATAATATTAGTAAGTTGAAGATATCTGGCATATCAGGGTCAACCTTGTTTAGATCATTTTAATACTGTAAGTCCTTTTTTTCGACAGCTGGCGTGCTGCTACTGGGAATTTCTTTACAGAAAAACCCAATAAGAATTTGCCCGACCCGGGAATCAAACCCAGGCCCTCATGCTCAGATTTTCTGAAATTCTTAATAACAGCCCAGAATTTGGAATCGTACCCGGTAGATGGCCTGTCCCCAATTACATGGGACGTAATAATGGCATCGGTGAAATGCGGTACAAAATAGTACACCTCTGCCTAACCCTTCGGGGAATACAGGCGTGATGCTCTTATGTTATGTATAATTCCTTCATCAATGAAAATTATGATACATTTCGCTGCACATCTGTACATAACTGTACCATTTACCACTGGCCGTACAAGCACGGTCGGCTTCCATTCTAAATGTTTTTATTAGCCACATGAAAGGCGCCGACATAACCTATGCCTACTTCTGGCGAGCACTAAATAATAACCGTTTCAACTAAACTGTTGCAATCAGCGAGTTCTGAGTGGAAAAGCGGTTAAATTATTATTAACTATGATCTTGGATTACATTGAACTACTGTTTGCTATTGGGTTAGTGAGACTGAACTATGATTGCTATTTAGTTAATTTATGATATGTAGTTTAACTGTTTGTGTTTAATTCCTTGTTGTAATGACTTTTTAACAAAACAACATAATATAGCATCATGACTGTATTCGCCGAAGGATTATGAAGAGGTGTACTATTATACACCCACATTTCGCCGATGTTGTTATTGCGTCTTATGTACAAGGGGCGAGCTTATTGCCATCTATCGGGCACAGTTCTAGACTACGTGAAAAACCCAATAACACTAGGACCTCATGCTTAGCAGTCGCGGTTGCTACCACTGGACCAGTGATGCAGTATTTTCGGTACAATCCGTTGCCGTATGGGGGTTACACTGTTGAGAGCAGCGAAAACGAATATTAACCCACCGCTAACATATACGTGTTTCTCAATCGTCAGATAACTTTTATATGAGGAATTAATTTTACGATCTGACAGTTATTGTATAGAAAATATTCACATTTTACAGGTCTTACGAAGATATATATTCTTCAAATATACGTTATTTAAAAAAAAAACGGTCCTCATTTTCATAGTTATATTTAAGTGTGCGCTTTGCCATGAAAGACCGAGATCTCAATCAGATACATAGTTTTATTTAGACGTTATTTCCATGTGTCTGATCTAAATCATGTCACATCGATCGATACAGCCCCTCTATTTAGGAAAGGGGATGTATCAAATTCAAATTAAAATTCAAATATATTTTTATTCATGTAAACCATTTACAGGCACTTATGAATAGTCAGGCTCTAGTTGCCACGTTCCAAAGTGTTGATTTCCAATGGAGAAGAACGGGCAAGAAACTCCATGGTTACTCTTTTAAATTCGGAATTAAATATACAATATTAATTTATACATTGATCTCGAACAACAATTATGTGAGTACAATGTAGCTTAAAAGAGTCTAACTTATGTAAGTCTGAAACTCAAGCCTGATAGTTATGAAAAATATATTTACTTTTGATAAAATTGCCATGGCAGCTCTGAGCTGACCTGTCCCAATAGACGGCACCCGTTGACGAGTATAACGCGTGCATCAGCGTCGCTTTGCTCAACCATATTGCAGGGAACCCAACGACCCGATGCACAACGCCACCTACATCAGGACAATTAAGTGAGCATGACAAACTCAAACTGCCAGACAGCTATCACGTCTATTAGATATAAAATTTACGGCTACGTAGTGCTCACATATAACAATGGTAATTTTTAATAATACAAACGAAAGTAGGTACCAATGAGAGTCACGTTTCGATCCTCAGCCATCAATAGTTAACCACACTAAATAAATCAATTAAATCGCCCAGGTGCCTTTCCGTTTATTTTAAGACCGGTCTAAATAAAACTAATTAAAATCAAAAAACAATAATAGAAATTCCCATACCGTTCCAAGTCATAATAAGTCATAATATGCTTTATGAAGTCGTCAACGTGATTAAATTGTACATACATTTGATTAACACGCATGCCAAACCGTGTGCCGCAAATAGCATGGCGCCGTCTTAAATACCAGCTTATGATACCAGTAATAATAATCATATTTATCATGGATGTTTGTTGCAGGAAATTGGCATGTGGTTTATCGGAGTTTATAGAGAAAGAGATGTGGTTATCAGTGTGCTAAATTGAGGGGAGTATGATGGAGATTAATTATTTTGATATGATGAAAAGTATGAAAGCATGGCAACGCTGCCAGTGCTCTGGGCAAACTGCCGGTTTTCAGCGATGTGGATGAGTATTTTAATACATAATGTTAATGTAATTTTTATTTTTTAATCTGATTAGTTCGTAAATATAGTGTATACAATATTTATAATTGTTTAAAGATTCAGTACCGCTGTCATGAGTTTTCTTACTATTAACTTTCAAAGTAAAGTAAATTTTCGTGATAGCGATTTCAGTTCTTAACTAGGTTACATTAGGGATTAGATTTGCTAATGTGACATCTCTATAAAATAGTAAATAGTAAAGATTTGATTTACTATTTACTATTTTATATGGATGTTATGTTAGCGACTTTTAGTAAAAAACTCATAATAGCGGTACAGATTTGTAATATGTTAATTTTCAAAATAATACATCATGATTGAAATGAAAAGGTATCATAAAGTATAAAAGTACCTTTTTTACATTGAGTGACGAATCATGAGATCGTCCAGCGCACACTGGACAGTCAGCCTGGATACCACCATTGCTGACTGACTAATCTTTCTACTAAGGCATGAGCGACCGCCATGTGACAGCTCGTACCGACTCGATAAAAGAAGATCTGTCAAGCGACGCCAAAAGGGCGTGCAACCGTTGGTTAGGTTATTGAATTAATAATAATAATAATAAGTTTTATTGTTAGGACCAGATTACATTTCAAGGTAGTTAGATTTTGCACAGATTTATATATATTAATCTAGTTAGCGGATGAAGTACTGTCCTCCTAGATAGGCTACTGGGTAGCCTGTGTTTAAGAGAGACAGGACCGATCCCCTGATTTATATGGAGGAATTTAGGCATGAATTAAATTATATCTTTTTTAGATAAATGTATCATTTTTTTCTTTAAAAAAAATACGTTGCCCCATTCTAGGATTTCTCCTGTATCGTGGGTACAGTTTACAAATATACATATCACATGCACACACAACTAGACTCGAAACAACTATCTGTATCATCATACAAATATTTGTTACGTGCGGGAACCAAACCCGCGACACCTAGCGCAGAAAGATTATCGCTTAGCTACTGCGCCAACCGTAACGTGCTGCGTTGTTTTTATCGTATATAAAAATATCGATTGCTTAGGACATATTCAGCTGAACAAACTGCATGATTTTGTGGGGAATTTCCGTCCTTTGTTATCTTTGGGAAAAATAGATTTTCACTGAATGTTCTTATACTCAGATATACACAGTATCTAAAAGTTAATCCCATTAATCTGTAAACGGTGTTTTTAAGGACACCAAGAAAACACCTTTGTCCTATTACGGCCTAATGAAAAAGTAACTATAATTTCTGATTTTTTCAAAACTATCAACAGACTAAAATAACTTAATAAATATTTGAAACCGTGACATAGAGTAGAAATATTCCAGATTTCCTAAACCGTTCCATGGCTCCGATATCAGCAAAAATACCAGCAGTGTATAACTAATTGCCGCCATATTTCTGTCTGACCGCCAATAACACATTCCGGTGCAGAGTATTTATGTACTAACTAAGAGGACAGGTAACACATAGCTCCTGCTAATACACCATGCATCATGTCGGAATGTTTTTGAAGTATAACTGGACATTCCTGACGTTTCTAACAGGTTATAAGGTCACAGGCCCAGACACATACAGTATTTCAATTTATTTCCATAGCATCTCGAAGGAGCTATTAACTTTTCTATTTCAGGGGGTCGAATAGGCCTTTAGATGAATTGCAATAATTGATACTCAAAATATTCAGTCTCGTAATGTTCATATTCAGCATATCTTCTGTTTGTGGCTCTATACAGATTAGTAGATCGAACGATGCATCTACTGATCTCCATAGCAACACAAACATGTGGCTTTTAATTCACTTTTGTTCTTTTCTTTATTCATCTTTTGGTTTTTTGTTATAGCTGTGTTTTTTTTTTTTTTTTCAGAAATTGGTCATCATTCCCAATCCATATCGACCATAACGACATCGCCGAAATGTGGGTGTACATACAGTACACCTCTTTCTAACCCTTTGGAGTGTTATGTAAACAACGTACTATGTTTATAACACGTTCCACAGTGTGGTGATCACAGTACGTTCTTTTACTTGCTTATTTACATAAAGGTGACAGAAGTCGTGCATTTTAGAAATGGTGTCTTCACGGTAAGTACATATATTTTTAATTAAACATTGCTCTTTGGCGCGATACTCTAAATTGTCTAAACAAAATTAGAGTCACAATGAGAGATGTATCCTATCCTATCCTACTAATATTATAAATGCGAAAGTTTGTGAGGATGGATGGATGGATGGATGGATCTTTGTTAAACGTTGAACGGATCTGGATGAAATTTGGCACAGAGATAGATTATAGTCTGGAATAACACATAGGCTACTTTTTATCCCGGAAAAATGTACGGGTTCGTAAGCCACGCGGGCGAAGCCGCGAGCGGAAGCTAGTATTTTAATAAAAACATGTAGAACTACTTTAATTAATCGTAAACCAATATTTTAAAAAGAGTATCTTTCCGTTCTCTTCTCCATACGATCTACCCACTTTGAAACCGTGCGCCTTGATTCTTAACGCTTTGTTAGAAAAAACTGTGACTTTGACTAATGAAAATAAAATATGGCTGATTTCATTAGAACGCTATCGCCCGTATTCATACCTACGACTCATAAGTAGGGACCACGTTACCCTGGACTGGACTTCTTATATAATTTCTCTCTCCAATTTAAGTGCTAGGCACATTTTCCATTTTTTTCTGTCCAAAGCTAGCTTCTTCATTTATCTATTACTAGCTGTTGCCCGCGATTTCACCCGCATCCTAGGGGAACAACTTCATGTATTCCAATAAATAGTGTCCTATATGTTAATCCAGGACATGGTTTGTCTGTGTGCCAAGTTTCATCTAAATCCGTTCAGTAGTTTTTGCGTGAAAGAGTAACAAACATCCATACATCCTCACAAAACTTTCGCATTTATAATAGTAAATAGGATGTCACTGTATCTGTCTTCTCCTTAAGTTTTGCCTTTAGTTGACCTTCTATTATGTTTATTATATTATCATGTCTTATTAAATGTCAAAATCCTTGAACCACATATCATTTTTCCTGTATCGGCGCGACATTTTATAAAGATACATTTCTTATGCATTCACTCCTAAACCAAAAGTATTTTGGTGTGGAAAACGAACTCACTTTACGGAGTGCAGAAAGCCGCTACACAAATAATAGCGGCATAATGAAATTTGAGTTTCTCTTCTGTCGAATCAGCATGAGTTATCAAATGGGAATCACTCATGGGGTCGTGGAAAGATTAGCCATTCAGCAATGATCTCAGGTTTCCTCACTCGTGGAGGCTCTTTCAAATTAAAAAGTCATATTGTAACGATATTAATGAGCTAACGGCTACAAATTATAAAATTTGTTGTGATTATAAATCGGCCGCGGTACATATGCGGTGCGTCTAATTATAAAGCGCGACTTACACTGAATCAGTGAGCGCAAATAGATGCGCGTACGCACCCGAGTCACGCGCCAATTTTAGTGTCCCTAGCTCGTAACCGATTGACGTTACGTATATAAATCGGATGCACTTGATTTAAATATGGTAAAGAATTGAAACTACAAAGTCATTGTACTGCTGAGCATGATGGTCTTGAGTTCGATTCCCTGGTCGGGCAGTGTAATTGGGTTTTTCTGAATGGAAATTCTCAGGGAACTTCGGTATATGACAATTGGTTCACCCCCTATTACGTGGGACCCATTAACGACATCGGCGAAATGTAGGTGTACAATAGTACACCTCAGCCTAACCCTTCGGGAAATACACGCGTGATTCCACGTATGGCATGGTAGTAAGTTTTGTTAGGGAAAGTTTTCAGGCGTTTTCGTTTCGACGAACGATTATCCTTTCCTACCTCTTTTTGAAATAAAGTAACTCCAGTATATACTCATCAATATATCTCGTGTATTTCTTGCCCATGTGCAATTGGTCTTCAATATATCTCGGGCAATATTTTAAAAATTTGCATGTGAATTTCATGTGTGTTCATCGTCGCCGGGTACGGAAACTTAAAACTCTTTAAATGAAAGAAAGTTCTTGCGATATAGACAGCTACTGTGATAACTTGACTGACGGCACAGTCGACACACAGACGAAACGATAAGATTTCCACTCTTCATGTCGTAGGTTCGATCTTGAACGGAACAAATATATGTATGATCAACATGTTTTGTAGACTATACCTGATACAAAAAAAGAAGAAACGCTAGTGCGGGACAATGTTTAAAAATTTGTTTCTAACGAGGTCAAACTGAGGTTCTTCCAATTCTTGATTGTGTGACTAACATTTTGTACATAACCCAAATATAGGTATTCAAAAGCAAATCTTATCGTTAATCCACAATTTTTAAGTACGGTAGTTACTAGCGGATACTGTTTATCTAAACTATTTTTACAAGGGATTTATAGGTGAATATAAAAATGTGCTAGATTAGGATCGTCGCAGTCATTCATTAGAAACATGGCAGTGCTGGCCCTTCTTGCCGTCGCCCTTATTGCAGGTATTTAAGTATTTTTATCGTTGTTAACAAATGCTTTCCATAGACGTATACGTATGATCATTTTTTCAAAAACTAATATGTTTGCTATACGCGTGTTAATTCTATGCCATAATTGATTGTGAAAATCGCGCAAAAAGCCAACTGTTTACCCACAGCGCATATTGTGCCGTTTAATCTGACTGGTATTTCTCTAGGCTCTGCCTGCTCGGCGCCACAGCCATCCCGCATCGTGGGAGGGACTCCAACCACTATCGAAGACTTTCCCTCGATTGTCCAAGTGGAGTTCCGCAGCGTCTTTTCTCTCACCTGGTCGCAATCGTGTGCTGCAAACATACTGACTTCCAGATACGTGCTGTCTGCTGCCCACTGCTTCGAGGGCATGTAAGTACCTTCACCCTATAATATTGTTGGTGCAAATGAGCTTGTCCACGTAAGAAACGCGCTGGCCATACATTTCTGGTAACGCGAATTTCTGTGGCCAGCGTGTGATGGCTCACACAGAATATAGATCAAAACTTTTTTTGTAAGACTATTTAGTCTATATATGTAACTATAGTTTTAACGATAGCGAGCTCAGGCTCTACGGCGAGCGTTAGTTGATGCAGACAAGTTCGTCGCCCATCGCGCTCATAAGTCAGCCGTAAATAATGAAACAAGAGAACAGCAAAGAGACAAACGTTGTTTAAAGACGACAAAATGAGCATACCAGTCATCTTATGGTAACCGATGAACTATGAATATTCGAAAATGAACATCGCGTATGCATTGCCAATCTTATGTGGGGGCGGTAGGAGGGGAAAAGGGACGCGGAGGGAATACAAAAAACGGTAACGACCGGTGGGAATACAAATAACGGATTTCGAGTATTTTTTTTTTTAATTAGGCTGGAATCTGTGAAATCTTGTTAAGCTATATCTATATTTTTGCCAGTTTTCGAGGCTTACGATAAAAAACAAAAATAATCTACAGCTACAGCGACACCTGCATTATAATGTATATATTTGTGCTCTAAACGCTAAATCTCTTTTTCAGGTTATACTCACCTGAAAATCGGCGAATCAGGGCCGGTACTACTTACCGTAATACCGGAGGTATAATCTCTCCTGTAGATTTGGAATTCAACCACCCATCTTACGGCGTAAGTGGTTATGACGGTGACATCACTGTCGTGCGTCTCCTGGAATCGTTGGTACTCAGTCCCGTGGTGGCACAGGGAACAATACCTTCCCAGGGCTATGAACTCCCTGATAACTTACCTGTAGTCCACGCTGGATGGGGAACAACTACGGTAAGTAAATTATATTGAGCAGATTCTTTATGAACTCGGGCACGAGAAACTCTTGACATCTAACATCCCCGAACGACCAACCAGCAAATAGCGGAATGAATATTCATTTATCTGATGTGTAAAATTTAACGCGTCGAGTTTGATCAATTTATTAAATAATATCGTATTGTATAATATTATTAATACATCTCCGAGTGTCAGCACCTACTTGCATCTGGCTCAATCTGGGCAGTCTGATCATGAACTGGTGACTAATGCTGGTTAAACTAGGATTTTCATCGCCAGAATTACTCTTTGAGAGAACAACCCGACAAGAAATTATTACATTTTTATTTGAAGATATTTGTTTTCCTTCTACAGCAAGGAGGATCGACATCCGATATACTTCTGGAGACCACAATCTTCTCAATCAACAACACACTCTGTGCTGAACGCTACCAGAGTCTACCCCAGCCTCTGATTGTCACTGAGAACATGATCTGTGCTGGTATCCTCGACGTTGGTGGTCAAGACGCTTGCCAGGGTGACTCTGGCGGGCCCCTATACTTCCAAAACTATATCGTTGGTATCGTCTCCTGGGGCCGGGGTTGCGCTCAAGCAGCCTACCCTGGAGTAAGCACTCGCGTTTCTTCCTACACCGACTGGATCATCAGCGTAGCCGTCTAATATTTTAGATTCAATAAACTGTATTTATTAAAACTCCTTTGTTTATTTTTATTTAAAATTGAAGTGAAACAATCGCAGGGACGTTGTTCTCTTTTAAAGAACATACATTTATCATGAGACAATAATTGGAATTAATGAGCACAATATATGACAACATTTGCATAGAGCTTTTGAAGAAAGCGGCATAGTATTTGCCGTACCGTTAAGCTTCACCTAATTTCAATCACCATTATGGTGAGCAAGAATCAAACCGATGGACAGAATTGAATCTATGAGTATATAGCACGCAAGCGCACTTCTGGCCAAGTCTTATGAGCTTAGACTCCAATGCACTTTATTCCAAGTGCAAGATTACGTTTACCTTTTATACAAGTTCACACGAATGCACACACAAGTCGTTTTCATAAACTGGCTCGAAATTTGGGATATCCGTAACAGCTTTGTAAAAATTTCACACACACCATATACATTAAACCGGGTGAAAAGTTGAAGGGCCCTGGAGGGGAAGTACCCTAAATACTGAAGAATTTTACTCAAAGGAAACATCAAATCTTTTTTTAAACAAAGTCAAACTACAAACTTCCCTGCAGATTAATGCCATAAAATACAGGGTGGTAGATTTTCACATTTCTGAATTTTCTATACCTGGTCTTGTATCAGGACATGACTAAAAAATGTTTGAACGCAATTTTACCTCCATCCCCGAACGACCAACCAGCTCTCCTTTGAACAAAATTAGCTGACTTCATTATTTAGGGTATTTCCTGTCCAGGGCCCGCTTCAACTTTCCATTCTGTAGCTGTGAGAGGCACATCCAGTAATTTTTTAAGGACTGTACCGTCGAATTTAGTATTAGAGAGGTGGGTCGAGACTCGAGCGATGATCTGTGGATAGACGATAGCCAGGTGGTTTTGATTGTCATCTGGACAATGTTGTGTAGTCCAGTCACCAATTGACGACACGGTTGATGCAGTAGCTAAGCGATTAGCTTTCTGCACTACGTGTTGCGATTTCGATCCCATATAGCGACATCCGACAAAGTCAAAGTCAAATATATTTATTTCGAGTAAGCCTTCACAGGCTCTTTCAAAACGTTGTGATTCTAGGGTGCACGGTTCTAAAGTGGGGGACAAATATTTGTATGATCTACAGATAGTTGTTTCGGGTTTAGTTGTGTGTGCATGTGACATGTATGTTTGTAAACTGTACCCACGATACAGGAGAAATCATAGTGTGGGTTGTTTTAAAAGAAAAAAATGTCGTAATAGAAGAGGCCTATTACCAGCAAGGGGGGAATCTGAGTTGAAATTTACTACTATTATTCTTCTATTGAGTCGGCGCGAGCCCGTACTTCATAACTAGCTGTATTTAGCAACCGCTCACATTCTTAGTCGTAGTCTAAAGAACATAATCAAAGATTACAATAATTTTGTATCCTTGCCTTCAATACAAGATTAAGCTCGAACCCGACCTTAGTCAGAAGTGCACCTGTGAATTTATGAATTGATGTGCTGATCAGAATTAGAATATTATTTTCCATACCACGCTAGCATCGAGGGCCAAGACCTTAACACATCTCATTCTGGGTAGACCCTTGTGACCTCGTGGCACAGTAATTATGGCCTGAATTATAATTATCAAAATATACAATACGTAAGCTTATACCTAATTTAAAAATGCAATAAAAGGCATATCATAAAAATAGACACAATAAACAGATATCTAAAGATAATCAGTAAAACACCGGATTTGGTTATCTTATTTTTACAAGGGGTTTATTTGATTGTGAATATAGAGTGGTTGGCATGGCCAAGCAGGTGAACGGCACAGTCGATTTGAACATGGCAACGCTGACTCTTTTCGCTCTCGCTATTTTCGCAGGTAATTTTTATCTTTCTCATATGACAACAATGGCGCAAGCGAGTTTTTACGACTATATCCATGACACAGGAGAATTCCAAGCGTGGACTATATCATCACAGCAAAGCATCACTGCTATCTGTACGCCCCGAAGAGTAAGGCTGAAGTTTATTACTGTTTACCCACGTACCGTTATTGTTTACCATGAATTAAGGGGCGAGTCTATTGCCATATACCAGGCACATTTTAAAACTACGTGCTGCTACTGAGAATTTACATACAGAAACCTCATAATACTTTGTTCGAAATGGTAATCGCACTCAGGACCTCGCAATCTGAGAATAATTTCATATAAAAAAAAATCCTTGGGGTAACACATTGACACCTCTATATGCCAAGCTTTGTCTTTATGTCAAGCAAAGAAACTCAAATCGAGTATTATCTCTTTTTTAACCATCTCTTATTTGTCCAGGTGCAGCCTGTTCGCTGCCTCAGGCATCCCGTATCGTCGGGGGTGAAGCGATCACCATCGACAGGGTTCCCTCCATCGTTCAGGTGGAATCGATGGGAACAGCGTCAGGAATCTGGTCGCAAACCTGTGCCGCCACCATTTTGTCTTCCAGATATGTGCTTTCTGCTGCCCACTGCTTCCATGGCATGTGAGTCTACATTATATGGTTTCATCACACACAATACAAGCCTCCTTCTTAACTTACTCTCCTCTGTTTTGTCTTGTCCAGGTCTTTCGATAAACTTAAATATGTTAATGATCCACCCAACTATGGTCTGAAAAATAAAATATAAGTTCTGGTTCTAAGGCATTTGCTGATTTTTTTAACCTTGTTTTAGAAGGAAAACATAACATAATTCATTCAATATATGTGTGAATTAGTGCACACCAGTCTGGATTCCGATTTCGGAGTCATAAGTCATTCTTCAACCACTGGACCATTGGAATGGTGTGGTGTGTGATGTGGTGAGCGATGAAGAAGTAATGCTACCACTACTTATAATGAAACCGTAATATTAATATCAGCTGGTCTTTCTATCACATAACATAGCATTCCGCCTGTATTCCTCAAGGGTTAGGCAGAGGAATACTATTGTACACCCACATTTCACCGATTCCGTTATTGAGTTCCATGTGATAGCGCACAATTCCAGACTCAATGCTGCTACTGAGAATTTCCATACAGAAAAAACCAAGAATATTTTGCCCGACATGGGAATCCAACCCAGGACCTCACGCTCAGCAGTCGCACTTGCAATCACTAGACCAACGAGGTCTTCTATCACGTCACATTATTGTAGCTTATTTTATATGACTAAATAATTCATTACTACTATTTTCAGCAACTACAATCCCAGAAACCGTCGGATCAGGGCTGGCACCACCTATCTTAGCTCCGGAGGTGTGGTTGCCAACGTTGACGTTGAGTTCAACCACCCCACCTATGGCCTGATCGATATGGATGGAGACATCTCCATAGTGCGACTCCAGAGCCGTCTGGAGTTCAGTTCTGACATCCAACCGAGTGTTATTCTTTCTCAAGGTTTTGTTATACCTGATGCAATGCCTGTTACTATAGTCGGTTGGGGTGCTACTGAGGTATGTGGTTTATTCTTACCAGCTGATGTCTAATAAATAAAAGCAGTGATAGCCAAGTTGAAAGCTTGCCTTCAATCCAGGAGAGTTCAGAGTCAGTCAAAAAGTCAGAGGTGTGGGCCGCACGTTTTCATTTCAAAATTCCCGTCTAGATCAAATATACTCCACCAAGGCTATAAACACTGATTTAAGCTATCTCTGAATGGCAAGGTCTATTCTATAATGATGGACTGGATTATAAAGGTTAGCTCAGAAACTAAATTCCTTCTTAAACATTTATGTTTGTAAACTGTACCTACCAAACATGAGCAACAAAACCTTCGTTTTAATTTACAGCTAGGAGGCCCGCATTCCGAGGAGCTCAGGAAAGCTACGGTTTATACAGTGAATAGGGAAGTGTGTGCGGAGCTGTACGCGAGCCTGCCCATCCCTCGTAACGTCACGGAGAACATGATCTGTGCTGGCCTTGATGAGGGCGGTTTGAGCGCTTGCAACGGCGACTACGGTGGCCCTCTATTTTATGATGACTACCTCATCGGGATCTTGTCCTGGGGTCAGGGTTGCGATGACTCCTACTTTCCGGGAGTCAGCACCGCCGTATCGTCGTATACTAACTGGATTGTGGAGACCGCTATTTAGGTTATGGATGTAAACGTTTAACATTAAATGATGTACCTAATTTTCAAAATATATTTTTTATTTTATTGATTCCTGAATGTAAATAAACAGATCGATAGCAAGAGGATGAAATTAAACCAATATAAGGTCGCCTGGTCAATATCGCTGATTACACATGTATTTTATACTTTATGCATAACTACGCTCTGTACAATAGGTTATAACTAGCGGCTTCGCCCGCGTGGATTACGAACCCGTGTATTTTTTGCGGGAAACCCTAATTCTTTTTCTAAAGTTAAAGTAGCCCAAGTTACTCCTTATAACATCAGCTTTCTGCCAGCCGTTTCGGAGATTAACTAGAACAAACAGACAGACGGTCAAAAATTTAATAAAATGTTTTTTTGTTATAAGTAACGTATAAACTTTCATATGCATTTAGTAAAAAGTTGTTTATTTTGACATTACACTTTGAATAGACACTTCAATTTTATTTATTTGTATAGATGAATTCTTCTTCTATCGAGTCGGTACAAGCTATCACATGAAAATCGCTCGTGTCACAGTGGAAATATTAGCCAGTCAACAATGGTGGTATTGAAGTTGACTGCCCAGGGTGCACCAGACGATCACAGGGTTCATCACTCGAGACTCTTTCCTTGCACTCCAACTAAATTAATAATAAAATAATTATTTATTTTCTGTAAATAATTCCTTACAGTGAGCTTTTACTAGTCTCTTGTTTGGATCTAGATGGCGCTGGCGTTACTGACTGCTTCTAGGCAGAAACGCCGAAAACAATTCGAATTCCAAGGTATTTAATATCATGTGAGGAGGTTTAAGGGTCTGCTATAGCCTTTTGAAGAGAAATTCATACAGTTCTAATACAGGTGTAACATTTATATGATTATACTGCCTACACCATAATCTTAAGTCATGACACAGTCATATCAATATTATGTTTAAATATGGAGAACCGAACTAATGATTATATTTCGATACAGACAAGAAGACAGTGCTTTGGGAGAAAAAATAAAAACGTCTATAAATTTCCAAAGTAGCGACATCTAACGGCAACTTTTAGAACTTTCTAAAGTTCGAGCTCTATGCTGCACGAAGTGATACACGGTTGCTCCTTCGAAAACGAACTGAACCAGTTAACATGCTTTATTGCCAGATGGCGCATTTGAAAACTGATTCAAAATCCGAATAAAAAAGGTAACCCTGCCTAAAATCATACAGCCTAAGCAGGCTTCCAGCATCGATAAAATAAATCAGAGTAACCTAACTCTTACCTACGCGTTACAACAAAAACAAAAGTATCACGCCTGTATCCTCCGTAGGGTTATGCAGAGGTGTACTGTAAGTGTACACCCACTAGGTTTGCTAACTATGTTTTAATCTACGGTTATACACTACCCACGATGGGTATAATTTTCAAACATACACCTCACCGACACAAGCATCTAAAAACGAAACAACAAAAGCGAAAGTGACGACACGACACGGTTGGCGCTGCGGCTAAACGATTAGCTTTCTGCGCTTCATTTATTTATTAAAACCTGAACGAGATTTAGTCACTTACACTGATTATAAAATTGAACAATATAAGACTCTTTCACTCTGTCTTCTCACAATACTTCAAGCATTCCAACAGTATCACCTCCCATTCATCAGCAAGCAACTCCAGTGCAGGACTGGTCTCCAGAATCGCATTGAGCGTCTTCAACATACGCGGTATGGGCGACATTGATCGCGCAAAAGTACGACAGCGAGGTACCGCAAATAAGTTATATCTCCTTGCCCGATTATAGTTGTCAGGTACAAATAGTTGACACAGCTCGCGGTGCAAAACATATCGGAAGTTCGGTTCCCGCACGGCACAAATATTAATTGTATGATCTCCAGAGGCCCTAGTGTAAGTTTCTTGTGAAAAATTCGATTTACTACATCGAACGCGTTCGGCGCTCCGATTGGTGGAGAGCACGAAACGGACCAATCGGAGCGCCGAACGCGTTCGATGTAGTAAATCGAATTTTTCACAAGAAACTTACACTAGGGCCTCAGATAGTTTTTTTTTAACGTGATTGCGTTTACATATACATATATTCACATACAGTTTCAACATATACATAGTTGTTTTGGATCTTTGTGTGGGGCGATTTTAAAAAAAAGTTTCAAATGTATGTTTTGCCCCACATAGCACAGAAAGTAGATAGGAACACCAAGAACCTGAGTATGAGTGCATTTGCTTATCAAATTATTATGCGGCGCTGTGGCACACAATGAAAATGATAATTTATGGTGTCTAATAAACTAGTGGCGTCATCACATTTTATCTATTACAGAGGCAATACTTACGGTAGCATTATCGATATAATCTGTATATCGGTATAATACCTAAATAATTCAAGCATTGACGTTTATTTATGTTGAGCGGGGAATGTTGATAAACACGATTGAAAACGATTGGGTAGAAGAAGAAAGATAATAGGCCATCTTATACATGACAGTTTCATCTATCTATATAAATAAAAATCAATTGTCAAAAATGTATGTAAGCGCATAACTTCCGAACGGCCGCACCTATTTAGCTAATTCTTTTTTTTGCTGTGTTTGTAATTGAAGACAAGGTTTGTATGTAAGAAATTTTTTGGAAAATCCACCGGAATCGTCGGATATTTGGATGGTATTTTTGTATGAAATTTTTGATTTTCTTCATTGGTAAATTGCACCCGTGCGAAGCCGAGTCGCCAGTTAAAAATATAATTGAAGGAAAGATATAAACGAGAGGGAGAGGAAGACCAAGGAAAAGTTACATGAGCCAAACAAAGGAAAAGGTTGCCGTCACGGGACTTGTACAAAATGACATATTTTAATTTTCAACGTTTCGTTATTTGCAAGTTGAATTATTTCAGAGCGAAGTTGCGTTCTGAACTACTTTAAAATGAGTAGATGAATTTTGTAAACGCAAATAAACGATTGATGGTGGACTGTTGAAACGTTGAGAGAAAATCAACCGTTAATACAACTAGTTCGTTGATTCAGCGCCCATCGCTAATGATAACATTTTCACGCCGAAATCACTAATACAACGCCGCAAAGACAATAGATTATTATGACTACATATCAGTGCGAACTCCGAATGCATGATTATCATTAAGTGTTGTAGTGAGAATTTCTAATTTATGGTTATCTGAATGCGAAATATTTTAGGATTCCGTAAGTGCCAATACTAATAATTTCGTTTATCTCGTCAAGATATGAAATGTATCATGTATTGTTTCTGTCCAAAGAAGGCCGCTCTATAAGGGTCTCGGTATTTGTAACATAGTAACACGAGATCAAGGAATCAGAAATTAGGGTAAAAAATAATGCTCGTGAATCCATTAAAGAGCAATAATGTTGTGATGAAGTAAAATGCTTCTGCTGTGTCATGAAAGCTTTATCCAGGGGGTGCCGAGCCCTGCGAGGAGGCTCCTCGCAGGGCTCGGCACCCCCTGGATAAAGCTAGGTACAGTTAAGTACTGCCTAGGCTGACTTATCCCTTCAACAGAATAGTGGTGGCAAAAAACGATGGCTTAGCATTAATATAACAACATAACATAGCATCACGCCTGTAATTTCCGAAGGGTTAGGCAGTTACTATTGTAAATCCATAATTTTCGCCGATGCCGTTATTGAGTCCCATGCAGTAAGTTTATGGCCATCTACCAAACACAATTCCAGACTTCATGCTGCTACAGAGAATTTTCATACGGAAATATTATACCCAATAACACTATGCCCGACCCGGGAAGAGTCGTTGATTCCTAAAAGTATTTGAGTGGCAAACGCTAAACTACATATGTTGTACTATCAAAATATGTCAATTTGTCTGAATCAAAAGTTGAATCGGATGTTCATTGACGGCAGTGAAAACATGAAAAATGACAAGAGCTGGATCAAAACCCTGGCGCACTGCCATCATTCTACCATCCTCCACTTTTTTTACATAACACTCAACTTCCTGCCTTTAAAACTTGATAAACGGATCCCATAACATAAAAGAACATTATCGATATTTATAATCCATATAATGTAAACGCATTAAATTACAGAGATAAACTAATTCATGTATTTGATGTTATGTCTATATAAACGTATAACATTGTATTATTAACAAGTATATTACTTCAAGTTTCTTAAAAACGTGGTTGTAAGAAAATGGCGGCGCTCAGATGGACTATCGTTCTACTTACAGGTAACTTAGACATAGAACAGTGAACAGATGCAGTCTCCTAAAATATAATAATAATAATCCAGTCCTTTAAGAGTATCGTTTATCTGCGTCGGCGGTGTCGTGCGGCGTCTGACAAAATTTGCGCAAAACAGTGTTTGACGAATTAGTTTGATTTTGGTCTATATCGTTTTGTTAAATTATAAACCAGGACGACACGTCTTTTTTATATTTTTTATATTTTGGTTTAATTTAATAATTATCACGGGATAAGTATAAGGAAGATTTTTAGTTTAAAAAACGAATTTTGAAAGTTAATTATTTCTCAATCTATAAACAATATAAAAAAATAACAAAACGTGACGACCTAGTTTTTACTTGTGTCTATAACATAAAATCATCAAAATCCGCTCATGTTTAGTGGGGTAAATACGTTAACGCATTTTGTATGAAAACTTTAGCTTAACTATATTTTTAAAGGTTAGAGCTTGTTACGACCCACATTTTATTTTAGAACGTTTATCAATAAATTATTGACTGATGTTTTTGTATGAAATTATATTAAAAGAGTATTTTGGGAATTTCTTGCTGGTCTTTTTTCCATAAGAACAACCCACTTTTGGAAACGTGCAAAAGAGCATGTGATGATATCTGAAATTAGTCCACTAGTCCGGAGCAACGCCATCATTGCTGACTGGATAATCTTTCTACTACGGTATGCACGGTTCCCATGTGCTAGCTCGTGCTCTCTTGCTGACACGACAAAAGAAGAAGATTAGAATCACGACGATTTTAAAGAGCCAGAAAATGGAGTAATTAGTAACCGTTTTTCTAATTATTCCAGGTCTGGCCTACGCTGCTGCAGAACTAGGCACTCCCACCTCGGTGGAGGAGGTCGCCAGCATTGCGCAAATAGAGAGCTTCAAGGACGTCTCCAGATTGTGGCTACAACAGTGTGCTGCTAGTGTGATCACCTCCTACCATGTCCTGACTGCTGCCAGCTGCTTCTCTGACTCTGACGTGTAAGTGTCGTAGAATAATTAGGAAGAGCGGATTGTCGCAAAAACTCTAAGATTGCATCATTCTGCAATGTTTGTTCTGCAGCGTAATGTTAGGAATTACACCCAATGTATGGCAATATGCTTGCCTCCGTCTGAATACATATATCATCGTCATCATCATCAGCCAGAAGACGTCCACTGCTGAACGAAGGCCTCCCCAAAGGGGGGGGGGGGGGGGGGGGGGCTTGCCATAATCCCCACGCTTGGCAGGCGGCTTGGGGATCGCAGTGGCTCACCGATTAGTGAGAGGACGCTGCTGCCCGTCCTCCGGTGTCTGGCCGCAGTTTTAAGACGTACCCGGGTCAATACATATATATGTCGACAGTATACCTCTATAGACCCCTTCTGCTAATTTTCTTTTATCTCTTTCCAGCACCTACACAACCCGCAATTACCGCATCAGAGCCGGTACCTCTTACCGGGGCAGTGAGGGTGTGGTGGTTGAAGTATACACGGTGTACAAAAACCCCACATTCAATATCTCGAGCGAGCTTGGCTATGATGGAGATCTGGCCGTGGTCCGACTGAATTCAGGCCTAGTATTTAGTGACACTATTCAACAGGCGCCGATCCTTGGCGAGGGCATCTACCTTCCTGTTGGTCTGAGGCTGCAGCTCGTCGGTTGGGGTACCACAACTGTAAGTGACGTAGATTTTGCATGATCACCTAAATCACCTAAATTGAATCCCGAAACAGAGTATTCGTGTCAAATTACTGAATATTGGGTGGCATTAAAATTCACCATGGATGATGATGCGGCGCACTCTGAGCAATTAGCACCGCTATTAACCTGTTGATCGGTTAATCTGTCTACTACGGCATCTGCCAAGAAACGCCCAATTCCTTAATTTGTACCGACGAGATTCTGGTGTCCAATTAAATAATTTTAACGTATAAAAAATAACGTCGTTCGATGGATCAACTCAAAAATGGTTTAGTAGTAAGAAATTGGTGGCATAATATTAAAAAAAACAACCATTATATGCCAGTGTACAAGTAGTCTGATAAATAGTCACTCCAACTGCTCCAAAATTCCACTTTCGAATATCAGCCTTTCATACCTAATTCTGTTTATTAACTTATATATTGCACTATTCTTAATTACAACTTTTCCTTCTTTCCAGGAGGGTGGACTGGAAGCCAGCACAGGGCTCTACAGCTTAGACCTCTACACTATAGACTCTGACTCATGCCTGAACACTTACTATAACGCCGAAAACCGTCAGACTATCACCGAGAACATGATCTGCTCTGGTCTTTCGAGCACCCAAGGTCGTGATCTAGACTCTTATGATGTTGGAGCTCCATTGATCTACACGGGAACGACTGTGGGAGTGGTTTCTTTTGGTGTCTCTCGTGGTAATGACAGCTTCCCCGTCGTGAGTACTGCCATCGCTTCCTACACCCAGTGGATCGTCGACATTGCATCAGGGACCAACTAATGATAATATTTATATGTGTAATATTCAGACATATATTTGAAAAGTATGAAGGATTTTCTAGCAGCTAAATACTAGAAAAGATGAAATAGTTTGTCAAGAAGTGTCAAAAGAGACAGTCTTAACTCAAAAATAACAATTATTAAATAATTTTACTGTATTCTTCTTTAATTTAAGAACTTGCTCTTGTCGGTGGAGGAATCCGTATTGCTCTCTATCCTTTGCCCTGTGTGGATCCTGCCAACTCACATGCCTATGTGGACCTGGATATGGTTAAACTGTTCTCAGTCTAAAAAAAGCCTCCGTGGCAAGCTATATAACAGCAATACCTAAGACCTAGATGTATCGGTTCAGCCTTTAAACCATCTAATCTTATATAGCATCACGCCTGTATTGCTCGAAGGGTCAGGCAAAGGGTATTGCAACCATATTGTGCTGAAGCCGTTATTAAGTCCCATGTTTTCGAACATAGTGTCATTTCAGGGTTACTCTTAAAAATTCCAAAGGGAAACACCCAATAACAATTTGGCTGATCCGGGCATCTAACCCAGGACTAACCACTAGACCAAAAAGGACGTTTATAATATAGTAGTATATAGTACATATTATATCAGTAAGCCTGCACTAATATAATTAACTGAAAATTTTCTTTCTGCATTGCAGAAAGCTAATATAAGTAGTTATCTTATGATCATTGCTGAATATAGGGCGCATTAAGGAACTGGGCTACGCAGACTACAAGCTTCAGGTTATGTTATTTCTATGCGGCTACGGTTGCTTCTCTTATCTTTATAGTTTTAATATTCTAACTACATATATGTAGCTCTAAAGTAGCTACTTTAACCAAGAGATCATGAGCATAGTATATAGGTACTATAAGTACTTCCTTGTATAGTATAAAATATAGGTAAAACAACAACAAAGGTAAAAATCAGTTTAGTAATATTACTGTTAAAAAAAAAGACTGTCTTATTCATTCAAACATTAATGTGATACTAACAATACTAGCAGTTACTCGCCGCTTTCCTCGGGTGAGATCGTAGTAATTTACACAAGTGTGAAACTATTAAAAAAAATATTGACTTAACAATTTTATACATATGTGAAAATTATTGATGAAATTTTATTGACTCTACAAACAATCTTTCATCCCCTTTTTTACCCTTAAAGGTAAAAACTTGGAAAATACTGAAACACGTATTTCTTAGTTTTTAATCTAAAGCACAAATACCATTTTTATGGAGGAAAAAGGAAGAGGCTATGAAATAAACTAACTTAATAATTTAAAAAGCAGTTCTCCGAATACAGGTTTCCAATTATAAAAAATAAAAAAATAGGTTCTTTGAAAAATATAAATAATATCAGCATTCAAATCTAGACTTTCCAGCCAGATACCCCAGGCTAGCGATCAATAGATGCTCCCGCCTATCCCGAGTGCGCTCTACGCATGCGCGGCCACCATCTTAACTCTCCAGAACAAGCCCGAACGCAGGGATACATTGCAACGCCGAAAACAAAACATTGAGTGACTGAGTGATAACACAAAAATGGGAAAAATTAGTGCAACAGAACATATTCTTGGTACGAATATTTATGTATTTTAATGTAATGCTTAGAAAATTTAGTATTAGCGCGTTTTAAAGTGTTTTTCTGTGAGATTCTCGGAAAACTTGCAGAAGAGACAATATTTTATGCCGCATTCCGTTTGCAAATTCTTTATTTCTTTCCATTTTATTTTTATATTGTTGTGTTTTCTATATTTCTGCTTTACACTTCAGAGACAAAGTGTTTTTGACCGGTTTTTGTGATCACAATGTTATTTACCTAAGGTTTGTTAACCTGTAGCTTCAGAATGTTTGAAGACTGGATAACATGCGCAACAGTACGCTATTTAAATTAATTGTCTCTGCCAATCCTTTGTCTCAAATTCCACGAAGGGTTATGCAGATGTGTACTGTTGTACACCCACATTTCGAGGATGCCGCTCTTGATTCCCATGGAATACGGGCGACCTACTCAAACTGTGGGATTACCTTTCTTTATGCTAGTGTGCAGGTGAGTTCAGTGCTGCAATTTGGATTGTTAGGAATGTTAAAGGGGTTGGCTTCTTACTGCAATACGAGAGTTGCAGAGCATAGTTTAAACCTTTAAATAACGGGGTACAGCGCAGCGCTGAGGTGAAAATTTATGCAGTTGTAGTACAGTGATTAATTGCAAAACAATGTCAGACATATGAAGCGTTTTGAAGTTGAGCGATCTGTTATTATTGTACTCGTATCTGAACAATTGAACTGTAACTGCAATTAATTACATTTTGTAATTGCAATGTCGGTAGCATGCAGTTGGCCCAATAATATCTCAACCGCGAAGCTTTAGGGCCTATACAGACAGTCTGCATCTAGACCGCAAGCTGGCTGCAAAATAGCAGTTTAGATGCCGTTCTCCAGTTGACATAACTGCATCAAAACGGTCAATTGACTGCAAAAACCGCAGGAGCTGTTTTGCTAGCTACTTTGCAGTTCAAATGCAGATTGTTTGCAAATGGCTTTAGTGTTTGTTATGCATTTTTTATGAGCGTATAATACTATATTTAATTTTTCAATTAGGGAATGCTTCAACGCCTATATTTCTGACATGAAGCGTCATATACCACAGAAACATACCTGAAAACTTAACAAAGGAAGTAATATTGTACCTACACATACCTTAAACATACAAGAGCTATTATTATTCATGACGTCAGAACTAAACTAGGAATCAAATTTAGAACTTCAAGTCCAAGTTAGTATTAGTTTAGCCCAAAACTCAGCTAATTTGGTGTGAATTAAGTTTACCTTTGGATTAGCTGGTGAACAGTAGAGACAAGTTAAATAGTGCTGTTGGTTTGTGCATTCCAACGAACAAATTGGATTACTATTGTTTCTTGTAAATATTTATTCATTCTAATGTCCTTATAACCTTAAATTCACGTATAGGTTTTACGATTTTTTTAAAATCTATATAAATAAAAATGAATCGCCAAATGTGTTGCTAAGCGCATTACTTCCGAACGGCTGCACTTATTTGGCTAATTCTTTTATTGTTCAGTTTGTAATTGTCAGGAGAAGGTTTTCATGTAAGATTTTTTTTGGAAAATCCACCGGTAACGTTGGAAATTTGAATGGTATTTTTGTATGAAATTTTTGATCTTTTTCATTAGTACATTGCACCCGTGCGAAGCCGGGGCGGGTCGCTAGTATAATATAATGAGGGCCTGTTTCAGCACTCACTACTAAACTAGATGATTGCATATCAAGAACTTATCTGAGGTAAAATGTCTGTTTCACAAATGACTGATAGTAAATCTAGAATTTGATGACAAAAATTAAAGCTACTTGTGACATGATCGTGTAACTGATATTTTAAGCGTTTATTAGATAATCGTTATGTGATGGAATAGTTAACAGTATTAAAAGTGCAAGTCGTTAGTTAATTTAGAACTTCTAAACAAAATAATAATGCTTACTCGAGCTACTCGAGATATACATGTATATTGATTCTATGATGCAATAGCGCCTGCAAAGTGAATTCTAAAATCAAAAAATATGTGGAATATGTATGCGCAAGCGAGCATAGGTCGCGATAGCTCAGAGGCTAGAGCGGCTGGTGTGGGTACTTAAGCTGATGTCGTTTATTTCTCGGATGGGCCGCTGTGCAAGAAAAATTGTATTTTAAAGTTTGCCTTATTTTTGACATAGTAACTTACCGTCACGCCTATATTCCTCGAAGGGCTAGACAGAGGCGTAGGTACTATTGTACACCCACATTTCACTGATGCCATTATTGAGTCCCATGTAATAGGGGGCGAGTCACAAGGACCAAGGCCAATCGATTATGTTATGTTTATCTGTCTTACCAAAATCTTCTTTCACGTTTCAGATGACGATGAAATGCACGAATCTATTGATGAGTTAAAAGAGCGTCTGTCTTCTATGAAGAAGATGATGGAGGAACGCAAGGCAACCGGATCTGGGACCAAGGAGCTGTTCACGGGCCAGGCCAGGAGTCTCCAGGGCACCAATATGATCGATGGCAACTTCCTGAGCTTCGTCTTCGGTGGCTCCCTCTTCGTGATCCTTAGTGTATCTGTATACGCCTTTTATAACCTCTACCACGCTGTCCTGAAGAAATTCCCTTCCACCCACACAGAGTTGTAAAATGGGCTGTATTAAACTGAGATAAGGTTCATTTGTGATTTTGGATACAGTGTAAAAAAACGGACAATATTGATTTACGTAGTTCGGCATGATTAAATTTTGATTAAATTTTTTGATGTGTTTTATTTACCTATCCTCTATTGAGACTGATTACGCTGATCTAAATACCGGTGGACCTTGGGCAGCCTCCTTAAGGACCTGCTGTCTAATGATTCAGCATCAGCATGATCTGTATTGAGCCGAAGACTGGGCTTAGTGGCGCTTACTGGGAGAGGCCTAGATCCAGCAGTGGACGAATGTGGGCTGAAGATGATGTTGATCTGTATTCCTGAGTGAGATGTAGGATCTGATTTATGTTACTTACAAATATCAAGAATCGATGAAACGGAGAGGCAAGAAGAAGACACCCTATCTATCTGCGTGAGAGCAGTCCGCCTCCAATTTCAGCAGGAAATAAGGTGTATCAGTGATTCAGGTGAGTTAAAGTTGAGAAAAAAGTTACCTAAACCGTTCATTAAGGGTTTCTCTAAAGCTGAGGAATAAGCACATGCTTATTATTCGTTATGAATAGTCAGACTCTATTTGCCACGTTCCAAAGTGTTATTTTCCTATGAGGAAGAACGGCCAAGAAGCTTCATGGTTGCTCTTTTAAATTCAGTTTATGTAACATTTCATATTCATGAATATATTATTCTTTCAACGTTATATGAGGAAAATGTAGTACTAGGTCTAGACTAAACAAACTGATTACTATAATATCCGGAAAGTACTGCCATGACAGTTATGAACTAGAGTCTCAGCAGACGGCACCCGTTCACGAGTATCACGTTTGTTTTACGTCACTCAGCTCAACCATATTCCCGAGATTGAAGAATATTCGTACGGGAACCCTAAAACCCACAGTGCTGTTGATATTCCTGCTTATTGCCCAAGCTTCCATTCTATCAACAAAGCCCCAATTTGAACCAGCAACTTTGTTTCCATATTCATTTGCAAACATGGTTGTAATAACAAACCACGGTATAAAACCTATTTCAAATTCTGCTGTTAAACACTTTCTTCTATACAAAACAGCCTAACTCCGAATACTGACCAACCAATGTTCACCTCTTTCCTTAATAAAATAAGGTGGAAATTCGCGTGGTAATTTGTTTTGATGTAAAATTATAGAGTCCTCACAGCGGCAGCTCCGATAAATGCATAATGCATTTTGCAAATTCGTCTAATGTTGGAGTGATGTAAATAACTTTGGTTGGGTTTCGTTAGTAAGCTCGGGTTGAAAGAAGTTAGCTTCAAATGATGTGATATGTGTATAGTAGGTTTGAGATAATTTTGGTGACAGATGCTGGGCGGATTCCACTTCAGCCAATTGTGAAAATAGAACCTTTTATTCCGCAGTTATCTAGAATATAACTGATAGGTTCTAATTCTCGGAAAGCATTCTCATGTATATTGAATTAGCTTATCACCAACAAATAGCATTAAAATATAAATCATCGCCACAATTAAGGTAGACCCGCCTAATTTTCTAACCGAGCTTATTCCGTGATTGGATATTTTGAAGTTCTTACTGAGCAGATGATGCTCTTTAAACTTAACATAGTGCTGTTGAAGCACAAAACGTTTGATAGAACATCATTGGCTCATGTTACTCGGTAATATTGGGGTTGGTTCCCAGTTTAACGGCGAATATGCGGCTGAATATCCTAATTTTACACCGAGTGAGAGGCATCTGACTACCACCTAATGACTGAGAAACACTCTATGGTTAGGCTTGTTATCAGACTTTTTGGCCTGCTACTCCTGTACCTAACGCCTGTCAAAGGTATTTGTACGATACCCAGGACCAACGTAATTTCGGAGGCAGTAGTTTTGATTTATGATCACTCTTCGAAGGACTGGCCGCAGCAAGCGCTGCTTAACCTTGCAGATTGTCTGATCTGCGCGGTAATTACATAGCTACGGGACTCTCGCTCGCTCGCTCTCTCGGAAATCTATTCATCATCATCATCATCATCATCAGCCAGAAGACGTCCACTGCTGAACGAAGGCCTCCCCCAAGGGGGGGGGGGGGGGGGGGGTTTGCCATAATCCCCACGCTTGGCAGGCGGCTTGGGGATCGCAGTGGCTCACCGATTAGTGAGAGGACGCTGCTGCCCGTCCTCCGGTGTCTGGTCGCAGTTTTAAGACGTACCCGGGTCTAAAAAATCTATGATGACGGTGAAATCTATTCATATATCTTTAATTTTTTTTAACATATTGCTTTATTGAGGTCAAAACGAAGGCAGAAAACAAATAGCAGTGGCGATCGCTCCACTGACAAGAGCTAAGCTCTGAAATTAAAGAAGAAAAAGTAATTGCTTTGCCATATTTATTGCTGTACAATCCATTTTGAGTTTCTCCATGTTTAAAAAATCTTAAATTGATATTAAATACACCAAGTTTAAAAGCGGGGCTCAATTTGTTACTGTTAATAACAAATTAACTCATTTTATAAAGTTTCAAACTTAGTTTGTTGTTTTCTAAGATATCCGGATAATTAACTTGATTAATGTATTTCTGCCCTTTCCTTGTTGGCAGAACTCGATGTGTTACAGGACTAATATTATTATGATTAATAGTCATGTTAATTAGTACTGTAGCATGTTTTGGGATCTGCTCATTGTTTTGTAGCAGAGTTTAACCCGTTTCTTGGCCAACTATTATTATTGAGGTGGCAGACATAGCTATAACTATTATTAATGAGGTGGTAGGAACCTATTATCCTCAGCATACTGCATAGGCTTTTCCAAAGTATGTTCAGACTGGATCCCTTTTACATAGATACACCGAAATGACTGTAAATGTAACATGTTACTTAAACATGTCGTTAGTATAGTTCCGTTTAATATGGCAAGACTTTTTAGAGTACACAAGTCTTAAATCCAGGCTGCTATTTGGAATTTGAAACTATGAACCCAATAATACTTTGCCCGACTCGGGAATTGAACTCAGGAAATGCAAACACTAGACCCATGGAACTGTGCCCGGTATATGGCAATACGCACGCCCCCTATTACATTATTACATGGGACTCAATAACGGCGAAATGTGGGTATACAATAGTACACCTCTGCCTAGCCCTTTCGGGAAAGCAGACATGATGCTATATGTATTATAGAGAACAAACTACTATTTCATTTTAATTATCTTCTTCGCTATATTATAAGGGCTATTTACAAGACTGATAACATTTCTCTGCACTCTCGTGGTCTATCAAAATAGTCAACATTAGTGCGAATTCATTTAAATAAACTCTACCGAACGCCGGCGAAACCACTTGAAACTGAACATAAATTTTAGCATAAATGCAAAACGATGTTAGTTGAAATATAATTAAAACTATTCCAGCGGTTCCAAAATTACCAAAAGCGTTTATTTCTACTGTAGCTAAATTAACTTTTGGATGAAAAACGAAATGTTTTGGTACGTTGTCTCCAAAGTTTCAAGTCTGCTCACCCTTGTCAGGGAATAAATACATACAGAAGGTTTGCTCCATCTTCTTAGTGTGTCGATGGCAAATTAAATTAGTTTGGTCATTAACTCCTCCCGCGAGCAGGTACGCAGGTACAGGACACGCAGAGCAGGATAGAAGGTGGACCATTGTCTGCGAGGAGACGCCGCACTCGCACTGGAGATCTGAGCCGTCTGTGAGCCCCCACTTGTGGAGGTCATTTTTACATCGGCCGACTTGGGTTCATGGGCCTGCTCCATACAACGAGCGGATAAACACGAACCCATACTCTTACTTACGGCCATGTCAAGTCAAGTCAAAGTTTTTTATTTCAAATAGGTCATTTCAGGTACTTTTAAAAACTCGAGACTCTAGGCGCACGGTTCCAAAAGGGGGAAAATGATAGATCCCATGGAGAAGAGACCGGGAAGAAACTCAATGGATACTCTTTTAAAAAAAAAAAAGTTAATTTACAATTAATCAATCTAATAATAATAAATTTAACATGCATTAATAAAAAAGGCATAAACAGTTCAAAGCGGCAGCCTAATCACCGATCTAGCGACAGGCGTAGATCGCGCGATATCTTCTGTCAAACGTCATTTTTATGTCATATAATGTATTGGCTGACAGTGAGATTGTTGTCGCGTGGCTGTCGCGTTGCTGTCGCTTTTTTACGTAATTAGGCTGCCGATTATACTATGTGAAACAAACGCCGGTCGCGTCACGAGTGTTCACACCTTGGCGTACCTACGCATGTAGCCGTGCGATTTCGATCGTTTTAGGCTAGGCTACGCTTCTGTATATTTTTGTATTGGTGCTTGTGAACTGTAGATATTAAGATAATATTAATTAAACCAAAAGCAACAACGTCCGAGCCGTAAACAAGAGGCCTTGATTTCCATCCCCACACGTTTAGTTTGGGCCAAAAAAATGTATTTACCTACTTTCATCATCATCATCTACCTAGCCTTTTCTCAACTACATCGGGGTCGGCTTCCAATCTAACCGGTTGCGGCTGAATATCAGTATTTTACTCGGAGCGACTACTATCTGACCTCCGCCACCCAATTACTGGGAGACACTCATACTCTATGGTTAGGCTGGTTGTTAGCTGACATCTGTAACGACAGTCTGACGACACCCGAGACCAACTGCTTAATGTGTTTTCCAAGGCACGGAGGGGTCTCGATGTTTGAAAAATGGTCAGCCATTTTATTTATTTTATTTTATTTTATTTGGGAAACAAACAGATACAGTAAAAAAACATAAGTATAGATATATAGGTATAACAGAATCCAATACAGTTTCCACAGATTACCAAACAACTAAATTATAAGATAGTCTACAACAACAACCGGAAGATATTAAACCTAGATGAAATTAATATTAGTAATAATAATAATATTACTTAAATTTGGATGCTAAAATATTTCTGATACAGAATTTGAATTTATGTAGAGAAAGGTGAAAAATATCTAAATCTTGATTTGTTTTTAACAACATTATATCGTTATACAGACTACAAGCTCTTTTGATAACAATATTCTTGCCATAATTGGTTCGGGAAAAACGTATTTGGAAGAGAAATCTTTTGCGTGCATTTATACGTGGACAAACAAAACTTATTTGACTGAGAAGATAAGGGGAGTCCAATTGACCTCTAATAATTTTGTATAAGAAAACTAGATCCCGTTCTGCTCGACGTTCCTTTAAAGTCTGGAGCCTAGATGTACAATAATCAGTGCTTAAGTGAAATCGCCAGTTCATGTGATCGATAAATTTGTTTTGCAATTTTTGCATTTGTTTAATATAAACTTCATACTGGGGATTCCAAGCTGCTGAACTATATTCAAATATTGATCGGACGAGTGTCTTATAGAGAAGAAACAGAGTTGCCTTTTGTTTGAAATCCTTACTAACTCTCAGTACGAATCCCAGCATGCGGAAGGCCATTGTTAGTCATTGCCGTAATTTGGGAATCAAATATAAGTTTGCTGTCAAGCAGGACCCCGAGGTCTCGCACCTCAGACACTCTATTTATTATATCGTTATTTATTTTATAATTATATATTATCAAATTCTTCTTTCTAGTATATGTTATAACATTGCACTTTTTTACGTTAAGAAACAAATAATTTTTTTTGCAGTAATCACACTAGTTGTTTATATCGTTTTGTAGTTCTACACAACCTGCTTGTGTAGTAATAGTTTTAAAAAATTTCTTATCATCAGCATAAAGAATAAATTTAGAATTTTTAAAAACATTAGCTACGTCATTAATGTAAAGATTAAATAACAGAGGTCCAAGATGCGAGCCCTGAGGAACACCAGAAGTAACTGGCATAAAAGACGAGCAAAACCCCTTCACCGTTACTGCTTGACTGCGTTCTTTTAAATAAGATTCTAGCCATCGAAGCAGATCGCCGTGAATACCGATATACTTAAGTTTATGAATTAACAACCTATGGGAAATTTTATCAAAAGCCTTTGAATAATCGGTATACACAACCTGATGACCATTATCCATGACAATAGTTAGGTAGTCAATGAATTCGCAAAGATTTGTTTCTGTTGACTTTTTGGAAACAAATCCATGTTGCTCTGGAATTATAAGTGGTTTTAGTAACGGCGTTATTATATCACAAACGATACGCTCAAAGAGTTTAGGTATTATGGGATGACCATCCGATGACTAACCGCGTCAAGCGCTGCTAAACCTCGCAGATTGACATATCTGCGCGGTAGCTCATAGGCCTCTCTCTTTCTTTTCTAAATATTAACGTCAACCTACTCCACATCACAAAAAATGAATAACAACAATAATAACAAGCATAATAATGGTAATAATGTCAATTCAGAAAATATATCGTGAAGGACGGTAATAAGATCTACGGCAATAAGGAAACTTGACGACTCTATTGATGCTAGCTTGGGTTTCTGGGCTACATGTCGCGGTTCGATCCCCGCACGGAAAAACATATTTTATGGCCTATGGTGTATTTGCATATGTGATGTATGTCCATAAATCGTACGCACGATGTAAGAGAAATCCTATGGTAATAATGTTTAACAAAAAAGCAACAACGTTTTGAATTGAAAATGGGTTTTTATACAAATAATATACCTACATAAAGTATAGCGGAGATGAAACAAAATTTATATTTTAACAATAAAATAACTTATGACTTTTTAACATCGTCAAAGCCGAAACCTCAGCAAGACCTTGTAAGTTACTCAAAACATATCTCAGGCTGCCGTAAATATTCAAGATGTGCGTCAGAAGGCACGAAGTTGAAGCGAGTTTCAAACATTTTGTTACCATAATATTATCTTGGTATACCATCTTACTTCTGACGTTTGTATACTGTACACCTACTTAATATTTCTGTGATAATATGTACAAGTCTATCTTTGGAGAAATTAACATTAGTTCTCATAGATACGCGCATTTATATACATTGCCAAGAAGCCATTGCTACTGCATTACTGGTTTTCAATAAAATCAGTAATGCAGTAAGTAGACGCGATTTAATGATCGTTAGCGCGGATAATAACGTTCTAGGTTCGATTCTCAAGATGATCAAATTTTCATATGGAGTTTTTCTTCATCAATCGAATCAAAAATCGAATCGCTTATTCCATAGTGGAAAGACTAACACGTCAGTAATGGAGATATCAAGGCCGACTCCTTTTTTTATTGGCGTGGTGAGAACCCATCTTGGACATTCCTCCGCCTGGGGAGGGGTGTGCTGGACTCCTACCGGCTAAACTCACCACGGAGGTCCGTCTCGATATGGTGGGCTTCGGGAACTCTTAGAAGACCGCACCGAAGCCCACCACGGTACCACACTGTTAGTGGCACTTCCCGGAGGGGGTGACTTTAAAGAGGCCACCCCTTCGTGCACGTCCCGAGGGAGACTGTAGAGAGGTCCTCCCGTTACCCTCGCTATCAAGGCTGACTTCTACAGCGCTCTGGACTAACTAGTTTTTCGTGACTCATAGACCTTGCACTCCATAATATGCAGTGCTATGCTGCCAGTCTTCTAGGCATACCACACTAGTTTTAATCACCTATTAAAATGATTCCATGTGACATTTTGCAGTATATACTCGTACTATGACAAAAGTTCCAGGAAAGGAGCCAAATCTAAGTAAATTTATACCAAATATCTGGATGTTACAAATACTTCTGTACCTCTATTATGAGTTTTTCACTATTTACTTTCATAGTAAATGTAAATTTGTATGCAAGCGATTTTAGTTCTTAACTTGGTTACATTAGGGATTAGAGTCGCTAACATGACATCTCTATAATATCGTAAATAGTAAATCAAAACTTAACTATGACACATATGTCATATAAGCGACTCTAATCCCTAATGTAACCAAGTTAAGAACTAAAATCGCTATCATGAAAATTTACTTTACTATGGTAGTAGTGATAGAGGTACTGATGGATTAAAATATACATGCAACAATTATGATAATTATATGATTATCGAATGTATATTATGAAACGTTATGACTTATAAAAACAAAGTTTAAACTCAACGTACACGTATGTTTTTTTTACATAGAGAATCTCTAGATGCATGGTTTCACAGTACCCACTTTGAAACCGTGCACCAAACACACTAAACAAAGGAAAATAATACTAATAATTTATTTCTTTGCTTGAAACATGGCTTGAAATCCTACTAATCCTACTCCTACTAATATTATAAATGTGAAAGTTTGTGAGGATGGATGGATAGATGGATGGATCTTTGTTTCACGCGCTAATGGCTGAACGGATCTGAATGAAACTTGGCACAGAGATAGATTATAGTCTGGAATAGTATATAGACTACTTTTTATCGGGGAAAATGCACGGATTCGTAATCCACGCGGGCAAAGCCGCAGGCGGAAGCTAGGAGGCTATAATATAAAAGAGCGGAGTCCCCAGAGAGAGAGTAACACAGGCATATAGTGCTTAAAAGGAGACTCCAAGCAATAACTAAAGACATGTATTGTTGAAGCTTAATAAATTATTATTATAGGACTGTTAAAATTACTGAACTAGAATAATGGCGAACATTTCTAGCTGAGAAATCATTAAATTTATCGAAATAAAGTTTTATTGTATTATTTAGTTATGTATCTATTTTGTAAGGACTTCTCTTATCTTTATTAGCAATGAGATTTTATTAAAAGTAATTAAGATACCACACACTGTATTGTAGATAAATATAAACATTAACGGCTTTACGAAATCTTATCAGTACATGCGTAAAACCAGACACCCGTCATTTCCACTCACGGCACGGTTGGTGCAGTGGCTACGATTAGCTGATTGAGCTCTTTGTCGCGAGTTCAATTCCCGCACGGAACAAATATTTGTATGATCTACAGATAATTCGGTCTAGTTGTATGTGCATGTAAGATGTAAGTTTGTAAACTGTACCTACTATACAGCAGAAATCCTAGTGTGGGGCAACGTTAAAACATTCCCCCTACATACTTCCTTGACTACAAGCAAAAGAAAACTTTTACGAAGGTAATTTTATTTTATTTAGATAAGAAAAAAGTTCCCAGACCGTAAAACACTACAAAACAAAAAAAAAAAAACAAAATTAATTAAAAAATTAAATCGACATTTTTCCACCTAATATCTTAACAAAACGGCGTAAAAATTACGTTTAAATACAGCGACTAATAAAATAATCTCGGAAACAATCAAACAGTACGCGGTGCGGTATTTCCGCGTGTAAAACCTTTGTAATTAACTAATCTAACGCGTATGGAGAGAAAACTGTTATCCCCGCCCTGAATCGGCATGTGCCGAACAAGTCCTAGGGTTGAAACGTTCGAAAATAACATAGACATTTAATATCAACATAACATCACGCCTCTATTACCCGAAGTGTACTGCAGAGGTGTACTATTGTACAAACACGTTTCGCCGATGCCGTTATTAAGCCCCATGTATTAGGGGACGAGCCTATTGCCATCCACCCGGCATAGTTCCGACTCTTCTGCTACAGAAAATTTCTATACTGAAAAACCCAATAACACTTTGGCCGACCCGGGAATCGAACCCACGACCTCACGATTGCGACCACAAGATCAACGAGGCAGTCAAAATTTTAAATTCAATTACTTGTCGTTGTATGCAAGATAGTACTACTCTTAATGAAAAATCATTGAAAAAAGACTATAGATTTAAATGACAGGTAACTTTTTAAATGGCTTTTAATAATCTCTAAACGAAAAGGTCTGAAAAGTTAAGGTTTCAAATAATTTAATTCATACAAACGGTAAATACGACATATGTACATAAATGAGGACCCTTTGTACAAGATTTCCTCGGTCTTATTGTAAAAAAATCGTGCGCGCGCATTGAGTGTACTTCTATCGTAAACGCGCAAATATTATTTTCATACATTTTTGATTTACGTTAACTATGGTTGAAATCTAGGTCAGCTCGTGCTAGACCCCAGTAGACTCATGGGAAAAATCGTCATGTTTGTATGGATGTGTAAGCCTATTATTAAAAATTTAATGACGCGATACCTCAGAAAAATACATAAGTTCTGCAAAGTTTTTAAACTACGTAGATAGATAGACTTCATTGCACACCACACAGTTATTCAAAAACATAGAAATATAAATTACAATTATCATGTACAATGTGGCATTAACGCTATCAGCGCATCTCTTCCAGGCAACTGTAAAGCCGTAGGCATTCTGCCACACACATCCAAGAAATCTCGAATCCCCAAAAACAGTAGGTAAAAGCATATTTAATTCAATCCACGATACTTGCAAACTTTAATATTATTTAGTAACCAGACCAGACGTTGAGACGGAAAATCCAAACGCGTATCAACCCTGACAAAACCTGACTCACGCTCCCGGCTGTTAACGACAACATTAATGAAGTATGTCTATCTCTTTCGCTCTCATACAAGCTTGAAGTTGCGGTTGCGAGTGCGAAGAGGACAGCATTAGTTTAAATTATATTATAGGGTGGGAAAATGTGACGTGAACGGAATAAAAATATGGCTAGGGTAGCAGACTGGGTACCATGATGAAGTAGTACGATTAATAATTATGTTATCATGTTTCGTGAGTCATTTGGAACTGCTAATTTTCATATGTTTCTATATTAGAATACCCAATTTCTCATTTTCAGCTTTTAGTATATTCCTATTGAATACGTAGTTTTGGGTAAAGAAGTCATCAAGATAACACCGTTAAAAGAAATATAGTGTAATCAAGTCTGATAATAAGCGATGATTATCGGTGATGTCAAGTTTTGTGAGGCCTTAGACATATAACATAACACAAATAAACAGATTAATGTATCAGATATTATAGATATTTCAGCAAAAAATACCATAATAGCACCGGGTTAAAATAACAGTTACATTACATTTCTCACCCCCAGGCCACCCCTAGCATGTAACAGGTAAAGGTACTAGCAACTGTAGTCTATCCAGTGTCGCTCCGACAGCCCCAAGGCACGGACGCGCGTTCGGGACAAACATATTCAAAAAAGATTTTTTGGCTTTGAATGTTTTGAAAAATAACACAGTGAACGATCGCGGTTCGTGCAAATTTTGGGGCCGATTTTAAAAGGTAAGTTTTAGCATTCATATCATTATTTTTGTAATTTTAATAAAACGTAATTGCGTTTCAATTAGAAAATTAATAATAAAAAAAAGTTCATCGTTTTTTATTATACCAGTGAACGTTTATAATGCGTTCGTAGATTTCCTTCCAATCTCATGTATTTTATGATATTTTCTTTGTTACATTCACAATTGAAAATACAAAGAAAATCTAAAGGTACAACAATGGAAGTTATTCCAAATGTTAAACAACTGGAAAAAATGAGGGCTACAATAACGAAATCTCTTCTCCGGGTAACAAAGGAACACTGGATATAATAAAACTGTTGCGCGCCTAATCAACAAGTAGAAGGCTTCGTATTTTTGGCCAAAAAAACACGTCTTTGTAACACTGTGTTAAAGAATTTCTTTGTTTTACTTTATATTCTTTTTATGTTGTTTGGAGGATCATGAATTTTAAACAAAAGATATTTTGAAAGCTTGCGACGGGTGGCGTTGCCGCCCTACGCAGTTTATCGATAGGGTTTTATACGGATTTCGATGAAATGAAAAAAATATTCAGGTGGATTATACAAAAACTTAATCGAAAGTGTTCCATAGATACGAATGGCACTGCAGCAGCATACACATAAAAATACAGTATCTGTATAAATATAAATAAATGTATAAATGTATTCTTTACAATTTTATAATTGCAGAATGCTATAATTTATATACATATACAGGTTTCACAAAATAGCCTTTTCGTCATATTTAAAGTTCTAGGTACACTCGTCTCGCTATAAACAGAACACAAAGGATCACTGAAAATACAACAAAACGAATAAACTATTCTTAGCTGGCAATAAATCCGTATCATAAAAAAATATTCAACACTTTCTGGACTTCTAAAAACCAAGCAAAACCAAATTCTTTATAAGCCGCCATATTTTCTGGGTTCGGCAATATTTTGGAAATAGAAACGCCGGCAACGAATGCCATTACTTAACAGTTTCGTTTGAAAACCTAGTACCCAGTTAATCTTAGCCATATATCTTCAAGGCAATAAAAACGCCACGTGAGGGAAACAGCGGGGTAGCAAAATAACGTAATGAAAAAGATAAAATACTTTTCCTGGAATGGTAGGGTTCCTAAACCTTTTTATATCACTTGTATGTCACAGAATGATGAACAGGATCATTTGTCTTCGGCAGTTTTGTTTTTTACATTTTTTCAATCCATTTATAATATTATCTGATGATGAGGCCAAACAAGAAGTAAGTTTATAAAGATTGCGAATGGTTTTGCAAGCTATCTTTGTGTCCTGTGGGTCCCCACAGCCTTTTCTAGTACAATTGTCCGGGGATTCCATGTAGGGTTATATATGCAGTCAACCCATGTCACCATTGGTCTTTCTCCGGGCCTTTAGGTCGATCAGTTCTATATTATAGAACTTTCTAGTACTTTGTGCAATTAATTAGATCTTCATAATTATCACAATATGTGTCCGTGGCATCCACTAAACTTATACAGTAATAATGATTGTGAGGCTACAATGAAGTTAAAAATATTGGGCCCATAACCTAATGAAATGCAATAGCATTTAAAATAAGATGGTTTTATTTATTAGTAAAAATATTTACAACGGAAATGTCAGCACAATAGATGTAGATGTGAAAGAATGGGCACACATCAACACGACGTATGGTAGCGTTTCATTTCAATGGTTATCATCACCATCTACCACGCGTAACAAAAGAATTGGTGGTCATTATCTATAGGGAGGAAAGAAAGGGCAGATGTCCCGTTTTACCCGCATTAGTTTGCCGTTTGTTTTCTTTATCTTTGTCAGGAAACACTTCTTAGTTTACACTTGATCTGCCACCGCTACGTGTAAAATGCAGATTTTTAATTACGGTGTAAGAGAAGCCTCCATAATATTCTCGATGGTAAGTGTACTCCGGCCACAAGCGTGGGCGTGGTGGATAGAAGATCTTAATATTTTGAAGAGGCCGTACTCTGCAGTTGGACAGTATTGAGCTAAACTATTATTTTATTACTTGTAGTGTGAACTTAACTGCCTCACTGGTCACGAAGGTTACTGTTGAGCGTGATTCCCGGGTCGGGCAAAGGGTAATTGGGTTTTTTTGTATAGAAATTCTCAGTAGCAGCACGGAGTTTAGAATTGTGGCCGGTTGATGGCAAGAGGTACGCCCCATATTACATGGGACATACTAACGGCATCGGCGAAATGTTGGTGCACAATAGTACACCTCTGCCTAACCCTTCGCTATGTTTATGTTTTATAGCTAGTGGTTTAAAATTTAATTAAATTTGCTAGTCCGATGTCTTAGTAATAGAGGGGTAAGCCAAACTAAGCGAAATAATTTCACTAATTAAGCTACAGTGGGACAACAACGACTTCGATTTATTTTAAAAAGCTGCAAACGACCTCTTTCCTAATATTAATGAAAATAATTGTCGTTTTTGACTAAGATTTGTTATTTGCGTAAAAACTAAATGTTTGAAGCAAATGGCAGGGATCAGCTGTACACTACGCACAGCAAATACTGAGCTGCATCCCTTGCTACAAGTATATTTCTATCTCTATTTTCTGTGGTTGTAGGTACTGTGTATATATATCATTATAATGTAATGTGTGTATCAAAAGAAATGGTTTAAATGGTAAATGATTTAAATGGTTTTATAACAAATGGCATAGAGCTGTCATGAATGATTTCACGTTCCACATTACTTGTAAAAGAAAATATATTTCCATAATATTTTTTTCACGTGAAAAAATATCATGTAACCATTTTTTCATGGTTGTCAACATGAAATATTTAATGTTATGTAGTAATATAACTTGCATGGTTGCGCGTCATGGGGCTGGACCCAACACGCCATGCTACAAGTTTTAACCGTGAATAATTAGTAACTTGATGACGGTAGGTTAACGGTTACGGCGGGTTACGATGGAGTCAGCAGAAGTTTTGTCAATTCAATTAGTGACAATGTTAGTTTGATGAAGTTGTTTGGGGAAATTGACATGTGGCTCTTAATTAATCACCCTATATTTTCTAGGCGTTGTAAACGATGATTAAGGGATTCAGACAAGAGGATGCGCACAAGCATCTTCCGAAACGCTAATAATAATTATTACTTGCGGTGGCGTCATGGGTCGGGTCACCTGCTTCCCTCTAAAATGGCGAGGCAGGTGATGGCTGATCTTTGCGTCATACTCGTGAACGGGTGCTGCTTGTGGTGACTGGTCGACTTGCTGGCTGAGATTAATGAATTTATAATTTATTCATTTACCTACATGCATTTGCCTTGCATTTAATGTATCATAGTTCTGCATGCGTGAGCCGTAAAGCCCTTATGACGAGACTCCCCACACGCTATTCCAAAGCGATTGCAGGTGTGGGCGGGCGCGCTCTTCACACTTAGGTGTATGACATCTTTAAGACAACGGAGGCTATATTACCTTATACCTTTTGGTGAAATGGTGTGCGCTAGCTCACATGTGGAAACGTTTTTGCTAAGCTTTAATTATTGTAATAGCATTCTTTAATTATATTTTTTTATTATTGTATAATGACAGACATGGGAGTGTTGCTGGGGAGTTTGTTGGGCCGTTTCTTCTCCCCAAGCTAAAACACATAGGAAGCGGTCAAGGGCGGGCGTATTAGTTCTGTCCATAATATGTTTGACGTTCAAAAAGCACTAGTAGTAGTCTATTTTGAATAAATGAATTTTGAATTTTGAATTTTACTGTAAAGATAATATCACTGACTTTTTAGTTTTCAGAATATTGAGGATTGCGTACCAGTATGTAGAATACTGAAGAAAAGAAAGTCGATAAAGATACGAATATTTGAAGAAAAGATTTTTTGTGGTATACCCGCCATTTTGCATTCGCCGTTTGCATTGCATTTTTATGGAGCCCGCTATCGTCGAGAATGCGGTCTGCAACGAAGTATTGAAATGTGTTCATTGGAAATTTAAAAAAAAATCTATATCAAATAATTTAAATCAATCTTAAACGGCACATTAAGCAATTCAACTACGAATCTACATAGCTGTCAATTAGACGATTGCTGAATATATTAGGCATACTACTGTGAGTTTTCAATTATGTGGGTAGGTACTGTCTTTCAGATTCACCTAAAACACCCTTTTAGATCCCCAGGTGATTGGCTTTTTCTAGGAAAGCTACCTTAACCAATTTATAAAGGTGAAAATTACTTTTGCTTTCCATCACACTTGGGCACAGGTGACCTCACCTTGGTTTACGCAGTCTCGATCTTTATTCTGCTAAATATCCCCATTTGAATGAAAAAAAGGTCATAAAACAGAGTTTCCAGACTTTTTTAGTTTTTACGAGTACGCCTTGCTTCCCACGACTCTATGTAAGGGTAAATCACACAGCATAATATCATGCCTGTATTACCCGAAGGACGGATCGACATACCGGAGGACGGGCAGCAGCGTCCTCAAACTAATCGGTGAGCCAAGCCGCCTACCAAGCGTGGGGATTATGGCAAACCCCCCTCTTGGGGGAGACCTTCGTTCAGCAGTGGACGTCTTCTGGCTGATGATGATGATGATTACCCGAAGGGCTAAGCCGCTACTTAGCCCTTGTGTTACAATAATGCGTGTTTTCATACAAACTTGGGCACTTACGGGCAACGCCAAAACCGCAGTCCCGTATTATACTCTGACGTGCGTTGACTGTGATATCCGTTTAAGTCATCATTCATCTTAATTAACATAACACATAACATAGAATCACGCCTGTATTCCCGAAGGGTTAGGCAGAGGTGTACCTACTATTGTAAACCCACATTTCGCCGATGCCGTTATTGAGTCCGATGTAATAGAGGGCGAGTCTATTGCCATCTACCAGGTAACATTCCAGACTCCGTGCTGCTACTAAGAATTTCCAGACGTAAAATCTCAATAACATTTTTCCCGACCCGGGACCTCATGCTCTGCAGTCGCGCTTGGGTCCACTAGACCAACGAGGCAGTCATCTTAATTACTTATATTAGATTCAATAGAATCTTAAATTTGTAACTAATAGACCGGTAAATGTTATTCTGTTATAGACCCGGGTACGTCTTAAAACTGCGGCTAGACACCGGAGGACGGGCAGCAGCGTCCTCTCACTAATCGGTGAGCCACTGCGATCCCCAAGCCGCCTGCCAAGCGTGGGGATTATGGCAAACCCCCCCTTGAGGGAGGCCATCGTTCAGCAGTGGACGTTTTCTGGCTGATGATGATGAAATGTTATTCAAAGGCTCCACTGTACAACTAAAATTCGATTAAACCAAATTATTAATTTACCAAAAACTTAAAGTTGGTTACCCAGCGACCAGTCTAGACTTACAAACAGAAATATTCTATTGATCGGTCTAAATATGGCATACCTTGAATACTGATGCAAAGATTCGGTCAGGTATTGAACGGAATCTAGATATTATACAGTCGTAACAAAACTGATGTCTGTGTGTACTTATTGCCTTTGATTTCGTTATGATCACTTGGTATATCTGTGTAAAAAATATCGTAATGAAGCCTGTACACTTGAATAGGCTCCATAAAGTTCCTGATGGCGTGTGTAGTATTCTGAAAAAACACGTGCCTAGCAGTAAAGCCAGAATTATGAGAATTATTTACTTTATAATTTATTGAGCTCAAATATCGTGCACGACCCTTAATATGACGGCACGGTTGGTGCAGTGGTTGAGAGATCGACTACTCCGCTACGTGTCGCGGGTTCGATTCCCGCACGAAACAAATATTTGTATGACCTACAGATAGTTGTTTCGGATCTGGGTATTTGTGTATGTGAATATATGTGTTTGTAAACGCACCCACGATACAGGAATTATTCCTAGTGTGGGGCAACGTACTTAAAAACATCACAAGTTTGAAAATGAATAAGCTTCTCATTTCCCAATTACATAATCCCTCATAATAACTGATAATTTTCAACCCTAACGCGCATGGGTTACAATTCATTTACATTTAAAATTAAATGGAACCAGCTGGGTTCGTTATCGCCTTTGAGGTGGAATGAAAATTTTATTTAGCTACCCCACGTGGGTGTTAACCCGGGGGCACCTCGACCAGTGGGCCATAAATACAAAAATAACACGTAGAAATTGAAAACCCAAAAGGACACGAGAAAGGACCTTTTTTGGGTTCGCTTTTCAGATGTTTCATGACAAAACTATCATTTTTTTCGCAATAAAATCAGGGTCTGTTGGGGTATTACGTGGAGATGTTTTTATGATTGCTGTTTACTGTTAAGGAAAAGATGTGAAGGCGACAAATATTGTGGGAACCCAGATATTTGTTGGTTGATTCGAAAATTGATATCGGTAAGTGCGCTCAGAGATTTTGCTTATTTTATTTCGGCTTTTCGGCAATAATGAATGTCTAAGGCGCACCTTAAGTCAAATTCCGTTACACACACCCAACATTGCCTATTAGTAATTATATCAGTACAAGTTTAACTGTAACATAACATAGCATCATACTTGTATTCCCCGAAAGGTAGAGGAGAGGTTGATTATTATTTATACTAATACATTTCGCCGATATTAAGTCCCATATATGCGAGATATCTACGAGAAAATTGCATTATCACATTGCCCGATCCTCGTATTGCCTGTACCTCGCGTTCAGTAGCCGCGCTTGCAAGACCAATGAGGCCTACCTGAAATACATAATTAAATACACATTAACAGTATTCCTTTTGTACGCTTGTAGCTACGTACTTACCGCGCAGATCGGTTGAACTGCAAGATTAAGCAGCGCTTACTGCGATCAATCCTTAGATAGGTGACCGTTCTTCATACATCGATACCCTTTCGTGCTAAAAAACACGTTCACAATATGGTCCCGAGAGTCATACGACTTACGGCAGTCGTTACGGGGTGTCAGCAGCCCAAAAACTATGACCACCCCTCTAACCACAGTGTATCAGTCTCTTCCAGTAATTGGGTGGACGGAGGTCAGATGGCAGACATTCCGTGTAAAATATTGATATTCAGCCGCAACTGGTTAGACTGGAAGCCGCCCCCTAGCCTATTCGAGAACAAGCTAGGCAGATGATTATTAAAAATTCATTTACTAACCAACCTATATTTACAATATACACTACCCATACAAGTTATCGACTAAATCGTATTTCTTTTGACTGCCAACTAAATCTAATCCACCATAAAAAAGCTAAGATAGCTACATCACAATATTTCGTAACAGAAAAAATGTCAACAAAAGAAAAATAATCGTGACATTTTGACTCGTAGGTACCAATACTCAATACATGTCACACATACATATTTTATGAACACGTGAACTTATCGATAGTAATACAAAGATACTTTTTTTTCTGTGTCACAGTTTATGGATTGCCAGCATTTCGGGACTCGAAAAGATTGATATAGAAAAGAGATTTATTATTTCGTGTTTAGGGTTATATTTCAGAGAAAGTGACTGATGTATGATGTTGATTAAGTACTTTCGTATGTAATAATAATATGACAGAGACATTAATATAATTCACATGTATTTTTTGCAGAAAAAATATTATACGAATACAACTGATATCAATCTTGAGACTATAGTTTAGCTAAACGTTTTCATACAAAACGCGTTAACGTTTTTAACCTACTGAACATGAGCTGATTTTGCTGATTTTTCATGTTATAGACACAAGTAAAAACTAGAACGTCACGTTTTTGTTTTTTTTTTTTATTTATAGATTGAGAAATAATTTACCTACAAAAAGCGTTTTTTTAACTAAAAAATTTCCTTATACTTATCTAGTGATAATTATTAAATAAACCATTTTTTTTTTAAGTGCGACCTATTTTATAATCTGATAAAACGATACAGACCAAAATTAAATTAATTCGTTTAGATTTAGATGTAGGAAACGTTAACGCCCAAACACCTATTTTGAACGTATTTCAAGACAATTTTGTTAGAAGCCGGCAGCTAAACGATATTTTTAAGATGTCAAAGTATACTACGCCAACCATACCATCTAATTCTTCTTATCTTCTTCTTATTAAAAACGTTGCCCACACTAGGATTTCTCCTGTATCGTGCGTACGGTTTCCAAACATACATGTCACATGCACACACAACCAGACCCTAAACAACTATCTGTAGATCATACAAATATTTGTTCCGTGCGGGGATCGGACCCGCAATACGTAGCGCAGAAAGCTAATCGTTTAGCCACTACGCTAAACGTGCCGTCATTATATACAATCACTTCCTAAAATAGGCCATTGTTGTCTTTTGTTAGATATTTAAAATGGAGTGTCTACCTCATTGGTCTTGTTGACAAGCGCGACGTGACGTGAGATCCTGGGCCCGATCCACACGTCAGGCAGTGTTATTAGGTTCTTTCTGAAATTCTCAGTAGCAGCACGGAGTCTGGAACTGTACCCGATAGACAGGCTCGCACCCTATTACATGAGACTCAATAACGGCATCGGAGAGATGTGGGTGTACAATACGTACACCTCTGCCTAAGCCTTCGGGGAATACAGGCGTGATGCTATGTTATGACTAATATTTTCAAGCAAGCATGAAAAATACTCCACTTTAATTTTAAATTAACAAATACGAAAACATAAGCGTGAAAGATACTCCAATTTAACACAACGTCACATAAAACTCAACCCTAGGCTATCGATTGTTAATTTTGACAATGGCCCACACCGCCTCGCCCTTGGCCCACTGCCCGACTGGCCACAGAGTTAAAAACTTTGCATTTTAACTGGGCTGTAGCACGATTATTTGCCGATAGGTTTATATGTCCTGCTGCATCGTGAGGGTTGGGTATAAAGTAGGGTTATCAGATTGAGTAATAAAGTCTGTTTTATGGTAGTTTGTAATGCAAGTGTTATGGATTAATCATGTTTCTTTAAGGGTCAGTAAAATGGTTATCATGACTTGATTTTTTTTGCTTTTTTCCTGTATTTTCCTAGCAATTGAGTATTTAGGTGATTGGCGAGGGCATTAAAAGTTTATTAGCACTAATAGATTAATTATATATAAAATCATTGCCCCTAGGAATTTTTCGTGTATGTTGTGTGCTTTTACAAAAACAAATATTCACAAACACATACACCCAGACTCGGTACCAGTATCTAATATTCATCCATTTGGGAATCGTATCTGCGACACGTAGCGTAGCGGTTAGCTCATATAGCCACTGTGACAACTATGTGGTATAAATATGTACATATATCGCCGATTCCTGACTGCAAAGACGTTCATCAGCCACGCTTACCACCACTAGACCAAGGGTGAAGCCATGAGTAAATATTGCTAGAACCATTGCAGATACCCAGGCAGATATGCATGAAAACGTACAAAAAAAAATTAGAACTGCATAACAAACGAGATCAACTGAAGAGCCGACCGCCTTTTGAACTGACTTGCAACATTGTGGAACCCTGACGTGTACCTATATATCCTATTTTGGCTGAGGACAAGTCAGGATCGCATCAATCACATGAGAGCATATATTATAATACCGCTATAGCCGAACTCGGTTTAGAGGATGTTATTAGTATACAGTTTTTTCTAAGCAGAAAACCACACTCCAGTAAAACCACACCATTCTTAACTGCTACAAAATCCGTTGTATTCATAACTTGGGAAACATATAAAGGTAAAGTGTTGCGAAGTAAAACAGTAGAGGCTCAGATAAAGTTGGATCATAAAACCTGATATTTACGAGACCGTGCCTCCTGTTGTACCTGAAGGCATAAGATATGGATGCCGACGCCCACACAGCGGATAGGGCTGCTAGTATCTAATTATACTTAGATATTTTTGCCAGTCGGTCCATGTACAAAGTGATTTTAGGACCATTTATCCCGTTCTGGTCTTATTTTTAAACTATTTTATGGTCCTAAGCATAACCTGTATTCTTCTAATGGTTAGCCAGAAGTGTACCTACTATTGGACACCCATATTTAGGAAATACATGAGAATGTAATAGGGGGTGTGCCTATTGCCATCTACCAGGCACAATTCCAAATTCCGGACTATTACTGTGAATTTTCTTACAGTAAAATTCCAATAACGCCAATAATATGTGTATGATCCGAGGATCGAAACTAGGGATGTTACGGAGCTTCGACTCCGAATCCGATATGTCGGAAGCTCCGATTAAAATTACACCTCCGAATCCGGCTCCGGTTCCGATATATCAAAACGGAGGTATATATCGGAGTTACAAGTTATGACTTGCTATCGCTGCAGCGCTACCGAGCGCTTTCTATGTGACACTGACAACTGACTGCGTATATTTGTTCTGTGCAACTGATGAACGAAGAGTAAACGAGTTGCGGCAAGTTTTTTCTTTTTTATTTATTTAAATTTTACATTCATAGATTTGCTCCGACTCCGACTCCGATTCACCTCCGACTCCGCGGAGGTCACTACGAGAACCTCCGACTCCGATTCCGCCTCCGATAAATCCACCTCCGTAACATCCCTAATCGAAACCATGACCTCACAGCCAGTCGCCGCGCTTGCGACCACTAATGATTAAACCAATGAGGCAGTTAGTAGTTAATGTTGGTCTGTCATAAATCCTATTGTTTCATATATATTTAAAGTTCCAAGCTTAGCTCGTGGACATGACAGTCAGTTAATCCGATTGTTATTTTTGCAGCATGACTTTATCTCTGTTCCACTAAAATCTTCTCCCTGCTCTATTGCAACACAATGTAATAATATAATATAAAACTATTAGCGTAAATAAAAATCTATAAAAAGCACGAAATCCAGAAAATACTTTGGACAAAACTATTATTGTTACTACTAATACTAAAAGATTTATCTATCTGAGACAGCCCTACGCACTCTTCATTTTGGCATTACCAAAGATTGTAGCTATTATTACAGAAATAAAACTTGCTCACCGAAGTACCTACGTCAAGTTGATCGGTAGGGGTGGCACTTTCATCTTCCACGTACAAAATGATTCAATTTATATTCTAGACCGATTGAGTCGACTGCGCGGCGCACATTTATGGAATAAGTACATATATATCTTTTATTACCTAGTAAATGGATCGCCAATAGATATATATGATGATAAATATCGATGTGAGCAACATTTTCTGGAAGATGAAGACTTTTTTGTCTTAATACCCTCTTAGTAAGCTCATAATCCTAATTCATAACTCAATCCGTTACCATTTTGTCGTAACTGTGAAAAATATAAATGAATATATCAACGATATTCATTAAAACAAAAATAATATAATTGAAGAGGCCAACGGAACCACGATGGCAATCAATCACTACCACCCATAAATAGCCGCACCACCAGAGGAGTCATAGATGTGTCTTCAACCTTTTAAGAGGAGATAAGGGGGGGGGAAAAGAAGGAATCGGAAGGTGTTTGCTCTTTCAGTACACGCCGTTCAATCCCGCAAGAAACAACAAACAAAAACATTCAAAACTAAAATTACAAATTCTCCGTTAAAAAAGTCAGGATTGAGAATTTTAAATTTCATAATTATTTTTGCTTAGCTTACTCGTACCAAGTTAACGAGACCCTGGTATCAGCTGATATTGCCTAGCGGTATAATATTTCATATTGTTCTTAGGCTCAGCTAAGATAATAAAGTATCTAATTTGCAGTTATAACAACAGTTAGTGTCTATAAACCTTTATTAGCTAAAAATAATATAAATCTTAATTTTTTAACTTTAAAAATCATTATACTTGGAGCTAGTACGCTAATATACTCGTGGTACGAAAAAATGCGGCGATTAGAATTGTTTATGGGCCTAGACCACAGTTTTTAGAGCCCAGTATTGTGTTATCTCGGCCGGCTGCCAAGAGTACCTTGCCTTCAAATTCTTAGCTCCGAAGCCTAGGTGTACCTATACGTATCAACTATGTAATCAATTTCACGATGCAGTCTGAAAATAAGAAGTCGCTTATATCCACCAAAAAGTAACAATGGAACTTTTACTCCTGCGTGCTGGGAAAGAGCCTCCACGAATGACGATATCTGAGATCGTCTGACGCAACGTAGGCAATTAGCCTAAATACCACCATTCTTGACTAATCTTTATACTACGGCATGAGCGATTACTATATGATACCTAGTGTTAGAAAATAGAAGAAGAGAACCGGTGCTACAAATAATAATGACAACTGTAGGCCGCGACTTCGTCTGTGTGTATTTATTATCTACTTAGTGATTTGCTGCAATAGTAACACTAAGCTTATGTCTTCCGGGTCTTAAGCAGCCTGTGTATAAAATTTAATTAATATGGGATCATTAGTTTAGTCGTAATGAGGTAACAAACAGACAAAGTAACTTTTGCATATATATAGTGTGAATTATTGCAATATTAGCTCGCGACTTATGAGCAAATGAATAGCAAAAGCTTTCGAGGTCCTATGGGATCTCCTTGTGAAAACTCATCCAAGAACGGACTACGGCAGCAGCAGCCATTCAGCTAGGAACAATAAACATCAAGCTTCTAATAATTAATAATTATATCCTGCACCTCAAGACCACAACTCCAAAGAAAAGGCCTTATGTTCAACAATTTGTTGCCTTTCCCTCCCGGCGGGAGACCGCGATATGTTTGCTCGTATTTTCATCTTAATTTCGCCAAGAACCTAAGGGAACTATGTCCGTACAAGCACATATTGTGTGTACTTCAGTGTATTGCTAGCAGTTCGGCTAATGATATTGTATTTTGGGGTGTGATTCATATTAAATGCGAGTATGTTATTTGTTTGTATTACCTCATTCTTCCTACTTTACTATTATAATAACGAAAGTTTGTGAGGATGGATGGATGGATGGATCTTTGTTACTCTTTCACGCAAAAACTATTGAACGGATTTGGATGAAATTTGGGACACAGACAGACCATGTCCTGGATTAACACATAGGATACTATTTATTCGAAAACATAAAGTAGTTCCCCTAGGATGCGGGTGAAACCGCGGGCAACAGCTAGATCTTTTATAAATGAATGGTAATAAAAGGTAGGAATGAACTTAATCACCATATAACAAGGAAAAGGATTTCTGACTGTGGATATAGGTTAAGTTAATCAAGTTTACCAACTTGGCAACTAGTTGGCTACTGCTCAGTAACTCTCAGTGGATTGCACTGTCTTAGAAGGAACCCACAACACATTAATTCTACTTAGCAAAGAAAATACGAAGGAGTAGCAATGTCAGGCAATTTTTTCTCACTTTTATTTCAATTATCTCGGCGTACCAGTATCCACTTAATAAGCGTACCCAAGTACGAGAATCATCTTGATAATTATCCTCCATTATCCTCGATCAATTACATTAAGTTTCCAATTTCAGCCTGCTTTTATAAAGCTCTGGGAGAATATTCGATATATAAAATATATAAAAACCTCTCCCTTCATCCAATTGAATTAGAACCAGGTGGCGAGCTGTTCAGTATTCATTAAGTTGTTCCGTGATCATTAAATACGTGAGAAACATGCTGATTTAACTCATTCTTTTAGGAAAATTTGGTGGTACCGAATAATTAGAACCTGTTTGATAAAAAGTTGAGTTTTTACAGATATAGCAGAGTTTAGTAACCTCCTCATTAATGTTGAGCATTGCGGATTTTGACCCAGGCCTGACAAAGTGTAATTGGGTCCCATTGGTACTAGACTCATTAGTTTAAATGATAATATTACTAGTACAGATCTGCTTATAGTTTTGATGGCGAATGAGAGACTTGAAGACCATATTGTACAACATTCCGCCGATGCCGTTATTAAGTAATAGGGGGCGGACCAATTGCTACCCGTTGTCTCTATATTTCAATTATCGTGTTACACAAGAAACACCCATATATCTCGGGTAAATTTAATGTAAGCAAAACCCTTTTATGGGATTTGTAAGTCCCCGTCGGGGATTCCACATTGTTTACTGTGCCTTCCTCAAAAGATAATGCAATTTTTTTTTTAATCATCGTACATAAATCTTTTATTGAGTCGGAAGTGAAGACTGTAGGGGAACATTATAATGTCTTAACTAAATACTGGTCATTTTGACAAAGGTAAAAACATATTTGAATAAATTGAAGACGGTGATGATTATTGTTATTTCTGGGAAAGGAAGCTTATTTCTGTACTAGCTACCTCCGTGTGGATTATACATTATGTTTACTAACCTTCTCACTAACTTTGAAAATCCAGAACCAGCCGTGGGTTATGACGGGAGCCAAAACCTGCATTAGTCCTTTTAGGCACTTGTTTTCATTCAGACATGTTTTTATATCAAATCTTATCAACAAATATCCTGAAATATATAGATATCTCAGAGAAAGAGATGACGGCGAAAACATAACACTTTCATACAGAAAGGCACAACCCAGTAATATCTCATAGCTTACTGAAAATTTAATGCAAACAACGACCTTAAGGGGTACATAAGACCCAAATGGGAAAATTCTATTGTCTCATCATAATAAGAATCCCATGGCTGGTTTTTTCTGTAGTAAATGGCCGCTGGGGGGATATTCTACTAATTCAAGCTCGCAACATTAAAATGCATATTGCATGGGGTTAATTGTTCAGAGGACATTTGCGGTTTTGTGTAATGAACATAATGGGACTCGAGAGTATTTTTTACTTTTTTCTGGTTCTGTGAAAATTTTAATGGAAAATATAAAAAATATTTTTTATATTTTAAATTTAGCCTTTTAAATTAATATAAATTTTCCTGCTTTTGGTGTGTTTATTTCTCTTGACAGGCTCGTAGCTACATACTCGTATGCACCGTACAGATCAGTCGATTTGTCAGGTTGAGCTGCGCTTGTTGCGGTCAGTCCTTGGATAGGTGACCGCAACAAATTTTTCACACATCGAGACCCCTCCGTGCCTCAGGAAGTACCCTAAGCAATTGGTCTTGGGTGTCATACCTATGACAGTCATTACGGGTATTAGCAGCACAAAAAGTCTGACAGCTAGTCTAACCTTAAAGTATCAGTGTCTCTCGGTTATTGGATGGTGCAAGTCAGATAGCAGTTTCTTTGTTCAAAATACTGATAGTCAACTGAACCGGTAAGACCAATAGCCGACGCCAATGTATTTGAGAAAAAGCTAGGTAGATGATGATATAATTTCTTTTTTTTTCTCCCAAAGCAAAACCATACTTATTTTCGCGAAACTCACGTTGTGTCGAAACAAATAGCCACGAAGTACTCTACATAGAACAAAAATGTCTTGTATCACTATCAATGGGCCACACTGCTGCACTGTATCTATTTAAGCGTGGTAAGATGAAGTTTCTCACTTGAATTGACTAACGAAATCAAGTCACAGTCACATCAAAGTTTTCATTCAAATTAAATCGTGGAGCGTGCTATGTGATGCTTTCACTGCATCACACGACACTCCGGAGAGTCGCATATTTTTCGCAGTACACTTTTCGGCAGCTTACTAGCAAGTTTAAAATATCCATGGTTTATAATTCGTGGCTGGAGCGAACTTGGTCTGTGCAAGTAGTGTTAAACGCCCGTTGCATTTAGACGTAATGGTGCCATCAACACGCGAGCCCGTTTTCATTTCAAGATGTTTTCCTTCAGGTGCGAGCATAATAACTTAAATTATAATCCAATAAAAATGCTGTCTAATTACCCGAACTACTCTTGCATCTAATCCAATATTAATTGAACTTAATACTGTGGAAGTAAGCCACTATTTTTTCCATGCTCCATGTTTGTTTGTACTGCAAATTGTTTGTTAATTAAATTTTCTGTGCTACTAAAAGTAAGAGGGATATGTAAGCAGCACGTGGCGTTCCGTAGTTTCTGCCTTAATAATCTAATTAAAAAAAACAGTCCTAAATTTTATTTTCAAGTTTTTGGGTTATTGTCCCCGGGCTAAATTTTAAGGAGCCGACAGACTTCTTATCTTTTATCGACTGATTTGTGATTTTTTTTGTACAATATAATGAATACTTATTTTAAAACTGCCGTAAAAATAGCGACAGCCCCGCGACAGCAGCCTCACTGGTTAGCCATATATATATGACACAAAAATGACGTTCGACTAGGAGATATCGCGCGATCAACGCCTGTACTTATTGCTACATCGGTAATGAGGCTGCCGATCATGATGATTGATTCATGACTTACTAAATAATTCTATAAACGGCAGTGTGATATTTCCAGTAAGCGCCTCACTGTCCCGCATCCGATTGCCTCGTTACGTCATGACGATTGATTCATGACTTACTAAATAATTCTATGAAGCAGCAGTGTGATATATCCAGTAAGCGCCTCACTGTCCCGCATCCGATTGCCTCGTTACGTCATGTCCGGTCCAATCGGCTTTGATCGCTGACCGGAAACCTTCGAGCACCACGACAATAATAATCTAATAACCTCGAGACTTTGGTAAAATGAGCTTCAGTTCTATAAATTGTATTCAATTTTGGGGTTATTTAGGTATTTGAAAGAACATGATTTGATATTTGGAACACGTTTCTTGATGAGGGCCTGATTCTATTTATTTTAAAAGCCTTTTTATATCACTGACTATGTATGTACAATATTTGTAGGTTAGTGGTTTTTGTGATCCTGGCCAAAACTAGTTTAGTCACAAAAAATGACCCAGTGTCATCAGAAAAGGCGAAGCAGTTTTCTTTTCAATGATAAACTATTATAAAGTCTCTTCTGCGGTCATTTCATCTATGTTATAAAATTTACCATCTTCTCGAGTGTTACGTCACAGTTCATCAAATGCTGCTCCTGCCTATTAACTAAATTAGTTCTATAATGATCACCTTTTTTTTCATTTATTGTAAATTCTCATGTGTCTTCGCCTGCGGTAGACGAGTGGGTGAGCGGGACTGTTACCGGCTAAACACCACGGTATTTCACGTCAGCGCCTCTCAGAAAACAACCCCGAAGCCTATTACGGTGCCACGGGAATAGGTTAAATAAGTACAGCAATGACCTCTGTCATTTCATGTTTAACGTTTGGAATATTATTCACTGTACTGAGCTTTTGGGAAAGGAGGGCAACGTTAGAACTTTATTGGGACTTCACCACACTGTACAAACCCAAAAAGTTTCCTTTTAATGACTAAAATATTACTGTTACACAACGAAAACCACTTACTGTTTCCTGACACGTCGGAAAGTATAGAAAGTTCGGAACAAATCACGAAATAATCCCCAGAGGTAGTTCTGTTCGGGTAGGTTTTCAGTAATCATTACGTGACACTCGACATTTGTTTTACAAAGGTCGAACACGGGGCAGGGAATACTGCCCACACAATGTACCTACATATGTCAAGTTAGATATCATCGCTTAGGTAACAATACCGCGCAAGTATTTGATAAGTTTCAGAAGAGACATAAAATTGACTAAATCTCTTATGTAAAAATATCGTAAATGTATAATATAAACGAATATAAAATAGAATAAAAAACCATACAACATAATACACTTCATTTCACACCATTTACGGAATATTTTTCATAAGAAACAATCAGTTCTCTGTCCCTTCTGAAAACTTATCAAATTTTAGTTGCGCGGTATTTTTACCTAAGCGACGATATGAGAATACAATATCACGATTAGAAGTTATATCGAATAGCTATATTGTATACTAACAATGTAAACGATTGCAAAGGTTGTATAATAAAAAAAATTAAACAACGACCGACGTACAATATTCCAGATTGTAATCAGTCATCGTCTCCGCTTAAAATCTGGTGAGACGGTGGTCAAACGCAAGACTATCCAGATTTAAGAAAACACAACGTAAATTAACCCTGCGGAAGAAATTAACCCCCAACCATCCACCCAATACCTATTATATTTTTTTGATTATAATTAATAGGTAATTGAGTAGTATGCTGTTTCATTATATCCACTTAAAGTATAATGTAGCGAAGACAGAGAAATCTAAATAGTAATTCAACAGAAGTGGGCAAAGCCCGTGACCTTTTCGCTGCATGCAGAACTGGTGACACGCGTCACGGTCAAAAAATCTAGTAGGTATCTCTTTGGAGTTGATTTATTTTTTTCCTGGTTTGACTTTAAGGGCGCCTTAAAGTGAATTTGTATTTCAAAATTCAGTGATAAACGGTACATCGGGGTTTTGAAGTTTGTATGGAAATTCATGTGTATAGTCCGGGCCGTGGCTGGTATTTCCACATAGCCCCACAAATACTAACGTCCAACAGCTGAGTCCGACATTCGGAGTCTGAATACAAAAGTAGGGTCTTTTATTATTCCGACCGCGACCGAACGCGACAACTTTTAACTAGATCGGGAAGTTTGCTCGGAAATGTTATTCTTTGCACGGAGACTGGATTTCAAAACGTTATGTATAAGCGTTTGAATTTATATTGAGGGTATGGGTAGAGTATTTTTGTTATAAAAGCGGTTATTAGGAGGTCCCCTTACATGGCTAACATATCGTTATCAAAACTCTTTTCTCAAGTTATAGACTCGTTCATATAAGATTAATACGGTCTTTTAAAAAAAAAAACGTTGCCCCACACTAGAAATGATTCCTGCATCGTGGGTGCATTTAAAAACGCATATATTCACATACTTGAAGACCCGGACACGAAACAACTATCTGTAGATCATACAAATATTGTGTTCCGTGCGAGAGTCGAACCCGCGACACGTAGCGCAGCATTCGGTCGCTCAAACACTGCGCCAACCTTGCCGTCTAGATATTTTATTATATGTAAATATATCAGGCAGATATAAAATACAGAAACGGAGGGAATAATACAAGACGATAATATAATTCTCTATACCAAAGAAATATTTCTATTCCATTTTATAAAATACATATGTTTTATAAAAATTCAGTATATTTATATTGAAATAAATAAAATAACAGTTCTGCTTATTAAACATTAAAATATTAGTTCTACAGCAGAAAAATGGATCTGTTTCAAAAGAATTTTAATTTTATAAATTCTCTTTCAGCTGTTTCAGAGACTAAAAGTTTTTATTAAAGCGTTTCAAAGCATAAGCAAACAGAATAAAGAAAAATAGGTACAAATACATTAAAATGAAATAACATTCGGGAATCGGCCTCTTGCGTTACGGCATTTATAATGGCCCTGTCCATTCACACACTCAACCTTACAATTTCATCTGACCATCCCATAGAAAAATACCATCTATATACATATAATAAAATTATAACAGGCCGATGTACATATACATTATAGATATTGGAGAAAATCTAATGTGGGAGGTCTTTATTAGAGTAAGAGAAGCCAAAACAACAGTCTTTAAAATTTTTGTCTGTCTGTATGTATGTTTGTACACGCATCACGCAAAAACTATTGCTTGTAATTAAATGTAGTTTTCACCGATGTATTGCTAGAGGTCTAGTTTAAAATATAGGCTCCATTTTACCGCAGGAAAATATCAGATTTGAAATTTCACGCGTACGAAGTCGCGGGCAAAAGCTAGTTTTTTTATGAAATTGTATACAGACGCCATATTCAATTTTAACCAAGAACTTACATAAAGTTTTCTTTATATAAACGGCATAAACATGTTATAACTTAGTGCATGAAGTTACCAGGATTTGTTATCATGAACTTGGCTGTAAAAATAAACTGTAAGTTAAGAATGGAACTTTTACCAGAGATAATACGAGTTAATATTTAAAGATTGAGCTTGTTTTTCTGTTAAGTAGATTTCTAAATGTACCTACTTGCTTGTTTTTGCCCAAAAAATTCCGCTCGAATTCATAAACTCCTACTTCAATAAGTGAATCAATAATTCCATCCAAATCTTAAAAATATACCCACGGCGCTTCGCTGAACTTTGTAAAGGCACAAGGGTTTCAAAATTGAGTTTAATGTACTTCAGCGCTGACTTTGAAATACTTTTATATATTCGTATAATTTTATAGAGACGTTCATCTTTTCAAAATACTATGTACGCGTGTTTGAGGATGCTGCTTTATTTTGACGTCAAAAAGTATATCGAGGTCTTTTGCCCCATATCTCAAGACACAACATTAGCAATCAAAGAAACTTGATTCAGACAAATTGTATGTACCATGTAATTGATCTTGTTGACCGTAAGATCTATACCGTGTACTTATGTTTGGCAAAAAAATAAATGATTGATTGATGATTGACTTTTCCAAAACAATCTTTCAAGGCATGAGAATCTTTTTAACCATTTCTTCAAGTGGAGTTTCGGCTCATTTTGATTGACCGTTAAGGTGCATACAACCATCAAACTATATAGAATCCCTGCTCGAAGCAAACAATTTGATTATTTTCGATACCGAGTTAAAATAGGCCTTTGTTTTTGTCTATCTTTATAAACAAAATTCCGGTGTGCGTCTGTTCATAATTGTTCTCCTAAATGACTTGACCGATTTTATTAAAAAAATATTTTGTACTTATGCGTTCACCTGGATGGTTCTTAGCTACGGTTGGATCAGATAGGTGGCGCTGTTGTCGAGATCCAGGGTCCCCTAGTTGTGATATGAAATAAAGTATAACAATAAAATTTCCAACTTTCCTGTATTCAATACAAAATAATATCTCAACGCCGCTAATATTTTCTGTGTAAAATGATGGATGGACGACATCGGGGTCCTAATGAACCCAAATTCACCTTTTGGGTCTTGGAACCGTAAAATTTGATACATTAGGGTACAGAATTACATTATCCATTTCCATTTCCGGTGTTATTTAGTTTAACAGGCCGGAATTAAGTTAGTAATGAAGATTTATTAATAAACTAGAATGATTCGTTGCTTATTCATACAGAATTTCAAATGTTTGCTTGTTTTATAGCCATAACATAGCATCACGCCTGTATTCCCCGAAAGGTTAGGCACTTATACACCCACATTTTGTCGATGCCGTTATTAAGTCCCAAGTAATAGGGGGCGAGAATATTGCCATTTACCGGGCACAGTTCCAAACTCCGTGCTGCAACTGAGAGTTTCCATACAGAAAAATCCAATAACACTGGCTGACCCGGGAACCGAACCCAGGACCTCATTCTCAGCAGTCACGCATGCGACCATTACACCAATGAGGCAATTCTATTATTTATTCACTTGGAATTTCCAAAATAGACCTTTTATCTTCGAACTTCTATCCACTAGTAATAAATCACACGTCCAGACATCCATCGTCGCGACAAGTTTCTGGGTTGTCCTGTTTCCGCCCATTTGTCCACCTAAACTGACCGTCAATAAATCAAACACGTCGATTCATTTGACAGAGGGGGCAATTGTAGCACTTACGAAGGTAGATGGAAAATATTTCTACGACAATATCTGACAGCACGGATGACGCAATTTTTGGACTATTGACTACTGAACTACTTGTTGAGAGTTCGATTCCCGCACGGAAGAAATATTTCCATGACCTACGGATAGTTGTCTAAGCATTTCAGTATATATATTTGAAGAGCAACATTTAAAAAAATCAAATTAATCATATCAAATTTGTCGCATGAAGACCAATTTCAATAAACTAGGAACCATTTACCGGTAATATCATCATCATCAGCCCATATTCGTCCACTACTGGATATAGGCCTTTCCTAGTAAGCGCCACTGAGCCCGGTCTTCGGCTCTTAGCATCCACTTTCTACCAGCCACCTTACGTAAGTCATCGCTCCATCTGGCTGGTGGGCGCCCTACACTACGTTTGGCTGTATACAGGGCACAATTCAAAACTTCGAACTTCTATTTCTATATAGAACAACCCATTAACTTGCCTAACCTGGGGATCGAACCGAGTACCAACCTCAGGATCAAAAATGAGGTCCAAAATTAGGTATTTACATTTTCGTTCGAACTCATCGTTGCACGGCGTCCATTTTCCTGATTTTGTCGATCTTCAGAAATTTTGTATTACAATCTTCAGACATAACTTAAAAATTTCGACATATATTCGTATACAACAAAATTGCTAATGAATCTAGAATTGGGCCAGGCCGACAGTTCCATTGTAGTTTAATTAACGTTGCTAAATTGAAGTCACGCCACCATACCATTAAAATAAATTGGGATATACTGGGTGTGGATGCCAAGAAATTTCTTACTCATTCTTCTCCATAAGATATCAAGAGTTGAACATAAAATCCTCTGACTATTATTATATGCCAATAATGTTTTACCAACCAACAAAACTATTTTCAGGCACATATGAATAGTCAGACTCTAGTTGCCACGTTCCAAAGTGTTGATTTCCAATGGAGAAGAACGGGCAAGAAACTCTATGGTTACTCTTTTTAACTCGGAATTTTACATACAATATAAATTTATACATTGATGTCGAACAACAGATATGTGAGTACAATGTAGTTCAAGAGTCTAACTTATGTAAGTCTGAAACTCAAGCCTGATAATTATGAAGAATAAACATACTTTTGATAAAATTGCCATGGCACAGTCCCAATAGACGGCACCCGTTCACGAGCGTGCATCAATATGAATTCAAGATGAATTCTAAACAGTACTCTGGAATCGTCTCCATAGTGATCGTAGATTTCATAGATTTCAGGTAGATATTATCTAACATAAAGCCTCCCGTAAACACGTACTTCGGATGTACGTGAGACATCCTTAGAATAACAACTGATTCCTCTCAATTGACTACAATGACTTATGAATGAAACGATATATGCATATTTATCTATATAAACCATTTAAAATACAACGTAGCATCACGCCTGTATTCCCCGAATGGTTAGGCAGAAGTGTACTATTGTACACCCACATTTCGCTGATGGTGTTATTAAGTCCCATGTAATAGGGGGCGAGCCACACAGTTCCAGACTCCGTGCTAGTACTGAGAATTTCCATACAGAAAAGCCCAATAACGCCCGACCTACGAACCGAACCCAGGACCGCACGCAGTAGTCGTTTGCGACCATTACATCAATGACGCAGTCAAAATTTCAAATATATTTGCCGGCACGACACGCGCGTCACCTACTGTAAGTTAATTTTACCATGCCTATAACATCCGCGCAAGTGCAAGCAATAACTTGACAAAGTTTTATCGTAATCAGATGAACGGTATGGCAGAGTATATATATATTTTTTTTTTAAAGAAAACGTTACCCCACACCAGGTATAATTCCTGTGTCGTGGGTGCGTTTACAAACACATATATTCACATACACAAACACCCAGACCCGAAACAATTATCTGTAGATCATACAAATATTTGTTCCGTGCGGAGATCGAACCCGCGACACTTATCGCAGAAAGCTAATCGCTTAGCCACTGCGCCAACCAGGTCGAAATACAAACGAACAAACACTGATTTTTATATATGTATTAGAAGAAGATGATGAAGAAGATTATGATTTAACACAATATATGCTTTTATGAACTCTAACGGTCAGGTGATATTCTTCTTGAAGGAATTGTATAGAAGATATTCGTGTCGATAGTGTTCCTATAAATGGAGTACCTATATAAAAATATACCACTGATAACTTATTGAAACTGGCAGTTATTGGACATCTACAAACGATCTTGAAATGGATATGACACGAAAATATGTCTAAACGTAAAAGTCCACACGACATAGGTATCTATGAAGTTGGTGACACAAAATAAATTAGATTAGGAACCACTCAAACTAATAACTCGAACATTTTTCATTACACAAAGTGTTTTGGTGTGTCGGGGACAAGTCCCACCGCGCTTAACGATCACAGATAACGGTAACGCGAGCTGTCGATAACCCTGCAAGCTTAGCCAAGTTACAAACGTTTCAAACGTATTCTCTTTCTATAATTGTTAACGTGTTAGCGAAAGCGATTTTATAAAACGATTAATTGGTAGCCAAGCCAACACATCTGTGTCGATCGCTCATTCTACAACGTGGATAGAAAAACAATGTGTAATAGTCTAGGGTGAGCGCTCTAAACCGTCAAAGCAACGTCAAAGTCACGACTGTGTACTTTGTGCGCGGGAGAGTTTAAATTTATTATTAACCTAAAATTTTAAAGTTTATTTTATTATTGATTTAAGTTATTTTTTATATTTTAATTACAGTGCACAATTTAATTTTAAAGGACTATTGTGTCTTAAAGGACTATTGTTCTCTTATTTTATCGGACAAGATTAAAATCGAGATATGGGATAAACGAAAGGCAAATACATGCTGTGGAGATGCGAATGTTAAGAGGTATTTGTGGTGTGACAGAATATACAGGATTAGGAATGAGTATATTAGAGGAAATATGAAAGTGACAGCGGTATCGTTTATCATGGTATAGACATGTGATGTGGAAGAATGAAATCGTGTTACAAAAAGGGTTATGAGTATCAATGCGGATGGATAAAAGAGAAGAGGTAGACCCAAGAAAACTTGGATGGATTGTTTGAAATGTAACATGGCGGACAAGAGAGTTAACTCTGACGTCTGATAAAGATGAAAAAGACATATCGCGCTGACCCCAAATAATATGGAATAAGAGCAGGAGAATGATTAATACCGAGATATGAAAGGAAATACGTGTACAAAAATAGGCTACCACGTCGCGGTCCTGGGTAGCATAATGTAGAAGATACAAAGGATGGGTAGCATCTTATTCAAAGAAGGGACTGCTAATACGTTTGCCAGTTCAACGAGCGATATGCTGTTTTGCTTAGTATGAGAAGGCTCATTTTAGGTAGGGGAGTTGAAACTGGATGTGACGTCATGAATGGAGTGATATAAAACGTTATTATACGTTTTGTTATTTCTAAATATATTGGAAAATCAACCACAACCTCAAAGAAGAACAGTATATTATGTATGTATATTGATTCTATGACACAATATCGCCTGTGAAGCAGATTCTCAAGTTTCAAGGAATTAAAATTTCTATCCAAAAATTTATAAATTAAGAATAGTATGATATGTATGGTAAAACAGCGCTAAAGAGTCGAGTCAAAGCCAAAGGTTTTTATTTCAAAGTGATCTTTGCAGCCAGATCTTTTGAAACGTTAAGAATCTAGGTGCATGGTTTCAAAGTGGGTTCGTCCTATGGAGAAGAGACCGGCAAGAAACTCCATGGATATTATTTTCAAAATATCGGTTTACAATGAATAATATTAGTTAGAAGTACATGTAGCTATTAAAAAAACAGAGTGGGACACAATCGCGAACAATCCTAAACGTTTATCTTTGTTACACTTGCTGTTTGTACATAGATGGTAAATACCTAACTGCAGCTCTAACAATATACACAGCATATAAATAAAATTGCCAGTCTAAAAAGAAGGAAAACTTGTGTCCATGGCAACTACGTTAATTGCAATTGTAATAACCAGTTGTATGAAATTACTAGAAATCATTAGAACTCTCTAGAAACTGTACACAGTTTCTAGCGAGTTCTAGTGATTTCTAGCCTGTGTTTAAGTGAGATTTACGTATGTACTGTAACTTACATACGGCAACGTATTTACAATTCAACATCATATACGATGGTGACGACAATGCGACAATAATTTAAACCATATTCTGAGAATCGCGTTAGTAGTTCGTACACCAAATATTATCAAATTATATTCAAGCGTATAGCCACAGAATTTATTTTGTACTTTAAAAATTTCTACGATTTCTCTAAGCAAGTTCACAAAGTTATTCACCTAGATTGACCGAAAAACTTTAGATTTACCAACATGCGTAAAATAAAACTAAATAAAACGTGCGGCTCAGAAATTATCAGCTATTTTCGAAGTGAGAAAATATTGATGATAGCAATTCCGATTTTTTAATTTTGATGTAACGCTTATTATAATTACTTTAAAGTATTTTTATTGTCTAGTAGCAATCGTGTTTTAATTATTATACCCTGTATAATATATTTTGTATATCGCACACATCCAGTGTTTATACTTTTGTTTTTTATTTGTATACTGTACCTCTATTATGAGTTTTTTACTATTTACTTTCATAGTAAATGTAAATTTTCATGCAAGCGATTTTAGTTCTTAACTTGGTTACATTAGGGATTAGAGTCGCTAACATGACATCTCTATAATATAGTAAATCAAAACTTTACTATGACTAGATGTCACATAAGCGACTCTAATCCCTAATGTAAACTAGTTAAGAACTAAAATCGCTATCATGAAAATTACTTTACTTTGATAGTAAATAGTAAGAAAACTCGTGATAGTGGTACTGGACAGTTACCAGGGTACCGAGAATTGTTTTAACAAAAAAAAATCCAATTAACTACGCCAATTAAAACCGAATCTCGTTGTCAGTTAGCCGGTGAGTTTAATATTTTTTCCTCCAATTTTCGTTGCAAACATCATGTTTGCCGTCACCGCTGTACCGAAAACTTCCACGAGTTTTATTTGTTGCTTCTATGCAGGAAAATTGGCATTTTCGACAAGGCGTAGCCAACAGTTTTTAATAAATAACAAGGTATTTCTCTAGGGAGAGCTGCGTCGTGTTATTATTTGTGTAGACGAAAGGTTGAAAGTAATTTTTGCGAGTTTATTATTTCTATTGGAACATAAAGTTTTGATGTCTGAAATAATAAGTTACAAGCCACCAGTAGACATTCAAATTAATTATTAATAAGTATATACCTGACCTTTTCTAAACCCTACATTTATATTACAATAACTTGAGCAACATGTCATATTTATTAAAACATTTATACGTACGTATATAGCCATAACATAACATAGCATCACGCCTGTATCCACAAAAGGTTAGGCAGAGGTGTACCTTTGTGCACTCACATTTCGCCGAATGCTGTTATAAAGTCCCATGTATATGTAATACGGCAGAGTTCCCAACTTTGTGCTGCTACTGACAATTTCTTTACAAAAAATAAAAACCAATAACACTCTGCTCTATCCAGGAATCGAACTCAGAAAGTCACGCTCAGCAGTCGCGACCACTACACCGATGAGGCAGTCAAAGTATATAGGCATATGATGATGATAACGAGCAACATGTTTTAACATACTTCTTGTTCAGCGAGAAACAAATAAAAAACGTGACCAATAAAATTTTTGACACGCAAAAAGCATTTCGACCCAGATATAACGATTTGAATTTCAAATTTTTACAGCTTAAACAAATATTTTCGGTTAATTGCTTGGTGACAGGTTTAATGATATAAATCGGACTGGAACTGTGTGTTGTTTTAAATGTCCATTCGAGTTTATTGGGGTCATATGTACCTATATTATTTTATTTTCAAATGATTTTCTTTTATTTCTATGGTTTTAATGTTTTATTTATGCCAATTGGTGATGTTTGGTGATATAGAGCGGATGGATGGCGATTAACGAGAGGGATTTATAACGCGGTTGTTAGTGGAAACGCCAGGAGGGGACGCCCCAGAAGGACATATACGGACCTTATTGGTGATGTCCTTCAAAAAGGTCAGGTGCGCAGTACACACAACCGGAGTCCATGAATGTATGAAACGATGCATGAATGTAGATAAAACAAAAGGCTTATGTAAGGATCGTAGCACGTGGCGTTTCTGCCTACCCCCATGGGAAAAAGGCATGCCTTTATGTATATGTATGTATGTATGTATGTATGTATGTATGGTGATGTTAATAAAATGTAATTTGTGAAAATTCTAATCCTCACCCCAAGTTTAGTATTGTGGCCGGTACATTAATAGATATAATTTCGACTGATGTTCGTAAGATCAAATAAATGATCCCATTATACTTTACTCACTGACACTTCCAGGGAGAAGTGTCAGTGGGTAAAGTACAATACTACTTTACTAATAGGTAGAGTCAGAGGACTTTTTAGTATTTTAATTGTAGGTATACAAACGAAATTTTGACGTATATATGACGTTATAAAAACATCAAAATACTACAGAAATTACGCGTATTCACTTAAACGCTACTATAATTTGAAAAGCACTGTTTTTAAATCTAAATCCAGTAAAAACCGTAACACATAATTCTACAGAGAGATAAGTATAAGCCTTAAGTTAACGCCCGCCTGTCTATTGTTTAGAGAAATAGGTCACAACGAAACAAAGAGCCTTAATGAGACCTAAACACTTATAAAAGTAGACATATTCATTCATAAAATAAAATAACTTAGATAAAAATTTTAAACCGAAAACGTCCACACCTTTGATAAAGTAATCAACGATACGGTAGGCGCAGTGGTTGAGCGATCAACCGCTGCGCTACGTGTCGAAGGTTCGATTTCCGCACAGAAGAAATATTTGTATGATCTACAGATAGCTGTTTCGGGTTTGAGTGTTGTTGTGGTTGTTATGTGAAAATTTGTTATTGTAAAGTGTTTAGTATTTTTATTTAAAAAAACATATTTCTTTTTCCAATGGACGTGCAAGTAGTTCCTTTTGAAAGTGGACGTCAAGTTGCAATTACAAGTGCGCAAGTGTTCGTGTAGCCGTAGGCCTACGAGGCTGTGTAGCCGTAGATCTACGAGATTCTGTAGCAGTAGTTCTACGTACTTGCGTGGAGTTCGTGTAGCCGTAGGCCAATAAAATGTAGCCGAAGGTCTACGCGACAGCAACTGAAGGTCTGTATTAGAGATGGGGTAATAGGGTCAATAGTTGGTAATACTATTATTAAATATAACGCTTTACTGATATTATATTATTATAACTATTACTCGGTAATAGTCAAATAATAATTTACAGATTCAGTATTCGTTACCCAATAATATATATTAATCATTTAACGTACTCAGTCGTATGATTACACTATTATCGATACCGACTAACATATTACGCGAAACGGTCATTAAAATTTCCTTCATACTTTTACAGGCTTAGGACTACGAACTAAACAACGCTGACAACGTTGTTTAGTTCGTTAGCGTATTTAAAAGTTTAATTACCGTTATGTACATGTGTCTGTATGGGTTTGTGCAGCCGTAGGTCTATGTGTAGCTGTAGGATTAAAGTTTGTGTAGCCAAGCTCAATTGTAGCCGTATTATCTTAGTAGCTTAGAGCAATTAGCTACACGCAGGCACTTTCAAGAACTCTTTTGTAAAATTACACCCATATACTGAATTTCATAAACCTATAGTCTCATGTCAATACCCCGTCAATATAATTCAAGGTAATAAGGTACAAAGAGATCAGCGCATTTAATTCCCTGTGGCACCCATTTACTTTAAATTATAATCTTACTACTATTATAAATGCGAAAGTTTGTATAGATGGATGTTTGGTACTCAATCACGCCAGAACGGCTGAACGGATCTGGATGAAATTTGGCACAGAGATAAATTATAGTCTGGAATATTATATAGGCTACTTTTTATCCCGGAAAATATACGGGTTCGTAAACCACGCGGACGAAGCCGCGGGCGAACGCTAGTTAATAAATAAAATACATAATAAATGAACTACAATACATGTGTATTATTTCCGGTTCGCGAGTGAAATGAATACGCTTTATATGAATTATTCATGTTGAATGTTCCATAATAACGGCTTTTAATATACGTTTACAATGATATGAAAGGGTTAAAGAAAACATATCATCTGTTTGTGTCCATGTGACCATTGAAGGTTGAAGAAGGTTGCCCGTCCATATTTTATTCATGAATGCTTCGATCAACCGCGACGACCAACAATAGATTTTCTATTGTTTCTTTACTGGTACGTTAAACTAGATAAATCCTCGGGTTAGGTAAGAACCCAGGAGGGTTCAATTCTCGGGTCAAGCAGAGTCCTATTGGGTTTTACTGAATGGAAAATCTCAGTAACAGCACCAATTTTGGATTGTGCCCGCTAGATGGCAATAAACTCGCCCCTTATTACATGGGACTCATTATCAGCATTGGCAAAATAAGCGTGTACAATAGTATACCTCTGCCAAATTCCTTGGGGAATACAGGCGTGACCTTATATTTGACCATACACTCAGCAGCTGAGTTTTAAAAAAGTAGACCAATGGAGCTTTTTGATATACGTTTGGTTTAAACTGTCGAGTGACGCAAAGATAGGTACAAAATAAATTCTATCCGTTACCAAACGAGTAATATATCGTTTTAGCACTTTAAACGCCATAGAAGAAACGTGATTATTTTATTTTCTCGGCTATTTTCTTAGTAGTGGTTCGTGCTATTGTCTTAGGCTTCGATCTGAAGCATAGTTTAGAGATAGTCTTGAAAAAATTCATGAGGCCACTGGTGACCAACGCGGCGCCTAGATACAGGGCAGGTGGGGTCACCAATGACCTACATGGAGTTTAACGTGTTAAAGAAATATTGTTCGTTAGTTGCCAATTCCGACAATTGATTAATATATTAAAGAGATTCTGAAAAAGTATTAAATGCATATTTTATTAACCAATTTAGACTTCACAATTTCCTTGATTAAAAGTAAACTTAACTATAAATTAAATATTACATCGTCGTTACCTCAAAATTGAGCACTAACTGACAGAGTTTAATCAAGTTTATAACGGTAATTAAAAATTTTGTTTACACCTATACTTTGCTCACTGCTTTGCCGTGTGGAATATTGGCCTATTGGCGAAATTTTTATTCCTTTTACAAACAAGCTTCCATTCTTTATTTTACCCCCATATGGATAGAATTTGAAGTCTTTTTACATATACCTATATATTTGGTTTAACCAATCTAGACTTGCCAGTTCCTATAAAAATACATAATACCTGACTATAAACACAAAACCCTTTCAAAGCCATTCCGTCGCAAGAAATAAAATCACATAGTAAAACATAATTTTATGAATATCATATACTTTACGGTCCTGAAAAAGGTTGACACGTATGTACTTGTACGCCATTAGCACGTGAAACATTTTTACGCTGAAAACACGTATTTTGTAGCGTATTTTTTATAGGTAAATACCTGATAAGGTGTTAAATTTTATCAGGTATAAAGATCTCGTATATCATAATATGAAAAACACAGGTCATAAACATACCTACATATTATTATTTTTGATACACGGTAACTTTTCACGAACACATGAGGTTACTAGCTCTTGATTCTTTTAAGAGATTAGGCTTTGTTATTCGCAATATGCGAGAATTTAATAATCCTCTAGCCATCAAACTAATTTACATGGCTTTAGTTAGGAGCAAGCTGGAGTCGGCATCAGTGATTTGGAACCCACATGAAAGTGGTTACGCACTGCTTCTGGAGAAAGTACAAAAAGCATTTCTCAGATTTCTTTACAGAAAATTGTTTGGATACTATCCTTTTCTCTATCCTACGAAATATCTGCTGGGTATGCTCGGCTTTAACTCTCTCGAAGTAAGGCGTAATAACTGCTTGCTCCTTACTGCATGTCGAATTTTAAGGGGTCAATCTGACTGTCCAGAACTGGTAGGTCAGTTGGTGAGGCTTTGTGTCCCTGTTGTGCATAAAAACCTACTAAGACCGCGGCGTCACAGACTACTGGCTGTACCGGAAGCACGCACTGTGTCGCATGCTAACTCACCTCTAGTTCGTGCGCTTACAGTGCTCAATGCTCTTCTGACATCATCACCAGAGTGTGATTTGTTTGCGATGCGATGGATGGATGTGTGTCGTGAATGTTTGAGTTTCTGTGAGGAGATGGATAAGAGATGAAGTTTAATTTCGTGTTATATACTTGTAAAATTTGTTGCCTTTTATTGTGATTTGTTTATGGTTTTACTCTTTTTTTTTTATTATTATAATCTTTTATTTTGAACTGCGCAACGTATTGGTATGTACTGTAATGTTGTGTATGTAAATTTGAATAAATAAATAAATAAATATATGCTCAGCTTTAGGTAGTTATGTCGGAAAGAGATAAGTATCATCAGTTATTAGATCCTAACTAATATTATAAATGCGAAAGTAAGTTTGTTTGTTTGTTTGTTACCTTTTCACGTCTAAACCACTGAACCGATCATCATGAAAATTTGCATATACATTGTCAGGTGTACAGAAATGGACATAGGGTACCTTTCATCTCGAAAAAAGTACTGTACCCGAGGAAAACAACAATAACGTTCTTATGATAATAGATGGCGCCACGTGTCTTTCTCAAGCAGAGTATAACCCGAATTGATAGTCAAATTCTAAATTAACGCGAGGGAATGCCGCAGTCATAAACTAGTAAATGATAAAACTATATTAAAATTAAAAAAATCGTCACAATACTTCATCCATGTCAGATGACACTGTATCTCTTTCTTCTTTTGTACAACAAATAACATAAAATAACATCACGCCTGTATACCCCGAACGGTGAGACAGAGGTGTACTGTTGTACCACCCACGTATCGACGATCTCATTATTAAGTACCATGGAATAGGGGGCTAGCCTATTGCTATTTACCGGGTACAGTTGCTCCGTGCTGCTGCTGAGAATTTCTATATTCAGAAAAACCCAATAATACCTTGCCCAACCTGTGAATCTTAAAATGTTATGTCAATGCAATATCGTATGTATGTATTTAATAGGATTTTATATACACAAATAACTGTTAAAAACTGTTAGATCCAATGGGATGCAAATGAAGCTTGTCACAATTAAATAAATATAATTTTGACAACTTTTCAAAATAAATGTCTCATCTCTCGACAACACCACGAAAATGTTATTTCCTCTCAAAGCTGCAAGCAAATTTTGAACCGAGAAAACATCAAAAAGAAATCCTTTAACCTTTCTTTTTCAGAAAGGTCCGTTTAAAATTTCAGACTGGATCACATTATGCTTGATTACGATCCTTCGATACAACGTTATTGGCCTATTGGGAGGTCAAAAAGAAATAACATGATGTCCAATTTGAATATTCAATTTATTTTTTAACTTGGCAATACTTGCGAGGAACATTGGCTAGGGAGTTTCCTTGCCATTTTCCTTGTCCCATTGATTATGAGAAAATGCCAAAGTATAGAATCACGCCTCTCTTCTCCGAAGGGTTAGGCAGAGGTGTATTACTGTACAGTTGTAATCCCATTGTCAATTATACAATACTTCACAATAAAACACTCTTAATTTAACTTTGTACTACTTATCAGACGTCCGAACACTTCGATGATTTACCACTGAATGACCACACTTGACCCGGATACGTCTTAAAACTGCGGCCAGACACCGGAGGACGGGCAGAAGCGTCCTCTCACTAATCGGTGAACCACTGCGATCCCCAAGCCGCCTGCCAAGCGTGGGGATTATGACAAACCCCTTGAGGCAGGCCTTCGTTCAGCAGTGGACGTCTTCTGGCTTCTCGCTGACCACACTTGCCGTGTGCCCCTTCCTCATTAACCATCACAGTTCCTCAAATCAGCAACTATTATATATATTTTATTCTTGATAAAAATAATCTAAGTACCCTCTATTTACAATTTTTATTCAGAAAAATAAACGAAACTTTACACAATGATAAAAATGTTATACTATGCTTTCATCCGACATCATTTAAAAACTTATTATAAATTTCAGATTTTTTTAATACGATGAACCCTACATTAGAATCTCCTCGTGGGTAAAATTTACACACATAGGTATAGACTAGGGAAAAAAATATTTGGCTCATTTGGAAAACGAAACAACGACACGAAGCACAATCGTTTGTTTAGTCACTGCGCATAATAAACCCTCATTAATTCTAATTTACAAGCATTGTATCTGCGAAACATGGAGCATTACGGGCGATTGTATTCCCTGAACACAAATTTTCAATAACGGTACCTAATGGTCGTTTTTAGTTATAATTACATCCTAACGATTTTCTTTCTTTTTAATACTAGATTTTGCCCGCGATTTCGTATGCATGACCTACACAAATAATTTATAGCCAGCACTCGGGGATTAAGTAGCTATCCATTACTAAAAGAGATTACTCCCTACATACAAACTAACATATTTTACGTCTCTATAATATTAGTAAATATTATAGTCCACGATTTCTTATAATTATTTCGTCGTTCGGCTTTCATCTCTCTATATAATCTGGTGTGTGTTATTTTACTTGACATGGCGATAGTCTACGCGCCCCTTGATTAAGTAAAAAAATAATAACAAACAACATTTCAATTCCGTATCAAGAAAGTGGATGCACTGTTTGTTGATCGTCATATTTCTCGTAGTTAAGACAAAGGTCATCTTATGTACTTTGTGCAATTTATATACATACTAGCGACCCGCCCCGGCTTCGCACTAGTGCAATTTATTAATAAAGAAAATGAGAGATTTCATACAAAAATACTATCCAAAGTTCAAACATCTTCAGTGACAACTGTGCGTTTCTCGCGAAACTTTCTGCCTCGCACAACAAAACTGTGGAATTAACTGTCGCCTGCGGTTTTTCCGGACCGATACGATCTTCAAACCTTCAAGAAAAGAGCGTACTCCTTTTTAAAAGGCCGGCAACGCACTTGTGATTCCTCCGGTGTTGCGGGTGTCCATGGGCGACGTTAATCGCTTACCATCAGGCGATCCGTCTGCTCGCTTACCGCCTATCGCATAAAAAAAGGGAACTTTCAAAAAAAAAAGTTTTTCATCCCATCCTGTCCTGACAATTGCGAATAAAAATAATTCTGTAATTATTCCCAAAATTCTCATAGGTATTTAAAATTAAAGCGCTTTCACCTAACACTCAAACTAAAAACAAAATCCCAACCAATTTAGCCACAAACCACAGGCCAGAAACACCTTTACCGCGCCATTTCCTACCTATACTCGTACCGACGCGTTTGACCAGGCTCGAGTGCCCACTGACCACTGCTAACAACTCCGACTGCGCCAATTAAACAAGCGAGCCACAGCCTGTACAAACCACGTGTATTGATTTTAGCTAGCTGTGTGTTGACGCTGATTCGGTCGATGGCTTTATTTAGCTCGGTCGGACGGCCACAGAATAGTTAATTAGGACAGAGACGTGTAGATAATCTATGGATAGAGTGAATCGTTTTGCTTTAGTTTGTACAGGACGGTATTAGAGCAATAAATATTCATCAGTTGATTAACACTAATTGGATCTAGAGTTCTTAGGTTTAATCTTGGGCACAGAATATTAAAGTTTCTCTGTATAATTCTTAGGTTTAAGTTTCCACCGAGACTGCGTAGCCAAGTATATCAAGGGTTGCGAATGTATTAACAGTTTAGCTTGTTAAAGCAACTTCACAATATGTTAACATATAGCAGTCAAATTATATTATTAATAACATGTATAATGTATATGTATAATTAGGGGCTCCTAGTTACATAGCTACTGCGCAGATTGGTTGATCTGTGAAGTTAAGCAGCGCTTGCCGCGGTCAGTCCTTGGATGGGTGACCATATTTCACACAAGGAGACCCATCTGTGCATCGCTTTCCGATGCACGGATGGGTCTCCACATTAAGCAGTTGGTAGTTGCAAAGTAGCAATGTAGTTGGAAAAAGGCTAGGCAGATGATGACGTAAATGTCATCATCTGCTTAGCCTTAATAAAATAACTAACTACTATACTATACTATACTAACTAGCTTAACTAAATAGTGTGTGTCTACATGAGATTTTAAGTAAATAAAGAAAGCTAGCTAGCTAGCCGCTTTAAAAAAAAATGGTTTCGATCGGCTTTCACAAAACGATACTACGTACGCTGTCGGTCGGATAAAGCGATATTGGGATTTTCAGAAATTCTAAATAGTTCTGTTTGGAATTGTGCCCAGTAGATGGGACTACGCTCACCCCTTTTTCCATTTCGCTTAACAACTCAACCCAGTGGAGAATTCGACGGTTGTTGCAGTGGTTGAGCGATCGACTGGTGTGTTACGTGTTACGGGTTCGATTACCACACGTTATATTTGAATGGCCTACAGATAGTCGTTCCGTGTGTACCGTGTGTCTGATATGTACTGATTTGAATTCAATATTTGTGTTTGTAAACGCACCCACGATACAGAAATAATTCTTAATGTCTCTTTCTTAATTTCTTTCTATGTTATGGTATGTTAGATACTGTGATTCACCTTAATCTTACTTACTATTAAAAATGCGAAAGTTTGGATAGATGGATGTTTGTTACTCAATGACGCCAGAATGGCTAAACGGATCTGGATGAAATTTGGCACAAAGATAGATTATAGTCTGGAATAGCATATAAGTTGTTCCAAAAAAATGTACGGGTTCGTAAACCACGCGGGCGATGCCGCGGGTGGAAGCTAGTTTCTTATAAAAGGTAAAGTAAATCTCCCATATACTTTTAAAACCACTCAACAAGTTTTAGAACAAAATTTTCCTCGTACTTCATCCATTAATCTGCTCCCAGCGATAAAGCTAACAAACGGTAGCAAATGGATTAAGTTTTCAACCTGCGGCGGTCATTTCAACTAACGTTAGACCACTCAGATGGCCTAACTAGATAGTTATGTTAATTAGCTTGTATTAACACTAGGATTTAGTTTGGAATATAGTTCAAAGAAAACTGTACAATTTTTTAGTAGGACGAGTTGTAGAATAGAATATAGAGAATTTAGTTTTGAAATTCTCAGTAGCAGCACGGAGTCTGGAACTGTGCCCGGCAGATAGGCTCGCCCCCTATTACATGGGACTTAGTCACGGCATCGACGAAATGTGGGTGTAAAATATTGCACCACTGCCTAACCCTTCCTGAAATATATGCGTGATGTTATATTATGTAGAATTTAGTTAATTGCGTTGTTTTTCCTTATGCTAGAATGTGAATAAGAACTGTTTCATTGATCTAGTGATCGTAAGCGCGACTGGTGAGCGAGATGCCTTGGGTTCAAGTTCTAAGGCGAACAGTGTAATTACGTAAAAAAGTGACAGCAAGGTGACAGCTCCGCGACAGTAGTCTCACCGCTGTCGGCCAATATATGACACAGAAATAACGTTTGACAGTAGCTATCGCGCGATCTACGCCTGTCGTAAACTGATTGCTACATCAGTAATTAGGCCGTGGAAGATGGCATTATGCTGGCACCGGCAGCCTAATTACGTAAAAAAGTGACAGCAACGCGATTGCCACGCGACAGCAATCTCACTGTCAGCCAATACATTATATGTCACAAAAATGACGTTTAACAGAAGTTATCGCGCGATCTACGCCGTCGCTACATCGGTAATTAGGCTGCGGATCTAATTAAATAAATGTGAGATAAAACAGTACACTTCTGCCTAACCCTTCGAGGAATACAAGCGTGATGAAAGTTTACATTACAAAATCTAAAGATTTCACACTCAAGACTTATATTTAACAAAACTACCACACTTCACTTACACTGTTTCTATTCATATTCAAACACAAGGGTCTTCCACTTCACATACACTCCTCAGCCATACAAAGGATCTCTGATACCTGGCAGCAATTCTAGGCCTGGATCTATTGTAGTTGGTCTATTGTGTGGTATGTTGTGACGTCATAATGGTTTCAGCGGAGAGTAAGCAGAGACTATGACTGTATGTTTATGTATTGTTTGGTATGAATTGGTGAGGGGTATATTTGCATGATTTTGCTTGATATTGTTTCTGTTTTGATATTGAATGTATATTGGATCCGGTTTTAGGTGCGATAATAGTGTTATGGGGCTTAAAATTGTGAGAAGTAAGCATCTGTGTACCACAAAGTTGTATTAGAGTACTTCAACATTTCGCTATTCTCATAAGCCGGACACAATATCCAAATCTAAGCTTCTACTGAGAATTAGCCGACAAGAAAACCCAATAACATTTTACTCGACCCGAGGATCAAACGTAGGAGCTCGCGTTCAATATCCATGCTTGTCGCAACTAGACAACCGGAGCAATGAATAAAAACAAAGGTCGAACAAAATCACAAATGTATACCAACGTAATAAAACTCAAAGGCGTTGTCTGGTGAAGTTGCACGTAGCTCGAAATAGTTTCTAACTAAGTTCTAACTTTATAAGTTACGTTAATACTTCATTCTTTCGTATTGTGTTCTATCTGCAATGCGGTTTGCAGACGAGCTTATTTTTATTGTTACCTCTTCGAAGAAAAAGCAAAAATACATAATTTCATTTCAAATACTATATAATGTGCCTCAAGTTGAATAAAAAGCTGTAATACTGCTAATGCCATATAGCCAAACGATTTGTCTCATTAATGGCATTTAAAAATAGTATTTTTTGTATTACTTACCTACTGTATTTTACATTGCCATCGATAATAAGTCTCTTTATTTTCTTGTGTAAATACAAGAGAAATAAATAAAAAACATGGCTTTGACAACAGTCACACTATGCCACTTAATATAGAACATCACGCCTGTATTCCCCAAAGGGTAGAGGTAGTAGAGGTGTACTATTGTACACCCACTTTACTTCAGTTATATGTGACATGTGTGTTGGTAAACTGTACCCATGATACAGGAGAAATTCTAGGGTAGGGCGAAGTTTTAATAAAAAAAAGTTAGTAACTTCTAAACAGTTATTTTTCCATTGAAGGTCTCAAATTCAATAATAATACATTTTCATGGAAAGCGGTCCAATAAAACATAAATAATTATGTAAAAGACCAAAAACTCCCGTAACCGGTCCCCTTTGGCCTTTGGGTCCTATATAGAATTACTCAGAAATATTATATTTATCCTTTCGACTAGGAACAGATTTGATCTCTTTTGATAAATAAATTTTGCCTTTGTAAGTATTAAATATCTTTTATCTTTTGGGAATATTGTATTTCGTGGTCAATGGTTCGGACTGAAACAAAATACGTTATTTAATATTAAATTATCAATACACGAGACTGAATAAAGGCATCGGTGAAATGTGGGAATACAATAGTACACCTACACCTCTGTTATGATAATAACCATTTTTTACATTCTTTATTGCCACACTGCTTAACAAAGGTCTCCTCCTATTTGTCCACACTACTCACTGTATCGCTGCCTCCGGCCAATTTGTAGTGAAGGCATCAAAAACGATAAAATTTCTTACTAATTCCTCGTCTATAAATAAATAGGTCACACGATTTAGTATTGTATGTACCTACATACATAATTATACAATGATTGAATCTTTTTGTGTGGTTACAATAAACTCGATTATCTATATATTAAAAAAAAACTTTATAAAAAAAAAGTTGCCCCACACTAGGAATAATTCTATATGTGGATTATAATTATCTGTGGATCATACAAATATTTTTTCCGTGCGAGACTCGAACCCGCGACCCGTAGGACAGCAGTCGATCGCTCAACCACTGCGCCAACCAATTAACTCAAATTTATCATTCGAAACCCTACACGAAATCTTTTCACAAAGTTAAAGCAGAATACCACAAGGTAAACCTAATAACAGCAAATCCTCCACCAAAAGCGTCCAGGGAACCCTAAAATGACGTCACTAATCCCCCGCTGGCATATTGACGAGCCAAGTGAACTTCAAACGAGATCGCTTCATCCTATAATCCGTAATAATCTGAGACAACTTCGAATAGAATCATGGAACTGAATTATATACTCTGTCGTATGTAACTAGTGCTTTCAGGCTGAATGTATGTACCGAGAGGTCTATTAGTTTGATTACATAGGTATTTGATGACGTATTTACTACGGTACTGAATACCTGCCCTTTGTAGCTCAAATTGCACGTAAGACATAGTATATGCCGATTTTCGTACAAATAATTAAGACTTAGTTAATTAAGTTATTATCGTAGCACAGTGTTTTTCTCAACTACATTGGGATCGGCTTCAAGTCTAATCGTATTCAGCTGAATATCAGTATTTTACCCGTAGTTGGCCAATCTCACCGGAGATTAGCCAACTACGCAGGAGATATTATAGAGCACAAGTGTGTGCGCAAACACAGGTGCTCTCTCTATTTCTTCACTCTCATAGTCCGATGGGATGGCAATCCGACACGACCGGAGAGAGATCAGGCGCAAGACCAAGACCACCTAATTATAGGGAAACACTGATACTCTAAGGTAGGACAACTCGTCAGATTTTTTGGGCTGCTGACACCCATAAGGAATGTCATAGACATTCGTATAACAACCGGGAGAAACTGCTTATTTTACTTTCTGAAACACGGAGGGGTCTCAATGTGTACAGAATGGTCGCCCATCGAAGGACTGACTGCAGAAAGCGTTGATTAACCTCGCAGATCAACTCATCTGCGCAGTAAACAACAACTCTACTAAGAATCCAATTAATTTTACATATTTTTTTATATAGTCAAAGTCAAAGTTTTTTATTTCAAATGGGCCTTTGCAAGCCCTTTTAAAACGTTATGAATCTAGGCGCACGGTTCCAAAGTGGGTTGGTCCTATGGACAAGAGACCGGCAAGAAACTCCATGGATACTCTTTTAAAAATATTGGTTTACAATGAGTTGAAGCAATTTATAATAACAAAATAAAATAGAAAATATAATATAATCTTATTCTTACATTCGAATCGTCGTTGTTATTTTTGCACAGTGCTCGTCTATACGTTTCGTTTGATTCGTTTCTAACTTACAATTTTCCTTTAACGTTTAGAGAATTACACTTTGTGTTAGATAAGGCAAGAGAACGGCACGTGTACAAAGTTTAAAGTCCCATCAATGACTGGCACAATCTTTCGCCTGCTTAGTTGTCGGTTATATAGAGTTATACCTATATCTACTCGAAGGAACTGCATTAATACTCCAGTGATCGTAACTGCGGCTGCGGAGCGAGAGTTCTGACGTTCGATCCCCAGTTGACGCAAAGTTTTCGATTGTTAGAAAATTCTCTGTAAGATTCCGAAGTTTGGAATTATCTGGTAGATATCAATAGGCTCGCCTCCGTGAGACTAAAAACGTGATGTTCAGTTTATGACATTTCATTATTATTTTTACACTGGCTTCCGCGCGCGGCTTCGCTCGCGTGATTTACGAACCCGTGCATTTTTCCGGGATAAAAAGTAGCCTATGTGCTATTCCAGACTATAATCTATCTCTGTGCCAAATTTCATCCAGATCCTTTCAGTAGTTTTTGCGTGAAAGAGTAACAAAGATCCATCCATCCTCACAAACTTTCATATTTATAATATAAGTAGGATAGGATATAGCTACCGAGTAAGAACGAAGGCCTAACATGAAATACACCTCCATTTACTGGCCCCTACATATTTTGGCCTCTGCGTTATAATTCCCTTTAACCCTTCACGCCTTAAGTTCGCCCTAATGAGTTAAGTTGTTGTGAGAACAATTAGCAAGTAGTTTGTAAGACACAACAAAATACAATGCAGGGTCATTAGGTTATTTGCGCTTAATTGCGTCATTCACTCACTGATTTGCACAGTTTACAATTAATTTGGGCTAATATTCCTGTATAGATTGTGTTTAAATCTTTATTTAGGTTGCTTTGTTTAGTATTAATGAACCAGTAGGATAATAAATTAGGCAGCTTCTGTAATAAAATAAGATTGGACCTGACTGACGGCTGGAAATTACGGCGTAATCAGAATACATTTAAGGGAATTAAGTTAAATTAATTTGCCATTTGTAACGTTGAACAGGATTCCCAACGCGTGAATTGGGCCCCATTATCAGCTTTCACTGTTTTAGGTACATCATGGGATCTAACAAAATATTTAAAAACTATATAACATAACATCACGCCTGAATTCTCCGGAGGATTAGGCAGAGGTATACTATTGTACACACTCATTTAACCCACGTTATTGAGTCCCATGTAATAGGGGGTGAGCCTATTGCTATCTACTGGATACATACAGACCCCATGCTGCTACTGAGAATTTTCATACAGAAACTCAATAACACTTTACTCGACCCGGGAATCGAATCCAGGACCTTGCGCTCAGCATTCGCACTTGCGACCACTAGACTAATGAAGCAGTCTATTCAAAAACGAATCATTACTTACATTGTTTTTATAGAACCTTAAAATATGTACATAAGGATCCACGACTGGGCAGTATGGCTAAATTTATGGCCCGGCAGCCTAATTGCCGATGTTGCAATAAGTTTGCAACAGGCATAGATCGTGCGATATCTACTGTCAAACGTAATTTTTTTGTCATAATATGTATCGGCTGACAGTGAGGCTGCTGTCGTGTGACTGTCGCGTTTTTTTACGTAATTAAACTGCGGGCAATTTTACTTCAACCGAATTGTAACAAGTGCTTTTAAACCGTAATATAAAGATGATATAATATGTTCAACTTCTAGTAAACCTAGAACAGTCTTACTGTTATATTCATGTGAAAATTTAGCTTCATGCTCGAGTAAATTTTCCTCAAAATCTCTCTCTCATTTTGCTTCTGAAGTTTACTTTATAATAGTTTTAGTATCTCGAAAATTCTCAGTTCTGTTGGTGCTGTTGAAATATGTGCTCATCTCTTAAAGGCTTATGTGCACTACATCATAATAAATTACCGTTATAGTAAGAACATATTTCTGTGGGGCAATACCCACGAGAGCGTGCCAGACGGCTCGGAAACATAAAAATCTAGCTGGATAATGATGATGATGAATTTCCATTGCGTAAGAGCTAATAATGCGTGATCGTATCTCTTTTCCAGATACGCTCGTATTGCGTTCATGGTATTTATATATTTTACTTTAACTTTATGACAGACATGGCAACAAGTCGCGCAAAATAGAGAACAGTGGAAGGAACAAGGGGAGGCCTTTGCCGAGCAGTGGGAAACTGGGCTATAATTTTTTTTTGTCAGTTAACAACCAATTACTATAAAATCAAACACAAGTACAAAATAGAAAGAAAAATAAAACTTAAAGATACAATTAAAGTTCAAACAAAGTTAGCATCACTTTTATGAATCCTTCTCACAGTATTTCTGACATTTTCATTAAATCTCCATCAATTCATCCGTAAACAGATCGATCGATAAGAATTCAAGAGATCATTAAATGCGGCTATAGCAAGATACGTAGTGTGCAGACCCCTTTATGGTTACAAAGAACGCATCCAGGTATGCTCTAATTGCAAGACTTTAACTCCTAAAAAGCTTTTCGATGATAGAAAATATTTAAATATTTTTAAGTATATGTTTCTGATACAAAAGACGTTTGTATTTTGACTAATTGACTAACCATTATTGGTTAAGCGATTAGCTTTCTGCGCTATGTGTTGCGGGTTCGATCCCCGCACGGAACAAATATTTGTATGATCTACAGATAGTTGTTTCGGGTCTGGTTGTGTGTGCATGTGACATGTATGTTTGTAAACTGTATCCACGACACAGGAGAAATCTTAGTGTGAGGCATAATATAATATATGTATATAATATATGTAGGTATATATATAATATAATATATGTAGGTATCCAACAGTACATTTCTGAGATACACTTCAATCGGAGAACACAGAGCTGATTTTATGTTTATTTTCAAAAGTAAATATTTTGAAGAAAATTTTTCTAAATAAAAATTAACGTATCGTCGATCCATAGAATGTTTTCTTTTTGTTCTTAAAACAGATTTTTGTAAGCCTCAAAATCTTTCGTTTATTTAGATAAATGAAAAACAGAGGTTTCAAAATTAATACTAGAAAGTAATTTAAGTTTATTTTAGAACAAGTTTTCTTAGACTCATAAATTAATATTACATTATTAACGTGGGAATAAAATCACTCGATATAATCTCAAGGCTCGAGTTTAATTCTAAGAAAATAATGAATACTTTATTATTATATCTAACTTATATATACAGTGTAGCGAACGAAGGCGTTACTTTAATATTCTCATCACTTAAATAAACACTATCTAAAATAAATTGATTCTTCGTAGCTCCGTAGCACGGCGGCGTAGCGTCTGTTTGCATATCTCTCGTAGCGCTATTCTCGTAGCACTCGTTGTATTTTTATTTTATTTAGAGCTCCAAAATGGATGCCATATTGGATTACGGATGTTTTATGGTTATGGCGCTGGAATACGGTCCTTAATCGAAAAGAAATGTTCGGTTTAGAGTGGAATTGTACTTTTACTGTTTGACACGCGTTATTATGAGTGGTGTAAGGAAACAGCCCCCACGAGTGCCTGCACCCTGGACAGTCAGCCTCGATATCACGATTGCTGATGAGCTAATCTTTCTACTACGGCATGCGCGACCTCCATATGATAGCTCGTTGCCGACGATAGAAGAAGTGGTAAAATTATGAAAAAAATTGTATTTAAATTTTAATAAACATAGTAATATATTTGTAAAAGCAAAAAGACGTAAAAATATTCACCGTTTCATGCTTCACTATTTCTCGATATTCAAATAAAGTAAATGTTTGCTCAATAAATCACAACGTATCGACCGCGGCCGCTATTTGCGAAACAATTTGCATGCAAATCAAGAGCGTGGGTGTCGGCATTCAAACTCTATTATAGGGAGCTTTGGGGACATGTGAAATACGATATTGTGTACTACATAATACATAATGTGTTATGTGGGTGTGTATTTATTCCGTGTATGTTAGCGCAATGATGTTAACAAAGCCTTTGTGATTGTTTAAATTGTGTTGTTGAATGCAAAATGTGCACCTACTATTGATTCTGTTATATAGCCTGTATTCTCCGGGGAGTTAGACAAAGGTGTATTATACGAGTGTGTAGACCCACATTTAACCAGTGCCGTGCATAAGAGACGAGCCTACCGCCATCTACGGGACAAAAATCCAAACTAAAGGTTGCTACTAAGAATTTCTTTACGGAAACATCTAATACCTTACACTTTCATCGACTTGGGAATTGAACACGGGATCTCAAAGCTAAGGTTTAGGTGTCACTGTGTGTAAATTAAGTATACTCAGTATTATCTAGTAAGCCTGGAAAGCTACTCCAGCATATATAAGATTGCCAAACTGCTTAACTTGCAGGGTTAAGTTTAATTCATAAAACAATGTTACCCGTCCGACAACGGTGCTTTCTTAACAAACATTTGATAAAGAAAAGAACCTCCAGGATTAACGAAATGAGATGATCTTCATCTGACGTACTCTGGGCAGTCAGCCCCGATACCATAACCAACTGGCTTAACTCTTCACTACCCAAGCTCGAGCCAACTCGACACAAGAAAAGAAATAAAGAAAATTCTGAGTCTCGATACCACTCATATAACAAGAAACCAATCTATATCCAGGATAATAATTGGACAGAAAGAATCGTTCCTAAAGTAGTCGTATAGCCAATTACTATTGGAAGTAACGATAACAAGCAATGCTCAAGTTACCGACAAGAATGAACAACAGGTATTGTGTATCACTACTAACAACTGCTTACGTGAAAGTACCATCGAACACAGATAGGTTTTGTAAAGAACTGCGACTTGGTTATGTAAGAAAAATGTAACAGCCATAATGACGAACGAACAATGCATCCCTTTTTCACTTATAGATGTTAGGGATTCTCATAGACTTATAATTTCGGGGATTCCAGAGGTAGCAACCAGTGGCGTGCGGTGCATAAAGACACTGCCTACCCTACATAACTCTGATAAATATTTATTATAAGATATATGAGGTGGTAAATCACATACATCATTATTTAATCGACGAGAGGACGAACCAATACCAACATGCAGGAGGTATTATTGTTACCCTGTCTAAAAACTCTGTGCACGCCGCTGGTAGCAACACTGACCGGCTGTGCAGCCGAGCGGTGACGTTGGTCTTTGACAGTTTTGATAGTGCGGAGCGCGGGAAATGGACCTTTCATTACCGAAGGGATTCGTAGAGTAAGCAATTAGGCGTTGATAGTCTTATATACGGTGCAATAAATTAAATAACGAAATTAAAATGTACCGTCTTTTTTAAACTTTATTTAGTTCATTCAAAAAAGATTTTTTATCAACATCATATAGACATCATATATTATTTTATAACCAATTCCACTTTTTATATCTAAAATAACATAACACAGCATCACGCCTGTATTTCCCGAAGGATTAGGCAGAGGCGTACTATAGTACAACCACATATCGCCGATGCCGTTTCTGAGTCCCATCCCAGTAATAGGGGGTGACTCTATTGCCATCTACCGGGCACAGTTCCAGACTACGTTCTGCTACAGATAATTTTTATTCACAAAAACCCAATAACACTTTGCCCGACCTGGGAATCGAACCAAGGACTCAAACTCAGCAATCACCGTGACAACCACTTGACCAATAAGGCAGTCTTCTTTTTAACTGACTTCAAAAAAAAAGGAGGTTCTCAATTCGACTGTATTTTTTTATATCCTTGTCATATATTCAATTAAATTAATCTAATTCTATTAATTATATGTAATGACATAATGTATCGTAGTCGTACCAAGCATATAATGACGTCATCAAAACACTGGAGAATATACAATATCTTTGGCAATCTCTCATTGTCAATTATAATAATTAGTACGCGTATCTTGGTTTCAATTACATATTCCTTTGGCAATATGTAGATCTGCTTGGATTATACGGCGTTACTTGTAGTAATTAAACAAGACATTATATGATTTTCGATATTGTATACAAATATTTTTATTCCATTCGGACTCAAACCAGCGATTCGCATCGTGGAATCCCTGAACTATACTAAACTAGCGACCCGCTCCGGCTACGCACGGGTAGCAGAGCATATACGCCTTCATTTTTTTTCTGTCGTAGTGTCGTATCAACCTGTAACGTCGAGCAATTATTCTTCGCAAGCCAGTAAAGCTCGAAGTCGGCATGATTTTTTCCGACATCTTCAACTATCATCGTCACATTTCAGCCAATTTAAACAAAACCTTAACTAATTATACACCTAAACCTTTCTCATTAATCACTCTTTAATTTGGTGAAAACCACTTGAAAACACGTTCAGTAGTTTTTGTGTTTATCGCGAACAGGCAGACAGACAGACAGACGCGGCGAGGGAACTTTGTTTTATTATAAGTAGTGAAATGGCTACCAAATGTTCGTACTGACCACATTTATAACTTTCTCCGCAATATAATATTAGAATGAGCCCGGCTGGAACCGCTGGCTAATGGATAGATATGTAGGTACTGTCTCAGTTAGACCGCGGTAAGGCGATGCGCCGTAAAACCTAATGAATTCATCGTAACACCCACGGGAATTAAAAGTACTTTTTGGAATTACTTTACGCAAATAGGTGTAACGTTTCGTTCATACCTAGGGATTAGGAACATAGTATAGGTTATTTTTAAGCCCTCTGATTTTTAGCCCTCAGAATGAAAATCATACAATGACTGTTTCATTGGTGTAGTGATCGCAAACGCGACTGTTGAGCGTGAGGTCTGGCTCGTTTCCCGGGTAACATAAAGTGTTATTGGGATTTTATTGTATGGTAATTCTCAGTAGTAGCACGGATTCTGAAACTGTGCCCGGTTGGCTATAAGCTCGCCCCCTATTACATGGGATTTAATAACGGCATTGGCGAAATGTGGGTGTACAATATTACAATTCTGAAAACCATACAATTTATTAGGTATTTTCGGATAGATTAGATTTTTTATTTTCGATTAGATTAGACGGCTAGCGTGGTACAGTGACTAAGCTTTTGACTTTCTCCGACTCATTTCATGGATGCGATTCCCGCAAGTAACAAATATTTATATAACCTACAAATAGTTGCATCAGGACTGTGTACATGTGAGATACTATTGAAATCTTAATGTTGAGCAACGCAATGAAAAAACAAAAGAATTATTTACAGTTTCATCCCTTTATTTTTTAACCGAACAGTCCCCATCGACCTTTTAGATGGCCCCTAGAGAGTGGCACGTTCAAATAGAGGTAGAAACAGGGATAGCTGCATGTCAGTCTAGTCACGTCACAGACACATGTCTCAGCGAAAAAAAATTGAATTTGTGCTGTAGGGGTGGCCAAATATAGTCATGAATATTATATGATGCTTGATTTTGATGTTTTATTTTGGAAGCAATTGTATTTTGATTAGAAGATGAGAAGGTGATTTTTCTTACCCTAAGAAGAAGACCAATTGGTAACATATTTTTACCTCTTTTAAAGTTTGACAAAACTAACTGCAGGGTGTGTTGGGGTAAGATCGGCAATGGGGTAAAATCGTACCAATCATATTTCCGACTGATTCAAGCACCTTTTTATTGATCTTATTCTCCAGGCAATACATTCTAATAAAACTGCTTCTATTGACTGGAGAACAACATATAAAAAGTGGTGGAATCAGCCGGGAATTCGATCTGTACGATCTTACCCCATTGCCGATTTTACCCCAACGTACCCTAACGTTTTTATTGTAGACAAAGCCTGTTTTTACCATTGACTGTATTTTAACTAAAAAAAATATGTGAAATATTATTTCAATTACTATCCAGAAATAAACCTACGTATCTCCTCGTGCTATATATTTGGTTATGTATACACATTGCTTGTTCAAGCATATAGTCACGGATGAGCCACTCCGACCACGTTACATCGATATTTCAATATTATGCGACTAAAACCAGACCAGGGTCCACAAATAATGGAGGTATTTTCTAAAATCCTTTTATTTTTGCTTGAAAAATTTCAAAGGTTTCTCCTTTGTATATTTTGTAGAAATTCATCCACATAGCAGCTATGAGAAGTAAGATTACAGCACAAAAGTGATATTTTTTTTTTGTATTTCAATCAAGCCTACAATTTTTCTAAGTCCACCGAAAGTGAAAATATAAATGTATTTGTGAATCCAATTTGCATGCAAATACATTTTGTATTGTTAAGAGTGTTTCGTTTCACTATTTAAATATTTTGAAATAAATACATACAGCTTCATTCATCTGGTTGCATACGCGGCTGCTGGAAAGTTTTAGGTTCAATTACCAGGTCGGGGAAAGTTTTATTTGACATAACATAACGTCACGCCTGTATTCCCCGAAGGGTTAGACAGAGGTGTACCTACTAATCTACACCCATATTTGCCGATGCCGTTATTAAGTCCCATGCAATAGGAGGTTAGCCTATTGCCATCTACCGGGTACAGCGTGCTGCTACTGAGAATTTCCATGCAGAAAAACCCAATAACACTTTGCTCGACCCGGGAATCGAATCCAGGACCTCGTGCTCAGCAGCCGCGCTTGTAAACACGAGACCAATGAGGTAGTTTTATTTGAATTAGCCTAAATTCGTCCCCAATCTCGTGGGACTTAATAATGGCATCAGTGGAATGTGGGTATTCAGGCGTGAAGCTATGCTAAGTTTTATGAAACTTTTGGAAGCGTATAATGCTCTAAAGTTTAAGCCAAATTAATTTTACTTTTCGCCTTCTAAAACCACGAACGCTAGCTTCTGAAAGCACTGTGTTTAAACCACGAACTAGCGCTAAATAATTTATAGAACTAATTTCACTTCAATTTTCTATACAAAATCTACGTCTTTCGCATTTTCTGTTCTCTTAACACTTCATTTCCACGCTCGGAGCGGTTGAAGCGCTTTAGAAACTTCTTAATGAAGCGCACGCTGTAATTTAATGTGTATAAACTTGTGATTGTGACTTTGCAAATTGAAAGTAATGTATAATTGAGTTTTTAAATACGTTCCTACTTGGTAGTAACATGAAAAGGTCTTTAAGCGATAACAAGCAAAATAAAGTGCATTTTTTCCTCAATATTTCTGGGAATAGTGCAATTGAAAACCATAATTATACCAAACTTTTTATAAAGTACAGCATGCATGTCTTATATCGATTTTTTTTTTTTTTCATTTGTTTGTGTCAAGAAAAATTCGACTACCAAATTGAAAGTCCCGAAGTACATTTAGATTCAGATTAAACGTAAATTAAAGCTGAATGGGCTGCAGTGACGTTAAAAGCATCGCATCTACATAAAAATATTCAATATGAATATTTTTATGTAGATGCGATGTCAATTATACATTCATATTCATATTTTTTATTGTGGATCATAGGTAGGTACAGAATACAGATGTTTTTATTTGGATACAATGATCAGCTATGTCCCGCCTCTGAGGCATACAATAACAAATAAATGTAATATGGAAAATTAAAAATATTATAATATCAGTTACATGTCATCATTCATTATACTTATAGGCTATTCGAATCGGAACCATAATTAATTTAAATAAGTATGCAATACTAAACACATCATGGCTAAGGCAAATTATATTCAGCAAGTGATTTGTCAGATAAGAAGTCTTTCACAGAGTAGTAGCATTTGTTCAATAACATGTCATGAAGGTTCTTTTTAAATATTTTTATTTCTGAAATAGTTCTAATGGGTCTGGGGATATTATTAAATATACGTGGAGCTGTGCAAAAGATACTCTCATGGCACAGATGCGTCTTGCTAGCAACTGTGCATAACTTATTTCGATGCCGTATTCGGGTACGCTATTCAAATAATTTTATGTTTGACTTTATGAATACTGCGCTTTCAAATACATATAAACACGGTAATGACAATATTCTTATGTTTCCGGTAATGTCAATATTCTCAAAACCGGGGTCTTGCTTATTTTCTGCTCAAGCAGTTTATATCCAGCTATTAAAGCGCTTTGAGCGCTTCATAATGAAGCGTTCACTAAACGTGATTAAATTTTCGTACCTGTAGATTCAATCAAAGTTATAGAAGTGCTTGAGGTTAATCAAAAGCAGGTTGGAATGACAGACAAATTAATTTCAATATAATTAACTGGATTATGAAAGTATTTAGCTTTAGAGTTTACTATACACATCATTCACGGTTCGATTTGATAGATTTTATCAAACTCGTTTCTTTCTTCGTTCAGGGAATACTAAAGAAGTTTTGAATGTATACTTTTGAGGTGTCGGCACAAGCTACAACATAGGACTCGCTCATGCAGTCGTGAAAGAATTAGCCAGTCATCATCGTCAAAGCCTTTTTCGTCTATATAAACAATGTCTCTCAGACAATACGTCTGTCAGTCTCCAATGTTTTTGATGGCTAAACAAACCGATGCGAGAACGACATACCCTACCACAGGCCTGATTGCAGCCAGTAAGTATAGTATCGAGGATGTCGATCTAGGAAGTGCTAAACGATCTCAGAATTCGTAACGCGTGGAGCCTTTTTTTGCACCTCAATGTATACTGGTCCAAATCTTACTAATATAATAACTAAGTAATGTTTTTTTGAAGTTATACTTCTTTTGGCGCGCTTGATGAGAGTGAATTAGTGAGTATACTACGATGCGCGCACACCGACAGATAAAAGCGATACCATGAAGTTGGCTGGTAAATGTCTCTTAAATTTTCTTGGGAATTGATAGCTATATTCAAGGTAGTTATTGAAATATTTGTGCATCTGTAACACGTGTTTCATATCAGTGGAAATATATCATCAAATTCAACGAAAAGACCTTTACTATACCCACACGGAATCCAATCGGAACCCATTACACACTCAAATACAACATGGAGATCACGTATTAGGTGTTAAAACCTCATTACAACCTTAGGGAAACGAAAAAAGAGAACGATATCGTACGTCTCTCTCTTGCCTTGATTAGATCGTTTAAATGCATCAAATAGAAAGCGAAACGTTCTAAGCTTTGTTAGAATCTGTTTTAAGTGAGTGTAAGTAGACGATTACGCCGATAAAGGCCCGTTTGTGTTATTTTAGGCAATTGTTCTTTATGTCGGTGTTTTTCGATTAAATATTATGAGGCTTAGCTTTCTTTGAGGCAGATTTAAATCTCTTGGATTAGGGAATTAAATAATAATATTTGAGTAAATATATTTTATTAATGGACTGCCCTCATTGGTCCAGTGACTGCAAACGCGACTGCTAAGCGTGAGGTCCTGGGTTCGATTCCCGAGTCCTGCAATTTTAATGAGTTTTCTGTGTACAAATTCTCAGTAGCAGCACGGAGTCTGGTACTGTGCCCGGTAGATGGTAATAGGCGCGCCCTATTATATGGGACTCAATCATCGGCGAAATGTGGGTGTACATAACAATACACCTCTGCCTAAACTGTCGGGGAATACAGGCGTGATGCTATGTATTTATGTTTATGTTGAAACAAAAAATAATACGCTTTTATAAAGACAATCAGTGACAGAAGAGGATGCCAACCGGTAGCCTAATTACCGATGCAGCAATCAGTTTACGACGCGTAGATCGCGCGATAGCTTCTGTCAAACGTCATCTTTGTGTCATGTTGGCCGACAGTGAGATTGCAGTCCCGCAGCCTAATTACGTAAAAAAGCGATAGCAATTTGACAGCCACGCGACAACAATCTCACTGTCAGCCAATACATTATATGTCACAAAAATGACGTTTGACAGAAGGTATCGCGCGATCTACGCCTGTCGCGACATCGGTAATTAGGCTGCCGGGGCTGTCGCGTTGCTGTTGTTTTTGGCATAATTGGGCTGCTGTACTTAGTTTATGCTCGTTAACATGTTCACTGCGAGCCGTAATTTTGGGGACCTACAAATAAGTGCGTTACGAGGTAATTAACATGTCGTGTAAACATTAACTAATCGGTCGTTACAAGGCAAATAAAATCTCGTAAAGTTTTATTTATAAATTAAATACTACTGAAGAAGATCTTTAAAACTTATTCTAGTCATTTCAGTCATACAATAGAATATAAAATAAAACTGATAAGAGAAATTGAAGACGCACGAGCGAGAATAAATAGCTTTTTCGGCCGCGCGCTGAGTGCGGACGTCGTACGGGGTGTAGGTCGCCACGTTACCCAGTGAACGTGTTAAACGCAGATAACGTATTATTGTATAAGTACCCATTTTCAAAAATGACTAATATTAATATTATATGGCACTGATGTTGTTGAAAGATGTTAAGTAAATTGTTGTTTTTTTGTTAAATGCGAAACAACAGTTCGATTGTTATTTTAATAAGCGTATTGTTTCCAAAGTTACGAAATAAACTCTAAACCATCGCAGTTAAACTAATTAAATATAACCATTATGATTTTAACTTTTGACATTCAAGTTAATGCTAAAATTCAATTGCTTTTACAACAAACTTTCGTTTATGCACAATATCTGATTAGATACACACTTGATATGTAACGTTGGTTAAACTTTACATATTGTAGTTAAGCAAACATTACAATGTTCTGCCTTTATGATCTCTCTAACAATTATTGCTGAAACAACATATGATCACGCCTGAATACCCCGAAGGGTTAGGCAGATGTATTATGTAGGTACACCCATATAACGCCAAAATTGGCGATCACCCTATTGACATCGGACCGGACACAATTCCAAATTCTGACATGCTGAGGAATCCCATACGAAAACACTGCCCGATCCAGCAATGAACCCAAGACCTCTCGCTCAACGGTCGAGCTTCCGACCACAAGACCAATGAGATCTATGTATACCAAATAGACCTGATGTATTCGTATCAAAAGTGATAGTATTTTTATCGCTCGAACAAGGTGTAAGGTAGTAAGTACGCTTTCAGTGAACCCTGAGTAGTCAGCCTTGTTACCTTGCTGGAGAGCTTATCTTTCTACAACAGTACAAAGTATTCCCACTAGACTCCTGCACATGACAGACGTAGACCACTAGAACGATAAACCCTCAGTTATCTTTTACGATGACAAACTAAAACCTCACTATTGTTTTTATTATTATTTTACTACAGTACGTGCAAGACTTTACCAAACTTAGTCAATGTCAACGCAACTTTATTTTATTCTAACCTCAATAAAAACCTAAGCTCACGGTCCAAACAAGAACACTAAAAGTCCCGACATTATGATAAAACTAACGCAGCTAATTTAAAACCCTAAAACGAGTTGCCTTTCATCGTCATGACGTCAAACGCACAATAATCATAACTACAGCAACTTGGTAGCTACGAAGTACGTCAAGTCGGGTAAATTAATTTAGGTGAAACCCGTCACAGATTAGATAACAAATGAATAGTTAATACGCATGTTCTTAATCGATGTGAATAAGTCTGATTAGTGATTATCTTATGTCTTTCTGTGTGAATAAGTCTGTATAATTAGTATTTCAGCTGATCTACTTACCAACAAGAATTTCTCAAGCCTTTAAAATATACCAGATTTATGTCAGGCAGGAAAACAACGGTAGATACGTGAGGACTAGTTCTGTGTTCATTAGACCACTTGCTCACTATTATAACTGAATTTACCTTTGTTTACTGGACTAAAGCAAGCAGAGTAGTAGTAGTACAAATGTTGAACTCATTAGTACTTCATTTGTTAACTATTCTTTGGTACGTGGTTTCGTGTCTCTACGCTGATGAAGTCCCGAGCTCGTCGTGTTGATTAATTAATATTATTCTACTGAGAGACCGAGCGTGAGTGGGTGGAAGGGAGGAAAATTGAATTTTCAAGCTGCTTTGTTTAAAGTTAAACAGAACGTGAGGTTGTGAAAAGGTAGGTGCAATCTTGAAATTTACTTTGTAAAATAATGTTTTTATTGTTAGCCGTTATAGAAGAAGAAAACATCTTTTTGATAGATAAATAACCCAGGACCTCACGCTCAACAGTCTTTTGAACAACAGACCACTGAGGTTAATACTTTCTATCTCTCTTCATTAACGTCGTATTCGAAATTTACATGTAAAACGTTGGTACGTAATTTCAGATCTTTTTGAAATAAACCTTTTTGAATAAATAATAAGTGTAAATTATTCTTTTGTGAACCACACTATCAATTTCACATTTTACACTGGCCAACAGTTTTCTTTTTAATTTTTATATTTTAATTTTTAGATTTTTTTTTTTTATTTAACCACAAGCCGTGGTGGGCTAGTGTTCGTGGCCTGAATTCACGGTCAGTCTTTGTTTCAAATCCAGATATACCATGTTGTTTAGACATGTTTTGACTTAATTACACTGCATTAGTGATGAAGTTAGTCGTGATGAAACTGCCATGTCCAAGACCGAAGACTCTTGAAGACTTGTGAAATCTGCTGATCCCATACTTTGCTTTCGTGGATTACCCTCCAGACCTTCGTTTATACCAAAAGCTCACCAACAAAATTAATAGTCAGATGACGAGGTATGGTTATTTCATTTCATTTTCGAGTGCCGTGCCTAAGTAATTCAATTAACAGTTAATTTGCCTCGTACTACACTAATTAAAAAGGCCAAAACATAAATGGTACGGCAATTAATTATATTGGGTTCAGAGAATTCATGTATTTGTGTATATTTTTTAATTTGTTTAATGGCTTCGTGTACTTTTTTATATGATGACAGACTGAATTGTGTGAGTTGTCAATACACTGGTGATTTTGATCATATTGGTAACTGACCTAAGTAGACCAAGGTAGATATTCCAGGCTAGGCTAGAATATTGTAAAGTAGTTGGGAAAAATCGTTTTATTTTTCGGTTCATATTGTAATTTATTACAAAAGTAGGTAAATTAATCGTCAAGTTAGGTGTGTAAATATTATATAATTATAACATAAAAATCACCTAGCATCACTGTATTCTTCGAAGGGTTAGGCAGAGGTGTACTATTCAGTGCCAGATTAACCACGTAGCAAGAGTAGCAATTGCTGCGAGCCCCGCTCAAAAGGGGGACCCGCGTATCCAAACCCCCACCTCCGCCTGAGCGTAATTTTATGAGTGAAACTTATTAAGACGTGGTGGTGATATTGAATTTACTTGATGTCACATAAACGTGAAACGTTACACCTGTTTTTCGACTAAGACACTCCACGCCAGACAATCGGTACTCGATCATTTTGTTGGCGAAAATAAAACAAAGAATTTCTACAAAAAGTAACTTTATACTTAAGAGCCCATAGCAGATCAAGAGCCCTTCGATATAATTTGCTACGGGCCCCGCGCTTGCTCAATCCGGCACTGGTACTATTATACACCCACATTTCGCCAATGCCGTTATTGAGTCCCATGTAATAGGGACGAGCCTATTGCCATCTACCAGGCACATTTTAGATTCCGTGCTGCTACTGAGAATTTTCAAACTGAAAAACTTTCACAAACCGAACCCAGGACCTCACGCTCAGCTGTGGACCTTGCGACCATTAGACAAATGAGTTATAAAATTCACTTGGATCATGTTCTATACAAAAACAACATATCTAAGCAACCCTAATACAATCACACATTTCCCTGTCGACACACAACAGCCACAACAAGAAAAAATCTGATTCTGTTTGTTTTCACACCCTCACAAATATTTGAGACAAAGACAAAGGAACCTTCCTCATGTTTTTGTGGAACGGAAAATCTGACATGATATTTTATTTACACAAATGTATCTTAAGGTTCCTTTACATGGTGACGAGTGTGTGCATAAAACTAGATAGTGCATGATCGAATGCATATAAATTAGATTATATCATTCGTCGTAAGCGCGACCGCTGAGCGTGAGGTCCTGGATTCGATTCTCGGGTCGGGCAGTGTTATTGGGTTTTTCTGTGTGGAAATTCTCAGTAGCAGCACGGAGTCTGGAACTGTGCCCGGTAGATGTTAATAGGCTCGCGCCCTATTACATGGGACTCAATAACAGCAACGGCGAAATGTGGGTGTACAATAGTACCCCTCTGCCTAACCCATCTGGGAGTACAGGCGTGATGTTATCATTTAATCTGATTATTTATTACTGCCATATTGGTCTAGAGGTGAGGTCCTGGGTGAGGTTCTGTTTGGAAATTTTTAGTAGCAGCACGGAGTCTGGAACTGTGCCCGGTAGATGGCAATATGTTCGCCCCGTATTACATTGGACTCAATAACGGCATCGGCAAAATGTGTGATATCTATCTGAACTTGCTGTACTGTAGCAGATTGGCTTGAACGAATACGATCTCGTCTTTTTGTATCGTTTCTTTGGCGACATTTCGTAGACAAATTCAGATAAACAGATAAACAGATAAACACTTTATTCATAATTATACATTATACGTCAACAGTCCTCATGGTTACAATTGTTCACATGGTTAGATTTACAAATATCATTTAAGTAAACAGAGAAATTAAACAATTTTCTCATTTGTGAGTTCATCTACTGTGTAAAATACACTTTGAGCGAGCCAGCATTTCAGTTTAGCTTTAAATCCTGTTCTCGTTAGAGCCGAGGTGACGGATTCCGGTAACCGGTTAAAAATTTTTGGACCCATAACCTGCGTCAATTTACTCGATTTCGTGAAGTGATGCGTTACAGCAGCAAGCTTATTAGCATGACGCGTGGTGTAGTTATGCCTATCCCCCCGCCTTTCGTAATCATGCAGATTGTCCCATGTGTACATGGCGATCTGCATTATTACTATACTTGGTAAGGTTAAAATTCCAAGTGACGCAAAGTATGGTTTTGCTGACGTTTCCCTTGATATCTTCGCTATTGCCCTTATTCCCTTATGCCCTTATTCCGGAGACATGAATCAATTTCGATTAAACGTAAACCTGTATAATATAAACCTTAACTTGAAGCCAATATCGCTGATATCCGTCCGTGAAACACTCTGTATGTAAATAAAGCTTGACAAAAACAAAAGCAAAAAAAATCCACTGTATCCGATCTGAGGTCCAGGTACAAACCATCAGTTCCAAATAAAACACAAACGCAAAGCTTTCGGTTGAGGTCTCCAAGTAATTGCATTCCAAAGTGGTTCGGACAACTACGTTAGTGCTTCAGGGATCCGAATAACTTATGCTGAGGATGGAGCCGTTTCTCCGAATTCAGACGTCAGTTTGTGTTAGATCTAGTTCGGTATGTATCGAGTTTCTGGATCTATTTGTGGGATCCCGAGTGAGTTATAGAAGTTCTGAGTGCGATCGATTTTGTGCTCCGTTTTAGTTTCACATGGCTTCGTTGTATATAGAATAGAATTTAAAGTATTATATCAGTTCTTATTATTTAGTCTGTGTTGTCCCACTGCAGGATAATGCCTTCCTCTCTTTCCTCTACACATCTCTAGTTTTAGGAGGAACCAGTCTTTTCGGTAGGAGTCGAGCTCGCCCGCCATTTTCTTCTCGGTCTGTCGCGATGCTGTTTTGCGTTGACTGGGATCCACGACCCAGGACCCACTCGGATGTTCTTTTGGCCCGAAACTTTTCAGGCAAGCGACTGTCGTGTCCCGCCCTTATATTATTTATGCAAAGATATGCTCATCAGGGGCGATAATTTTCAAAACTCTATTCGAGTAAGAGTATATTATTCATGAAAACGATGAATTCATAGATGCCTAATTATATTCGATACAACCTACGTTGTTAAATCCGTTAGAAGCCCTGCTGTGTATCAAATCTTTTCATCATAGCAATATTGGGCCTTCAAAGTGCGTGCAAATAGCAAAATATATAAAACACATTCCAATTTTGCGTCAATTGACTAAACTAGACAAAATGAGTTGGAATTAAATAAAAAGCTTTTCCTGAGTTATAAAAACTCCGCAGGATAAACTTGTTTAATCAATTTAATATTAACACCGCTAACCTTTGGAGCGTATTGTTAAAACAAATAGTGCACCCACGCTCTCATATCTCCAGAATATGTATATTTAACCCACGCATACAAAGGCGGTTCTGCCCACGTCTCGACAGTGTACACACGGCTTTGTCTTGTCGTCTGAGGATTACCACAAAGCCTGGCATAGACAATGTACTTAATGTGCGGTTAGAATAAACGTTAACAATAGGGACTTGTAATTGTTGATGTGGCTGGTTTTAGATGTGATATTTAAATATTATTCTTAGGAAAAGGCTTGTTATAAACCTTATATCGTATTCCTCAAAGCTCATTATCATATTGTTGATGTTGGACACATTTAATAATAATTGATTCGTATCTCCAATATTATATACGCGGTAGCCAGTTCCTACGCTTTAAGTATGTTCAGAAAAGACACACGAAGAATATCGATGAGGGTCTTTGGCTGTAGACCGATCTACATGGCGACCTCTCGTGCAAGAAATGAATAATTTGATCAGCTGAATAACTCGTATGACTTCCAACCTGATGTAAAACTATGTCCGGTACCCTGACGTGTTTAGAGTGCGCGCAGACTTTCTTAGCCAAAATTAGGTACATCAGTCACATGCAGGCAAAACACCCATGCTCTCAAAATTTTAACCCTAATCGCCGTAGCCAAAATCGGCTTATATAATGATAATAAAAATAAGTCTCTAGCAACTACTGATTCTTAAAATATATGTATGTAAGTATTTGATTGACAGTGACACGGAAATCGAACCCGGCTTCGGACACAATTAAATAACTGGTCCTCTCCCATTCCCTACAACACGAATGAAATAAAATCTGTTGAAAAACATCCACCCATCTTCAACAAAAACATACAGATTTCAACATAACTCGTCATATTTTTACAGCAAGCAACGCTTCAAATACCAGAAATTCAAGTAACATATGTACTGTAATAACAAGAACACAATTCCTAGGAACATGTTATAACGTGGGTGTTTGTTACGGTAAAATACTGGATTTTCATTGTTTTCCCCTTTACAAATAACGACCTGCCAGATAAAAGGTTCTTGCGTTCATTTTTACGCAGAAAAAGCTGTGAGTTATTGTTGGTAGGTTCTTTGTTTTGTGAAGTAGATACGTATCTAAGTATTCTTAAAGTAAACACTTTTGTTTATTAGCCTTATGTTAAGAAAGAAAGTCCTTACAATAAGAGTTACTGTGTGTACTTAAGATTTTTAATTTGTATACAAAAAAATATTATTATTCATTTTGATTTTCTCATTGTTTTGTTTAGTGTGAGGACCTGGGTTCAATTTGAAGTTCGAGCTGAATGTATTTGGGTTTTCTTATTACAGAATTTTCAGTAGCATAGGTTTAGTTTTGTGCCTAGTAGATGACAATAGGTTTGTCTCCTATTACATGGGCTTAATAACGGCATCGATGAATTGTAGTAACGTAACCGTCGTTGAATAAAAGCGTAATGCTATTATGTTTTATATTTAAAGAACTACTTTTGTTTTGCTGTCTTATTTTTATTTTGTTACAAGATACTTTGTTTACAAATTTAATTAAATTATAATCTGAAATAATATAGGTGTCTGACCTTTTCTAAATTGAAAGTAAATAATTTTCTTGTATAAAATTATCCTCGTTTATAAAAAGGTTCGTTTTGAACGAAACTTTCTGCAAAAAAGTTTACTTATTTTCGCAAAAAGGTTTCACGTGAAAAATGTTTCTTTTTTACGGCTCATGATGAATAAATGGCTGATTAAATAACAGTACTTACCTTATTAGGTTTGACCTACCTTCTTATTAATACTCTTCGTCTTAGTTGTTGAAAGCCATGCAAATAAGCAATTGATGCTTATTATTTACTACTATTATTATATATTTATTAATTGGCTCGTATCGCACCCTTAGAATGAAATAGATCTTACTCAAAATTCTGATTTTGCTAAACTGACCTTAAAAAGTTAACTTTTTTGAAGACTTTCTTGATCATTTTCCACAAATTGCATTTTTTGACTTAGGTCACTTTCATTCTGAGATTGCGATATATGTGTAGATATTTGTGAAAAGCTTTTTAAATTCGACTCATAAGAACAGACTCAATAAATGTTATATAGTGTCTACTTAGCATCATTTGACGGGTTAACTCTCTTGAACTCATGTCATGTCCTGAAGGTTAAATAACTATCGTAACTTGTTTTTATGACAACACTATCGTGTATTCTGTAGTTATTATCTAATTCATGTTTTGCTACAATAAAAAAAAATATGCCTATGTCCTTATCCGGAACCCAGGCTACCTCCTTGTAAAATTTCATAACGATCGGTTCAGTTATTTCGCCGTGGTGAGATAACATATAGACAAGGTTACTTTCGCACTTATAGTAGCATATTGCTTAAACAAAACTTGCGACCAGTTCGCTCATGCATAATCTCTTTAACAAGAACATCGCAGTCCAGTTATAGAATCTGAGACATTTATGAAGAAAAGACGACTCCTGTCTTAAACAACATGACTGGCAAATCTATGAACAACAATAAGTACCAATACGACACGATTGACACGGTGGCTAAGCCATTAGCTTTCTGTGCTGTCGCGGGTTTGACCCCGCACAGAACAAATATTTGTATGATATACAGATAATTGTTTCGGGTTTGATAGTGTGTGCATGTGACATGTATGTTTGTAAACTGTACCCACGATACAGGAGAAATCAAAGTGTGAGAAAAGGTTTAAAAAAAAAATCAACGATCCTAAAATATAAAGGACTATCGTCGCTATTATCATACTTCTATACACTCAGTGTCACCGTAGAGCACAACTGCCAAATACACTCAAAATATGATAGGTATCAACCCAAATTTTAAGCCATAAACCGACCCCTAAGCCCAATGTTCACAGATCACTGACCCACTCTAATAGATTACACGTCGTAGCAAATTGTAAAAAATGTACCCAAGAAAAAGTGCCTTTCCATCTATCTAATGCTTCAAATAAATGAACCGAGTCCATCCCACAGTTGAACGAAAATATTAAATAAGGAAAAATTATGTATCATTTGTTTAATAAAACCCGGAGGCTACATTTTGGATGTCGACACAAAAAATTAGGCGCGTACTCTGAATAAATTATTAGAAGTAGGAATTTCGGTCGCAGATTTAAATATCTTCATGGCATTTGTCATAAAAAATGATGACGAAGTTAATCTATAGGTAAATATAAATGACTGTCTCGGTCGTGTAGTGGTTCGATTCCTGGATCGGGCAGTATTTCTTTTAAAATAGGTTGTATAGTTTTAATTAAATCATTCGTTAAAAATTTACTATCATCAAACTCCATAAAGGTATTATTAACTTTTACGTAATAATAGGTAAATAGGTTTTTTTTAGTAGGCATAACTTAATTAAAACTTTTTGGCACTAAAATTTGTTATATTGTTAAATAAGAGCTGAAACATTCCTTTGTAGATCAGATCGGACTAACAGCTACAACATTTTCACATTATATTTATTACGAAATTATATTCTCGAAATACGCGTGTCGGACACCGATAATAAATATACCCCAGCCTTTATTCACTAATCCGCGTATTACATGATTTACATACATGATTTTCGTTCATAATATAAAAATGTATTTAGTAGTTGGTTTTATAATGGAAATTTAATCATCTGCCAAGCCTATGTTGAGGTCGTCTCCCAGTCTAACCATTAGGCTAATTATATACCTATAGTACCTAATCTTAAGCCGCGTCGATCAAGTTGCCGCGGATCAGCAATCGAGTTGACCTTTAAGGCTAAATGATATTCTTGTAATTGTTGAACTGTGCGCTAAAATGCGACTGAACATCAGTTTTTTTACACAGAGCGGCTTCTACCAACCAATTACTGGGAGACACTGTTACTTAAGGAAGAAGGTTATCCCGGCTGTCGGACTGGGCAACTGACACCCATTATCATAGGTATTCGTATGATAAACGGGACCAACAGCTTTAAGGTCGAACAGATCGACCGATCTGCAAGGTAACTATGTAGGTACGAGTATCTCAATAGAAATTCGATATTATAATCTATTTACTTGGCATTAAACCCATATAGAGAAAAAAAAAAAACGTTATTGTGATATGCCCCGCAGGTTACACTTTGATTGTTCTGTCAGAAAAATAAATTACGAGAATCGAATTTTCGTAGAACAAAATTCAGTGTGCCATCTAATCAACAGTAAGTGTGCTAAAACATTTATTTAATAGATATTATGATGATATTTGTCTCTCATTGGTCTAGTGGTCACAAGCGCGACTGCTGAGAGTGATTGGGTTTTTCTGTATGGAAATTCTCTATAGCAGCACGGAGTCTGGAACTGTCCCCGGTGGATGGCAATAGGCCCACCCTCTATTACATGGGACTCAACAACGGCATCGGTGAAAGTTGGTTGTACATTAGTACATCTACATACATATTTATGTACACAATTTAAAGCCCCATATCTTGTCCAGTTCACTTCTGTCCATCCTATGGTTGCCTGGAAGAGATCGCTGATTACGATAAGGCCGCCCATTGTACATGCTAATTGTAATTTTTTATGTATGTTTTTAAACTGTGTCGTGTGCAATAAAGCGTATATCTATCTATCTATCTATCTACATCTCTGCCTAGCCCTTCGAGGAATACAGGCGTGACGCTGTATCGATATTAATACATATACAACGTGTCATACTTTCGTACACTGCGACACCAATCTGAGAGCTTTTAACCGTATCGCTAGTCTTCAAGTCTTCGCAAATTGCTAACCCAAGGACCTCCAGTACCTAACCGACTATCGATTGAAATTGCACCGCATTGCTGCAAGTTGCTGACTGAAACTTACAGGAAATTGGATTTAAATGCGCATTTGCTGCGAGGAACTGAATGTTGTTGAAGCTTTTGGTCTGTTACGTGAATGGTTTAGGAAATTAATGATTGCGAAATTAGTACTTGAACCCACGTTTGATAAAGCTACATATGGTCGATCTTAAGTTTATTTTATTATGACGAATGCTGCGCTATTCCACGGGTTCAAAACGAATATTCGTATGGTCCACAGATAGTTATTCGGGTCTGAGTGAATGTGCATGTGAATATTTGTGTTTGTAAATGATATTGGAATTATTCGAAGTAGACAAAGCTTTTTTAATTTTTCTTAAAAAATACTGTATTTTAGACAAGTTGATCTTTTCTCTCAATCGTCTTCTTTGGCGGCTAGAAAATTAATCGATGGTAAACATAAGAGTAACTGATTCATATTTTTTTTGTCTCAAAATAATAACGTTTGACGTTCTGATTACAACTCGTACACAAGGCTTATATTATAGCAAGCAAATGAACTTCAACACAATAAAACGACAAAAACAAAGCAAAAATAAGTGATAAAACAAAACTCTCCACGTCATATTTCATATCTCTATACTTAAACGACAAACTTTCCAGCCCCTAAGCATAAAGTACCGAAACACGAAGTACCAAAGTGGTCACCCCATCATCAGGACCCAAGAGATCTCTAAACGTCTAACAGCTCCGACAAGTGCAAGAAGTTATACTGACTTGGTAAAGGGGAACTATGGTTAACGACTTAGGCGTTGAGATTTATGTTAATTATGTCGCTTTTTGTTTTCAGAAGAGAATAATTGTACGTAATACAGGTACTTTTTTTTTTAAAAACATTGCCACACACTAGGATTTCTCCTGTATCGTGGGTACAGTTTACAGTACAAACATACATGTCACATGCACAAACAACCAGACCCGAAACAACTATCTGTAGATCATACAAATATTTATTCCGTGCGGGGATCGAACCCGCAACACGTAGCGCAGAAAGCTAATCGCTTAGCCACTGCGCCAACCGTGTCGTGTGTATTTGGATCGTAGCTGATGAATATACGTTTCAAAAGTTATTTTCTAATGAATGAAAAGCAATTGTCATGAATTTTTGAAGCTTATTAATATAAAATAGCGTTCAAATCAAATCATTTTATTGCAGACATGTTGTACAAGGATGGTAAATTAAAAAAGTTTCAAACATGCACACTGCAAGGGCACTGCAAAATAAACTTAACTACTACTTTATAAACTATGTACACATACATAATTAATATCGTTACTTTCTTCACTATTGGAATTTTGAAATTACGAAGAGTTCATTTTGAAATAAATAAACATACACAAAAAAAATGAAAATAACAAAATAGGAAACTAATAAACTTCGATGACTTTAATCATCTTTTACCGGCTCTTAATACAAATTAGAGCAACGAACATTGTATTTAATTAACTATTAAAGTTTTCGTAAGCGATACCATTAAGTTTCTTCGGCCAAGTTATCGCTTTCAAACAAGTTAGCAAGTCTAAAGGTCTTCATTTGATACTCAGAAGTGTTGTACTCAGTTGGTGATTATCAAGTTATCTTGTTACGTCTACCCTTTGTAAAGCTGTGTTTCTCCGAACATTTAAGCCGAACTCGAGAATTATTGAAAAGTCATGAGTTTGACTACATGTTTGCTCAGAATAGAATATAAAATACTCATACGACTAAACATTCGCATGCGTAGAATATCAATTTGTCAAAATGAAGATAAAGAATCGGAAAATATGTGCTTAAAAGGTTACTTTTGATTGTCCTAAGGGTCTTAATCGCTTACAACTACGTTTAACTTGTTACTACCGATGTTTCGACCCGATACAGTATTAAAAAATGTATACCATTTATGCTATGGAATCCCGGGAGTCCCTCAGAGAAAGTTTAAAGTTACTAGTATTCTTACGTTGCCATCTCTGTATATTTTCGAAAATATTAGTTTGTCCTTTTTTATTATTTCTTTTGTGTTTAGTTTTTTATATTGTATAATTTGTGTTTTGAAGAAGATTGTAAAACAGTTATTAGAAAAGAGTTTCTTGCCGGTGTCTTCTCCACAGGACCAATCCACTTTTGGAACCGCGCAACTAGAATCACGTTTTAAAAGCGCCCGTAAAGGCCCAGATGTTAACGCGTCTCATCAATTCATTAATTCTTTTGATGATGACGCATGCGCAGCACTGCGCTATAACAAACCGATTATTTTTGGTATTTCATGTGTATACTTTGTTACAGCGATGTCGTCGTGCCGTGTAGCGGCATGCGTGGCGGCGTTAGCAGCTGTGAGCTGCGCGCTGCCGCACACCGTGCTCGCTCTAGACCTCAACAGGCTCTACGGACACCATACTAAGCGCTCCGGTAAGTCACACCATACATTTTCATCAGTGTTTTGAACAGTACTTTCTTTCTTTAGACCTCAACTACAGCAATCTGCGCTGGGACCGTGATGGTGAGTTCCCTGCAGATGAGGTCCAGGGCTAATAGGAATATTGGCCTGGGCGTGGCATAGTGAATTTTCATTAGACCAATAAGGCAATTATTCATTAATAGATATATAATTAGAATCGCAAATTTCTCGCTTAAAACATAAACCGACCGGGCGGCGTTTGAAATTTGAAATTCTAAGCACAATATCAAAGGAATTGTCCACCTTGCAAAGTGCCACAAGAACGGTTAAAGTAATTTAATACACACGCCTTTCACCGTTAACACTCAAACCCAACCCAATAGCCTTTAAATTTCATGTTACTACCACTTACATAACTATACCACTTATATACGATACCTTATTCACAAAAACAATTTAACTAATGGAATCAGGGGTACTTATACTTTGCGGAAAATCCATGATATACAAGATATCCAATTAGAATTTTTATTTTTAATTCCGCCAAACTATTTCAGGCTTGGGTCCAATATACAGAACCGTTAATATAATGTAATATGCAACCCAAACCGCAGCCTAATTACCGATGTAGCGACAGGCGTAGATATACGGTGGATGTCAGGTCCTGAACGTCGAAGCAAAAAACAGAACTTTGTGAAAACACGTTGTTCGATATCGGTCACAGAATTAATTAAATTTTGACGATCCACTGCGGAGCAGACAATTTAAATGCGCGGTGCCGCTGATACCTCTCGAACGACTGATTCAATCGCATAGATAGTTAATCAAATAAACGCTAGAAATTTTGGGAAAACTCAAGATTATTAGGTGTCACTTTGAATGGGACAACGTAATATTAATCGCACCTTCTGCATGCGCATATATGTATTTGCGGGCGGGAAGGCTGTACTGCATATTGCATCCAAGCCTGAACTAGTTTGTCGGAATTAAAGCTAAAAATTTGAATTGCATAATACGTATCTTGTACAGAAACATTTTTTTTTCTTCATTAATTTTCGACAGCCTTCAGAGCTATGTTCCCAATTATAATTTAATTGATTGCAAATGTCCCTCAAAGTTTCGGAAATTTCATTTTATCACGAATAATGACAAAGAGGACAGGAGGAAAGGGAATTTGTTAAACTTTCCAATTGTTCAATTGTTTGAATTGCTAATTGAATTCCGTAGAAATTCCGGTGATCATTGTGTGGCTGTTAATCTTATGTAGAATTATTGATTAGGTGACGTTCAGGGTTAATCCTTCAAACAGCTAGTAGACACAATAGAAAATATATTGTAAGCGAGCCTCGAAACATATACGTAGATTTAATGAATTAAGAATTGGACAATAACACTTAGCAGAAGATGTATGAATTAATCATAGTCGGAATGATCATCTCAGATTTTAAGATTGAAGAAACTGTCCATGCAAAGAGGTAAATAAATTTACGAACGTATGTTAAAAAAATTGCAACTCAACCGTTTATTTGTTCCGTTATATCGAATAATTATTGCGTCGAGACGAATCACTCCTGCCGTAGTGGGAAGATTCCCTTCCATAAGTCAGGATTAGTAGTAGCGAGGCTGATTACCCAGGATGCGCCAGACAATTACAACTAGACTAATAACTTCGCAAATACAAAAAAGCGACACAATTTTATAAGAAAAATACTCACAATTTCACTTAATAAATTCTCCAAATCCCTTATTTCACTGTTCATATATTTCGAAGCTCCAAAAGCACCGTCTATGTTATTTTACCTGATTGCTTTGAATGTACTCGCTACGAAAACCAAGTGTTATCGATTTATTCGGCGTATCAACACCGTGATTGGTTTTCAAACCGAACGAGGGCCAAAAGCTCTCGGTCGGCGAATCAATTTACTGCGACCACTGAAAGGGTAAATATTTGTATTTTAAAGGAGGTATGTTTTCCTTTAATAATTAAAATTGTTTTTAACCGACTTCAAAAAAGGAGGAGATTCTCAATTCCACTGTATGTTTTTTTTTTTGTTTTTTTTACGCGATCATTCCGTCAAATATGCAAAGATAAACCGACACGATTGGCGAAGTGCATTTGTCGTGTCCGACGCATAATTCGCCTCGCACTCGACATTTTTTACGAGAACTCGTTGTTTCAATGTCGCTATTATAGCAGCAAGGTATATTACTTTTATGTTTTACTTGGCACCGACTTCAATATTCTTCAACTAACTACTATAATGTATAATAAAACATGTATTTTTTGCTTTCTAGTTGGTTTTGTTTTTGAGTTTTTTGGAGTCGGTTTTTATTTTTTTAAAGAAAGAAAGAAAGAAAATAATTTATTTATTTTTGATATACGGTTATAGATTGATTGGCAATCTGTCTCTATAAGTGTCGCCATTAATATTGTTTTGTCCTTGTCCCACAATTGGTTTTTTCCTGTATCGTCGGTACAGTTTACAGGCACAACCAGACATGGAACGTCCTGTAGGCCATACTAATATTTGTTCCTTGTGGCGATCAACCTAAACCAATCGGTTAGCCACTGCGGCATCGTGAGCTATGTCCACCGTTGTGACTTTGAATTGTGTGTTTAAAGACAGATTCAAATGGAAACTGAGCATTGACAGCATTTGATCTCTGCACTGACTTGGGATGTTGATCTTGTTTACGCGATTTTACGTGGTTCTTTTCGGGTTTTGGGACTATAATCATTTGAGAACAATGAATCTTTGTTTACCATCTTAAAAATCACTAAGATAGAATATTTTATAGTCTAAGTAATCTTACATACAAACCTCAAACATTTATCTATTGAGGCTTTAAGCTGCTTGAATGTTTAAGAATACATGAAATCAACGGTTACCGCTTATAGGTCCTTTTATATGTCAACATTTTATTTTTTCACAAATCCCTCGCTGTCTTTCATCCACAACCCTAGGTAATCCGTAGAAGTCTAGACACATATTTAATATGAAGGAAAATAACTTCTTACTTGGAAAAGAAAACATCTAGAATATTTACAAAACTTTGTTGAAAACACAAAGAAACACACAGCCAATTTAATCTTGAAGCTTTACATGGCTAAAACTGGGTGTTAATTTAAGTCGGGCTCTCAAGGCAGGACTGATAGCGTAATGTATTCAGAATATAGAACAGGCGAACTAATTTTGACGATTGCTGCGAGTACGTTGGAACACAAAATTAACAGAGACAGAAGATTCACTAAGAAGATGTTTGTATGTATGTATGTATGTTTGTAAACTGTACCCACGATACAGGAGAAATCCTAGTGAGGGGCAACGTTTTCATTATTAAAACAAAAAGGTGGGACCGTTTTCGTCCTATAAATGAAGATATAAAATTATAGCTTAAGCATAATGTTGTTACACTTTAAAATTGTAATTGTATGTTGTATGTGAATTTTTCAAGTGGGCTTGTATGGCCAAATCCGGGACTATAAGGCTAATCTCGAGCCCAATTTTGATAAAAACGAAAACTGCATAATTGGATCTTTGAAAAACAATATTCTTAACCAGTAATCTATCCAGATGATTTTGAAAAAAATAAAACACGCTTTATACACCATGTGATAGTGTCGCTAATAAGGATCAAATTCTGGGAAGTAATGACATATGGCAAACTGTTCATGTTTAAAAAGTGGTTATGTTTATATTTAAATGTATTTTATGATACATCTATTATGTTGAAATAAACCTTTATTATTATTATAATATGTTCGATGCAAAATAGTGACATGAAAATCTCCTACGACTACGTAGTCAATGTAGCGATGTCGTCATCACGTTAGGTTCGTCGTAGCAACACTGGAAATGAGTGCTACAACAGCGTAGCTGGCGTAGCGGTGACGTCATCATATAAGCTACGTCGTAGTAACGGTGCAAGGCTATTTCGTTTACTCTCATACAAACGCGACATAGTCAATCACAAGTTAGCGAATAAATTCAAAATTGAACAGTTTAATCCCTAAAGTAAGGACTTAGCTTAGAAAAATGAAAATATAATATCTGAATCGGTTATATCAGTATTGTTATAAGTTTTGACTGGTAAAATTAATTTTCAACATGGTTTTCACGAATATTAATTACCGGAAAAATTAAATAAAAAAACTTTCTTCCGGGACTAAGATGAATGAGTCTTGTCTAAAGGGGTATGAGGAGTTGGCGAGAAATTGATGAATGAGCATTGGAGCTTAGAATAATTTTTTAATAAAAAAATCGATGACGAATTTTTCTAGTACTTGTATACTTCATGAACATTGATTAACTTATACAGCTTCCACAAATGACGAAATTGGAGTTCGTTTGGCAAACCCTCGGGCATTCAGCCTCGCTACCACCATAGCTGGCTGCCTAATCATTCTACTACGGCATAAATGATATGATGGCTCATACCAACACGACAGAATAACAAGAAAATATTGATCTATAAAAATAATTTGGGTATAATAAACAATTTGCAAACCCAAAGTTTACCTTTTAATACGTTTTTAGTAAAAAGGAACATATATAGTAGGTACAGGGTGTTTTATTTTTAAAAGCGTTTCATAGTGTAGTTATATCGATACCAATAATTACCCGGGACTCAGGACTTCAAGTAACATTTCCTTGTACAAAAGAAAATCAGGAACAAATTCAGTCCAAAAATAAATCTTTTAAAAGTTTTCTATCATCCTTAACCCAAGGGAATAGAGTCTAAATTCGTTAGAAAATTCCAACGAAAGTCGGTTACTCATTACTGTGATCTCAAGGGACACTCCCCATTATCTCGCTAACTGTATCTGGAATAATCTTCTTTACTTGGACCAAGTTATAAGATGAACGGGAAGGAATATCCTTTTATTTTCAGTAATTAGCGATCCTCACAATGAAGTGATTAAGTGTAATTAGTTTTGTATTTTTTATTCATTTAATGTCATGTTTTATGTCTCGTCAATTTGCGATGTTAAGCATCCCTTGCTGCAGTCAGTCTTTGATAGATAGAAAGATAGATATACGCTTAATTGCACACGATACAGTTCAAAAACATATTGTACATCAAAATTACAATTAGCATGTACAATGGGCGGCCTTATCGCAATCAGCGATCTCTTCCAGGCAACTATAGGATGGACAGAAGTGAACTGGACAAGATATGGGGCTTTAAATTGTGTACATAAATACAAAATAATAGTCTTTAGATACTTAAACATTTTCCACACATCGAGTTTCAGAAATTGTGTTAAACAGTTAATCCCCGGTGTAATACGAATACCTGTTACAGTAAGTTTCGGAAGTCAGCACCTAAAAAGTCTGACTACCGGTCTAACCTTAGGATGTGTCTCCCAGTAACTGGATGGCAAAGGTCAGATGGCAGTCGCTCGATATAAAACACTGATATTTAGCTGCATCTGGTTAGATTGGGAGCCTACCTGCCTCTACTGGGTAGACGATTTAAAAGCTGCTAATGTAGGCAACACATGATTCACCGATTTTCACGTAAATCTATCATCATCATTTCAATTTTAATTGATCTATGTTGCTTATGCTAATTTACCGGGATCTGCGCTAATCGGGTCCATATTATAAACTAAGAGTATCCATGGAGTTTCTTGCCGATCTCTTCTCCATAGGACCTACCACCCCCTTTGGAACCGTGCGCCTAGAGTCTGAACTTTTTAAAAGTGCCTGAAAAGGCCTACTTGAAATAAAAAACTTTGACTTTGACTTTGATTTTGACTAAGACCAATGTTTAAAAGTAACTACAATAATATAGATATTCCCAATCGGCGATGTTACTGACAACCCTAGGATAACCTTATGAAACAAAAGTCCGCCTATCTACTTACCATTTTCACGAGAAAATCTAAATAGACCCATTCTATTGTACAGACTACTCAGCCTAGAATAATATCTAAAATAAATAGCAGTAATTAGCGATAAGTAAACCTTCTCTTTTTAATTAAAATTAAGCTATCAAGCAAAATTAGTTTCGTTGTTTTTAATTTGAAGAGACTTGATGAAATATATTTTTTAGGAAAAAGAAAGTATTCCGAAGGGGCAGACATTTTTACAAAGACATTTTTACGGAAAGGTCGGTATCTAGATAAAACCCCTGTCTAATGAAATGTAAAGTTTATTTTTGTTTACTTTCAAGATATTCTTTTTGTTGTCTCTACTTGTAGAATAAAACGACGTGACTTGGAATAAAAAACATTTTAAGCTTAATATTTAATGTCGCTAATTTTGCATAATTAGTTACAATTTTTATATTTTTATGAAGTAGGAGCGAAACAGAAGATCCGCCGATATGCTCTTCCTAGAAGAACAGAAAGGGTTCTCCTCTTCTTGAAAGTCGAGTTTTCGCATGAAACACAGCACAACATGGCATAATGTTACTATGAGTACTTCATTCTTGTACCTACTAGATAACAACGGCTTACCAACAGCGAGTGGACCAGCAGCTCCGCTCCGCTTTATGAGATACTAATTGTATGCTCCCATGTACCATTGTGTCTGTGATCTGCGCTTGTACCATACATTTTATCTGACAACGTAAATGGTAACTCCAAAGACACAACACTGAAATACGTACCTACCTACATAGGTATAAGGGTAGGTAGCCAGTGTAGCCATCATCAGAAAAATTTATCTTTAGTTACACTGATACAAGTTATTTTTTATTTATTTTCTAGCGGATACCCGGCGTGTGGTACTACGCTAAAAAAAGAATGCATTGTTTTAGTGGTCTAAAACCATTTAAGTATAGCCTTTGCAGTTTGGGGCACATCAGTTGGATGGTTTTAGAGCATAGATAGAATCAATTTTTGTGTTTTATATATATTTATCTCTTCTATTCTAGGAAAAGCAGAATGTAGAACAGTAACACTACGAATTAGATGCATGTAACTATATAATCGATCATCGAACTCCCAAATTACAGCTATCGTAACTTTATCCATCCATGAAACTAGTTACTACATATATATCTTCTATATAAATAGAAATCAATTGCCACATGTATGACGGAGCATCACTTGAGAACGGCTCGACCAATTTGGCTGTACTTTTTTTTGTTGTTGTGTTTGTAATAATTGTCAGGAAAAGCTCTGTATGAAAGATTTTGTTTCGAAAATCCACCGAAATAATTGGATAGTATGTTTGCATGACTTCATTGACAAATTGTACCCCTGCGAAGCCGGGGCGTTTCGTTAGTGGTAATGTCCTCCTGACCGAATCTCACCGGAGATTAGCCAACTACGCAGGAGATATTATAGAGCACAAGTGTGCGCGCAAACACAGTTGCACCCTCTATTCCTTCACTCTCATAGTTCGATGGGACGGCAATCCGACATGACCAAAGAGAGATCAAGCGCAGGACCAACAGCTTTACGTGCTTTCCGAGGCACGGTGTGCATTCACATACACAAACACCCAGACCCGAAACAACTATCTGTAGAACATACAAATATTTGTTCCGTGTGAGCATCGAACCGACACGTAGCGCACCAGTCAATCTCTCAACCAACCGTGGCGTCAACTAGTAACAAATGCAAAAAAAAGAACTGTCGGAAATAGTTCGAGTGTAAAATTCAGCACGATATCCGATATGTTCCGGTCGTAAGTATACCGGAGTCTCAAGAATATATATCTTTATGTATCTGGGAGTACATATCTGTCGCTGAACTATTTGCTTAGGAAATATGGGGTGTAGTTCTGTATATATCTTGCGGGGTTAGCATAAAAGGATTGGAGAATGGAGTTCGGTAGGATTGGAGCGGATACCTCACTCATGCTCCCACTAAAGTAAAAGGCAATTTGACGTTTTCATTTATAAATTAATAAAATATCAATACTATATAAACATTATTACTTGGTTTTAAGTTGATATCAAGTAGAAGACTGCATAAAGAGATAAATACTATATATGTACCTACATACATCTACAGATAGTTGTTTCAGGTCTGTTGTTCTTGAGTCCCATGTAATAAGGGTCGAGCCTATTGTTACTACCGGGCACGGTACCAGACTCCGTGCTGCTACTGAGAATGTCCATACAAAAAAACCCAGAACCTCACGCTCAGCATTAGCACTTGCGACCACTTAACCAACGAGACAGTCTCACTTTATACATAAGTATTATATCATTATTTAATTTTGCATTTTTACTACAAATATAAGCCGTAGACATTTTTTCCATTAAAACAGAGCATCATCCTACTAATCCTATGCTACTAATATTATAAATGCGAAAGTTTGTGAGGATGGATGGATGGCTCTTTGTTACTCATTCACGCCAGAACGGCTGAACGGATCTGGATGAAATTTGGCACAGAAATAGATTATAGTCTGGAATAGCACATAGGCTACTTTTTATCCCGGGAAAAAGTACGGGTTCGTAAACCACGCGAGTGAAGCCGTGGGCGGAAGCTAGTATATGTATATAGGAGTAACCTCAAGGAGCGGCCACGTTTCTCAAACGCCACCCAAAACCCGACAGTACTATACCTGAGCCCTATGTTCATATTTCACGGTGTCCCATGGTCGTTAGAGACAATCAAGTATAATGACGTCACAGTTTATTCATCCCACGCTCTTGTTTGCTCATGTTACGACTCACTTAAAGTTTATAGCGTTGTTCCAACTTAACGGCGTATTGGTGTGCTTGAATTAAAGTACCTGACTTATAGGTATTGATATTGGTAGTTTTAGGATAGAGTTTTACCCCATCAAGTGCAAAGTGGACACATAGATGTCTGGTGTTCGTATGTATATCTTTATTTTCTAAAGTATGTTACTAGTACCAAATATAACTTATTTAAAAAAAAAATGATACATAAAATTTCAAAATACAATATTTTAAAATCAAATAGTCAATTCCTGTTATAGACGACACGGTTGGCGCAGTGGTTAAGCAATTAGCTTTCTGCGCTATGTGTCGCGGGTTCGATCCCCGCACGGAACAAATATTTGCATGATTTACAGATAGTTGTTTCGGGTCTGGTTGTGTGTGCATGTGAAATGTATGTTTGTAAACTGTACCCACGATACAGGAGAAATCTTAGGGGGGGGCGACGTTTTAAAAAAAAATACAAAAAAAAAAGGAACAAACTAGATGTTGCCCGTGACGTCGTCGTGTATTTTTTAGTTATTTTCTAATTAGTATTTTGCTACAATAGTAGAAAATACACCAGGAGCCAGGCTTTTTTACAACAAAAAAATCATAACGATTGGTTCAGTGGTTTAGTCGTGATGATGTAACAAACAAACAGAGTTACTTTCGCATTTATAATAGTTTGGTGGATGTCTTGTCTCCAACTAAACCTAAGTAATGTAATGAAATACAAACAAGGTGAATTAGTGATCAAGCGTGTGTAATGTGTATATAGTACACGACACCCTCCACAATAATATAATAAGACTGTGTTACTCGTACATCTACTGCTTCACGTGTGTTTATGCATATTAAACAGTCGCTACATGAATTACACATGCTATATACTATAAAATATGTATTCTATATATACACATATAAAATGTATATATATATATATTTGCCGATACGGTTGGCACAGTGGTTGAGAGAACGACTGCTGCGCTACGTGTCCCGGATTCGATTCCATACAGATAGTTGTTTCGGGTCTGAGTGAATGTCCATGTAAATATTTGTAAACGCACTACAGGAATTATTACTAGTGTGGGGCAACGTTTTAAAAATATGTATATATATTTATTTTAAGAAACCCTTAAAGTTCCTATTCTTGTTTTGATCGCATAGTATTACTAGGTATAATTGTAGAGCTAGAATCAAAACTCGAAAATTATCAATACACAAGAGTTTTTTGAATGATTGCTGTAAAATTTATGGGAAAAATAACTTTGTAAGTATTATATTTTTGTATTGAATTATTACAGAGTTGTAAAAATGAATTGAGAATGAGAAAGAATGTTTATTGACTTATGTTGCTAACTGTACCTACTATCGAGACTTGTGTAGTTGTTGGCACAGTCAGAAGACATGAATATTTGTATGTATATGATTCAATTTAGCTATATTTGAGCGTTATATATGTACTTACATGTGTCTCAGAAACCATTCCTTTCGGTAGTCGTATTTCAAAGTATATTGTTACTTTACTATAACGACTGATATTCCTAAAAGGCCTGGTGTAAAATATCACCCGAATATTATTGTACGTGGGTAGAACTACGTACCATAGTATTTCTGGTCACCAAAACCTACTAAGCGACAAGTGACAATTTGGCCATGAGAACTATGGTTCGATTAGGTTAACTATAGTGGCCTATCTACATTTTTTACAATATTGAATTTATGATTTCTTACAGTTAAAATTGATCATTTTGATTTCTACAAAAATGATTAATTTTTGTAAGAAATCATAAACTCAATATTGTAAAAAATTTAGTTAGGCCACTATGGTTCTCATGGCCTTAATTATTAAATAATATGAACTTAAAATGTTTTAAGTTAAATTTATTGAGTGCCTCATAGGTCTAGTGGCTGCAAGCGCGGTTGCTTATTCCTGGTTCGATTCCCGGGTCAGACAAAGTGCTGTTGAGTTTTGCTGTGGATATTCTCAGTAACCCTTGGAGAATATATACTTATATATAGTTTGATACGAGGCTATACATTGCTATGCTTGGACACGAAACCGGGACTGTTATCTAACTTAATTTCATTTTCTACAAAATAATCCCCTAGAAAGAAAAAAAGAAGAAAATTTTAAATACTCCACTCAAATGTCGCCGTATTTTAAGCTGACATTTACTAAATTTTTCGGTCGTTTCGTAAAACCTTCATAAAGTCAAGCAGTGTGTAATCGTGTTAAGTTCGGGAGCTAAGCGTGCCTTATAAAAAGACCTAGTGTCTGGACTAAATTTATTTTTTCAGGGAAACTTAAATCATGTCAGTATTTTAATGCAGCATTTTTGTTCCTTAACATTTTCTTCGAGTTTTTAATTCCATTGAAGTTGGTAGGTTCTTTAAACAAGTAGATACTATTCTACACCACGCCGTCTGATGAACTGTTCAGAAGAGTTAACACATGTTCAGTATCGTGTGAGTTTTCCACATCGAAATAATATGTTCAGTCCCTGGTTTTCCATGACCTAGAACGTAGTTACTGTCAAAGCTACCGTGAGTAAAACGTCACATTCACATACATCACATTCATTTACGACTCCTTGCGCGTGCGTTTCACGTGCACCTTGCTATATTCGCTGCGGTTTTTATCGAAATAAACAAATGTCAAACGAATATGTTGCCAACTTACTATCTCTCTTACTACTCATAGACCTATTATCGGGAGACACTGATCTTCTGTCTACAAAGTCACCCTGAATGATAATACCGAGCATTTTGCATATTATATGTGCGTGCTCCCGATATCCCAAAAGAAAAACCCGTCCCTGCCTAACATCAAGGCAATTATTAACTAAATAATATTCCAAATAAACAAGGAAAATGCTTAACAAAACACTCTTAAACGATTAACTTTTAAGCGAAGAAACAACTTTCCCAAACTTTTTAAACAACAACGAATTTCACTCAAAACTTCTGCATCCATAATCCAAAAGAGTTCCTTGAATCTTTCGCCATTGACCCGCTGTCCATTTTCCACTTGACCCAACCCAAATTCCGGGTAGTATACGTAATTACCAAAGACGGGGCGACTTGAAATTAAGTTTAGCACACTCTGTTGAAACTTAAAGGGCGTAATGCGACGGAATTTAATGTCTATAGCGGTGAATTGTATCGTCATAAACGCGTATACGGGCTCTTGTAGGTAAGGTCGTATTAACTGGGCTAAGTTATAGTCTAGCTAGGTTATTTGTTAAGAGTAGTAAATGTGGATTACCGGGATTATGGTACTTATCGGGAAATTGATGAGGATGAGCTTTTAATGGGTTCATTAATATAACAATAATGTGAACTAGATATTTATTACCTTACCCGTATTGATAGATATTTATTACCTTATATTGACGACACGGTTGGCGCAGTGGTTGAGAGATCGAATGCTGAGTTACGTGTCACGGGTTCTATTCCCGCACAGAACAAATATTTGTATGATCTACAGATATTTTTTTCGGGTCTGGGTCTTTGTGTATGTGAATACACACGATGCCTCGGAAAGCACGTAAAGCTTTTGGTCCTTTGCCTGACCTCTCTCCGGTTGTGTCGGATTGTCGTCCCATCGGGCTATGAGAGTGAAGGAATAGAGAGAGCACCTGTGTTTGCGCACACACTTATGCTCTATCATATGTTCTGAGTAGTTGGCTAATCTCCGGTGAGATTGGCCGCCGAGATCGAAATCGGTTAGGAGGACATTATTACCTTATTATGTAAGTAACGTTTTAGTAAGATTGTATTTTTCTTATATAATGCATATTAATTTAAGATTTTTAATTGTAAATTAACTTTTAATTTTTGAAAAGAGTATCCATGGAATTTCTTGCCGGTCTCTTCCCCATAGGACCGATCCCCTTTATAAGTGCCTGAAAAGGCCTATTTGAAATAAAAATCTTTGAGTAGACTTATTATGAACAACTGATACGCTACCTATAGATTAAGTAATCATTTATCATTTATTCCTGCCGTTTATCGTGTTCAGGTATATGTTTGGCCAATATTTAAGATCGATTTTTTTCCTTCATTCACAATTCAATTATCAATACTTTACAGAACACTTGTTGTAATACATAATTCAAGGACTTCACAGCATATATTTAATGGTACAAAGCGGCTACCAATACACCTAATAATCTCCTAGTTACATCTTATGGCCCTATCAGCCGTTTTCTGGATTTTACCAAGCCAAGACCAAAGATAAAATAACCTTAAATTGTCTTTCTGGCGTCTTCTATACCTTTTTGTCTATTTTCCGAAAAAATAATTGGCTCATTATTTAACGGACGAATTTTCTACGCACACAACAAAATTTATTATACTAATGTTACCAATATTTCATCCTGCCATTGTCTAGCCTGGCATCCGTTACAGCTGTACCTCGATCCGTTATGACAGCTTCTAAACGAATTAGTTACATTAATATCTTTCTGGACGAATGTTGGCGGGATATTGTTTTCTTTTGTAGTATTGTTTTGTGACTTTTTGGTATCCATGACTGAGCGAAATTTACTAAAAGAGTCAAAAAGGGATACTTAACCTTTATACGCATTATACGATAACCGGTTTTTTCAAAACGAATTAACCTTTTTTATCTACCATATTACGGAATACTAAACTTTAAAAAAATCCTTTAATTTATTTACAAGACAAACTTTTTCCAATATACCTACCAAATATGAGATTTTCTCTATTTAGGTCGTGTCAAACATGTCATAATTATTTGAGCAAACGATTATCTGTTATTTGCATCGTTTAATTTCCTAGGTTTACCTAGAGGTCAAAAACAGAATCTCCATATGAACTTATAAAGAAAAAAAATGGCAATAACATCGTGCGTATCCTACCAGAAAATATAACATTCATACATAAAACTTCTCACTCTGTATAAGTCTTAAAAGTAACAGCTTTTCGTACATTTTAATGAGATTCCCGCTTTGTGATTCACACGCATATCATTTGTGTAAGTAGAATCCTGAAAATAGACATCAAATATTCAAATTCGGCAATTGCTCTAATAATAATATAAACTTTCTCGGAAAAAACGAAAGAACACTTTGTTTTAACTATCAAAAAGTTTGATAAGACCCTTAATTTGAATAGAAATACTTCTTGTTCAGACAGTCGCCTAAGGCGGAGGCTTCACTTAAAGTGCCTAGTTAGCTCTTACCAAGAAATTCTAAGAATTGATAAAAGGAACCATTCAGAATCTAGGTGACCTAGATAACGATAACTGCAAGAATTTCTACTGAAAGTCTTACCTCCATTAAAAAATGACTACAAGGTACTGTTATAAGTACCGTATATTTAAAGATAACGTATTTATATCTACTATAATTAATATAATGTGACATAAGACACCATTTTTGTGAAATTATCCGAGTATATTTTAATTTAAGCACCAAGTTTTCATATACAGAGTGTCCCAGAAATTGACGTCAAGGAGGAAATGGGTGATAGGCCAAATCAAAATAGTTATCAAAAAAATATAACTAGAAAAGCTACAATAACATCTCCTAATCCTCAATCTTCGCCAAATGCGAACATCCATAGTTAGAGGAATTACGAACAAGTTCCACTAACGAGGTATTACGAGAATAGTGTCTAAGAGAAAAGGATGAAAGCTTAAGTTAATGCCAGCACTGCGAACTAAGAACTAATAGTTACGGAACGTAATTATGTTCTAACGAGAATCCGAACGAAGAACAACACGAATTATATTAAACCAAACTAATTATTTCGGTACTTTGCTTGTTAAGTGTTGTGTACCTACTAACGATATTTCCGTTTATACTCATCAAAATAACGTAGACACAGAAATCTAGACATTTACCGTAGGTATTTATTTATTATATGACGTATAAATCCCTCCTTAATCATAATTATATTTAACCTATAATATTATGCGAGCAATATCTATATTAATATTATAAAGAGGTAAAATTTGTTTGTATGTAGGGGGTAATCTCCGGACCTAATGATCCGATTCTAAAAATTATTTCACTGGTACATTATTCCTGAGTGTTATAGGCTATAAATTATATATTGTACGTAGGTTATGCGGACAAAGCCGCAAGCAAAAGCTAGTTTATATTTATATATATTGGTTGGTAGTCGCGTCCTCGAAAACAGCTTAAAATATTTCAATTAAATTTACAATATAGTTTTCTGGGACGTAAAATTTATCAAGCTAGGTCTCATTTCAGAAAAAAATTGTTATCAGTAAAAAAATATTATATTTATTAGCGAAATACCACTCAATAACTAATCGTATAATCATGAAATCTCAGGAATTCATATCTTCAAACTTGAAAATATGGCAAGGTTTCTGTAAACTTTATAGTAAGATTTATATTGAAAATCTTTCTATGAAGTCGCAGATAAACCCAGTAAGCTAATAACATTAACCATTCAAATCAGCAGTGTTGCCATTAGAAATTATTCTGAGCGGAGGAATGCCTTTATTTTGTACAAATGAAAACGGTCCATTCGAACATGCCTAATTGCTGTTAGCTCTAATTGAATTTTCTTTCAGTGAAATCTTTCAAAGGAAATAAAAAGTCTCTTCAAGATCGTCTATAAAGATTTGTCTGTGGTACTTCAAATTACCTAATTCTTTTTAAGACTTGATAAATAAGCTACTTACATTTTTATGTGAGAAATTTCTTTTGATTTGTAGTTTCTGTCATTTCGTTTTATATTTTTATTTTATTTTTATGTCGGTATTAGATTTCATTATTCAACTATTGAAACTATTTTCAATGAATACCTTATTTCGACGACGTTCAAAATTTACTTTAGTACCAAGAAATTATATTGCTGTATCGAAAACTGGGCAGCAACATTGATTAAACCGCCTTCTTTTCTATAATTTTCCAGAATACTGTCACCCATACGAGCCGTTCAAGTGTCCAGTGGACGGGAACTGCATCTCCATCCAGTATCTCTGTGATGGAGCCCCGGATTGCATCGATGGCTACGACGAGGACTCCAAGCTTTGCACTGCTGGTAAGAATATGATCTTCTTCCTTTTTTATCTGGCACCTTTTGCTTTCTGGATAACAGTAGGCCAAGCTTCGGTAACAGTGAAAAGATTGAATCAAGGGGATGGATAGCAGCGTTCTCCTATGTGAGAAATCGTCACCACACGTACTGGCAATGTCTTCTTTTCCATTGTGTATTCAAAGCAGAGACTCCTATTTTAACAGATATTGAGCTGATGATGACTTTAGAATTTACTATTGACGAGTATCCACTTTTAAGTTGGAGCAAAATACAAAAACGTTGCCAAACCTGTCATCGCCTTCGCTTTAACATCGAGACCACAATCTTATAAGACATGTGTATATTGTCCCATATTAAGATCAGAGAACCGACCAAAAGCCGTAAACTGTAAACAGTAAGGTACATTAAATTTGGACAACAGAATTAGTGACCCACTTCCTTATACACCTCGCCCTTCTATCCTCGTTCCATGTGTTTATCGTACGAAGTTAATTCTATTTTAGGACAATAAGGGCCTGCGCATACCATAGACAAGATTGTAGTTACACAGATTATAAAGCTCTAAAAAAACTTGACAACTAACGGACCAAATTGTCTTAAGTCATTGCGAATCTAGGCCCACAATGACCCTATTATTTGTAAACATTAAACTTCTACATTAAAATAAATATTGAGTGTTAAACTGTCTGAAGTCTTATGACTTTTGACTAGTCTTTGTTTTTTGAAAGTTTAGTATCTATAGTCTTGACTAAGGTTCAGAACAAAGTAAAAGCGCCCAAAAAGTAAAAGTAAAAAAAAGTACGGAAAAAATAAAAGCCGAATTACCGACTCATTTGTTTCGTTGCATCTCTACCATTAATTTCGGTGGCCCTTAATAGCAGTATGCTTAATTGCTCTCATCATGATGTGTCATGAGATCCTTTTTATCCTTGTCTTCGTAAATTGGGTTCAGGGAAAATAATTAAAGAAATGTATCCAGTTACGAGTTATATTAAGATGTTTATCTTTTTTCCTTACGGTTCCCGGTAAAGGATAGGGCAGTAATTCCAAGGGACTTAGATGTAATTGGGGTATTTTTAGGAAGTTGGAAAGTAGAAGTAAAAGACTATCCATAGAGTTTCTTGCCGGTTGTTCTCCATAGGACCAAATTTTTGGAACCGCGTAACTAAACTAGTGCCTGTATTAGGATTATTTGAAATAAAAACAATTTTATCTTATCTTATCTACCAATCTGTTTGCCAAACATAATATTAGGAGTTTATAGGAATATGAACAGGATCACGAGTTTTTTTTTTTTGAAATTATTTTATCAAAATATATAATTATTTACTGACTGACTACCTCATTGATCTAGTGGGCGCAACCGCGACTGCAGAGCGTAAGGTCCTGGGTTCGATTACCGCGTGGGGAAAGTGTCATTGGCTTTTTCTGTATGGAGAATCTCAGTAGCAGCACGGAGTCTGGAACTGTACCCGTTAGATTACAATAAGCTCGCATTCTATTGCATGAGACTCAATAAAGACATTAGCGAAATGTGGGTGTACAATAGTACACCTCTGCCTAACCCTTCGGGAAATACCGGCGTGATGCTATGTTCTGTTATATGTATAATAATTTATGCATAACGTTTTTATTTTTTATGATTACTTAAAAATCTTTGTTTAGTTATATCAGCTGCATTTGTCACTGACTGTACGTTACTTGTATGTTAATAAAGATACGTTCAACATTGCACGATTTACTGCTACACTTATTCCGAGGTGAATTAACAAAGACAAAAAACAAACGACTGTTTCAAAAAAAATCCTAATTGGAACTGAAACATGTAGTTGTACCTACATGAGAATTATAAATTCACGGAATTGAGTAAAAAAAAAAAAAACATTGAAATTTTTTGGAAAAAGCTAATTTTCGCTTGCCTAAAGTGTAATGCATGCCGTACCGAACTCATTAGCTTTTCTTTTGAATGATACATGAAGATTTCCTATTCGAAAGTTGAAAAAGATTTTTCCATTAAGGTTTGATTATGACGAAAAAGACAAATAACAACAAAAAATCATTCATAAATCTCTCTCATAAACATACCGATATCGAAATAGCCCGCACACAGATTGCAACTTAGATTAAAATCCAAGAGTTCTTTAAGCCGTCGGATTGCACGTAAAACCGCAAAAATTTTGGCCATCTGAAAGCCCGCAAAATAGTAGAATAGAATAGAATAGAATAGAATAAACGTTTATTGTCTCCAGTATTACAGCTATTAGTATTATATACATAGAACTATAATACCGGAAGCAAAAGGTTCAAGCGTCAGCATAATGCTTAGGTCCCCTCTGGAGGGTTGCTAAGCGCTGGTTTTCAGCTTAAACCCTTGACTCCTGTTTACAGTAAAAAAATGTAGTATTCAGTAACAATGGACATGATCATACATTAAAAAAGAAAAGGAAACCTAAATAATTTTACCCAATTTTGCTGTGGACATGTGTGGCTATTTTATCAAAGAAAAAAGTAAATAAGAAGAAAGAAAACAATAAAAAAAAAGAAAATCTTGGAAACAAATATTTGGACAGTTTTTTATAGCAACTTTGCATATTGTTTTTGGTAGTCGAAGACTAATATTTTACATTTTTGTTTGAAAGTAAATATATTTTTAATGCAACGTAAGGGTGGCGGTATATTGTTCCAAATCTTTGACGCTGCGTATTTAAAACTGCCCTTATAGCCCTGAGTCATGTGTCTTGGTATCGTTAATGTGCTATTTACTTTTGACCTGGTAAACAAATTGTGAGCATCTTTACACCAAGATAATAAATTGTACAGGTATGCAGGACTTTTGCTTGCGATAATTCTATGTGTGAAACATAACAGGTGTAGATTGCGTCGTGATTCCATGTTAAGTTGTTCCTTTTCATTTATAATAGGGGAGATATTTGCTCTTCTTGGCACTGTAAAACTAAAACGAATGCACGCATTTTGAACCCTCTGTATGCATAGTTTGGTCTTTTGTAAGAGTCTGGGGCCGTAGACGACATCACAATAATTGAAGGGTGAAAGTACTAGTAGATCCGAAAGCAGTTTCCTAATATCCTCGGAGAGGTACTCACGGATACCGTAGAGGACCTTCAACCTATAGAAAGCATTCTGAATACGGCTATTAATGTGTTCTGCGAATCTAAGTTCCTCGTCCATAAGCAATCCCAGATTCTTTGCTACTTTCACTCTTTCAAGTATTTCTCCGTTCACATGCATAGGCTCGTACAAACTGTCAGCAGCTTTAATCTGTGATTTGGTACCCAGTATCATGCATTTTGTCTTGGATGTGTTAAGTACTAATGTATTTTTTTGAGACCAGTTGAGGATTTGGTTAATCTCTGTCAATATGCTAACCATGGCCTGCCTGGTTTCAGTTGGCTTAAATGACTTATAGATTTGGGTATCATCCGCATATAGGTGAACCTTAGAGTGTTGGAGAATATCTGGTAAGTCGGCCGTAAAGATGATGAATAAAATAGGACTTAAAATAGAACCCTGTGGGACCCCTCTTTCAACTAGCAACCTTTTTGATGTAGTTACATTTCCCTTGTCATCATCTGTTACTACTTGTTGGTGTCGATTCGTAAGATAGGATCTGAACCACTTGCATGTATCCATAGAAATTCCGTAATACATTAGTTTGGCGAGTAGAAGTTCTCGATTTAAACAGTCAAATGCCCTTGAAAAGTCTAACAAAACAAGCATGGAGCATTTGCCGGCATCTGACTCAGATAGAATATCATTGGTGACATGAGCCAACGTAGTTGCTGTACCATGACCTGCACGGAAACCTGATTGATGTTGAGGCAAAATAGAATTAACGTTTAAGTATACTTTAAGTTGCTTTTCGACGACTCTCTCGATGACCTTAGAGAGAACAGGAAGAATACTTATAGGTCGCAGGTCTTTAAGCTGGTTAACATTCTTAGTTTTTGGTATTGGTTTCACTAATGCTATTTTCCAAGAAACGGGAAATATTTTCGATTCAATAGATTTATTTATAATATTAGTAATTGTGTGCAGTGTATTAGGGAGAGTAAGTTGGATCATATCAATGTTTATGAGGTCATGTCCATAAGCCTTTGTTTTTATGCCTTTTATAATTTCCAGAACTTCTTTATCCGTTGTTTTTTCGAGTTCGAATAAATTTTGGCCAATAATATTGTTTCTAAAATAATTTAAAGTTTCTAAATCAGGATCCGGATTTCCCGGTATATCTAAAAAAAAGTTATTTATGTCATCGGGATTGTTCAGATCATTTGGGATGAACGGTTCACTAGGATCGCTAAATGTAGATGTACTTTTAAGGTGTTTCCACATGTCTTTAGGTTTTTTAGCATTATCATTAACATAGTATGTAAAGTAAGCCTTTTTTTCGTTTCTTATGCTAGATATGACGAGGTTTTTTAGTTGCCTATAGTAGTCCATATGTGACGGCAACTTGGTTTTATGTGCCCTCGTCAGTGCCTCATCACGATGCTGCATCATAATTTTTATGACGTCAGTTATCCAAGGAGTAGGGGCCTTAGATATTTTTATTCGCCGAAAAGGAGCATGGGTATCAAATAGTTTGTTTATGTGCGAATCAAACATAGACACCATTTCGTCGATGTTATTCTGTTTCGCAATACTCTCCCAAGGAATATTGTCTAAATCTCGATTAAAAAAGGCTAAGTCTATATTTTTGAATGAGCGAACTGTTTTGAAGTGAGGCACCGGTTTAGGCTTTTTTATATCGAAATTTGCAACAACCATAGCGTGGTCGCTTATATTTGGGTTGTGGTGTACACTGACGTTCAAACACCGAGTGGGCGAGTCTGTTATAACTAGATCAAGGAGAGTTTGAGATGTTTCTGTGATTCTGGTGGGTTCTTTGACCATTTGTACGAGATCATGTTGAGTGAGGAATGTATTTAGCTCTTTAGTAAAATTGTTCAGTGGTTCCAACATATTAACATTGAAGTCCGATAGTAGAATGATATGTTTACAATACGTGAAAAGTTGCACAGATTCCGCTAATGCGTCAATTGCTTTACTCACTGAAATAACGGACTCGGACCTGTATGCAGTACCCACTGCCACTTTGTAGCCAGGCATAGTGACCTCAAGCCACAGCTGTTCTAGCATCGAGTCTGGATGAGGGCGTACGTGTGCACGAATACCTCTTCTCACGTAGAAGCCTACTCCTCCTCCCGACCTACACCCTGGGCGGGCCCTATGTTTCAGGAAGTATCCAGATACAGAGAGGGCATGTTTTTCCGCACCTTCCCGGAGCCATGTCTCATTCAGGGCCAAAATATCGGGCTGCAGGCTTTGTATTGTAGCTTGTAGGTCATCCTGACCAGTATTAAGTGACCGTACATTAAGCAGACCTAGCTTTAGGTTATTGATTTTTCGTTTCTTAGCCATAGTCCTTTAAATTAGTCACGAACAAACCATGTGTCACAGGTTTATAATTTAATGTATGATCAGAAAAAAGTATACAAGAAAGGAGAGGAATAATTAAAGCATGCAAATATTTAAAAAACCAAAAAATGGTAATGGGCAAAAATAATTGTCATTTGTTATTTACTAACTTAGACATACAGTGTTCAGACTTAATTTGTACAGGTTTATCATCCGGACTTTTCCGCATAAAGATTTTTCCATTCAGATACCAGCAAGACATATTGTGTGTTTTTGCAAATTGACGACATTCATAGAAAAATTTCCTTACTGATGGAGTCTGGTATTCTGCCACATATATAGGAGATTTTTCTCCAGGTAATCCAATCTGCTGAGAGTTGAGCTTATCACTTACTTGACGTTCCTTGTTGAAAGACTTGATATTGGATAAGAGATCATTTCTTCGGGAGACTGATATAAACTCTGCTACTATTGGTCTAGGTTTACCTGGTCTTCCGGGAAGCCGGTATACGTCTCGTAGACTGGTTTCCTCTATCACCAAGTTTACAGCCTTTCCAATGCCGGTCATAATGGAAACTAAATCAATTCTGTTCTCATTCTCTTTCTGGGGGATGTTGCGTAGTTCGATTGAAGCTGTTCGTGACTGTAGACTTAAATCCTGAATTTGTAATTCATATTGTTTCAGGGATTCTTTGTATTCCTTGTCACGATTTTCTATCTCTTGTACCCGGCCTTTTATCTCCTCATAATCTTTATTGATAAAAAACATGCTTTTCTCTAACTCAATGTTTTTGTTTTGGATCTCCAGACATTTTTTCTTTAGTTCGGACACTTCTTTAACCAAGGATGACAATAAGACGTCTTGATCAGCTTTCCAGGCTGATAGTCTCTCATCTTGGTCAGCCTTCCAAGACGACAACATTTTTAATAGCTCAGTTTTTAACTCTTCACATGCGCACGCAGATTGCTTGATTGGGCTTATCGAGTTTTTCGGGGAGTCCTCCATGCGCTGGCGTTTGTTCGCTTGTTTGTTTCTGAGAGTGATATTTTCAGATTTGTTACTAATACCTGGCGGAGCTGGACCGGTTGCGGAGGGTGATTTTCCCTTTGTAACGGATTTAGGTGGCGATTTCGGTGGCGTGTCTTGCATTTTAATTCGTATTCTATGTTTGTAGCTTCACCATTAAAGTCGTAGCGCATACGAGCGGAGCGCGGCAGCAACTATTTTTTGTAGCACATGCAGAGGCGCGTAGGCGCTTCGTAGCACGGCGTAGCGCGGTGAGTGACGTAGGTGCGCGCGCACGTAGCGGTCGTCTCCTTCGCCACTCGATGACTAATCCCGCTGGCTCGGTGGCACAGCGTGCGGCCGCTGTGTCAGGCGTTGCCGGCTCAAATCTCGCGCGCCACGGACAGTTTGATGCACCCAATTATAGTGTGTAACACTTTGATATATATTTGTCTCACTTTAGGACCACCCACTGGGCGGAGCCGGTCCATAAAAAAGTCTAAGGAGTAACAAGGAATCGCAATTCTGCGAGACAACCAATCACGAATTAGCACGCAATTAATGAGCGACCGGGAATAACTATCACTTGTACACGTCCGCACCGATCGGAGGCGCGAGTCGGAGTAGATAAAATCTTATATAAACTGAACTACCAGTCACTGACTGATTAATCACCAGTCGCTGGAATTATAACATACAAACTTGAAATTTGGTAGGTAGGTTTCTTATGGGTGTAGGGGAGAAATTTTCTAAAATGAAATGGTGTTCTAAATTTGTATGAAAAAACTTTCTACGCGGACAGAATCGTGGGAACAGGTAATAATTATTATATTTCAGTGCAATGGGATATTCGAGGGCCAAATATTAAGTGGTAGTAGCATACTTACTTAGCCTATATCCGAAAGTGGCCTGTAATAGGCCGAATTGTTGACTGATAATCAGATACTCAAACGTAATCCAAATAAAGTGTCCAGAAAAGGAAATTGGATTATAAAAGCAGCCTTTAATAAAATAAATTCTCGTGTTAACTTTACATCTCATCCAATCTAATTTAATATGAGCACCTATTTGGGCTCCTTACAAGCAAATGGTTATCAATTTTACCTAATATAAACCGAACATTTTATACCGAAATATCGCCTAAGGACGAAGTTACCCTGTAAAAACAAATTTGACGTGAATACCGTTTAGAATATTTACCAATACACATTTAATTTTGTACCGAGCGGCGAAAGTAATAACTTGATAAGTTGTTATATTTTTCGCCGTTTGGGGCAAACATTTAAGTGTGTCCGAGGGGTCGTCTCTTGTTTATGAAGATCGTAAAGTGCTCGGTTGACTCCATTCTTTAGCCAAGAATTACTTTTACCATTCAGCGTGGTATCATACTCCTGCCAGTCTTCGGCACGTTTTAACGTAATTTATAAATTTCGTTATTTTTGTTTCGTGATCGCAGGTTAGCGCAGTGGTTGAGCGATCAACTGCTGCGCTACGTGTCGCGGGTTCGATTCCCGCACGGAACAAATATTTTTATGATCTACAAATAATGGTTTCGGGTCTGGGTGTATGTCCATGTGAATATTTGTATTTGTAAACGCACCCACGATACAGGTTTTTTTTTCATGAAACTTTTTTTTTCTCTTGTGTATATTTTGTACATTGTAAAAAGGTACCACATGACCATGAATAACACAGTGTTAAGTATTCCTTTCTAACCAAATTCTAAAATTAGAACTACACAATGAAAACACAATTTTAGTACCATTTTCAGTCTTCAAAGAATATTTTATGAATGAGACCGGTCTAAACAAATAATAGGTACTCACCGACATGGATTTTAAACGAGCTCTCGCTTAAAACCGACCCGTATTCATGAAATATGCATAAGACCTACATGGTTATGAACCTTGGCCTAAAAATAAAAATATTGTAGAACACCTATTGCTTTTCCAATATAGAGTTTGTAGCTTATGTTGAAGTTACTGTGGATACTTATGAGAGGTTCAAAAAACATCAACGACGGTAAATAAGTTATCTGACTTTTAAGAATTAACTATATCACAAGAGCGACTGCTGAGCATTAAACCTCACGTTTGGGTTCTATTCCCGGGTCGAGCAAAATGTAATGTCTTTCATTAAATTCAATCTCATACCCTATTACATGTGACTTAAACACGGCATCGGCGAAATGTGGGTGTATAAATAGTGCACCTCTACCTAATCTTTTGGGGAGTAGAGGCGATGTTATGTTATTAAATGAGATGTTTTTCTAGCTTTTATTAGCCAGTGAAATCAGTAGACAACTTAATATCTCGAGTAACTAGTCACATGTCAACATATGTAACACTACGAAGAATTTCTTAACGTTACTCAATTAAGTAAGTTCGCTTCCAATTTTCTTTTGACATTTCTACTTAGTGAGTTAGCCAATTTTATTTCATTATTACAAAGTTACAGAAATCTGAGAATTTGGTAAAATGTCTAGTGGGCGCAAGCGCCACTGTTTAGAGTGGGGTCCTAGATTATGATCCCAGATTTGGCAGTTATTTGGTTTTTCGGCATGAAATTTCCAGTAATAGCCTAGAGCCTAGAGTTTGGATTTTAGAATTATGCTCGATAACGACATCGGTGAAATGTACAACAATACAGGTACATCCCTGCTTAACCCTTCGAGAAATAAAGGTGTAATGCTATGTTATCACTGATAGCACATATTATTGATTGAAGAAGACACATAAACTTATATATATCTTGAAATAAATACTTAATGTCAGTATTCTAGTTAGGTATAACCCTACATGTTATTGCCTACAAATCTTAACTCTTAACTTCTTGTTCAAATGCTGAAACGGCTCATGAGATACTCATTAGACCTAGGGCTTTCTAGATTTCTCATAATGAGGTACAGCATCATCTATTGTCTTGCTTTGTTTAAAAGATATTTTTTATATATTTCTACCAGTCCAAGATTAGCATATTAACAGATAGTGAATAGAAGCTACAATAGTTATATAAAACACCAACATGGTGCTAATTAATCTGACTTTAGAACCAAAGTCTGCGATATTAATGTTTAATAGCGTTCGTAAAGCATTTGCTGCGCACATGTGTGCCCTACATTTTCTCTTTGAAACTCGCTTCAAATCTACGCGAGCTTTCAAAAGACTTCATTTGAAAACATGACTGTGTGAAACTGAAAACTTCCCGTGTGAGAACTGTTTTTGGTGCTCTTTTAATGAAGCTGCGACGCGGCGACGTTGCAGAATTTGTTATGTGTGAAATACGTAGATACACATACATATATTATATCAACGTGTAAGCACCTAAAAGTTTTCTGCTATAGTTTAAATGTTTGTGTGTATAGTTTAAATGTTACCAAACTGCTACCATCGGTAGTGTTAGATCTACTCTTTGTCTATTTCTAATACAACCTAGAAATAATAATCATAACATTTTTGTTTTTGTGTATACATAAACTGGTTTACCAACCCATGTTAAACTACGGTAAAGGGTAATACCGGTAGTTGGCACATGGCTATAAAAAATTAAAAAACCGCAAAATGGCAGTTGACAGTTTTAATTTTTCAACCAGTAACGCCTTTGTAGCCGCCAGCTAAATGAAATGGCGGCATACAAAGTTTTACCGCGAATAATGAACAATGGAAAATATTAATTGCAAATTTATTTCAATAACAAATTATGAGAAACAAAGATTTAAGAAAAAAACAGCTCAAATTACGAGTCCGAGCAGTTTTATCAAAACGTGTATTTTCTTTGGTAGGTAGGTAATGAGCCATTGAAAATTCTGCGAAAATGCCGAGGTAATCATTCAATGAATTTTGTTAGAACCTTCTTAATAGGCTTAAAGGATTTTTCCATTAGCAAAGCGTGAAGGCCTCTTAATCAAAGATTGAATTTTCTTATTACACTGTCCAAAATTTTTACTTTATTGGTGTTAAAAATGGGAAGCTCGGAATCTTAAGTAAAAGGTTCGCCATAATTCTCAGAATATAAAACATAACAGATTTAAGTACCTACTCAGTTTTTATGAGTGTTAAACATTCTATAAACTGGTCAGACAGAGCTAATGTAATGAAAACTTATCGATTTCTATACTGAACCACCTTTCAATTACTCGTACGTCATTTAATTGGTCCGTTGCGCTAATCGAGGTTATTTATAAGGTAATATCGATTGTACTCGTGTCATTAAGTAATTATATGTAGCGAAGGACACGGTTTAAAGAGACATCCAAAAAGAAAATATTTTTAGTAATACTTGCTAAATAGATGACGCATCCATATGCAATTTAATGCTATAATATTTAACTTCATCGTGTCAATATTTTCTATTTCACAGCTAAAAGACCACCTGTGGAGGAGACGGCATCTTTTCTCCAATCATTACTGGCTTCCCACGGGCCCAACTATCTCGAGAAGCTGTTTGGAAGTAAGGCAAGAGATGCTCTCGAACCGCTAGGTGGCGTCGAGAAAGTCGCCATTGCGCTCTCAGGTAATATATTTTCATTTTACGATCGACGCTTCACTTCAAAATATTTTTATAGCCCCAGAAAATATGGTACGAATTACATATGCTTGCCGTCCCTTGTATACTAAAAGGGTAGATGGCGACAACTTCATTCTGCTACAAATATTACATGTAATTTTTATATTGTATTGACGGCCCGACTGGGACCTTATAAACCTATTTAGGCGGATTGGGCGCCATTAAAAAGCAAAGGTATAATAAACAGTACATATTTATATGTATTTTAATATTTTCATGAATAGAACTAACAGGCAACCGCACAAAGAAAAGCCAAGTTGTTGTATTATTTCTAATGATTGTCAAATTAATCTTTCTAGAATCCCAAACTATTGAAGACTTCGGAGCCGCCCTACATCTGATGAGATCGGACCTGGAACACCTCCGCTCGGTGTTCATGGCGGTGGAGAACGGTGATCTCGGAATGCTTAAATCTCTCGGCATCAAGGATTCGGAGCTTGGCGACGTCAAGTTCTTCCTCGAGAAGCTGGTCAACACAGGATTCCTGGACTGAATAGGACCGGAGTCTGCCTCTGATTACTACCACGTCGTCCAATTTGCCCCGATAAGCTCATCCTTCTACAGCTACCTTCCTTACGACTCCATTAAATATAGGAGAAAGTAAATCCTATCTTTATCACTTCTATCCTGTGAGATTGATGGAATGTTTGATACCTGCAAATTCAAATACCTTTCGAGAAATGATTTTGGACTACAGAATTGACTTCTACAACCGGCCACGTAGACATTTCTGTCTCCAAAAATCATTTCTTTTTCGACATACACTTTAGCTAACAGCGAAAAATTTAGTAGAGAAAGAGATTATTAAGTTTCGAATAGGATAGGTATATTTTTATAAACATACGCTTCATTAGGTTATAAACCAAAATACTTTTTTAGGTGAACTTTCATAGGGATTATCAGGGCCCAACACTCGCGTCTATCATTAAGTGTGAAATGAAAAGAGGCGAAGACTGTGACCTTAGCGTTGTACTAGTCAAAGTTCAGCTATTTATCGCATCTCACTTCATGATGACCCTGATGACAATTGATTCGGAATGTATGTGGTTTTTGAATGTCGCCCCCAAAAATTTATCCTTCCTAACTTGGACTTATATCAGAGGCGACTCCATTGAAACGTCAAGCGTCCATTCTAAGCGAGATATAAAGCTAAAAGTCGGTTGATATGATATGAAGAAGTCCTTAGATTAATAAAAAATTAAGAATCGTTGAAAGAATGCATACGCTTTATATCTGGCTTTTGGAAAAATCCAGAATAGGACCATGGAAACATATCATTGTAAACTTAGACGTAGGTGAAAAAATACATATCATAGATTATAATCCGTAGCGAATAAAGTACAATTATTTTAATATGATCGGTATTGTAGTGTACGACATTTTATAGACCCTTTTAGTAGGTATGTACTTTTTCGTCATAAAAAATTATATAACAAAATGAAAAGCATAGTTTAAGCGGTGCTGCACTTGAATCCAGAAACATATCAAAATTAATGTGATTATTAAATAAACGTTAGATTTATTGTATGTTATTTATTCTAGAGTAAGAAGTAGAAAAAAATTAACATTATAGATATTAAATTCGAACCCATTAGAGTCCAGACACTATCGTCACTCATTTTTGACATCTTATATCTACATTGGTGTTGTAATAATAGAACTTTTGTCAAATGCGGGCTAATAAGACAACGAATTATTAATAATGTCTCATTTTGAATGGGAAGAGATTGGTACATGATGTAATATTGAGAGTACAATGACAAAATTTAAGCATACTAAGTAAGAATGATTGTTTTGTTAAGGATAGAAAAGAACAGCTAGTTAAACAACACGCTCAGTTGGATGTAAGACAGGTGCTCACCAAAGAGTAATGTCCTCGCGAACTTACAAACAATTGGCGGGAATGGACAGAAAGATGGCCGTTATTGAAACGCAGTGTTGCCAGAGGTAAAATTGTTTTTAAACGCAGCCTGTATTTGGCAGAAGTTTATAATGTAAACCACAATAGATCTTTTAGAATCTTCAATCGCCAAATGTTCGTCTCAATCACAATGTTTCAGTGTGTACCTATCAGTAGTAATATATTCTCTCTCCGTTAGATCTAAATTCATATTACTATTTTAACTACATGTAGTTAGCGTTATAAGTGAATTTTTATGAATATTATCAATGGTTTAGTGATATAGGTTATTAATTTTAACTTGCGTCGGATTCTACTTATAATATTCAACAAAATGGCGATCTTTGAGCTCTGTTAGATGATATTATGTGTTTTGAACTAAGTATAAATGGCTTATTGTTCTTAAATAACAAACCAATAAATGAATCATCTTGAATTTGAGTTTCATTTTATCTTATGTATCTAGTGTTGCCAAGTTTTAGACCTTGCCCGGTTTTTTTTTACTCTTGATAGGTACGCGTTTACCCACTATCCATACCACTATGTAAGCGATGATGTCGTCGAAGATATAGCACGCTTGCCTAGAAGTAACCTATTCACTCTTGACTTAAAGACTCCCAGGTTGTAGCTATCAGGAAACACAGACAATAAATGTGTTCCCAAAACGTTTTGTGCGTGTGGGTGGGATGTCGATCGTGTGATTAAATAAAAAGAAAATAGTTTTGATAATTGTTACTCACCTGAGTGCCGTCGCAAGCACCTAGGTTATTCCTATATATCAGACCTCGCAGGAAAACCTTCATTGAATCAACCAAGTTAAGTAAGTACATAAAAGTTTCAATCTGCATTTTTCGAGCAGTGGCTAGTACCTAACGTATCATAGCAACACCTCAATATCGTAAGCAAAAATAAACAAGGTAATAACAAAAGATGTACCTAGGTATAGTAGCACAGACTACACAGACACCTAATCCTGACCTAACCCGGGCGTTTTCTATTACAAATTACGGACCCGGCTGCGTAAGATACCTACCGTGGGAAAAATCATTATGATAGGTAGCTACTACGTACCAACGATAATGATAAGGCGGAAGACCGCGGACGTCGCTATAAAGATTTCGTCAGATACGCGTTGAATACGCGTACCATTACACTTAAAGTTTTCCTACATGCGCTAAATTTTAGTTAACGTAGTAAATACAATTAATCGATCTCCAAAGGAGTAGAAGAGAAAGGTAAAAATACTCACTCACCATTGATCTGGACTGGACTGGTCACACACACACTACGGGAGCTTACAGAAATAGTTCACAGACTTTATTTAGTTCGGTAAACTGCAAAAGAATGACTGCAGCCAAGAGCAATATTAATTTTTACATTTCGTCACTTGAGATTAGTTTATATTTTATTTATTTTCGGTAAAGAAAAGTTTTAGCTCACTCACGAACGCGCGTAAATATGACTGAAGTTTTTTTTATATATATATTCTTCTATTTTATGGAGGAAGCATAGGCAACTTCATCTATACAGCCAAGCCTAGTTTGAAACCCGCATGATTCAATTCCTAGTTTGAAACCCGCATGATTCAATTTGAAAGAAAAATCTTGTAGAATGACAATTGAATTGCACCGAATGCATTGAAATTTGACGATTTTAAATATTATAAATAAACGGAAAATAATGGGGGACAGTTTGTAGTATCGACTCTAGACTAGGAATTATCCTTCGATACCTTCGACCAATAAGATCGAGCTATACGGGGAAAATAAAGGGAAAAGGGAAAGAAATAGGAAACGAGGAAACGGGAAAAGCTTGTCAAAATGTAGGTAACCTTGGATTCGAATTTTTAAGTTACAGATTAAAAATAGAATATTGTTACGTTCAAAAATAATAATTTGTCAGAACAAAACAGAACTCAAAAACTGAAAACAGAATGAGTTGTAGGAGCGTAAAAGAAATTTTAAGTTTATGTTTGTAGGCAGGTGCTTAAGCGGACACCTGGCTGTAAGATTGGAGAATTAAACCTGCAGTATAGTTTGCTTCCAATAGATTTATTAATATTTCAAAAAGAACCATTAATGAAACCACAATATACCTGATCCATAATATATCATGTATTTATACGTAATATTTACAAAGGTTAATAAACGAAATAAATCTATTATTACTAGGTACTATAAATTTTACAACAACTGTATATTTAGGTTACTATTATTCGGTAGCACTTGTATGGTTCTTTACATTTAAATTGATAAACAACTATTTACTTCACGGCGTCATTATTGTTCGGTGACCCAAGCGTTTCATGGATTCATTAGTAAAATAAGTCCCATAATTGCCCCTTTATTTGCTCAAAATTATACCAGCTTACTTATAAACGGTGATAATACATATGTTACTTACCTATATTAGCTGTTATACGTATTTTGGCGTCATTTAAATACGCAGGACTTAACCTTTTTTTTAAATGTAATAGTATAGTAATAGTAGATATAACTGCCAGTTTTTAACTGCAATAAAACCGCGACACTGAGAAGGGCCTTCAGCCTAGCAGACAATAATCCAAGCAACAGAAACAAAGGGAGCAGGCAACAAAGGGAGAACTAGTGGGACTCGGACCTCAGCATAGGACGTTGCGGAGGGATCAGCTATGGACCTGGATCAGACATTTTGAAATGTTCAAAGCGGCTCAATACAGGCTGCCACAGCACAATAGTCGGGTAGGACATAACAAGGACAAGTATTTAGTAACTAGTAACTTTAAATGAACAACAGATTGTTCATAACCCTTGTCAATGACGCGCCAGCGTTCGCCTAAGGAGGTACTCTTAGTATCTATGCGATTGATTCGGCCCTTAGTGAATCAGTCGTGTAGTGTAATAATTAGCAGTTAGAGCAGATCTCCCACTACGTATAATAAATACATAGGGCAACGCGCACAACACCGGGACCAATAAATTCAGTGTCAAAGTATGATAATCCCTCAAAGTCGAATCCCTAATCTCCATTGTACTTATTAGTTCAATGATTGCCCCTCGTTCATTATGATAGTCGTAAGACTATACAGAGATACATTTTTAACCAATACTTAAAAAGCATTGTTCTTCTTAGCGTGTCGATGGCAAATTAAATTAGTTTGTCCCAAAATTACACCACAAAAAAGGATTATAAAAATATCTCTACGTCGGCTGAAGTCGCTGCACCATAATAGTATGTTAGAATGTGTTGACCATTCAAAAATATTAGACTTGTGTCTATCATATCCTGTAAATATATGTAGCAAATAATAAAAAAACAAAAATACACTCGTGTACACATATAAAAAATAACTTTTTTTAGTTTAGAATATTATAATTATGTATATTTGAACTAAGTTATTGCTATATGCATTTCCAGCCACTAGTAACAAGAGCATAACGGGGAATATCATAGCTATGGAGAAAACGAATAAATAAAAAACACAAGACTACAAAATAAAACAAAATAAATACTTAGTATTAAGTAATATTTGCGTTCATCATAAGTTTCCGAGCATATTTCACTTACTCAACAAATATACTTACAAAGAGAAATAAAAATTAAAGCTTCTATAAACAAAAACACTATAATAGTACACAATACATTCTTGAATAACGAAACGAACTTAAATAAAACCAATCAATCAAGATTTTTTTTAATATTCAGACATAAGTCTGACTATGTTTTAGGACATGATAATATACAAATTGGAATGATACATTGGTATCTTAATACAACATGAATTAAAAGATGTTTGCTCCTAAACTAGCTTTACCTTAACAGTATATGTTTGAGTCCAGCCATATATCGAAATATATTAAGACACTTACATATAAAAATAAAAACGTTTAACAAGTAAATCTTCTTTAAACATTAATCTAGGTGTTCATACCTAGTTTTGCAATTTTTATGTCAATTTTGCAATCGCAATTTATGTTAGCACTCTTGTAATGCAATTGTATCTAATATTTGCAAGTTTTCCAGCATATTATATCTTCCTTGCTTTTGCCCATTTTATATAATTTATCTGGAAACACTAGACATAAATCTTTGATATAAAAACCTACATGGGAATACTTCGCACATACAAGGTTTAGACGCAAAAAATATAGTATTTTCTAACAACCATTATGATATAATTATTTACAACACTCATTTTGTTGGCAACCCCTGTTTCTAGAGACCCATTCAAATCTGCTGTGGAATCTTATCTCTTGTGTATCCAATCATATTAGTTACCTACAATGAGATTCACAGATCAGACAACTGAATAATCTCCTAGGAGTTTAGGTTAAGTCTTTAACATTCAATCGGTATTTTGGATACTTCTCACACCTATGCATATTTTGTCTATTTTGACTTTAGTACCCATCTGGGGTGATCAAGAAATATTACACTTATGCAAGTAACTACGTTGCTTCGTTGCGTAACATTCAAACTCCCACTGCACGACACTATTAATCTCGACATTAATATTCTTTTATATGATATCCAAATCAAAAGGTAGATTGTAGTTCCTGAAGACGCAATCGTTGAACGGCACTGTGAACCATATTGAATGGCAGTTTCCATTTAGCCTCACATCATCTGAAAGTACTCTATGGCCATCAAAGCCGCCATTATTTTCTCGCCCTCTTTTTAGAAACCTTTTCTGCTCTTAACTGATCCTCTTCATCCATTTTTGTGTAATGCGATTGTATGTGAGTCAAAAGTTTTTTCTCTCTCGAGAAAGCTTCCCCACACATATTGCATGTATATTTATCTTTATCCTTAGTTTCTTTACTGGTTTCTGGGACACTGCGAACAGATGTAGACGTCGTAATTTGCGATTCTTGTATAATGTTATCAGTGGGCAAAACATACGAAGGTTGTAATAATGGGTCTACATTGATAAATGTGAAGAAACCAGGGTCTTTAGGAGGGGCAACATCTTCTAATGTTACTGTAAAGGGCTCCTTAGGATCTACATCCTCTTTTACTCCAGGTTTGGACTTTCTTTGGCGTTTTTTAGGCACTTCGGTAGGGGGAGCTTGGGCTTTCGTTGATATTAGTAATTTGCTGGGATTTCCTGTTTGAACAATAGTGTAAGACTGTTTTTTCATGGCAGGTGTTGTGAATGGCGCCGGGGGGGCAGCGATAGGCGGCTCGTAAAGTCTTGATGAATGACCTACAGTTTGAAACAACCCAACTGGGTATGGCTTTGCTTTGTTCTCAACGTTATTTAAGTCCGGACTGTTTGATTTCTCCCAAGAATCTTTCTTCCGATCTTTTGGCTTAGTTTCAACATTGTTCAAGAGTTCTGGCTCCGATTTCCGCTTTTTACTCGACTTATGGGTTTCTTTAATTGGAACTTGATTATTGCCTGTAGGTGAATCTTCAACTAACGTAAATATGTTATTTGGGCCCGGAACTAATTTGTAGCGACCATTTAGGTTAGGCACAGAAGGAATATGGACAGCTGGAGCCTGAGAATTTGATGACAGTGATTCTTGGGAATCGGTATCCTTTTGTGATGGTCCTGAATCTGAATCATTTCCTGACCGTCTTGTCTTGCTAGCTGGCCCTGCTCTTGGTTTAGGTTTCACTATTGGAGCGGATTGGATTATCTCTTCTGTCTTTTTATTATTATCTTTACTGGGACTGTCATCTTTTTTTGTATCATCTATATTTGGAATTTTATCTCCCTCGATTTTATAAGACTTCCATGCCATTGATTTTTTCATGTCACCATCCATTTTGATGTACTTTACAGTTGAAACTTTTGGAGGTTCTGGCACTGGCACTGTTTTAGGAACCTCAACTTTCGGTATTCCATTCTTTGCACAAGTGTGAGATTCAACTACTTCTTTTTTAAGAAAATTTCTGTTGCACAGTTTACATTGAAACAGGACCCCTACTCCATTTACTTTGATCATGCTGATATGATCCATAATATTAAAAGGTTTTACATCAACTTTTTCTTTACTTTCTTCATCAGTGTCGCTAGACCTTTTTTCTTCTACATAATCGAAACTTAAACTATTTAGAAGAGCATTGCTATTTGCCATGCTTTCATGAGTTTTTTTTTCATTATGAGGATTTTGAGGGTCTCTATATTTTTTTACTTCTATATTGCTCGACCTTGTAGGTTTGTTTGAAGATAATTTTGTATCATATTTTTCTAGAGGCAATTTGACTTGTTTGAGGTTAACTTCCGTGTCATAATTTTCATCAGATTCTTTTTTTATTACTGGATCGGTTCTTCGTGTTACCCGTTTAATTGGTGGCGGTGAATCTTCTTCTACAGGCACTGGTTTTAAAGGAATATCTTTGATACCCTCCATTGCTTTCTTAATCAAAGCATCACAAATATCATCATTGCTCATATTAGTTTTATTTAACTTCTCTTCCCAAACAGTTCTGGTCTTAGTTTTTGTGATAAATGGGCCAGTCTTGCCTACCGCCGTCCGTAAATTCTCTTGTGTTTTGATACATTTTTGAATAAACTCATAAAGTTCTTCCAGTTTTGCGGAACACCTGAAGCATATTTTGTGTGGTAGATCGTCATTTTCAGCAATCTGAAAAGAAAAAACAATGGTACATCAAAAAGCGCATACGTTGCATATTTTTAGCGCATACGTTGGCTTAGGTAGGATGCAGTTTCGATTTAAAATTTCGTATGCTTAATTAACTTATTTAAGTTGAAGATGAAAGTGAAAATGTTTTATATTTTTATCATTTTCTAATCAAATCTATGAGCAGTTAACATTTTCATTGATTTTAGATTTTCTTAGAGTTAATCTGGAATAGTCTCTGTTCCGATTTGTGATCATGAAAAACCAATCCTGATTCCTCACTGTTCTAAATATTCTATTAACCTAGTACCTAGGCTTTTTATCAGTACTTTATTCGTGTTAAATAACAGTCAAAAAGAAAATCTGCTATCTAATTTCTATTGACATCGTGTAAAACAAGCCATTTTACAGATGATATAAATCATAGACGGCTCTGACATGTCATCCAGGTTGCTCTTTGCACCATACATGTTCCTAAATAAGAAAATACTATATCAATTAGTTAAAATTTGTACATGTCACAAGCTAATGCTTAATTATTTTCTGTTACATTGAATGATTTCACAAAGCCTACTTATTGGGTGTCATCTAACGATACCTCATTTGTCAAATTATGATATGTAGTTTAGAAGTTATGAGAGTACACATGAACATACATACAAACCGACATACAAATGAAATGAAATGATTTATTTTTTGCAATTAGGATTTTTCAATCACTTTTACAGGTAATTTTATTTCTAAGCTAGATGGCGCCGGCATTTCCTATGACTACCTCTGAGAAGAAACACCGAAACAAACTCAGGGGTTACGGTCTATTTTGAAATCCAGACAAAATCGTAGCTTTATATGAGAATAATGTAGGGTATTGTCTGGAATGGACTATAGATGAAAGTACCAAAGCTGTTTAAGCTGATCTATCCCGACAGACGGCAAGCATGCATCAGCAATCGTGTAGCTCGACCCTACTTTAGGGAGCCCCAACGACCTGAAGCACAACAGTACCGTCAGCAGGACTATTAAAGTAGACATGAACTGGAGGCTTACTCCCGACAGCTTCGAGTTCTGAATCAATCGAGTTTGATTCGAACGAACGCCAATCCGTACTCTTGAATTCGACGCTAGCGCCAGATCAAGCGGTGGATCAAATCGAAACTAACCAAAATCGTAATATTCGTTAGGATCGAAAAAACCTTACTCCCCACTCTCGATAACAGTTATGGTTCGAGTTGTAGGATCGAAAAGATACGTCAAATAATACGATAGCAAAATAGCTACTTTGTTCGGTTCGAGTGAGATTGTTTTGGGTGATTTACTGTGATTTTTCCGTAAATTCGTTGTTATTATGGTCGTTTTTCAATGTTCTTGAGGAAGCGAACCGTATGGACATACGTGCAAGAAAAAATATGCAAAGAATGAGTCGGTTTAACAGCCGAGCTATGGAAATGGATTGTGAAGAATTTCGGAGAAATTATCGTTTATCCAAGGAGTTATATGATGTGTTGGTAGAAGACTTAACACCGCACATGAAGACCCCAACCAGACGAAGTGATATTTCTATTAAGTGCAAGGTAAATTTTCATTTTTACGTTTTCGAATTAATTGTAGCATCTAATGTGTTCCTTTGTATATAGCAAATTACATTGTTGTTTCAGATTTTGGTTGCATTATCTTTTTATGGTACTGGCAGTTATCAAAGAATAATAGGAAGAAGCAATGGCACGGTCATGTCTCAACAGTCTGTATCAAAGGCTATAAGAGAGGTCACCGAAGCTTTAAACCACAGAGACATATTAAAAAAATATATTAAGTTTCCCCAATGTGTTGAAGAAAGAAATGCTATTAAAAGGAAGTGAGTGAAAGATATTATTTTTGTATATGTGGCAGCTAGATTTTGCCACTTGTTATTATTATACTCATTTTATTGTAATTCTTATTGCAGATTTTATGAAAAATTTCACATTCCGAGTGTGGTAGGTTGCATTGATGGAACGCATGTGGCTATCATTCGACCTATAGAGCACGAGGAAAGATATTTTAATAGAAAACATTATCATTCTAGAAATGTACAAATTGTAAGTTTTAATTAACTATTTGAAGTTCATTTCGACACGCACACACTTTCATTAGATTTTTTTATCATTTACATTTTTTTTTCAGATTTGTGATAGCGACATGAATATTTTAAGTATAGATGCTACATTTGGGGGTGCCACTCACGATTCTTTTATATTTAACCAGCACCAAGTAAAGACACATTTATTAGGGCTAATAAGTCAAGGAGAAACTGTATATTTATTAGGTAAATTAAATTACAATACTATCTTTAGTCAAGCAATAAATATTGTTAGAAATATAATACTGACACCTTTTTTTAGGTGATTCCGGTTACGCGCAGAGAGCGTACATGATGACACCTATTGTCAATGCAGAAGTTGGATCTCCTGAGGAGTATTACACTCAGAAACACTGCTCTGCGAGAAACACAGTAGAACGTACAATAGGGCTATTGGATTGGCTATTGGCTAGGGAAAGCTAGATGGAGGTGTTTATTACGTCACCGGGTGTTACATTATAATCCTCAGACTGCAGCCAAAATTATCAACGCCTGTTGCGTGCTGCATAACTTATGCAACTCAAATAACTGCCCGGCGCCCGACACATCCAATGTAACCGATGATGGAGACGTCATAAACACCCCAGTCAATGACGTTCAGCCATCAACACTACAAAGTGACGAGTTACGACAGGGACTAGCAGCGCGACAACGTCTTATCGATACTTTATGGAGAAGTAGAAGGCAAAGATAAACAATCAGTTTTGTCAAGACTAAGTTAGGCTTTATTTGTTAAATAATATACATTATACACTATTTTAAATAAACTATTTTATAAGCTACTAAAAATTAATATTATAATATAAATATTTTTTACATCTGGGTATTTTATTCTATAGTTAAATTAATCTAATTTCTATTGCATAATGCTTGTGCAATCTTATCTCCGCACACAAGTATTGCATTCGCTAAATTATCTATGGACTGCACAAGACTGCCCCAGCCGGCAGCATTAGCCACTTCAGCTTCCACTCTCTTTTCTTCGATTCTTATGAGCCGTTGTCGCTCCATGTGGAGTTGGCTCTGCTGCAACCTTCGAGGCCTAATACGCGGGTTTCGTCTTGGCGCTGTAATCATATAATAATAAAGGTTTAGTAGCATTCATGCATCCAATACAACTTATTGACATTAACCAACTCCTACAAAATTATTGTATCAGTAAGTTTAAATATTTGAATATCAAACTAACACTTACTGGAAGGAGCTGATGTGCGGCTAACTGGTGACTGTACAGCTTGTGAGGTACTCGGTATTGGTTCGTCGTGAACCCCTGTTTCACTTTCGTCCGGATGTTGGGGCAGTGGGTTTTCAGATTCCTGTTAATTAATTAAGGAATTAAATTTTTGTTTTAACTTCATCAAACTAGCTTATCGCTAATATTTCATGAAAATAAATAAAAACTTACTAATGGAATAATTAGCGGGACACTCAACTCCTGGTCACCTTCTGCGAAGCTGGATCCTCCCATTACAAAAATGAGCCTTTCTTCCAACTCCGTGATAGGCTGCAACCTATCTACTCCACCACCAGTGCGAGATGCAGAAGCATTGCGTTGAGCCACTTGTTTTTTTAGGGCATATTTCTTATCATCCCAAAACTAAAAATAAAATTATAAGTTAAATGGAAGAATGCCATATTCTTTAACCATATAAAGCGATACACTAGCATTCATTCGGATATTATAAATATTTACGTTATCTCAAGTGTTTCCCTATGGTGCACACTGACCTTGGCCCACGATTTGGAGTCCTTTGTTGCACCACCCAATGAATTTAATAAAATGGTAATTTCTTCCCATTTTAGTTTGGTCTGATGGCGAGCCTGTGCTGAACGTAAATGCCCTTTAGCAATGCCTGGATTTTCTTCCAGGAATTGCACCAATTTTTCCATCTGGATGTATGATGGACGAGACATAATTAATTATATACACTCTGAAATTACAAAAATATTAATCACAAACTCAAAGGCACGCAAGGCAATAATTAATTTCAATTTAATACATAGAACAAATCTTATACTTACACAAGTGCACTCAAAATATTTAAAACTAACAAAAATTTTATAGCAGCGCTGCGCAGGCACACATTAGAACATTTTGAAATTTGACGCCGGCCGCGCCATTCACGTAACTTTGACAGTTGACAGTTCTAAGCACAGAGCATAAAGTCGTTCATATTCCTTATGGTCACTCTTTATCCACCAAAATAATAATAAATATGATGTATTTATTAAGATATTTGATTAATAAGTATAGATAAACTAGTAGGAAATCGTTTTTATGTAAGAATATGTCAAAAAAGTCAAAATATTGCACTATTTAAAAAAAAACTAACCAAAGACTAACATCACTTGATGGTGACGTAATCAACCGGATACACTTAACGACGCTGATAATACTCGAACGTAAGTCGATCTTGGTTTACGATTCGAATTGGTTCGGGAGTAAGGTTTTAGATCGAGTTCTAATCAGAATCGAGTTCGAATCGAAAACAAAATCAGATTCGAATCACTTTCGGGAGTAAGGCCCCTGATCAAACCGCCAGACATTTATAAATATATGTGCGTTCAGCCTACATGAAACTCACAATAACAATGTATAGCGGTTAAATGTCACACAAACTGATATATATTAAATTAGTATAAGATCATTAACATGTCAAAAGAAATAAATAATAATCAATATAAACCAAAGATAATCTCTAATCCTATAGTAACCTTTTTTACAAAGTTTAGCTAACACAATTATATTTTTGAACCTCTTTAAGGGCAAATTTCGTATATCAATGGGAAGTTTACTGAAAAAGCGTATATATTGTCCCATAAACGACTTGCTTACTCTGTGGCGACGAGTGGCGTGTACCACAAGCTTGTGTTTGTTCCTAGTATTTACAGAATAAGTATCAAACAGTAATGAATATTTGACAAAGTCTGAAATGTTTTGTAAACATTTTTCAAATATGTATATACTGTGAGGCGACAGTTAGAATATTTATCTCCTTGAATCTGTCCCTGAGGGAAACCGCAGACCGAGATTGTAAATAGATCGAAAAGCCCTTTTCTGCAAAAAATAAAGATGGTATTGATGTCTGCAGAGTTTTCCCAGAGAAGGATGCCATAAGTCATAAAGCTATGGAAGTACCTGAAATAAACTATTCTAGCTGTATCCACATCAGTTAAGTGCCGAATTTTCCTGACAGCACAGGCAGCAGAACTAAGCCTACCCGATAATATGTTAATTTGTGGGCCCCATTGTAATTTGGCGTCTATAGTAATACCTAGAAAAACAGTGGAATCCACAGGTTCCAACGCCGCTCCATTCAATTAAGCATTAGTTGATACTTGCCGGACATGAGGTGTTGAAAATTTGAATAAGATTTTTTTTTTTCATTAAGGAGAAGATTATTATCATTAAACTCCATTAGACAGTGCATTGTTGACTCCGCGAAAACCTATTAATTATCGTCTAATCTTAAAAATAAGAGATGTATCATCCGCGAACAATACAATGTCGTGATTGTCTCTAACGTAATAAGGTAAGTCATTAATAACGAAGTACAAAATGGGCCTAGAATTGAACCCTGCGAGACGCCCATTATGACCTCAGATCCTGGAGATCTTTTGACATTAATATCGACCATTTAAATTCTATAGTTCAAATACGAAGTCAAAAGGCCGAGAGCCATGTCCCATATGCCATACTGGTGTAATTTCCTGACAAGTGTATACTGATGTACGCAGTCGAAAGCCTTTGACAAGTCGCAGAATAAGCCAAGAGCATCTTGCAAGTCCTCCCAGGCATTGAATGTATTTTTCAGTAATTCCACTCCCGCATGAACGTCCCCTTATGAATCCAAACTGATTTGAATGCAGTAAATTGTGTCTATTAAAATGTCTCAGCAATTGGCTTAAAATCAACTTTTAAAAATTTTTACTCTATGTAGGTAGAATTGAGACTGGCAGAATTTTTGAGATTAGTAGTGCTTCCAGATTTGAACAGTCGTATTACTTTGCATTATTTCATCAAGTCAGGAAATACACCAGATGTAACAAGAGTTGATCATTGTCAAGCAGAGTGAAATAACATCAATTACAGAAGAGATAGTCGGCATGTTAACAGTCCCCCAAAGGTCTGCAGTTATCTTTACATCAAGGCTTTTGAATGATTCCTTGATATCTTTCACATTAACAACTAAAAATTCATAAGATGTGCTACATTCGGATACACATTGTTTTATTATTTCATAAGCGGAGCAGAAAGAAGACAAGAGAGTTTTGTTGTTATGATAGGAATATTGGTAAAGAAATTTTCAAACTCAGTTGCCACCTCCATGTATCTTAATATCTATTGTTAATTTTCAAGTGGAAATCATGACTATGTAGTGTGGATCTTCCAGTTTCAGAATTAATAATATTCCATGTTGTTTTAATTTTGATACTAGATAGTTTTATCTTGTTTTTTAAATGTATAAATTTGGCCATGGAGCAGGCTCATTTAAATATATTAGAATATTTTTTTACATATTCCTTAAAATATTAATTATAATTGTACCTTTTTTCATAATATAGTTCAAATAACTTATGCCTACTTTTATAAATTCCTGCTGTGGCCCAGTCACTAAAAGTAATTTGATCACTGACAGATAATGACTTACATACATACATACTGGTCAAAATCATAATGGTCCTTTTTGCTTCACCATAGTCAGATAAAAAAACATGAATATGTTACAGTTACATAAAAAATATAGATTTTGAAATAAGTAAAGTAAATAGTGATTATAAATAATGGCTAGATCTTCAGAATAACTAGTTGGAGTTGGCAATAACTTCCGGATAACATGAAAATTTTGCTATGGTTTTAATACTATATATTTAATAGAAATTATAAGCAAAAGTTTAATGTAGAAATCACAAATTCATATGGTGTTAGCCAGTCGGGAAGAGATTTTCCTACACTTAGGTTGTATATTTTAACCTATTTTTATATAGTTCAATAAAAAAATAAATATGAAAAATGAGAAAAAACATCACATCTCTTGTCTCATTCATACTAAAACAACAAAAATTGGTTAAATGGAAGGTTGCTGTACACACAATTAATGGAATTAATAGAAACTGGAATATGTAATTCTGATTTTGAAATTTTAAATTTTTTCAGTTAAATTCGAAGAAAGAAGAAAGAAAAATACGAAATTATAATTTCAAAAAAATTACATTTACTATCAAAGCTGGAGTTAAATTAAAGCTTTACAGTCACCTAGCTAGCAAATTTACTAGCTTCATTCCCTTAATTTTTTACCATTAATAGAGATAAATAACAATTTTAGTGAGGACGTTTTCACAGCTGATTGCTTTATTATCATGGTAAAGCAAACAAATAGCACAGTGTGAATAAAAATGCGTGAAGCAGGGTAGACCAGATACTACCATAAGATACCGATCCAATGTGATAAACATACAAATTTGTAATATCTCACCCCAAAAGGCATTAGTTCGTCGATCTTTTTCGCCGTAACTTTGTCAGCATCGAAGATATTGAGAAAGGGTCCGTCTTTACTTTCGCACAGTCGACAAACTTTCATAAATACTGGTTGGGGCACAGAACTGTAGGCCGCAGCTATAACTTCAGAACTTATATCATCGGCTATCGAAGGTTTAGCAGGTTGTTTTGTTTTAGATTTCACTTTCTTCTTGGCCATTTTGATTCACAAAATTTCTTTCTACACTTGTGCTGTGTGATCCAAGTATGAAACTTCGTATCCAACTACTTATATTGGTGTAAAACAGGCGGTAGGTGTTGACGGTGTTCATTCAATATTTTGTCAATTCTAGCAGCAAATACAAAAAATTACAAGAATAAGAACAACATGGCTGGCCAGCCAGTGGCTGAACGAAATGTCATTAATAATGAACCATAGACTAAAAATAAATAGGTAAACAAATTATGAGGGATTTTTTTACAATTTATGACACTTCATATATTTTACTAGATTACGCCGCGTTCACAATAATTTTTAATGACCTTTGACTTTAGTGTCAAATGTCATAAAAAACTTTATTACAATTCTAAAAAAAATATAAATATCTTTTCAAATACTAACAACAAAATGTTTCTGGATAATAAGTTTATTAGAATAAATCTACTTCGCGCCGTTCTATGAAATAAAAATACAAATAAGCATTTTAGATATTTTATTCCTTTTTAAAATAAAATAATAAAATATCTCCTACTGTGACACCTCTGTTAACGCATCTATTCCTAGCGCCACAAGCCACAACTAGAATATCGCACATTTAAGCCCTGGTTACACGGTATTTGACAGAATGCAGCATGTGGAACAGCGGCGTGAACATTCTTTTTATTTACGTATAATACAAATACTTTATTGTTTTATTTCTCATTTTTATACTCATAAAACTTGATTCATCTGTGGAGTGCTGATATACCGAGTACTGTTTCCAATATTTTGCATATGATGACAATCCACACTCCACATTTATAATTGCGAAAGTAACCATGGGCGCCGGTAGAATTATTTTTAGGGGAGTGCATTAAAGATGGATTTAAACCAAACTAATATAAAACTAGCAATAGATTAAGAGCACAGAGCTTCGTTGTTTTTTTTATTATGTACATTCTTCCAAGCCAGGCGGGTGCAAGTGCACCTACTTGCATCACCCTCCCGGCGCCCATGAAGTAACTCTGTCCGTCTGTTTGCCTCATAAGGGGCCATCCATTAATCACGTGATGATGTTTTTTTAGCATTTTTCAACGTAGGCACTATGTTGGACGACTCTACCTTTCGGCTCGCTAGCTGCCTTCGCTTGGGTGCTCCCTGTGGTGCTCCACATCGATGTCACTGTGGTGAAGCTGTCGACTGCCTCGGGCACAATGGCCTGTCTTGTTGTAGAAGTGCAGGTCGCATTGCACGGCACGCCGATATTAACGACATAATCCGTCGCGCCCTTGTCACCGCCGGCGTGCCAGCTGTTTTAGAACCCAATGGCCTGGCCCGTGACGTTATTGCCATGGGAGCTGGAAAGCCTCTGGTTTGGGATGCAACCTGTGTTGACACCCTTGCCCGTTTCCATCTTCCTGGCTCAGCTGGCTGTGCAGGCGCTGCCGCTGCAGCAGCGGAGACACTCAAACGGCGCAAATATAATAACCTCATAATTAATGTCGAAATGAAATGATGAAATAATTATTATCGAAACGCTCGGGTTATGGGGTCCGAATGCACGTTTCTTTTTACTTGCTACTTCCGCTTGGTCGACAGTACACGTGACCAGAGGGCTGGCCTATTCTTTGGTCAAAGAATAAGCATTACCATTCAACTTAGTAATGCTGCCAGTCTTGGGCACGTTACCATTCGACAGCGATGTGGAGGAGTACTATGACGCCCAAGTATTCGTTTAGGACAGGTTTTTTCCCTTTTTTTTATTGGTTTAAAGTGTAATCTAATTATATTCTGAAATTAAGGACCATGTTAAAAATGTCTAGACAGAAAAGTTGCAGGTTGTTTTTGATTGGCATACAAATAATATTAAAGGAATGGTGTAATCATGCGAAAAACATATATTGTACTAGTACATGAACATATTTAATGTACATTGTCCTCGGACCACGGATTAGCAAGTGCAAAAATAAATACACGTCATATCTTACTACACCCCCCTCCCCCTTGTGATATTTCGTGATGGGGCCGGAAGATGGAATATAAGTAATATAAGTATAGGCTACTTTTCATTTTGAATCACAAACTAGATGGCGCTACGTGTCTGTTAAATCATTCAATTTTTAAATTCAATAAGTCGATTCTACCCTGTATAAATATATACAAAATGGAGCGACGCAATTTGTCACTTTGTTGACCATTTTTTAGCGATGATTTTTTAAGCTGAATAAATGTAAAATTTCGAAGTAACTTAGAACAGGGAAATAAATAAAAATAAAATATTGCACTCTAGCTGCGAGCAGCAATGACGCTCCAGTGTTATATTTTTTCAATGGCTGATATTGACAACTATGAAATAACAGTAACGAGTACATTCTAGAAATTTATTTCATACTATATTTTTCTACGTTTTATATTATAAAAGTAATGAGTACATTCTAGAACTTTGTCATACTATATTTTTTTACGTTTTCATAAATTACTTAGAAGCTTCAGTTAGGTAAGCTACGATGTCTGCGCGCTCATTGACTTTTTTCAATCCAGCGAACACCATTTTAGTACCAGGGATGTATTTCTTTGGATTCTCCAAGTATTCAAAGAGAGTTTCTGCATTCCATGTGACACCTTTGGCTTTATTGGCATCTGAATACGAGAAGCCGGGCACCGCCCCAGCCTTACGTCCAATTAAACCGTGTAGGTTAGGACCTACTTTGTTTCTGCCGCCAGATTCGATAGTGTGACATTGGGCACATCTCTGTACGAAGAGTTTCTTTCCGTTTTCAGCATTCCCGGAAGGTACACCCATTTTCCATGGTTTTGTTTACAGGAGGAAATTAATACAATTTATCACGACGTCCGTTCACCATAACTTATTTTTTTCAATGACGTGTATAAGTGACAACTCATAAACGTGCAAAAAGTTTAATAGTACTACGCAGTTCGCTATATCAGCGGGTATTGGTAATAGCTCCGCCCGCGCCCAGGTGAAACAAGAGGTTAGGTTTTACTCAAAAGGTGCATCTGTAACACTGACTTCTTGCCAACAAATATGCGGACTGGCTTTGTAGAAGGATAAAAAACCTTAGAGAAGCAATTTTATTTACACACTTTTAACGCTGATATCTGTTGTAAGTTAAGAACTTCTCAGATATTGAATAATAAAACATCCGATCACAGCTTAGAGAATATATTCTCTGAGGCACGTTTAAGTTTATAAGTTTAAATTTAGGTTCAAAAAGGGCAAAATTGCTATCATTTACTTACGTCATGTGCTCTAAGATGAAGTGACTATTAAAAGCCATACATTAATTATAGAGATAAGCAATAGCTCAACATTCCATATACCTCAACGCATTACTAGGCTATGCCGCTCGGTTTGCATGTTTTATTTAAATATATTGAAGATTTAGAATATCGAATGCATAGAAAATATTAAATGGTATATCAGTTTCAAATAAACGTTCTATCGACATGATTGTGTCTTGATATGTGAACGCATCACTATTTATCTCAAAAGATTTTTTACGTATAGCAACATTCTCATTACCCACGTCCGCCATCTTGAATTTAGTATAGTGCCAGTCGGGGGGGCGGTGACATATTTTTACCCGTCATCGTCGTAATTTTGTGAATTTGTTGGAAAAACGCGAAAATAAGTGTCGTTACACTGTGTAAATAGTTTATGTCAGGACTGAACGTGAGGATGGCGGGTCAGACTATAAACGATAGGCTGTTGGCCGCCCGCCACAGCATCGCCGGGCAGGGTTTAGCTAAATCCGTTTGCAAAGCCACCACCGAAGAAATGATAGCACCCAAAAAGAAACATTTAGATTGTAAGTACTGTTATGGTAAAACGTATCCGTTGGAGCATTATACATTATTCTTGATGCACGCAACTTTTTTTCGCTCAATAATCATGACGACGTCGTCGCTACAGCAGCTCTGCCAATGGTCGATAACATTTCTATGATATTGAAAGTAATCCGTGACGACCGCACTCAAGTTCAGAGAACGTTTATTCTTGGTCAATAAAACAATAATATGATAATAGCAATTGAATTCACATTCAAAATGTCGAAATATTTTTACATAATGTTGTTTCTCACGATTGTGTAGCTTGACACACATTACCTAAGTTATGTCATGTTATACTGGATATAACGAGTTGGTTAACGAAAAAAACTGAACTACCCACCTACTTATTGATTTTATGTAAGAACCTATCTGACTAGAGTGGATGGAACTTTAATTTCTTAGAACAGTGTAATGTGATTATCTATCAAGCATATCATTACTGTAGTCTTCACTATCTGTTGTGCAGATAGTTTTTTCTTACATGTGTTTTTGGATATTACAATCATTTTATGTATTTATTACATGTTGGATCAGCTTAGCCTTATGAATGAAAGCAAAAAACTAATCTAAGCAGAAAACACAATGCCAAAGTTGCATTTTGTTTTCTGCTTAGATTAATATGATGTGAAAAATGGACCTTGACAAAGTTTCAAGGTCCCTTTTTCACAGAGATAACAACATGAACTTCTACACTACACACTGCACTCTGGGTAGTGTATTGATAATCTAGATTACTTGATACTGAAGCTTGAGTAAAGTTTCAGTTACCTTAACCTCAGAGATAAGTTTCTGGTAATGTCTGAAAATCATTGTACTTAATGTTCTGAGCCATGACAGTGTAAGACACATAATGTCCGCATGTATCCATACAAGAATATGGAATTCAAACAATACCTACCTACCCATACTAAATAAAACATAACATATCTAGAACCATATTAAATGCAACCAAACTTATTTTTACTTCAAACTGGTATATTTTTTAATTCATTAAGACACACATGGCACCTGGAAATCAGCATTTGCCTCAACTGATGGGTTAATACATAGCTAATGCCCAGTACCCTTTAAATATAGGTCTTCTGTTATATTTAATATCAAAACTAAGGTAGGTAGTAAGAAAAAAGTTCTTACACAAAAAGTGCTAAGTTAAAAAGCAAAATAGGGTAGATATTTTCATCCTTTATTTAAAACTTGCTATGTGAGGTAATATACCTACCAAATTTTATATTAATGTTTGGTTATGCCAACTTCCTTAGATAATTTAAGATAACAATCAATGAGAATACCAATTGATAGAAATGTATAGATATCTATCCCCTCCACTTGCTTCAGGACATAAGGTGACTATCAACCATAAAGTATTTATATTGTAAAATTGACATTATCTTCCAATTACTGGTATCAGTCTTCTGGTAAAATAGATTATTACAATTAATAAATTGTGAATAAACTGCCATAACATAAAGTGTTCGGTAATTTTCACATATAAAATACCATATAAATCATTCTATATAATAATACAATACCATATAGGTATATACAGTACATTTAGTATATATACAAAAATTAAATTATTCACTATATATGGTAGATAAATATTGCTCTGTGCTTATAAAGTCTAAACAACACTAGTTTTATTAAAATATTCCTGTATTACCATTTATATTGACAGCACAGGTCATGAGTCATCATTTTACATTTTGTCTGACTACATGTCTAAAACCCATGTTTTAGCTGCCATACTGATTTAGGTACAAATTACTGCTATGTGTAAAGTCATAGGGACAGTGGCACTTATTTTGTAAAGTACATACTCAAAACATTAAATGTATCTTTCACTAAGAAAAAAATACAATGAGTCATAAGAATGAGATAAAATGTAAATCTTCAGATTAGTTATCAATGTCATATTTTTAATTTAGTGAACTTAAAAAGCAGTGTTTAATGTCGTATTTGTATATTATAAAGTTTCGGATAATTTCAAGTTCACCAGCTTTAAAAATCTTCCATATCATTCTTTAGCTTGTCAGAAAATGGTGAACATATTGTATAAAGTTGGTCACATACAGAATAAACACCTAATTAAATAAAAGTATTTGTGTACATGTCTATCAGAGGAATGTTTTAATTCATCAATGTCTGCAGCAGCTTAAACAACTTTGGTCCTCTCACCAATTAATATCAATGTAATGTAACAGCAATCTCTATTTTTAGAACAAATTGCCTATTTTATAAGCAAAGTACCCATAATGGTAATGCAGGAAATGTGAAGTGAAATGTACATTGATAGGTTTTAGCTTAACAGCACGGTTGGCGCAGAGGTTGAGTGAACGACTGCTGCGCTACGGGTCGCGAGTTCGATTCCCGAACGGAAAAAATATATTGTTCGGTGTAACAATACAGGAATTATTCACAGAGTGGGGCAACATCAAAAACAAAACAAAATTGACTTGTTTAATTTTGATGCATCTAGAAATACAGCCTGATATTGACATTTTATTAATGCTGGTAATTAAAACAATTTAAAAATACGTACAGACCGCACATAGATAAAATTTGTAACATCATATTTGTATCAAAACATCTGTTTCTAACCAGAATTCATCAATGAACACGAGCAGATCCAATGATGTGTAAAAAGGTATAATATGTATACGTAATTCATAGCTGCAATACATCTAATAAATTTTGATCCGTTTATAAACAGCACTTCAAACCAAATGAACATCAAAGCAGATTAATATGCGAAAACGTATTTTACCGTCTTACGGAGTATAGGCGCTAAACAGTACAAAGCTGTATAGCTACGAGTACCTCTGTATGCCTCAGGTTAATCTGCGAGGTTGAGCTGCACCAGCCTCAGTCACTTTCTTGGATGGGTGACCCTCTTAACACATTGGTAGCCCTCCGTGCCCGAAAACTCTGCCAGCCAGCCTTCCTGTCAAGCACTTGTGCTTTTCACGGAATATTACGATTTAGGCAACTAAGGGCCATCAGTGCATTCCAAGTTATTCGGTAGCGTAGATGGTCCGAGCAAAATACTGGTATTCAGCCACTTCTGATTACTCGAAGCCAACCGCAAAGAGTCTAGGCAATACTAGGCATAATTATGACAATTACGTATTCTCAATGCTACCTATATTATGGTTAGCTATTCATTGAATCGTTCCGAAGACCTGTTATGACTAATAATAATATGCGGTCAGTGAAAGGATTTCAATGTTGTGTCTAGATATCTAGTTATATGGTTCACTGCAACCGATTGTTTGTGTTTAATATAACACGTATTGTGTGCACTCTCACTGGGAATAGAATAGGCCCTATCATTCGTAGAAGTTGTGAGAAGGGACTAATGGTCATTTCACACGAGGGCATTGAAGCAAAGCGGTGGATAGATCTAAAAGCTGTTATTTGAACGAATGTGCTGAGACAACAATTTTACAACAAAACTATTTTCATGGTAGTGCCCTTCCTACACCTCCTTTTGGTTCTACTGCCTTGCTACTGGATGCATATGAATGCAAGTATACGATAGTGTGGCATTTCTCATATTAACAATTTAAATAATAAACTCTTGTCCATACTCTTTCGTTTGTGTACTAGCTAGGTTTTTGAATGCCTGTTCTTTTTGCCAGTGTAGTCACCCGCATTGCTATTTCCTCATAATGTCCATATTGAATTATATGCAGGGTCAGTAGATTAGAAATCCTATTCTATAATACTATGGTCAGAATGTAGTTCCAATTAAACGACGAAAGTATTCAACGCTCAGTGGAAAAAGCACAAACTTAACGATAGTCATAGAGTAAAATGTAATTAATTTAATTCAGAGAATTCAAATCTCAAGCTTGCATCTGAGATTTGTGAGATAAACCAAATTTCTGGCTCCACCCAAGAGTCATTTGCCCATAACCTCGCTTATCCAGGATCTTAAAGCGGTATATCACAGCCGATTGTAATTTTCAAATTGGTTTGCAATATTATGTAACATTGAAGCATTGTTATCGTACCTATGTGTATTACTAATATTCTTTCTAGCACAATGGATACAGCAACAATGTACTCTATCTGTTCGGAACATTAATTGGTGTGATTGGAGTGAAATACGATAAACAGGACAGGCCCGTTTCCTGTCCAGCTATCATATCAAATTGTCGTCGTAATGTACTGTGCCTGGAAGCTTCGAAATTGGAGAATATTTGTTATTATTTGTTGTTTAGATGCAGTTCGGTTTTATTCCATGATTCAACCGTCTGTCAAGCAGATAATTCGAACGATATGTATTTGCTTTAAACGTTAGAACACTATAATATATCTGCCATAAAAAATACTTACATTGGTGCAAGAATTTTATCAAAATCATGTTCTTGTATACGAGGAAAAGAGCTGAAGGATTTCCATTTTTTAATCAGTTTAAAAGTTTTGATTTGATTTGTCGTTTAAGATTATGAATCTTAAGACTTCCGACTTTTTACGATTATAATTATATATAAAAAAAGGAACTTGGGTTTTGTAATAATGGATTTCTTTTCTTAGAGATTTATAAATGGCGCCCGTTAAATCACGTTAAGTAACAAAGGTGTGGTCGTGTTAAATAAGTAACCGCACCACGTTTTACGAAAACACTTTAAATAGCAAACGTTTTGACTCCCACGAAAACAGACTCTTGGAATAAGGTATACGACTAAATTATACGTTTTCGGGTTCCGGAATTAACTTGAAAGATCTCAAAATCCGAAATCTATTAAAAGGGACCGATTGTATTTTCTGTAATTATGTAACTCGATCAATTCAAGTTGGAATTTCAATTGTGAGATTTCGATTTCTCGTAGCCAATGCTGTTGGCTGTTTCAATATTCTTATTGTAACTTGTTTTTATTATAATGTTAGAGGTTGCATAAAGGTCGTGTGTGAGGATGGGAAACTTAGATTACGTATCTACATGCGTACTGCACATCCGTTTGTCTCTGAATAATTGCATAAAGTACCAGTTATTCTGGAACCTTACGTTTTAATGATACCCCGAAATCTAAGTCATCAAATTTGGATAGCCCACTCTGCCCGATTCTCTGAAATCCTAACACATTTGAACACTCAGGCACAACAATTATAGCATTAATAGACATGATCTAGTCGGACATAAATAAAACGGTTAGAAGGCTAAATATAGGAAAGAACACAAAAACAGTGTCAAATCCAAGTATCTAGATTTAATCGCGAACCTATTATGTTGACCATTTCTCGTAAACTTATCTAGGCTATGTGCCATTTCTTTTTCCAGTAAAGGTTAATTAGATTGCCTTTAGACTTCTCTCTCTCACACACACAACAAGACAAGACTAGGTTAGACAAAAAAAAAACTAGGTCTAATTCAAACTTCTAATATAGTGTCGTCCCAACATACCAATCGTTCTAATTTGTAAGTTGTCCCCGATGAGATTATTTCTTCAAGTTCTATTGAAGCCATCTACTGGTACTATTATTTTCTATTTTGTGCCACGACTAGAATAATACGGAATCTATATCTTATAACCATTAGAAATTAGACCCTCATCCACAAATTAACTGAGGTGATTTCAATTATCTTTACGTTAAGAAAGATCTCGAAAGGATTTTCTGTACGGTGATCGACCTAGAAAGGTCATTAAGGAGTCTGCGTAATTTTTTTTTTTATAATTAATCTATATGTCTGAATTATTGAAGCTTTTTGACTAGTCTATCGATCCTAAATTCCTAAGGCGTCGGCCAAATTTACTATCAAAGCCTACATAAGAATAGTTGTTAGTTATGTCGGGCAGGGGTCTAGTCGACCGCAGTCAGAATGCGAAGTGCGTTTTCAGTCTTAGTAGCAAATGCCAATGGGGTTTCTTAGCTGGTTTTTTGTTTGCTATTAGGGTGAAACTGCATTAGCCTAGCATGACGTCATCCGTTCTTGGTATGCATGTTTAGCATTAAAAAACGTTTGCGTTCTATCTGGAAGTATTGTAGTCGGTCGTTTGTCATTTTTATGGGCTCGTCTTCCGTTTTATTTAATATCTTATTCTTTGCCAGGCACAGGCCTGCCTTATAGATCAATTTTTATACTTATAAAATAAGAAAGGTTTTTTATCCTGCGGATAAGGTTAAAGAAAAAAATGCAAACGGTAACTGTTATCGCATAGGTTCAATTTCATTAGTTAACCTAATTGAGGAAAATAAATGTTATTGGGGCGAAATACTTAATATAGTTATCTTAAAAAAATATTATTACTTCCAATCTAATACCTATTATTAAGCACACGTTGTTCGAGTGATGACGCAGTACCAACTGCCTAAAACACAAATCACCCGTCAGAGAAAACGAAAAGATATAGAAGCGTCATTCGACGATTATCTAACCTAATTTGTGACGTCACAAATCATGTAATATTTCATGACCAAGCGTCATAAATTCACGACAGTTGACATATTTAATTAGAATTTTCGTTCGCAGCTTTCGTAACAAAATATAATGGTTTTATCAGGTCAAGTTTATTATAAATAAATTATTTTGTTACGCTGGTTGACCTGTCCTTCGCTGCTAGGTGGCGTAATTGTCTTTTTTCTATGCCTGTTGTTTGTTCGGAAATAGGAAAGTGTTTTTATTGTGTGCCATCAGA